>CM019065.1:342853311-343453311 GCA_009667805.1 Leptobrachium leishanense | reverse complement strand
AATCACGGCCGTGCTAGCAGCAATGACGTCCAATGCTGCGCAGCATACGAAGAACGGCGCACAAAAGTGCAGACGCGCAACGCAAGTGGCAAACGAACGCATTTTTTCGAGAACGTCAAACCGCTAGTACTGACGTACAGAGTGCGCTGCGTCCGATAGCGGCATGTGTGCGTGATTAGGAGACGTCAGACGCTGCTAATGTCCGGCCAACATAACGTCCAGACGCAAAAAGTGTTTTATTGACGATCCGTACAAAATCACGGACGAAAATGCGCATCATATGACCGCTATCGCGTATTC
The DNA here is from genome assembly GCA_009667805.1 of Leptobrachium leishanense. Lineage (NCBI taxonomy): Eukaryota > Metazoa > Chordata > Amphibia > Anura > Megophryidae > Leptobrachium > Leptobrachium leishanense. Next base: position 343,453,011 of record CM019065.1, on the reverse strand, counting down.
CGTGAAAAAATGCGTCCATTCGTTCGAACACACTTTTTCACGGACAACGCGAAAAATGCGTTAGTCTGACCCTAGCCTAAAACTCAATATCAAGGCACCGGATCCATATTGTCGATCTTGGTAGGTAATGGGGCTACAGTTATAAGTATTTATAAAGAGCCACCAAGTTCCGTAGCGCTGTAAAATGGGTGAGACAAAACAACAAATATACATACCGGTTATACACACAGAACAGTAGGAGAAAGGACCCTGCTCGAGAGCTTACAATCTAAGAGGAGAGGGGTGACACACTAGGCCGAGGTAGATAGCTGGGTATGGGAAGTATTGGGGTGCATGTGGGCTGTGTGGGAAGATGGAGCAAGAAATGTACAGTGGGGGATTAGGAAGTGAGCCGATAGGCTTCTCTAAAGTAATGTGTTTTCAGAGACTTCTTGAAGGACTGGAGAGACGGGGAGAGTCTAATGGGTTAAAGTCAAAGTAAAAATCCAGAGTTACAAAGGGGATCAATTGACAAGTGAAGGATTGCAACTAAGGAGCTCCATTAAATTCTTTCTGTCTGCTTTTCAGAAAAAATATCAGCGAGTTTCTACCGATATAATTTTTTTCAAAATATCTGCTCAATTGATAAACTTCACCTGGTGCCAAAAAAAAAGGAGGGCTGTTAATAGCCCACAAAACCATATTTTCAGCCAGCATCATATTTATTTATTATCCATCTATTATTCCTTTCAGCACTTGATAGTTTTTAGAAAATTGATTTACCGATAAATTTGAATTGTATCGACAAAGCCAAAATTTCCATTACAGAGTATAGAAGCAAGTACCGACGACTGAGCTGAGCTTTTTTTTTTTTTTTTACAGGAATCAAAATGCAGGTATGGCCTTAATTAAAACGCCCGAATCAAAAACTACAACGTGCAGTCCACATTTGTCTCAGGAAAGACTTTGACCGACGTTCGGCAGATCTATTATTGAGTTCAACTTCTGTATCCGTCACTTCTTTCTGTTTATCAATAACATGTTTATCAAAGATTTTGGCATGAACGTTTCTTCAATTTGCTAGATTCGTTATTTTTTTACCGCATTATTTGGGTTTAATGTCAGTGAAATAGCTGCACACAGCTGCCAGATTGGTGCAATTTATAGTTAAACTGGATACGTCATACACTGGGGAACCAAGAAGCAGGGCTCCTCAAACTCTGATTAGCTGTGTCAAGTTTCATGTACGGCACTTCTACCCTAATGGCACAGTACAGCAGCATTAAGCATTAGCAAATGAGTCGGCTGCATCTCGAGAAGATCAATCTCCTGAAAGCTTACTCCATTACAATGCTGGGCTAAGAGTGACGACCTTGTTTCATAAATTCTGACCTTGAGAGATAATGGGTGGCAAAATATTACGTCTGCTCTCTCTGTTATAATAAACAGGGCATTGTAAAATTCATTGTTAGTTTGTAAATACACGCATGACAATGGTCTTTGTAAAATAACAAGCGTGACCAATACAATCTTATTCTCTGCAAATTTGTTGACACAGCACGAATCTAATTCTCATTATAGTGGTGCCACTGCAAGTAATGTATACAGATTGTTCATACATGGGTACAGGGCCACCTTTAATATTGACTGGGCCCTGGGCAAAAAAAAATTTTAAGGACCCCCATGCACTTTTCCTCTCCACCCCAATATCCCCCCCCAAAAACCCGTTAAAAAAAACCACTTTGGGCTCTATTACATTCTCCGCGCAAAAGCGCGCAGCATTAAATGTTAACGCGCGTAAATTAACGCTGGTATTACGATCCGAGCGCATCTTTTCATCCGTCCAAAAATATCGTGCATAAAAAATACACGCGAAAACGCACGCAAATTAAGGCTGCGCGCAGAAATCGGTGGGCAGACACAGAATTAAGAACCACAATTGTCTCCCTTCACTTTTTGCGCCTGTCAAAATCAATCTGAGTATATATGCTGCAGCAATAATAAAAACACGCACAACTTCTCAATTTTATTGTTTGGGTATGTGTAGAATGTGTAACTATACATTGCTGTATTATTTTTCTCGTGCTTTTGTATTTGGTTTCAGCCAGAACGTTCAGATTTGCAGTTACCACCAGCTTTTCAAAGAAGTTAAAATTATGCGCGCAAACAACGTTTGTACAAATTCACGCATTGATTGTAATACCATCCGTGTACCAGCGCACGAACGCATTTGCGCTCACAATGTTAAGTATGGGATGCGGGCACGAACTTTCACTCGCGCAGGATTGCGCAGGGTAACTTGCGTTAGACGTTAACGCGCAAAGGTTTTTTCCCCTCGCGTTAATGCACGTGCAAAATTGTGCGCGAGGAGTGTAATAGGGCCCTTTGTGTTTTCTCCTTTTAGATTTTACATGGTCATGTTTGGTTTCATTGGAAACTCCAGACTCTGACATGTCCAATGACACCTCCCTTGACTTTGTGGGGTGTAAAGAATGGAGATACGGAGGTCCAAAGGACACCCGCTCTCCACCGAGCAGTGCGTTGGCTTGTGTTTCAGGCCGGCGTCAGTCGAACGCAGTGATCACGTCCGTGTTGCCGCACAGTTTAACATCCGTCGTAGCATAGAATCATGATCAATAGAGATCCACACACGAGGTACGTGTACACCGAACTGCGCACGCACAACGCACGTGGCAAACGGATGCAAGTTAGGCAAGAACAGCTAAACGGACGCGCAGAGTGCCCCACTTCCTCGTAGCATTCTGTGTGAGTGATGAGATGTCAGTCGCAGTGCATTTGCGACGTCCAGCACCTTGGCGCAAAAAATGGCTTTTCATATCCTTTTACCAATTTTTATAATTTTTCATATTAACCCTTTCGCTGCTGAGCCATTTCATGCCTCTGTGCTGAGCTCATTTTTACCGGTTTCGCTCATCACGTTTAAACGCGTTTTGAAGCCTTATTTTATTATATGACCCAGACATATTATATATCGTTCTTTCCGGCAGATTCATAAAATATCATTATTATATGTATACGTCATGTCCTGTCTGTATATTATAACAAAAAATGCAATAAAATTGGAATTTTCAATAATTTTCAACGTGTAAAGTGTTTTTTTTTCACATTTTAACATGCGAGCGTTTGCGGTTATATTTTCTATGAGTTATGCTTGTTAAAAAATTAGAAATGGGGGACTTGTTATATTTTTTGGGGGGAAAATTACACAATTACAGTACCGGCTGGGTGGAGTAGAGGTAACCTCACTGCTCTGCGTGGAGAGAGCCTGTGGAGTCATGAGTTCAATTCCAGCAAGATCACCTCTCCAGTAAGTGTCCTTGGGCAAGACACCTAACGGTACATACTCACCACCCAGGACATACAAACGAGAGAAATCTCAATGTATCCTTCCTGGTAAAATCCTTTCTAAAAAAAAAAACGCACCCCATACAAAAATCATTAGTGCAGCATCATTGTTCACATTATAATTGAAATGGGAACAATATTGCTGCATTAACAAAACAAACCAAACAAAAAACAAACTTTTTTTTTTTAAATATATATATTTTTTATTTTTTTCCTTAACTTTCAACATGGTCATGTTTGGTATTGTTGGAAAGGCCAAAATTAACCTCTAGCTGCCACGGATCGGGAGATAGGGGGTTTATTGGAACCTCCTATCTCCACCATTGGTGTCAGCTAGGGGTTAACTCCAGAACCGATGTCATCGCGCTATGCACGATGACGCCAGTCGTCAGGGGCTGATCCCGGAAGCTTGGCCAACATCCAAGAAGTCGGCCAGCTCCGGGAGAGGATCGTGATCTGGCGCCTTTCGGCCTTTTGATTGCTGCCTCCTGTACTAGGACGCGCTCAGCGCGTCCATAGCACAGGAGAAACCACTTGGCTGGACGCGCTGAGCGTTAATTTTGTTTCCCATAATTCCCTTTTTTTTCTACGTCCGTCAACAAAAATGGACCGTGTGGTGTCTACAGTATCTTGCGTCAGTACGTCTGTCCGTTGTGCACGCATGCAGAGTGCGCTCAGACTGCGCTTATCTGACATTAGCCTAAAATGAACCAATGTGTACTAACGTATTGTGCCAACACTTCCCCATTTGCTCCTATTGTTATAAATGAGAAGATGAGTTAGCACAGTGTCATTGTTTGCTTAATAAATATAAGTAAATATTGCATTAATTGTTTTTGTTCATTTTTTGATTTTTTCACATTACGCGGTGATGTTTGGTATTGTTGGAGAGGCCAGATTCTGACCTTCCCAATGACACCTCATTTGACTTTGTGTGGTGTAAAGATTAGAGACACAGGGTTCCAAAGAACTCCCAGTGCTCCTCGCTGCAGTGCAAACTGATTTTGAAGCAACGGTCTACACTTCTACGCACAAAAAAGTAGCCAAAAGACCACATAGGGATACCCTTGATAAAGGCGAATCCTCGCTGAAACGTTGGGAACCTTGCCTCTGGAAGTTAGTTTGTACCTACCCAAATTAGGATTTAGCCGCTTCTATTTATTTATCACTTTGTTACCTGGTGCTTTTTGTAGTTCGGTATCTTTTGTGCATGTGTACTTTTTGAGACTAGAAGTGTAGACCGTTGCTTCAAATATCAGTTTGGCTGCTCTGATATATATACAGTATATATATTTAATATATTATTTGTGTTTTTAACATCTGTACCTTGTGATGTTGTGATATTGTTTTATTTCATTTCTTTGCTCTGTTGTCATTGAGCAGCTATTATTTCTTGTATTCAATAAAGAATTATTTTTACTTCTGATTCAGTTGTGCCATCTCTATTGTTGTATTAGTAAAGTCACGACAATGACATAGAAGTTCTTCAGAATTATACTATTATTATCATCAACATGTAACATAGTGACTATATTACTTACATATTTATTGTCTGTGTTAATCTGTATATTTGTGTTTTGTTTTTAATATCTTGCATGTTATTAGCGTTGTATTTCTGTAACACTGTAACACTTCAATGTTCTTGAACCCGGGACATACTTGAAAACGAGAGAAATCTGAATGTATCCTTCCTGGTAAAATACTTTGCAAATAAATAAACAGGTGATTATTTAAAAGTTAGCAGTATAGCTTATTTTGTAATTGAATTACTGTAGCATTCTTTTAATGTGAAACAGGAAAGTACCCCGTTCCCTGAAGTTTTTGCTCACACATTTTTGAGGTTGGAACTTCTTTATTTTTATTATTTTATTATTTAATGTGCTTAGCAGAAAACAGATCTTCTGAGAATAAATATACATGAAGCTTGATCCTCAACACTGTTATGTTTTAATTATCTGAATACTGGGTATTTACTTCAATGTTCCTGAAGCTGTGGGACCCGTGAACCAATCACTCTTTACTGCACAGCCTGCATGTGGTTCCACTGACACCGCTAGTCACTCCACCTGCTCATCTCTGTCCATGTGAGGCACAGATAGTACAAAAGGATGCACTTTGCTACTTGGACACACGGATGGAGAAAACGAAAACACATGCTGAGAATTGAACTGAAGACCGCAAAATGCAACACAGTCATTTCCAACAGATGTAACAGTGCACATGGAACTGTATCATGTGCTGGGCCTTTTAGAACGAGGTCAGCCAAGGCTTAAAACCCAGCTGTCATATTCTCAAACCCAGCATGCACATCGCTGGCACATTACAACCCTTAATTGATTCATTTTAGCAGTGACATTAAAAGGATAGATTAAACTATTTTCTTGTCTTTATTGCTGAATTGTAAAGAATTTTCTTTACGTATTAAATTACTAGGCATTTGTTTTTGTTGCTGACATCATGAACGTCTCATTCGCTGTATTTCTTTAACTTCCCCATTACCGTCTAAGTCTCCTTTTCTTCTTTTCCCTGTCTCTTTCTTCTGGTAGTCTTTATCTTCTTTCTGTCTTTTTTCTTGTCTCATTTTATCTCAGAAAACCACTAAATCATCAGTTATTAAAATAGACATCATCCAGTATAACAATATTCACTTTATTGACCCCAGACATGTGACAGGTTTTTTCTGTATTTTTTTTTTTTAGAAGGTATTTTACCAGGAAGGATACATTGAGATTTCTCTCGTTTTCAAGTATGTCCTGGGTGGCGAGTATGTACCGTTAGGTATCTTGCCAAGGACACTTACTGGAGAGATGCTCTTACCAGTATTCAAACCTGTGTCTCCACGGTCTCCAAGGTTGTGATGATTCTGCTTGAACTCAGTCTTGAAATTCTGATGTTTTGATTTGTAATCACCTAATTTACCAACTGAAGTATTTCTCCATCTACAGCAGGCGTCAGCAACCTTGACCCTCCCAAATGATTAGGAACTACACCTCCCATGATGCCTAGTCAACTCAGAGTGGCTGAGCATTATGGGAAATGTTCTTTCAAAAAATCTGTGGGGCTAAGGCTGCCGACCCTTGATCTTCAGTCTATCATCGTGTGCTACATGCAACAAATTGCAATGTGACGCACAACCTGCAGAGGTTTGATGAAGAAGAACGTTGAAAACAAAGTTTGGTCTGGTCATATTTTATTTATTTTGCAAAAGGATTCTACCAGGAAGGATACATTGAGGTTTCTCTCGTTTTCAAGTATGTCCTGGGTGGCGAGTATGTACCGTTAGGTGTCTTGCCCAAGGACACTTACTGGAGAGGTGCTCTTGCCGGGATCAAACCCATGTCTCCACAGGCTCTCTCCATGCAGAGCAGTGATGTTACCTCTACTCCACGCGGCTGGTATTACTTCATCATTATATGTTTTTCATGCATAATATGTAGTCTAACTTAAAATGCATCTGTTTTGCTGAAGCCCCTCCTTTATAATCTATTATTTCAAGTCTATTAACTTTTATTACTTTCATGGTAATGGTTTCAAAGGTTAATTTCTAAAATATTCTGTACTGAAACACCGGCAAAATCTAGATTACAGTGACACCGATTTCCGTCCCCTCAAATTTCAGCCTCAGCCTCGACTATTTTTGTGAAGATTCCGAACGTAGAACACACGGATATCGTAACCACTGAAAGCTGCGGGATGAAGAATGACAAAATAATCTTTCTGTGTTATAAGAACAATTCCCTCCTGAAGGAATTTCTGTAAATCTGTTTTAGTTGAGCCATGAAGGATTTCAAGGATGGTTTGCTTGTGTATGATCTTTTGTTTTCTCTTCTGGTCCTGTTCTGGCGACAGAACACAGAGACATGTTTTATTCCCGCTGAGAGGGGATTGCATTTGTCACAAAACTTTCAGCAGATATTTTGGACCCTATACAATTGCCGTTAAAGCCCCTCTGTCATTGTCCATTTGACAGGGCGCCTCTCCCTTTCTACATGTCAGAGGTTTCTCGTCGACCTAAAAAACTGAAATATTTTAATTTAGGACACGAGGTCACCCATTCAGACTGGATTAAAGGAAATTCAGCCTAAAGCATAGTAAGGGTTATTTTACGGTGAGAACAATAAAGCTGTGGAATTCTCTGCCTGTTGAGGTGGTTGGGTCAGAGTTTGTACAGACTTTTAAACAAGGGCTGGATGACTTCCTGCACAAACATAATATTAAGGGTTATAATATTTAATATGTGGGTAAAAGCTTCTTGATCCAAGGAGAAATCTGACACCGTTCTGGGGTCAAGAAGGAATTTTTTCCCAGTATGTTGCATATTGGTGAGCGCTTCAGACTGGGTTTTTTGCCTTCTTTTGGATCAACAGCAGTAGGTGATATGTGAAAGACTGAACCTGATGGACGCATGTCTTTTTTCAGCCTATGTAACTATGTTATTTAAGGTTTCCCAGCCCCCCTTGTGGTCTGTGGCATCCTGCAAGGGGGAGGACTGTTCCACACGACAGCCCCCCCCCCCTCCGCTCAGTCAGTGTGCTCCTCTGGCTGTCAACCATGAACTGAGTGACAGGCAGCACAGGACACTGACTAAGTGGGGGAGCTGTCAAGTACGACAGCACTCTGCTTGCAGCGTCTGCTCACCCCTGCTACATGGCGATACATGAGAGAGGAAAATTTAAATTGAAATATCATCATTTTTCAGTTATATAGGTCAGTGAATACAACAATGACCCATATAAAGGGAGGGAGAGACGCCCTGTCAAATGTGCAAAACTAGTTTTGATCTATTAACAAAAGTTAAACCCTGCACACTGTATAAACAAAGTATGGGTGCACATCCAGGGAATATAGGCTTCCTCCAAATCCCCTATCAGCTACACTTAGGGCCCTATTACAATCTTCACGCAAACGTTAACGCTCACTTGCGTGAGCATTAACGTTTGCTGCGGTATTTACCGCATATTAAAATCCAAACACAAACGAGTTAAAAAACCCGTTTGTGTTTGGTACCTTGCGCTCCTCTGGGCGAGGTTACTGTACTTTGAGCTCCCTATACTTAACATGGAGAGTGTTAATCAGCGCTGGTATTACAAAGTCCCAGCGCTGATTAATGTCCGGCTCTGGTTAGCGGAAAGTTAACCAGAGCCAGGACTTGGTGTTAACGGATTCCGCTTCTGCAGAATCTATTAACGCCAGGCTAAAAAAAATTAAAAAAGCATCCTATACTCACCCTCTGTCCCACGTCGAGTACCGCGGCTCCAACCGCCACCTACGGCCGGCGGGAGCAGCGAAAGACTGTGGGAAAAAGTCCCCCCAGTCTCTCCCTGCGTATCACTATGCCGACCGGCCGGATCTCGCAACGCGATATCCGGACGGTCATGTGACCGGCAGGGGGGAACTCGATGGAGTCCTATGGACTCCAGCGAGTGGATGCTCATGGCTGCACTCAGCGCTGACGCGAGCATCCAGGATTTTAACGCGCGGAGACAATGCAGGCAGCATTTTTTGCACCTGCAATGTAATCCTGCATTAAAACGCGTGCGCAAGGGGGAAAACTGCAGGCGCAGTTTTTCTCCCTTGCGCCCGTGTTTTGACGCCAATAATGTAATAGAGTCCTTAGATGGCACAACCAAAAGCACAAATAATGAGCACAATAAAATGAAATCTATATTAATATCACGCAAACATGGACAGTATGCAGCCTCTGTTCATAGAAAAGAGACGACAATCCTTAAATGTAGCACAAAACATATGTCAAATACAAAGATCCTTGCTTGCATCAAATACAGCAAAATATGTGCCCCTAATCCAAAATAACAAATTAGAAGAAGACCACACTGTGAACCAAATCAAAATCATACGTATACAGGAAAAACCAGAGAAACAGCAAGGAGACAGCAAACAGCATACAAAGTCAGGCGCGTTCCACAGAAGGCCGTATGAGGTACCCGACATTTCGGTGTTGATATGTTTTTCTCAAGGGCTGCAAATAAACTCAAGGCGTAGACCATATTTATATACGGACCCATCATTGTTGAGCGAATCGCTGCCGAGGAAATCGGTGCCAAATACAGTTGTGTTCAAAATTATTCAACACCCAATGCTGTAAAGGGTTTTAGGGAATTTAGTGTACATTTGTAATTGTATTCAGAATGAAATCCTACAAGGACTTTTTAACCCCTTAAGGGCCGCTGATGTACCCTGTACGTCCTTATGTACCCTGTACGTACCATATGTGTGAGGATGTCAGTGGGCCAGTTAACCATCTAGCTGCCATGTAGAGATAAGGGGATCCTAAGGATCCCCATATCTCATGATCCATGGCAGCTAGATGGTCATATTTGACATCATTTGAAAGGCCTGATTATGGCCTTTCCAATGATACCAAACATTACCAGGTTTGGTTTAAAAAATAACTACAAAAATAAAATAATAAAAATAAATAATAAAAAAATTAAATAAAATAACAAAATGTTTTTTTTTTAAAGTTTTTTGTCTGGGGGGGTTTAATTAAATAGGACCTAGGCTGTCATCTAAAAATAATTAGCACAGAATAGTCAGAATGAGCGCAGCGCACTTAGGTGAACTGTCTCAGCAGTGAAGGGGTTAAAAAGCAAACGCATGTAAAAATTGGGTATTTCTAGTCTCGGGACAAAATTTTGAACCTATTTAGCCAGGGTCTTTTTGGGTGGTTGTAGATTTTGGGGATTAAATTACGAAAAACTGTGTTTTTACCATTTTTTCCTCATATTTCATATTTTTTTTATAGTAAATTATTCGATATGATGGAAATAATGATATTTATAGAAAGTCCAATTAATGGCGGGAAAAAGGGTGTATAATATGTGTGGGTTGAATAAACGAGTAAGAGGAAAATTTGACCTAAGCACTAACAGCGCAGAAACGTAAAAACAGCAGCGGTCACTAAAAGACGGATTTGTGTAAAACCGCCCGGTCACTAAGGGGTTAAAGAACCATATGCAACTAAAATGACATCAATTGGTTTTGTAATACAGTAGTAAATGTTTCTTTTGTGAATTCTTCATTGACACAATTATTCAACCCCTTAAAGACTACCACTCTGAAGAACAGAGGTTCATTCAAGTGTTTTCAATCAGGTATTGAAAACACCTGTGGATGTCACGGAGCAGCAATAAAGCATAATAAGCACCAATTAGGCAGCTTTAAAATGACTGTGATACTCAGCTCCTTCTAGACATTTACTGGTGTGGTTACAAACATGGTGAAGTCAAGAGAATGGTCCAGGAAGACAAGAGAAGAGGTGATTACTCTTCACAGGAAGGGCAATGGCTATAAGAAGATTGCAAAGATGTTAAACATACCAAGAGAGACCATAGGAAGCATCATTCGCAAATTCAAGGCAAAGGGCACTGTTGAAACGCTACCTGGTCGTGGCAGAAAGAAGATGCTGACTTCGACTGCTGTGCGCTACCTGAAGCGTAGAGTGGAGAAAAGTCCCCGTGTGACTGCTGAGGAACTGAGAAAAGATTTGTCAGATGTGGGTACTGAAGTTTCAGCTCAGACAATACGGCGTACACTGCGTAATGAAGGCCTCCATGCCAGAACTCCCAGGCGCACCCCCTTGCCGTCTCCAAAGAATAAGAAGAGTCGACTGCAGTATGCCAAAAGTCATGTGGACAAACCACAGAAGTTTTGGGATAGTGTTCTGTGGACTGATGAAACAAAATTAGAACTGTTTGGGCCCATGGATCAACGCTATGTTTGGAGGAGGAAGAACAAGGCCTATGAAGAAAAGAACACCTTGCCTACTGTGAATCATGGCGGGGGGTCAATCATGCTTTGGGGCTGTTTTGCTTCTGCAGGTACAGGGAAGCTTCAACGTGTGCAAGGTACCATGAATTCTCTTCAGTACCAGGAGATATTGGATGACAATGTGATGCAGTCCGTCACAAACCTGAGGCTTGGGAGACGTTGGACCTTTCAACAGGACAATGATCCCAAGCATACCTCCAAGTCCACTAGAGCATGGTTGCAGATTAAAGGCTGGAACATTTTGGAGTGGCCATCGCAGTCACCTGACTTAAATCCGATTGAGAACCTCTGGTGGGACTTAAAGAAAGCAGTCGCAGTGCGCAAGCCTAAGAATGTGACTGAACTGGAGGCTTTTGCCCATGACGAATGGGCGAAGATACCCGAAGATCGCTGCAAGACACTTGTGTCAAACTATGCTTCACGTTTAAAAGCTGTTATAACTGTAAAAGGATGTTGTACTAAGTACTAAGATTGAATGTCACTTGGGGGTTGAATAAAACTGATAAAGATGTGAGCACAGAAAAGACATTTGTGGTTATTTCATTATAAATGTTATGTTATATTTGTCTGACTTACACGTGCCTCTTTGATTTAATTGTAAGCAAGATGACTGAATGATCAAAATCAATGTTAAACTTCCCAAAACACTCAATTTCAGTGGGGGTGGAATAATTTTGAACACAACTGTATATTAAGAGAAAGAAAAATGAAATGAAAATGATTTTTTTTTGGATTTTTTGCACTTTTGCACAGACTGATCATTCAGATAACAGGATAACAACTAATGAAGCCTATTGGTGAAAGAGCGTTTTTGTTGATCCTATTTAATTAGTACTTTAACAATTGATTTTATAGTTGAAGGTCAACCTTTTTTATTGATTAATAAATGCATTTCAATTGAATTATCTGCCGCTTTGCTGTCTTTTTTACATCAAGTGGAGAAATACCCTCCCCGCTGTTCTTTTCTTGGGATACTGAACAACTACATCACAGGACCCCATGCTGAGAAAAAGGGAAAAAAGAAACACCACTGACCTATAAGTATTCTTTAAGTTATTCACATTTATCATTATAATATAACCACTGTTTAGTTTAAATATTAATTCATTTGATGTTTGTACATTGGCCATTTTTGGGTTAAAAAAGTGGAAATTTTAGTAAGGTGCGCCTGGAAGTGTTTTTTTCTTTTCTAGGAAGAAAAATGAATTAACTAGTTTTACTCATTACAGGTTCACTTTAACTTCCAGGCTGCAGTTGCTATTCCGACCTCGCTACAAGTTTCGCTCGTGGTTCAGAATCAGCTGCTTGTAGTAGCAGATAACTTACGGCCAGAATGAGAAGAGGGAGGTATTCCATCTAGCTCGTTCTTCTCCTCTGGAGACGGTATTTCTGAGAGAAACATGTTGCCAGATCACAACCAGAATGCAAAGCACAGCGCTCGAGCCATACAGCATAATGGTTCGAGCAATTTGCTTAATTTTAACTCGCCCTTTACCACCCGGGACGCACGATCAGATGTAGCGTCTGCTTAGTGTACATTATTGTCTCCTATACTTTATATGGGAGATGTTATTGTGCAGGTAGAAAATGAAGAACGAGCTATTCCGACCAGCTTATTCTCCATCTGCACCTGATGTTATTCAGAAATAAATTATGACTTTGAACAGCTAGTGTTAAGTGATTGCACTTCAGCAAAATCACTTAACACAACTAAGGCCACAAAAAAAAAACCCTACACACTTCAGTTCCCTCGGTGGAGAAAGCGGCATGATCTTCCACTTCCTCGATCCACATGCAGCTGAACACTGTTTTTCCCATTGTTTGTCCGCAAGTCCTTCCACCGTCCTGGCCAGACCTGGCTCACGTGAGCTTGCGTCTGCCTCCATGGAGTTCTATGGACTCCTGGAGCTACTATCAGTGGTGGCAAGTAGAACCGCTGTAGCCTCTTCCTGCGCTTGACAAAGTGGCTTTGTGGGAATTCGAACGTCAAAGGTGAGCGCCGCAAATTGAAAACAGCTGAAGCACACGTTTTCCATTCGTGTCTTACCTTTAATGTCCAGGTTGTAATTTGACAATATTATCTCCTCTAAAAGTGGTTAGATGTCCCAATAACAATGTCCATATGGGGTTTGCATTATTTTCTTGTACACTGGAGGTTTTATTACGATTAACATATGTAAAAAAATCTCATAAATTATATATATATCTATATCTACAGTATATATGCCTAACTAAAATTGGATTAGAATCATCAAGCATAATCATAGGTTGTAAATCATAAAACACATTTGCCGTTTTCTATGAGATCACATAAAACTTTCATAACCGGTGGAAGCATGATCTATTACTCTCATTGAGGTTTCATTATTTACGATGGCTCATTAGGACGACTGTTTAAAGCAAAAATTAAATCTTCTGTATCATTCAATACCTTCAAGCGCCAAGGATTTTAAAGTTTGCGTCTCCTGATATAATGAAAGCTCTCCATGTGTTTCTAATCATAGTTTCTTTAAGGGGCATTCCAAGCATTTTATATACACATGTTCCGAGTCCCTGCACAGATTGTACTCAAAGCATGTGAACAAGTGTTTTAGTAAAGGTTTTTATAGATGCCATATACTGATATTTCAAGAGGCTTAGTGGCTTATGGATATTAGATCTGTGCATTTCGTTTCGTTCCGAATTGCAATTCAGACGCATTTATGCCGATTCGGATTTCAGAAGCACTTTCGAAATAATGAATCGATTTAGTCCGAAACGGAATATATAACGATTTCATTTCAAAGAATCGATTTGTTATACCGTTTCAATCAGCCAGCACTGCATCCCTGTACATTGGCCGCGATACTGAGTTTGTTGTATTCAGCACCAAAGGCCAATAGACAGCGATTTACGGTTCGATTCGGCGGTCTTCGTCGGCACCGAAATTGTCCCATAGAGAACCACGAATGATTCCTCTATGAGACAAATTGCCATACTGCACCTCAGCATAGAAGATAGATAATAGACAGGTACAGTAAAATAGATAGATACAGATAGATAACAGATACAGTAAAATAGATACAGATAGATAATAGATACAAATAATAGATAGATACAGATACATAGTAGATACAGTAAGATATAGGGATGTGCATGACTTTTTTTTCGTTTCGCTTCTTTTTTTTCCGGGTGTTATTTTTCGTTTTGGATAATTTCAGACAGTTTTTCTTTCGTTTCGGATCATTTCGATTCGGTGATTCGGTAATTCGGATCAATTTGGATCATTTCTGCGATTCGGATCATTTCGGCGATCTGGATCATTTCGGCGATCAGGATCATTTCGGCGATCCAACAGTTGGATCTGGGCAAGGACAGGCGAAATGTATATTGGAAAGCCTTATTACATTTTACAAATGTTTTATATTTACCTTTTAATTCTGTATTGTTGCTTTGAGAATAAATCCTCTAATTTTTTTGGTAACCCCGTGTCCTGTATTTCATTGGCAAAGGAGTCCACAACTGAACAGGAATCCCAGCACCCAGAGGAAAGTGGCATGTTTTTGGTTTGATTATATTATTGAATATAATTTGTTTCCATTATTTTGGATAATTATCTTTGGGATAATAAATTATTATTTCGTGTTTCAAACCTTCTCTGACTCCATCAGGGTTATTCAAAGAGATCCGAATTGCTTGGGAAAGGTAACCGAACGCTGAAAATCAGCGTTCGGTTACCTTTCTTGGCCATTCAGCTATCCAGAGAGCAGGCAATTCGCCAAATCCTGGCGAATTGCCTGAACATACGGTGCCTGTTCGGTGCCTGTTCGAGGGCAGTGAAAACCCAATGAAAAAGCACTGCTTCGGCTATTCAGAGAACACAAACCAGCAGTGAAAGGTTCCCCTAATGCCCTGCCATTCAGTGGTTTCATTCGACAGGTTTATTCAGGAGAATCCTATAGGCTTCAATGTTAAAAATATTCCCGTTTTAATTCAATATCTAATAAACCGTTCATTATAATATTCTGCAGTAAAGAGTCTCTTTATTTATAGATTTTTTAGGATATCTTAAGCATTTTTCTGAATTTATTTTTTTTAAAAGGCCGATTTTTTTTTTTTTTTAAGTTTACTTATTTTTTCTGTAACAGCCCTCTTTATTATCATTCATTGGATCATATGTAAATTTCAGACATTTTCGCTCAGTAGTTTCTTTGCAAACAGTGTTTCACTTTTCAAACATTCATGCAAACTGTTTTCCTAATTATGGAATACGTAACTGGCGGCGCGATGGAAGTCGCTTATGGGTTGTATGGTGATTCTCTTTCGCTTATAGATCGTATGATGGTTCTCTTTAGAAATGCCGTCCACATATAACATGAAAGACAATAAGGGTACAATAGTACAGAACGGTAACAATTGTGGATATTAAACATGCGATACTATTCCCACTCACAAAGCAAGAGCCCCAAGTACCGTTGGTGACGGTACAGGCAGGGGCGCCTACCACTTTGCTTGTTTTCCTAATTTATTCACTTCGCTCTGTCTGCGGTCTCGGCTTTCTCGGCTTTTTCCGGCGGCTTCGCTGCGGGTGATCGGCTCCTGCTCGGGTTTTTCCGTGGTTTTCGGCAGCTTAATCCAGATGTTTTTGAGGGTTTTCGGCGTGCATTCACTGGGTTTTGCGGTTCGTTTTCGTCAGGTTTGCGGCACCTTTTCCCTGCAATTCGGGGACCCTGTGGTGTTTGCTGAATACACCGCAGGGTCACCGAAAAGGGGGATCGGCAAAAGGAACCAAATTGAAGAGAACGAAAAGTCACCAAACGTGCAGTGACTTTCGTATCCCTTTGAATAACCCTGCGTGTGTTTACTTGACTCTTGCTTGCACGGATTTCAGTGAGTTATTCCTACGGATTACAGGCTTACTATATAAAATAAACACCTTTCCTTTCCAAAAAAATTTAAACGCTTTTAGACACAAATTTTGAAAAAATTAGACCGCCAGGGAGGTTAAATAAGCAATAAAAACAAAATAAGTAATAAAAAAGTGAAAAACCAACTGATCCGAATCACCCGAAATTATCCGAATTGCCGAAATTATCCGAATCACCGAATGATCCGAATCACCGAATCAAATCGATCCGAAATTTCAGATTGATCCGAAATTTCGGACAGTCGATATTTCATTTTCGGAAATGCTCCCAAAACACGAAAATGGTAAATTTTGTACGAATTTCAATTCGGAACGAAACAAATTGCACATCTCTAGTATGATAGGTACAAATAGATAATAGACAGATACAGTAAAATAGATAGATAATAGATAGATACAGTAAGATAGATATGGATCGATAATAGATCCAGATAGATAATAGATAGATACAGTAAGACAGATAGATAGAAATAGATACAGTAAGACAGATATAGATGGATAATAGATAGATACAGATAGATGATAGATGCAGTAAGATAGAAAAATATAAAAAGATAATAGATACAGATACATATAGATTTAGGCAGATACAGTAAGATAGATATATAGTTAAGGATAGATAATAGGCAGATACAGTAAGATAGATATATAGTTAAGGATAGATAATAGACAGATACAGTAAGATAAATATATAGTTAAGGATACATAATAGACAGATACAGTAACATAGATATAGACAGATACATATAGATATAGACAAACACAGTAAGATAGATAAATAGTTAAGGATAGATAATAGACAGATACAGTAAGATAAATATATAGTTAAGGATATATAATAGACAAATACAGTAACATAGATATAGACAGATACATATAGATATAGACAAACACAGTAAGATAGATAAATAGTTAAGGACAGATAATAGACAGATAGATATAGAGTGATAATAGATACAGCAAGATAGATACAGATACATATATAGATACAGTAAGATAAATAGATAACAGATCGATAGATACATGTAGATAATAGTTACAGTATGATAAATGGATACAGATAGATAACAGATGAGACAGACAGACAATCAAGCTCTCAGTGCTTCCGCTTTCTCTGAGCGTTTCTCATATCATCAGCCTCTGGGTTAACCAAATTTTGCTCATTATTGCAGCTGAGGACATTACTGAGAATAAAAGTTTTATTGGCTGTAATTCACAGCCCGATCCTCGGTTTTCTGGTCGCTTTACAGTCTTTTCTTAGACCTGCTATTTTACTGCAATGAGTATTGTATAAATGAATATTCAGCTTTCTCTGTAAGTGTACATTATGTTGATAATAGAGCTTGCCTCATTTATCAGAATTATTATCCTGCTGGATCAGGAAAGGACGAGCGTGTGTGGATCCATGAAAATAAAGTAAGCTACAGGCATGCCTGTTCTAAGGAATCCAGCTGTGCCAAGCATTAATGGCTTAAACTCCTGAGTACATTACACGTCTGTAATACATACCTTGAACGCATTATACTCACACAGCTTTTTACACTGACTTTTCTGTGCAAAGCCAGTAAAATCCTAATAATCAGATGCCTGCAAGGCACTAATCAGGAGCAAATGAAAGACTATTCCGCACTTTAAAATGCAGATTGGCAATTTTCATCCCATTACAAGTATACTGTGCTATCAATTAGGATTTACAATTCAGTGGTTCAAGGTCAGCCGTGATGGTGCAGAGGACTGGGAGTGTTTTTGATTTAGCAATGGGAAAGAAATGGAACATTTTAGGTCAGTATTCATGAATGAGTGAGAACAGATATCTAGGTTCTCTTTAAGTAATCACTGAGGACATACAAATACATGACTTTTGCCAATTTTATTCTTATGCAACAGCCTTTTCGCTGTGTTAGAGTAGTATTCCAGGGCAGACACTTGCCCAGCACCTCGCTCCAGAATGTAGCGCTAACCGTAGTGATACTCGTGGTAGCGATTCTGCGCCGCTGTATCACCTCCTGTCCTGGAGTCCATAGGACTCATTTGACAGGCAGAAGACTCCCCTGCTGGTCAAAAAGTGCTACTACATGTATAATAACAGAACTGGAGCTCTTTTTATATAAAAGAAAAATGGAACTTGATAATCTATTCAAATTATTATTATTATTATTATTCTTTATTTATAAAGCGCCAGCATATTCCGCAGCGCTGTACAATAAGCACAGTATAGACAGGGTTACAATACATTCAACAACATTTGACAAACATTACAGGAGGAGATGAGGGCCCTATTCCCATAGGAACTCACAATCTGGGAGGGTTGGGGTTGGAAACAGGAGGAGAGGACTGTAAGGTGAGAGTGATTGATGGTTGCATCAGTGAGTTGGGTGGTAGGCTTCCCTAAATAGGAATGTTTTCAGGGAGAGTTTGAAGGAAGAGAAGTTAGGGGAAAGTCTGACAGTACGAGGGAGAGCGTTCCAGAGAGTGGGGGCTGCGCGTGAGAAATCCTGCAGTCTATCATGGGAAGAGGTGATGCGGGGAGAAGCTAGGCGCAGGTCACTGTTTGACCTTAGGGAGCGGGCTGGGGTGTATTTGGTGATTAGTGAGGACAGGTAGTGGGGAGCTGAGTTAGTGAGGGTTTTGTAGGTAAGGATAAGGATTTTGAACTTAATTCTGCAGTGGATGGGGAGCCAGTGAAGGGACTCGCAGAGGGGAGCGGCAGAGACAGAGCGGCGGGTGAGGTGAATTAGCCTGGCGGAGGCGTTCAGGATGGATTGTAGGGGGGAGAGGCGGGACAGAGGGAGGCCAGATAAGAGATTATTGCAATAGTCGAGTCGGGAGATTACCAGGGCGTGTATGAGTTGTTTTGTGGTGACAGCGGTAAGAAATGGCCGAATTCTGGAAATATTACGCAGTTGGTATCGGCAGGAGGTGGAAAGAGACTTGATGTGGGGGATGAAGGAAAGAGCAGAGTCAAGTGTAACTCCAAGGCAGCGAACTTGGTTTGATGGGGAGATGGTGATACCCTCCACCGTGATAGAGAAGTCAGGAGGTGGGGAGGCATTAGTAGGAGTTCAGTCTTTGACATGTTGATCTTTAGGTGGTGGGAGGCCATCCAGGAGGAGATGCCAGATAAACAGTCACTGACTTTTGGAAGGACAGGGGGAGAGAGATCAGGGGTAGAGAGGTAGATCTGAGTGTCATCAGCGTAGAGGTGGTAATTAAAGCCAAAGCTGTTGATGATTTTGCCCAGAGAGGAGGTGTAGATGGAAAAGAGCAGAGGACCAAGGACAGAGCCTTGAGGTACACCAACAGATAGAGGCAATGAGGAGGAGGAGTTACCAGCAAAGGACACACAGAAGGACCTGTTGGATAAATAGGAGTCAACCCAAGCAAGTGCAGTGTCACCGAGACCCAGAGAGTTGAGGGTCTGTAGAAGGAGGGGGTGGTCAACAGTGTCAAAAGCAGCCGAGAGGTCAAGTAGGATGAGAATAGAATAGTGGCCGTGTTTTTTAGCAGTTAGGAGGTCGTTGGTGACTTTGGTGAGGGCAGTTTCAGTTGAGTGTAGGGGACGGAAGCCAGATTGCAGGGGGTCAAGTAGGGAATTGGAGGACAGGAAGAGGGAGAGGCGGTTGAAGACTAGTTTTTCTAAGAGCTTTGATGTGAAGGGAAGCAGGGATACAGGGCGGTAATTGGATGGAGAGTTGGGATCTAGGGATGGTTTCTTTAGTAAAGGGGTAACTAGCGCGTGTTTGAAGGCGGATGGAAAGGAGCAAGTGGAGAGAGATAGGTTGAAGAAGTGTTTGAGAGCAGGGGTGAGGGAGGAGGAGAGGGGAGGAATTAGATGTGAGGGAATGTGGTCGAGCGGGCACGTGGTGAGATGTGAGGAGGACAATAAGGAATTGACTTCCTCCTCAGTGGCTGGGAGGAAGCAGCAGAGGGTGGCAGAGGGGACCTGTGGGAGTGGAGGTGGCAGATAACTATCTTGTGTTGGGATGTTACTTCTGATAGATAGAGTTTTACTGAGGAAGTAGTCTGCCAGGTCTTGAGCGCTGAAGGCAGCTGAGGGGGGAGGTGCAGGTGGGTAGAGGAGGGTGTTGAAGGTGGACCAGAGCCGTTTAGGGTTGGAGGACAGCGTAGATACAAGAGATGAGAAGAAGGATTGTTTGGCCAAGTGGAGGGCAGAGGTGTATGACCGGAGAATAAACTTGAAGTGAACAAAATCAGCTTCAGAGCGGGATTTCCTCCAGGTACGCTCTGCGGTGCGGGAGCATCTTTGCAGGTAGCGAGTCTGGAGGGTGTGCCAGGGCTGAAGCTGGCGGCGTGGGGCCTTACAGAGTCGAAGAGGAGCAAGAGGGTCTAGAGCAGAGACAAGCGTCGTGTTGTAGTGATTAGTGGCAGCATCAGGGCAGGTGAAGGATGAGGTATGAGGGAGGTGGTGAAGTAGGTTGGAGAATTGATGGGGGTCCACAGCATGTAGATTTCTGCGAGTGTGTGTGCGGGGTGGGGGAGCAGGGTGTTTAGGAAGTCCAGATAGGTTGAAAGAGAGAAGGTGGTGGTCAGAGATGGGGAAAGGGCGACAGTTGAACTCAGAAATGGAGCAGAGGTTGGAAAAGACAAGGTCAATAGTGTGACCATCGCGGTGGGTAGGAAGGAGGGAGGATTGTGTGAGTCCAAGGGAGGACGTGAGTGAAAGAAGTTTGGAGGCAGCAGGGGCGGAAGGATCGTCAATGGGAATGTTGAAGTCCCCGAGAATTAGGCATGGAAGATTAGAATACAGGAAGTGAGAAAGCCAGGTAGCAAAGTGGTCAAAGAACTGGGAGGTTGGTCCCGGTGGGCGGTAGATGACTGCCACCCTGAGAGCCAGAGGAGAGAACAGGCGGATGCAGTGTGTCTCGAAGGAGGAGAAGGAGAGGGATGGGGGTGGAGGGAGATGCTGATAGGTGCAGGTGGGAGAGAGCAGGATTCCGACCCCGCCACCATTTCTCTCACCCGGTCTGGGGGTATGGCTCAAGTGTAGACCACCATGTGAGAGAGCAGCAACGGGGGCCGTGTCAGAGGGAGTTAGCCAGGTTTCAGTTAAAGCTAGGAGGTTGAAGGAGTTTGAAAGGAAGAGGTCATGGACGGCTGTGAGTTTGTTGCACACAGAGCGAGCGTTCCAGAGGGCACAGGAGAAAGAGGATAGGCGCTGAGGGATTATGGGAATGAGGTTGCTGGGCTTGCAGGGAGGTGATTTATGTGCGATGGAGATAGGATGAGAGGGAAGTATTGGATGTGTTGTGGGGCCAGGGTTAGGGGATATGTCACCTGAATAGAGTAACAGCAGGAGGGTGAGAAAAAGAAGTTGAGAATGGGATTTGTGGGAGTGGGAGTGATTGGCAGCACGAGAGTTAGAGGGAGACCATGTTCTGAGGAAACAAAGGAGCTCATGCGAGGCCATCATGTGGGACGAGAGGAGGGAGGGAAAGATGCAGATAGTGTAGGGGTCGATGGTAGAGGGGCAGGAGTTCCATTTAAGGAGAAAGGTAGAAGTAAAGAGTAGAAGCATGAGAGAAAGCATGATATAGACGTGTGTTTACCCGGAGTAAAAAGTGGGCCTTGCAGTTCCTTCCTCCAGTCCCGCAACTCCAGGAAATCAACTCTGAACGTCCACTTAGGATGCCACTGAACTCCAGGAAATCAACTCTGAACGTCCACTTAGGATGCCACTGAACTCCAGGAAATCAACTCTGAACGTCCACTTAGGATGTCACTGAACTCCAGGAAATCAACTCTGAACGTCCACTTAGGATGCCACTTGGGGAGGTCACTGGAGCCAAGGCTCACTAGAGCCAGTCTTAGTGGTTATATAGGGCAGACTGATTGCATTCAGGCAGTTAAAATGTAAACACCTGAAGCTGGATGGGCCGTGTCAATAGGGCAGGAGATTCACATGCTAATTAGCAAAGCAAATGGTGGAGAAAAACAAAAATAAATAAAAAAACAGAAAAAGACCAAGGTAACATTACAATGTGGGTGCCTGCGAATACTGGGTGATGGGGGTCCTACCAGCAAAAGTATGCAGGGGATCAGTTGAGATGTGGGTGTCTGTGGATAATGGGTGATAATGTCTTACCAGTGTACCGCTGTGTTAAATCTTGCTGCCGGTAGTACCTATTTTTGGCCACAAGATGGAGACAATCGAGATTAGAGACACGAGACATTGGGACTACATTTCCCGGCGTGCTTTGCAAAAGGACAGGAAGTGGGTGGGACACAGGAGGCTTATTTCCCGAACCTCGTGGAGAACGCGCCAGAGCGCGCGAGGGAACGAGAGAGAGCAGACGCAGTGCAAGACATCGCAGGAGGGCCTAAGCCAGAGCACGAGTGAGACCTGTCAGTTCCTTATCGGGTCATTCGGCCTAAAGAGAAGGAGACCTCTGAGTTCCTGAGATTGCTGCAGATTAAAGAAGCCAAAGACCTGGAGTGAGGAGTTGCCGCGAGCTGATCGGATACGGAGAGCAGGCGGTGAGCGGGACAAGTCGTGGACAAGCAACAGAGAGTCAGACAACGGATCCGGCCGCTAGTATCCCCAGTCAAAATCGAGCGGAGAGACGTCCTGGGTCAGCGGAGCCTACAGCAACCGGTGGATGGGTGAGAGGCCTCCAAGGCCGTATGTAATTAAGGAACACACTGCTGTTTTCTCTTTAAAGTCCACAGGGCCCCAACTTGACTAGTCAAAGACATTCCTTAAGTAAATTCACTGGCCAGTTGAACAGTACCCGGGTACCACACACACATACACACCTTTTATATTCCGGGACTTAAACCTGTGCAGGACTCATTTTGTTACGAATCGGAACGGGAGTTAAAGTTACGTTCCGAATACATATTTTTCTCTTTTCCGCTGCGCGTTTATCGTAATACGAAGAGATTGTATTTTGGGGTTCACTACGTGTCTCTGTTTTTCCGAACTATTGGGCAATTGCATATATTTCTCTGTTCGGTTGCGAATATTTTATTCTTCCGAAATACGAAGCCTCGTGTTTCGTTTCTTTTCCGCTACGCGTTTTACCGCAATACGAAAGTACTGTAATAATATCTGTGAATACCGTGTCTCAACATCTGCTTATTATTTTAGTAAACTATTTAAATGATAAAAACTCACAGCGGTGTTGGAGTATATTTATTCCCTAGTGCGGGGAGACTGACCCGTGGTTCATTTTCAGCGGCTCCTCCGGGAGTGAGCGCTACACCAGCAAAAGTATGCAGGGGATCAGTTGAGATGTGGGTGTCTGTGGATAATGGGTGATAATGTCTTACCTGTGGAGAGAGGAGACACAGGAATTAGGGATCGTGATGGTGGATGGCATAGGGGATCTTGGATAAAACTCCAGGAAATCAACTCTGAACGTCCACTTAGGATGCCACTTGGGGAGGTCACTGGAGCCAAGGCTCACTAGAGCCAGTCTTAGCTGTTATATAGGGCGGACTGATTGCATTCAGGCAGTTAAAATGTAAACACCTGAAGCTGGATGGGCTGTGTCAATAGGGCAGGAGATTCACATGCTAAATAGCAAAGCAAATGGTGGAGAAAAACAAAAATAAATAAAAAAACAGAAAAAGACCAAGGTAACGTTACAATGTGGGTGCATGCGAATACTGGGTGATGGGGGTCCTACCAGCAAAAGTATGCAGGGGATCAGTTGAGATGTGGGTGTCTGTGGATGATGGGTGATAATGACCTACCAGCAAAAGTATGCAGGGGATCAGTTGAGATGTGGGTGTCTGTGGATGATGGGTGATAATGACCTACCTGTGTCAAATGACATGTCCAATGTGCTGAACATTTGGCGGAAGTAACTGAAATTCGATAACATAGCTGCAGAATAGGACTTGATCAAGTTTACGTGGTGCTGGGCTCCTGCAGGGGGTTTTGAACATTGAGTATGCTCAACCATTTAGTGAAGCAGTTAAAATCTATGGAGGTTTGAAGTTTACAAGACTCTCGGTTAAGTTTACTCCAGGCTTGGAATCTAGCCCTTAGAGAAAGATCAGAAAAGTAACATGGTCAGCCGGCGACTGTCTTTAGATTGCAGTGTCAGGCATTTGATTGGTTTGAGGGGGCAGTTTAGTGATACAGGGGCAGGAATATGTAGAGATCCACTGGATTATTCAAAGAGATCCGGATTGTGGCCGAAAGGTAACCGAACGCTGAAATTCAGCGTACAGTTACCTTTCCTGGCCATTCGGCTATTCAGAGAGCAGGCAGTTCTCTAAATGTTGGCAAATTGCCTGCACATACGGTGCCTGTTCGGTGCCTGTTCAAGGGCAGTGAAATCCCCATAGAGAAGCAATGTTTTGGCTAGTCAGAGAACAAAAACCAGCAGGGAAAAGTTGCCGAAATGCCCTCCTGTTCGGTGGTTTAATTCGACAGGTTTATTCAGTCGAATCCCATAGACTTCAATATTAAAAATATTCCCGTTTTAATTCAATATCTAATAAACCATTCATTATAATATTCTGCAGTAAAAAGTCTCTTTGTTTTTAGATTTTTTAGGCATTTTTTGGGATTTGTTTGCAAACATTTTTGTTCTGTTTTTTTAAATCGTTTTTTCTTTTTTCTGTAACAGCCCTTTTTATTATCATTCATTGGATCTTATATGTGAATTTCAGACATTTTCATTCCGTAGTTTCTTTGCAAACAGAGTTTCACTTTTCAAACATTCAAGCATACTGGGTTTTTTTCACTCCATTCGCCTGCGGTGTCGACTTTTTCCTGCGGCTGTTCTGCGCTGAGATCGGCGGCTGCTCGAATTTCTCCGGCGTGTTCGGCCCGGTTAATCCAGATGTTTTTGCGGGTTTCGGTGTGCATTCCCCGGGTTTTGCGGTGAGTGTCCGTCAGGTTTGCGGCAGTTTTTCCCTGCACTACGACGGCCCCGTGGTGCTTGCTGAATACACCGTATGGTCGCCGAAATGGGATCACCAAATTGCGCCGAATTGAAGAGAACGAAAAGTCACCAAACGTGCGGTGACTTTTCGATTCTCTTTGAATAACCCTGTTAGTGGGAACGATTTAGATGGTTGGGAACAGTGGAAGGTTTAGGAGTGCCGGGACGATAAAGGACAGTAGGGGCAAGTTGAAAGATAAAGGAATTAATAAAAGGACAGAATCAGTTTTGACAAGTGCAAGTTTAGGGGTGCAAGATCAGTAGTAGGGACAGAATCATTTTTAGGGGTGCAGAATCAATATTAATACAGGTGTAGATAAAAAGAACAGCTACAGGATTGGTGCAGGTACAGGAACAGAATTAGAACGACAAATATAGATTGTGGGGGCTAGAAACAGAGTTAGGGGTACAGTGAGAGGTTTAGGAAGACAGATACAGTAGCAGGACCAGAGGCAAAGCACAATGTCTGATGATGCAGGGACCAGTGTATAGGGATGGAGATAAGAACAGGTCTATTTTTTTTTTTTTTTTTTTTAACCAGCTCCTCAAACATTTCTATAAGTATTTCTATAAATATATATACATGGTTATACTTTGCAAGCCATTATAATAAACGTATTTCTCTTACGCCACTCTCAATAACGCGATCCAAATCACAATCTGCTGAGGGAGAAACAGTCATCTTAAACTGTACCGAACGATTCTTATTAAAGCAAACCTTTTGTGTTTCTAAAATCGTCCCTGCGGACCTACCGTACGTCCTCCTCTCCCGCTGCTGCGTAAATGAAGAGTGTTAAGCTTTTTAATAACATGCATTACCATATCAACCCTAATCCTTTTTTTTTTATTTTTTTATTCAGCCCCAGTTTATTTCAGTGTTTTTATAGATTCGTTCCTTTTCTTTTACCTCGACACATTATAAGCCAAGGATATAAATCATCTGGAACAAAAGGATTTGTAGAATATTTTAATCGCTTCTTTTAGCAAACGTGTGCCTGGCGTGTACCTGATAAGGGCACATTTTACATGTGATCGTATTTTTTTTTTCATGTTCATTTTTAGGACAGTGGTATCCGACCAAACATTCTATAAAACACATGTATGTATCACAGGCCATACTTGAAAACGAGAGACATCTCAATGTATCTTTCCTGGTAAAATCCTTTATAAATAAATAAATAAATAAACAGGCAGCCATTTCTTTAAAAATGAATGGGATTATATAAAGTGTTACGTATTGTCTGTTGCCAGAGCTGTTTATCAACATGAATAAGTGTTTATGCAATCAGCTTGGTCATGGCATGATTTAAAATTAAGCACGCTATTTAAAATATGAGCCGTACAGCCTGGTGCATGTTAAATATCCTTTTAATGACAGCAGGATTATTTCTCTGCTCTGACGAGAGAACACTGAGTGTTTGTTAAGCCTTTTCGTAAACGAAATGGTTATAACGAAGAAGGAATAGAAATGTAAATATCAATGACTTTGCCGGTTGAATGGTGATATGATGACATCATAAGTGACCTACTTTCTTGCGCAGGCAAGGCTGGGCTGACTTTATAAGAATGATCTTACATAACAGTCCTACTAACCACACGGTGCCTCCTCTCTAATAATAGAAGGGGCCCAGCAAGATTTATTTTAGATGAAAATAATGAACAATCTTTTTCCTGCTGTAAAATCTCATCAGCTGTTCTTGCGTGAATTAAAACGGCTGATGCTTTGCTGCGAGTTGTATTTCCTGCGTTACCTCCAAACTGTAAGCAGTATAAGAGAGACTAGCAGGGTTATTCAGAGAAAGGTGAAACTATGGAGAACTTTTGGAGAAGTGAAAATTCTAGGTCAAAGTAGCCAAACCAGAAAAATTCTCCCATTTATATCAGTTTCCAAATCGGCTATTTTGACCTAGAATTTTCACTTCTCCAAAAGTTCTCCAGAGTTTCACCTTTCTCTGAACAGCTTTGTTATTCTTCTAAAAGGTTCACTACCACCAAAATAAATGAAATGTTCTTAATATGCTTATTTTATGTTGTTGATATCTTACATGTACTCTGTCTTCCTCGGGTATGTTTAGTTAAGAAAATATTTTACTCTATCAGGGTTATTCAAAGAGAATCGAAAAGTCACCGCACATTCGGTGACTTTTCGTTCTCTTCAATTCGGTTCGTTTTGCCGATCCCATTTCGGCGACCCTGCGGTGTATTCAGCAAGCACCACAGGGTCCCCGAATTTCAAGGAAAGGTCGCCGCAAACCCGACGAAAACTAACCGCAAAACCCGGCAAATGCACGCCGAAAACCTGCAAAAACATCTGGATTAACCTGCCAAAAACCACTGAAAAACCTGAGCAGGAGCCGATCACACGCAGCGAAGCCGCCGGAAAAAGCCGACACCGCAGACGAAGGCAGTGAATAAATTAGTTTTTAGTTTGCTTGAATGTTTGAAAAGTGAAACGCTGTTTGCAAAGAAACTACTGAGCGAAAATGTCTGAAATTTACATATGAGGTCCAATGAATGATAATAAAAAGGGCTGTTACAGAAAAAAGAAGTAAACTTAAAAAAAAAAAATCGGACTTTTTTCTTAAAAAAATAATAAAATCCAGAAAAATGCTTAAAATATCCTAAAAAATCTTTAAATAAAGAGACTCTTTACTGCAGAATTTTGTAATGAACGGTTTATTAGATATTGAATTAAAACGGCCTTTTTCCGTTAAAATACGTACTTATTTCCCTGTATGAAGGGAATGCTTTAATTGGCATGCTAAGGAGATATATATTATTTTTTTATTCACTCTGCTGCAAATATATACCCATGTACAGGCCTCAAAATTTCCACTCGCCTGCTCACATTTGGCGAGTGAAAATTACATGAGAGCGAGTGGGAATGCAGAGGCATGGCTCGATAGGGGTTAGGTGGGGCAACTAGTGGCGAGTAACTCTTAAGGCCTGGCTAGTAGCTTGGGACTTGAAATTTTGAGGCCTGCCCATGTACCAGTCATTACTTACCACCTGGATTTCAATTTCCAAATTTTCTACTGGATTATTTCATATAGTATTGACTGCATATTACACTTTTCTGCTATTTCTATATAATCCTTACTCAATTGTATACTGTCTGATTTTTGTTTATCACTTCAATAAAAGCTTTTGAATACAAAAAAAAACAAAAAACATAGAAGGATATCTTTCACATTTGCCTAGGGCTGTAGATGTTATTAAAAGGACACTACCACTTACTTAAGCTATAACTAGATTATTTCCGTATTACAAATGAATTAAAATGAGAATATTTTTAACATTGAAGCCTATGGGATTCGCCTGAATAAATCTGCCGCATGAAACCACCGAATGGCAGGGCATTTCGGGAACCTTTCACTGCTGGTTTGTGCTCTCTGAATAGCCGAAGCAGTGCTTTTTCATGGGATTTTACTGCCCTCGAACAGACACCGAGCAGGCACCGTATGTGCAGGCAATTCGCCAGGATTTGGCGAATTGCCTGCTCTCTGGATAGCCGAATGGACAGGAAAGGTAACCGAATGCTGATTTTCAGCGTTCGGTTACCATTCTCAAGCAATTCGGATCTCGTTGAATTACCCTGTATATGTGTCACTGGGTGCATCCATTGTGTGATGTTTTGTGCTGTAAACTGCCCCCCCCGCCGTATCTTTCCATCACTATGTGGCATTGAGCATGGAGTGAATAGGTCAGATCTCCAAAAATCCAACGCATTAAGATTACATTATGTGGGATATATGTAAATGACATCCTCAGGTGGTAAATTAAAGTCTTTTAAGATCTCTTTCATGTCTCATTCAGCTGCCATCTCTTATATCAGGCAGCCTACATAGCACAATAGAACCCCAGCAGCCTTAGCTAAACATTTTCTCCTCCCCCTCCCCATTGCCTTTTCTCTAATGTAGAATCTATAACTCAGCTGTAAATAATTACTTTCCATAAGATTTTGGTTAATGTTGCATCATGGGAAAAATACGCATAAAGGAAACAGGAGGTAGAAGCCTTACCTTATTTTCTCTTTTACATGCAATTATGTGTAATGCACAAGTAATTGAGCTATAGCTTATGTTATAAGTAGTGTTTGTTTAACTTTATTTTCAAATAACATAAAACATTACATAACATAACCCATGACTTGCCATCTGCAACCCTATAGAGACAGCAGGCAGTTACAACCACCAGGTGTCCAGAACTGCGCCCTCTCTGCCCAGGAGGTCTAACTGCAGCGCTAGCAGGCACAGCACCACCAGCTGCCATGGCAGCAATATACTGTATTAATGTAACCCAGGACATACTTGAAAACGAGAGAAATCTAAATGTATCCTTCCTGGTAAAATACTTTGCAAATAAATAAATAAATGTATAGTATTATATATTTTTTATATCATTTATTTAGTTTTCTCATAGAAATAATTCATGTACTATTTCATGTTGCATAGAATGTTAAGAACAAGAGCCAGCATGATAGTTTAGCCAATAATTGCTGATTCCTTGAGCGTTGTCACTGTTGCCACTTTGGGGGGGGGATTTTCCTCTTAGTCTTGAGTCCAATAATTGCCTTATACCTGAATTTGAAGACAATATTGTGAAGTTGTAGGGAACACAGTCCATTGTCTTGCTTTGAAACAAAGGACACAACAATTGATTGCATCAGTCCTTGGTGGGTTGTAGGTCAAAAGAGGGTCCACAAAAGGTCCACAAACAGATAATTAGGACAATAAAATCCAAACTGAGTATAATTAGGTTCTTTAAGAACAAGAGATGATCGTCATTATCTCTCAAAGACTCAGATGTAGCGATAATTGGACACATTATCCAAGTTGTGCATGGCGTTGGAATAAGCTCTTGCGTCTCACATTGACTTTATGCTTGTGTAGATAATGTTAATGATACACTTTCGTTACAATTCTAAATGTAAACCTGTGAATAATCATAACGCTGCTTTGTATTCAGCATCTATGCTTTTGTATTCTTGCTCGTTTTGCTTCTAAATTGACGGTTATTCATTTCATTGTGAAGAACAGTTATTTTTTTACGCTTATTCAATATAATTTCCTTTTAATGCGTAAACAAAACCCACACAGTGCAGAAAATGTGTAAAAATAACCAGACCGACATAACAAGTGCCGATTCTTTACTTTTATTATCATTTAGAGCATGCAATATGCATTTTTCTGAACTCTATCACTTTGTAGGTTAATCTATATTTCTAGAGTACTTATATATGCCTGGCATATTAAAAGAAAATCACATAATCAGATTACGCATGGAAACAAAAATACTCATATTTAGTCAATTGCTGTAAAGTATAAAATCCTGAGTTTGTGTGAACATATTCAGATGCATGTTATCAATTGTTACTTTATTGTTTTCAAAGGAATGTGTTTACAAGCTAAGCTTGGATGTCAGAACTATGTGTCATTTTGTGTTTTAGGGCTAATACATATCATATGTCAAGTTGGTTTTATGATATGAGTGCCATTTGTTATTGGTGCTGTAGGCTGTATAAGTCATCAGTCATGTGATTGCTAAATATCCTTTTAAATGTACTTTATGTTACCCCTACAGTCACTGTGTGAGACTCACTAGTCCTTGGAATTAAAATGATGCGAGAGCTGCGAGTTCCTTTGGGCAAATTCCTGCTCTATGAATTGTGACTTTTATACAAAAAAATATAAAAATGTTTTTTTTCTGACTAAGAACTATAGAGACTAGTGATGAGTCGAACACCCCCGTGTTTGGTTCGCATTCAAACTCGAACACCCGAAAAAGTTTGACCGCGAACTCGAACACAATTCTAACACCATGCAAGTCAATGGGGCTCGAACGTTTGAAAAGGTCCCCTCCAAGAGGGCATATATGCAAGATATTGGCCATAAAAGGTGTATGGGGGTCCAGGTACTGCCCTGGGGGACAGGAAACAATGGAAAACAAACAAACAAAAACAAAGCTTTTAACCCTTTCACTGATGAGTGCTGAGCCATTTCACCGCTGTGCGCTGAGCTCATTTTTACCGCTTTTGCTCATGTTTAAACACGAAGCCATGGGAAATGTTTGACCATCAAGGATTGGGAGATGTATGACCAACAATGTGGGAAATGTTTGACCAACAAGGAGTGGGAAATGTTTGACCAACAATGTGGGAAATGTTTATGAATCCCATAGGCTTCAATGTTAAAAATATTCCTGTTTTAAATCAAAATCTAATAAACCGTTTATTAATATATTCTGCAGTAAAGAGTCGCTTTATTTTTAGATTTTTTAGGATCTTTTAAGCATTTTTAAAAAAAAAATTTCTCAAACTTTCCGCGAACGTCCCGAAAAGCCCAAAGTTCACGAATTTTCGAACAACCGATGTTCGAGTCGAACTTCAAACCAATTCGAACCGGCAGCCCATCCCTAGGGGAGACACAGTGGAGCCATAATCTCCTTGCCGTCAATCATAAGTATAGGTGCCCTAAACGTGCCATCAGATGTGAATTTAGCTGCACACCTCTAACATGTATAGAAAAAAAATAAAAGGACTGGGCACAATCCCACTGCATTGAGACACCATTATTGATTAAAGGGGTTATTTAGAAAGCACTGATATTTTTGTGAATGTTTGGTGCTTTCTTGTTCGGCGCATATCGGTGCGCTTCGGCCATTCCATTTCGCCGACCCTGCAGTGAATTCACTATTCACTGTAGGGTCTCCAATCTGTGCCGTATGCCGCTGAAGACTGCCGAACACTGCCAAAGACTGCCGAACTGTACCAAAAAGAAAAAAAAATGGAGCTCTGCTATTCTTAAAGATGTTTAAGCCAATAAAAGAGCATGAAAATTTGTGTGAATGATACTATAGGTCATATAAGAGATAATAAACCGGTCTGTTACAGAATTAAAAAACACACCTTTATAAAAAATAATCGGGAATCAAAAACTTTGTCCAAAATATAAAAAAATGCAACGAAATGTTACAATAAATAAATAAATAAAAAGACGATTTGCTGAAAAACCTGTCAAACTGAATCACCGTAAATCAGGGCATTTCACTGACACTTTGGTGCAGTTCTGCGTTCTCTGAAGAGATTAACCATTACTTATCTAGGGGACAATTTCAATGCCACCGAAGATGGCAGAATTGCAGTGACCTGTGGCGAACTGCACCATATTTCGCTGTCAATTCGCCAGTACTTGGCGAATTGACATTTTAGTGAATAGACGAACTGCCACAAAATTGCAACGTATGGTGAAATTCACCGTGCAGTGCAATTCGGTGGCAAGTTCATCGCTTTGTCAATAACCCTTAAATTGTGCAACGTTTCGGCTGACTGACAACCTTTCTCAAGCCTCTTTATAAAAGGCTTAAGACAGGCTGCCAGTCAGTCGAAAAGTATCACTGTTTAATCATTAAAGGTGCCCTAACTCAGTGAGATTGTGCCCAATCCTTTTATTTTTCCTTTGCAATGATTGCAAGCACACACACCAAAATTCAAAAATATTTTCCTGCAATGTGATGCATAATGTTTATGGAGTTCCTCTATGGCAATAACAATCAAAGAGAATCTAGATACTATTATGTAACATACAAAATGGACCGTCAATACTCATCTCGTAATGCACTCACCTGTGGTCCTAGTAGTTAACTCAAGACTGAGGCTACGCATCCTTCACAAAATCCTTCATGGCTGCACACAATATAAAGAAAAAACAGACTAGCCGCCGATCACAGCGCAGAGGAGCCGCTGGTAAAACTCAACAAGCAGACGAGCGTGGTTAAAAGAAAACAAACCCAAAAAAAACAGTACGCTTGAAAGTTTAAAAATTGAAACGCTGTTTCCAAAAAAACTATTGAGTGAAAATGTCTGGAATTTTCACATAAGATCCTATGAATGATAATAAAAAGGACTGTTAAGGAAAATTGAAAGAACTATTAAAAAAGAAAAACGGAAAAAAATGTTGCTGAAAAAATCCCCAAAAATGCCTAAACGATTTAGAAATAAAGAGACTTTTTACTGTAGAATAAAATGATAAATGGTTTATTAGATATTGGATTAAAACAGGAATATTTTTAACATTGAAACCTATGGGAATCGCCTGAATAAACCTGTCGAATGAAACCACCGAAAAGCAGGGCATTTCGGCAACCTTTCACTGCTGGTTTTTGTTCTCTGTATAGATGAAGCATTGCTTCTCTATGGGGATTCACTGCCCTCGAACAGGCACCGAACGGGCACCGTATGTGCAGGCAATTCGCCAGAATTTGGCGAATTGCTTGCTCTCTGAATAGCCGAATGGCCCCGAAATGGCACTGTACAATGAATTTCAGTGTCCGGTTACATTTCAGAGCCAGATTGGCTCTTTCTGAATAACCCCTAGAGTAGCGTTAAGGCTAGTTCCAAGGGAGCGATCCTCTGTGGTGGAGAGATAGCAATGCCATCAACATGAATATGATAGAAAAATCTGAAGTTGCAAAAATACTAACTGGGTTATTCAGAGAGCACTGAAATGTCACTGACATTTCGGTGCTCTCTGATTTGCCACACTTTGGTGAGTCCGATTCGCTGACCCTGCGGTGAATTCAGCTTTCACCACAGGGTCCCCGTAGTGCAGCTAATCGGGCCAGCCGAATACCGTATCAAACCCATCGGACAGTCGCCAAATGCACCCACAAGCAGCCGACAACCCGCCGAACACAGCGCCGACCAGCCGCAGAAGAAAGACGACAAGCTGCAGGACAGGTGAATTTTTTTTTAAAAAAATTACTGAAATTTAAAAAATTTGAAACTCTGTTTGCAGAATAACTATTGGACGAAAATGTCTGGAATTAACATAAAAAGTCCTATGAATAATAATAAAAAGGTCTGTTACAGAAAAAAGAAAAAAACTCTATCAGGGTTATTCAACGAGCTCTGAATTGCTGGCGAAAGGTAACCGAACGCTGAAATTCAGGGTACGGTTACCTTTCCTGGCCATTCGGCTATCCAGAGAGCAGGCAATTCGCCAAACGTTGGCGAATTGCCTGTACATACGGTGCCTGTTGGGTGCCTGTTCGAGGGCAGTGAATTCCCATAGAGAAGCAATGCTTCGTCTATTCAGAGAACAAATACCAGCAGTGAAAAGTTGCCGAATTGCCCTGCCATTCGGTGGTTTCATTCGACAGGTTTATTCAGGCTAATCCCATAGGCTTCAATGTTAAAAATATTCCTGTTTTAATTCAATATCTAATAAACCGTTCATTATAATATTCTGCAGTAAAAAGTCTCTTTCTTTATAGATTTTTTAGGATCTTTTAAGCATTTTTCGGGATTTTTTTTACAAAAAGAAATTTCCGATATATATATTTTTTTAATAATTTTTTCTTTTTTCTGTAACAGCCCTTTTATTATCATTCATTGGACCTCATGTGTATGTAGCGCTGTTTAAAACTCTGTTGCTGCATTGCTCAGTTTTGGCCACCAGAGGGAGACAAGCGCAATGTAAACATACTGGACACACTGGGACTACGTTTTCCAGCGTGCTTTGGGGCATCACACAGGAAGTGGGTGGGGATTGAGGAGAGGACATCCGCAGCCTCGTGGAAGGAGAGCCAGTGTGAGCCAAGGAGTGAACTAAGTGAGACGCACGTGAGACTGTGAGCGACTATTACCAGGCCGGAGAGCAGGCGCTGCCTTGCCAACGCTGGGATCGATACATTGACTTGCCAGAGACCTAGTAATCCACCGCGGAGAGGTTTGCACAGACGCAGAGTAGCAGATTGGACCCTGAGTAAGGAGACCGCGATGATCCACAGGGAGTGCAGGCGGTAGGCCGTGACCTTGCTGTAAAGACTGACAAGCAGGAGAAGTGGATCCGGTGGCACAGAGTCCCAAGGAAATCCAGCGGAGAGGCGTCCTTGATCGGGCAGCAGAACGGAGTGTCTGGCGGATGGGTGAGAGGCCTTCTTGGCCACAGTCAAACTATAACAAAGCACGTTGCAGCATTGCTTTAATCTACAGGGCCCCAACGTGACTAGTCGAGGATTTACCAAATCCTTTCACTGGCCAGTTGAAATATAGTACCCGGGTACCTGAGCTCACACACATACACCTTTTTGGGACATAACCTGCACGGGACTTACACTCCAGAAACGAAGGGGTTAAACTTTTATTTTACCGCTGCGCGTTTCTCGCATTACGAAATCCTGTTTTCTATGCACTGTGTTTACATTATATATGCCGCTTTATTGAGACCAGTAAAGTATATAATTTATAAAATCCACAACAGTGCTGGTGTATATTTATTTCCTAGTGCGGAGAGACTAACCCGAGGTTAAATTCAGCGGCTCCTCCGGGAGTGAGCGCTACATGTAAATTTCAGACATTTTCGCTCAGTAGTTTGTTTGCAAACAGAGTCTCACTTTTCAAACTTTCAAGCGTACTGCTTTTTTTTTTTTCACTCCATTCGTCTGTGGTGTTGGGTTTTTCCGCCGGCTGCTCTGCGCTGAGATCGGCTCCTGCTCGGGTTTCTCTTCAGCGGGGTTAATCCAGATGTTTTTGTGGGTTTCGGTGTGCATTCGACTGGGGTTTGCGGTGAGTGTTCGGCAGGTTTTTGGCGGCTTTCCCTGCACTACAACGGCCCTGTGGTGCTTGCTGAATACACCGCAGGGTCGCCGAAATGGGATCGCCAAATCTCACCGGATTGAAGAGAATGAAAAGTCACCGAACGTGGGGTGACTTTTCGATTCTCTTTGAATAACCCTGTATTTAAAAAAACTCTGAATTTTTTTTTGTCAAAAATTGCCTAAAGAAATAAAAAACAAGTAATTAAAGAGACTTTTTTCTGCAGATTAAAAGAATAAACAGTTTAATAGATATTGGATAAAAATGGGAATATTTTTAAAATTGAAACCTATGGAATTCGCTTGATTAAACCTGCCAAATGTCAGGGCTTTGCACTGACATTTCACTGCTGATCAATGTCTTTCAACGTGCTGTTCAATGAGTA
The DNA here is from genome assembly GCA_009667805.1 of Leptobrachium leishanense. NCBI lineage: Eukaryota > Metazoa > Chordata > Amphibia > Anura > Megophryidae > Leptobrachium > Leptobrachium leishanense. The sequence continues at coordinate 343,417,069 of CM019065.1, read as the reverse complement.
GATTAACCTTTGCTTCTCTACTTCATTGCTGCCGAAGAGCACTATATTTTGCTGGCAATTCACCAAAACTTGGTGAACTGACAGCTTTCTGAATAGCCAATTGGCTCCGAAATTGCACCGTACGGGGAAATTCACTGTTCGGTGCAATTTCGGTGCCAGATCGGCTCTCTCTGAATAACCCCTTAAAGGGGGGAATTAGGAGGAGCTAGCTAACATATTGTCCTATTTTGTTAAAAGAGCTAAACTGACCGTCGCTGGAATCTAGACGCGCTCTTCACCTTTCCAACCAGGTGTTTAAGAGCTTTTCTGGGAAGCTACCACCCTACCTGAATAGACTGCTTCCCCTAGCAGTTACCTCTGATCCAGGACCTGCACCTTACTTGCAATACCACAATACAAAAAGAAAGTGTCTCGATCCTCATTTTCCTGCAGAGCACCGCAAATATGGAATGACCTCCCAGACGCCGTCAAATCTTGCCCCAGTCTTAAGTCACTTACGAGATCTTTATTATTATACCTCGATACAGAATGTACCTGTAAACATGTAACATAGTGAATATATTTATTTTCTGTTAACTTGTATATTCGTGCCATTTTCTTTTCATTTTATTTTTAATATCTTGCATTTTGTTACTTTGTATTTCTGTAACAACTGTAACAACTCAATGTTCTTGAACCCAGGACATACTTGAAAATGAGAGAAATCTCAATGTATCCTTCCGGGTAAAATCCTTTATAAATAAATAAATATTACATTTCATGTGTATAATCTTGCTTTGATAATTCCAAATAACCCAATCAGAATTTAGTGGATGACGTGGATCACTAGAGGGTAAGGTCCTTAATTAACAGGCACTTTTCTCTGTAATAGTTTCTAACTTCTCAGCTTTATTTTTAAATGACGATATTTAGTTTCTAAAAAATTCTTTGGTTTACAAGCTGTTTTGAAAAGAAAATGCGCGCTTCCAATTCTTGCATGTTGTATTGAACAAACAACTCCAGTTCATTAAGTCTGTGGGAGTTTATAGCGTGACAGATTTCTGGATCGTTGGAAGCAACTTTAAAACATTTTCTGACATCCTTCCTGTTCAAAATATGGGTTTTTAGACAGAACTGTTTTTAATAAAGTTACTCTTCAAAGTTTAAACTGTAAACATTTCTTTCATCTCCTCGTTTTGGCGTGTATTCTATTTCACGAACGATCATCCTTATTAAATGAGTATATTTTAATATTTTATTTTAAATGGCAATTAAGGGATCAAGTCTTGAGAAAAAAATAAGTTTAAGATCTTCTTTCTTCCCCAAAGTACCTGTCATCTTACACTTAACCCCACAATTTTGATATATAGCCGAAGAATAACAAGGGATTGAAAAGTTGCTTTCAGGTAGTAGTGGAAAAATAATTACCGTCTCACTGTCTGACATTAAGTTATTTTGCCCAAGAACAAAATTACACTAAAAACCTGTGGGCCCTATCACCTCCTTCAAGCTAACGGTAGAGCTAAAGTTAGCGCTAGGTTAAAAATTGGTGATAGCGCTCTAGTTACTAAGAGCTGGCGCTAACTAACAAAGTGAACACCAGCTCTGAGCTGCTGCAGAATCAGTTAGCAGCAGCTGAAACACCCCCCCCCCCAAAAAAAAATCAAATACTCACCTCTCATCCCTTGGCAAGAATGACGGCCCAATCTACCACTTCTGGCTGCCGGGAGAAAAATGTCCCCAGTCTCACTCCGCGATCACTCCGCTGACCAGCAGGATCTCGCGACTTCTATGGACTCCATGGAGGGGATGCTTGGGACAGCACTTTAATGCTGCCATTAGCATATGCGAGTCTAAGGGCTGTTACTCGGCAGGCTGCTGAACTCAGCCCCTGCCCCATAATCCGCTGGTGAAACGGGGACGCAAAGGGGAAATTAGCGATCGCTAATTTTTCCCCCTAGCGTCCTGGTTTTAGCGAGGGACAACTGATAGTGCCCAATCTATACTCACCCCAGGTTCCACCATGAAGGGGATTGTGCGGATCTGCTGCCTTTTCTTGCGACTAGGTGAAGGACACAGAGAACAAATAGTTTGCAGTGTCCTTTTTACTGGTCTGATCATCTTCACTTACATGGAGGGCTCATGCAAATCTGCTTGGATCATCTCCAGGAGATGATACCAGCCGAGGAGTGAAGTACTACTGCTGGTACAAGTTTGCGATTCCAATTATCATTATTACTAAAAAAATGGTTCAGTAGTACTAGATCTGGTAATCAGCAGCTGTTAATGGCTCACGCTAACGTTCTACCTCAGTGTTTCCCAACCGCGGTCCTCAACAGGCCAGATTTTAGGGATCACCTTTTATTATTATTATTATTCTTTATAAAGCGCCAGCATATTCCGCAGCGCTGTACAATAAGCACAGTATAGACAGGGTTACAATACATTGAACAACATTTGACAAACAGTACAGGAGGAGATAAGGGCCCTATTCCCGTAGGAACTCACAATCTGGGAGGGTTGGGGTTGGAAACAGGAGGAGAGGACTCCTTGGGGAAATGCAGACTGAATCCTGCAATCACTGAGCAGCAAATCATATCACCTGTGCTGTGCTTCAGATACATGGAAAACCTGACCAGTTGGGGGTACTTGAGGACCGTGGTTGGGAACCACTGTTCTACATAATCGCTTGCTATTACCAACTCTGAGAGAATAAGACACAAGACATGAAGTACGGTATTGCATTTATTTATTGAAGCACAGGCAGACTCAACCTCTTTACTTGGGAACATTTACTATTCACTCACACACCTGAATTAAATCCACAGCTGGAAGAAGTCCTCACTCCCAAGCTTCAGACTTGACAGACCTATTTGAGGTTTGAAACCTTGTGTTGATGGTGATGGAATAAACCTACTTTCAAAGTATACCGTGGTATGTTGGAATTTTTTCATACACTATATTGCCTACTTGAGAACACAGGAAAAGAGTCAGATTGGACAAACCTAGAAATACATATTTTAATGTTCTGGGTCTTGTCTTGCGTTTAAGGTGACAGGAAAGAGACCTGCCTGTGATTGATCAGGAAAAGCTATTACAAGTAAAACTACTCAATGCAATACAGATATTAGGATGGAATATTTAGATTTCCAAACGGAATAGACCCTAAAATTGATTTTATGTTAAACGTGCATATTTACATACAGGGTTATTCAGAGAGCGGTGAAAACCAGGAGAACTGGCAAGAGAAGAGATCAATCTAGACCAAAAAGCCCATTTGGAAAGTGAGATAAATGGGAGAAATTTTCTGGTTTGGCTATTTTGACCTAGAAGTTTTGCTTCTTCAGTCATTCTCCTGGTTTTCACCTCTCTCTGAATAAGCCTGATAGTGATGGATATAATGTTGAGTTGTAGCATATCATAGTTTCTATATGTACATTTTTTGCCACATTAATTGCAAGAGTTAGATTACAATATTAAATTCTATACATTCACAGAAACAGCTAAAGGACTCCGATATATCATTGACACATTTGCCATGTAATGATGAAAAAAGACTACTCTTGCTGAAAACCCATTACATTGAAATGCAAATAGCGTTATATGTAGTAATAAATGTAATATCTGCACATCTGCACTGTGATTGCTTCTGATAAAGCACGTTCTATGGCTTTTAAATAGCTCTAGAAATTGTGAGTAGTTCATAAGTAAATAGCATGCTTTACACATTCAGTTGGTGCATTGCAATGTGTCAATTTACCCACAATAACATAGAAAGTCTTGAGAATAATAAAAAAGTGATACATTTTTTAAAAATATATATATTACCCAAGAAATACAATCATCAGCCATCCAGTCATGTCACTGCTGACATTCTATGGTGGTGTGTCTCGGAAGTCTTGGGAACAGAATAAGAACCTTAGGCACCCCATCCCAATCATATCAAAGAGACTGTGACAGAATCATTAAATCAGGAGCATCTTGTAATTGTTATGACAGAAGTAGACTAAAGGGATTATTCTCTAAAAACGTTATGGCACCGAAGTTCCCCATACCTTTCGGTCACAATGCCCATATTTTACAGACCTTAAATGTGTGATTTTAGAGGTAGAGAGGTAAATCTGAGCATCATCAGCATAGAGGTGGCAATTAAAGCCAAATCTGTTAATGATTTTGCCCAGGGAGGAGGTGTAGATAGAGAAGAACAGATAAGAAGTGTAGATAGAGAAGAGCAGAGGACCGAGTTCAGAGCCTTGAGGTACACCAACTAATAAAGGCATTGAAGAGGAGGAGTTACCAGCAAATGACACAGAAAAGGACCTGTTAGACAGGTTGGAGTCAATCCAAGAGAGTGCAGTGTCACAGAGACCAAGAGAGCTGAGTAGTATGAGCACATACGAACATTATACCTTGAAAAAGTCGCTAATTTGTGATGAAATGTGTCTATTTTTATGTCCTACATCTTTTTGGAATAAATTATTATCATTTTACTACATTTTATTAAGTTCCCTGTTTGTTTCTTACACTCAATGGTGTTGGGCTGTTTCCAGCGGTTCTTTCTCTTGAGTTTGCTGGTACCATCAGTAGCTTTCAGCAATCCTGTGACATCCAGTAGTTCATCAGTGGCTGAGTATTATTGATGTGTCTATATATTGCTTTTCTCTTATAAGCATTTCTATTTATCAGGGGATTTGTACTTTATACCTGTAATATTGCCCTATGTTTTTCTTATTTATATCTTTCATGCAGTGAGGCCCCTATATTTTTTTTGTTATTTATTCCCTTCCTCCTACCTGCATTTGAAGGACACAGTGCGAAGCGGAGGGATTTCCTATGCTCAGACACGTGTCACCAGGGAGCCGGGATTTTGAATTTCCCAGCTGCCAGCTGCCAGATTGTTCACTGGTGATGTCAGCATACTCTCTGTGGGCTGACATCACCCTCCCTCAGAGCAACTGCGATGGCAAGCATTGTGGGTGACAGGAGCTGAAGGATTGGTTATGCACGCGCATTGCTGATCCATCATTCTAAGCAGGTGCTACATAACTTGTGTACAGACAGCATGAGCATGCATGTTCTGAGCGATGTGCAAATGTCTACCCTAATCAATGCAAAGGTACAGACAAAAAAGGGGGAAGGGAATTTTGTTTTATTAAAGTCTTCTGTTAAATAGTTTTGATCAAATTATTATTATTTATTATTTATTAAGCGCCAACACATTCCGCAGCGCTGTGGAAAAGATGCAATGGGTAAAGGCAAGACAATTCTACAATACATACAGGAGGCAGGTCAGTATTCCTGCCAGCAGATACAGGAGGACATGAGGGCCCTATTCTCGTGGGAATTTACACTCTTGATGGGTATTATTCAATTAGTTTGTGACACAGTCACTTTTTTTGTAACATAAATAGTGAAATAGTTGTTAAACTCATGTTTCAAATAAAGGTTATGTTATTTATTTAGGAAAATACCCTGCTAGCAAAGAGGATAAAGATTCATATATATGAATGTTTATATATGAATGCAATATATGCTTTCAGTGCGATGATCATTTTTAGCGCGTTGGACAAGATTAACAAAACAAATAAATACATAAAAATGGACCTCACTGGGGTTAAAGAGCATAAATGAGTACATTTGCCATATACGTTAAGGCTAGGGTCAGACGAGCGTGATTTCTACGGACTATACGTCCTTGCACACGGACGTACGTCAGTACGGAAGACGCAGTAGTGGCCACACAGTCCGTTTTTTTCACTGACGTATATTTTGACGGATGTAGGAGAGAAAATAAATTAAAAATCAAAACCATTTTGTCCGTGAAAAATGCTGGACGTATAAATGCAGTCCGTCTGACCACGGTCCATCACTCACACACAAAGCTATGCGGACGTTGCGGACGCAGCGCACTTTGTGCGGCCGTTCTAGGAGTAGTACGTTCTTGTCTGCCTTGCGTCCGTGGGCCGCGGCCGTTGTGCGTCCGCAGTTCAGTGCGGTCGTACTTCGTGTGTCGGGCTCCGATGGGCTTTCTGTCATGCTATCACGGACGTACTTTTAGGCGCAATCACGGACGTGAACACTACGCTCGTCTGACCCCAGCCTTAGTTATTGAACTGAAAATGTGACAGGGCATTAAAAAGTCCTCTGAACACATGATCATTTAATTTACTGACGTCACGTGAACGAGGAGCACAAGTCAGCAGTGGTTGGCCACAGGCTTTATAGTATGGAATGAGAACATGTAATTTCATTGTGTTGGCGTAAAAGTATCTGAGGCTATTTGACTCACAGCTAGGAAGAACAGCGCCTGCTCATATATATATATATATATATTTATATTATTTTTAAATGTTAAAGAAAGTTTGATTTCTTTACAGCTGCAAGCAAATCTGTAGGCAAAGCACATGCCTCATATTGGAGTTCAATGAAGTATTTCATGTGTAGAATGAGAGAAATGTCTTGCTCTTACCATTCTGTATTTACAGCCACAGAGATAATTCCTTTCATATTAGCTCATGGAAAGAATGTTACTAAGTAGGGAATTTTTAAAACTTAGCAGTTATGGAGTTTTGCCATATACAAACAGGTTGCACAAGATAAATATCAAGCTTGCAAAGTTGTCAGCAAACCCTGGTTCCTACTCTGATTTGGTCACTATAGACCCACAAAAATACAGCCCTGCTAAGTCTTTGTGGCCCATTCATAAAGGCTCATTTATGGGTCAGTCTCTTTACTAGTTCGTAATTGTTCAGAGTCTCTAATAGATGATTGCTGTCATGCCACCAGACCCGGGTGCCAGAAAAAGACCTGTGCTGGCTCATCAACAGTAGGTCTTGAATATTGGCTCTGCTTCTACCCTTCCTGGATGCTGGTTTTGGAGCCATGTCTAAAGACTCCACCCCAGAGCATTCACTTACTCTGAGAACCATCAGGTGGTATCCCTGGTGACGGTCTATGTACTTGGCTCTCCTTTTTCAGGGAGAGTGGGCCCTTTCCTTCAGGGCCTTTGCATTATAGATCTTCTCTTCCCATGGTGGATGCAAGACCCTGGCTGCAACACCCGACTCCATGGACATCCCGGCCCTGTATCTCTGTGCTATGTATTCCAACATCTTGGGCTCTTCCTGTGAACACAGCAACATGGAGCATGACACCAACATTGTTAATACAGTTGAAAAGTTGCCCACATTTGAGATTTCTAATTAAATAGCTGCTTTTGGATCAAATTGCCTGGTTTCCTGTGTCTTCTATCTGATTCAGTACTTAGTTGGCCACTCCAGACTCCACGTCAGGGACTTGCGGTTCAGAGTAGCCTGGTGTGTAGATAAGTATGGCTGTAGGGGTCAAGTTGAGTGACGCCATTTTGTTTTTGTATTTCCACAGAGCTCCCATCATTCCCAACAGGAAATGGTTCATTGATATCTGGGATACTCTAAGCCAGATTTTATAATTAGATTTTTTTTTTAATTTGCTGAATGGATTTCAATGTCATGACCACAAGGTACCAGGTACTTTGATACGAAAGTGGCTAATTAGGAAATTTCAAATGTGGGCAATGTTTCAGCGGTTGTCAAACCAAGGGCTGTTAATACAGTCAAAAGGTTGCCCAAATTTGAGATTTCTTAATAAATAGCCACTTTCGGATCAAGTTGCCCTGGTTTCCTGTGTCTTCTTTCTGATTCAGTACTGGGTTGGCCACTCCGGACTCCATGTTAGGGACTTGAGGTTCACAGAAGCCCGGTGTGCAGTATGTCTTTAGGGCTCAGCCACTGCATGGAGGACCTCTAAATATGTATAAAACCCAGCCATAGTAGCAACCGGAATGCCAGACAGGGAATTGGTGGTTGTCGAACAAGTGGGTCACAAGGCAGGCAATACAGTGTTCGGGTACAAAGCAGGGTCAAGCAATGAAATCAGGAAATCAATATATAACAAACTCAGATCTGGACCACAAGGGAGAATAATAACTGAGCACCTGCTTTCTGGAACTAGGGGTTTAGGTAAGCACAGAACTACCATCAGGTGAGGTCAATTATCCATTAGTAACTGGTGGAAGTCCAGGAGTCCTTGAATGATTCAACGTAGTGGAATGACAAGAAGCTATGAAACTCCCTTGGCAGAGCTAACACAGAACCAATTGAGAGACCTGTGAGTTCAGTTCCCAGCAAGTTCCTTAAACGGTTGGCCATGCCTAGCTGTTCGCAGGGCCTGGTGTGGACCTTGTCACACCTAGAGGAGTGCAGCTCCAACCCATTAACTTTATTGCAATTTATCTGATTGCATCATTCCTTGTACATACATCTGATGTTTTTAATGCATTTTAATTGAGATGAATCCACTTTTATTGAACGTGTAATTTTCTGATTTGATAGTAACTATTTCTTCCTGGACATTCTGGAGATGAAGCAACTCATGACGTGTACAGGATGTTTATACAGAATATCTTTTACAATGATTAAGGGACAATCACTAATAAACTGAGAACATTTAGTTATATAGAACAGGCAAGATAATGTGCTGGACAGACGTTAGACAGAGTCTGCTCTCAAGCTCATGTCTTCCTTTTCCATCAAAGTCATATGTTAAAATATTTTCTTACTTGGCTCTTTGTAACTTTTTCCTCAATCCACTTCCAGGACACATTTTCGATTTCATACCCACGGCTCTTTTTGATTCCGCATTTCGTCCGGGCCCTCCTGAGATTGAAGATGAGCCCAGTAATCCTTTTACCTTATTCACAGTTCCTGTTATTTGTTTTGTACCGCGGAGTGAGCTGCGATAGGAACGGTTGGATTTCACAAATGTTTTCTCAAGTACGAAAACACCTCTTAGGACTGTGCTTTTATAACAGAAACGTGAAATTAAAACGAGTCGCTCCGTGCTGTCACTTGGCAAATATATTGCATCGAAAACACACCTGGTATAACTCGCACGCAAAGGAATGTCTCTCATACAGTGAATTCCTTGTGTTTCACTATCAATGATCCATACAGTGCATAATATAAATTATAGTGCCAGGCTGTAAAAGATTGCTCTCGGCTTCGGTTAAGTCAACTTCACATGAAAGACCAGGTCGCAGCACAGATGTGATGCTTGATTCATGTCTTTCCCAAAACACACAAATGTGCACACATATAGATTTTTATTTATTTTGAAGGGGGGTGGGGAATGCAGTCTATGGGATCTTTTTATCCCCCTTTGAATCCTTAGAAATGAAGTGTAACATAACAAAATCACACCCCGTATAGGAAACCTAGGAGTTGCATAAGCAAATGAAATGTGTGGGACGTCCTGTCTGCAACATGTCCTTGATGAAATCATAATTAAGTGAAGCGAAACCAACACCGAGGCCGATTCTTTCAAAACCCTAGTCTGTTTTTGAATATTTGGTACACAGCTTATATACTATAGGTTTTATATAAACATAGGGCCCTATAACAATCTTCGCGCATACGTTTGCGCCCGTGCAAAAACGCATTAACGCGAGGGGCAAAACCCTTTGCGCTGAACATCGTATTACAATGTCAGCGCAACAAACGCACGTACACGTCTACCGCGGGTGAACCTGCGCGAACACTGCGCGAGCTTACTGTACGTCGTGCGTCCTGTACTTAGCATTGTGAGCGCAAATGCGTTTGTGCGCTGGTATGCGGATGGTATTAAAATCTATGCGCAGGAATTAATGGATAGAAGTTGCGCGCATAATTTTGGCTACTCCTAAAAGCTGGTGGTAACAGCAAATCTGAACGTCCTGGCCGAAACCAAATACACCAGCCCAAAAAAAAAATACAGCAAAGTATAGTTACACATTCTACACATACCCAAACAATAAATTTGAGAAGTTGTGTGTGCATTTTTTTATTGATGCAGCATATATGTGCAGATCGACTTTGACAGGCGCAAAAACTTAACGTGAGACAATTGTGGTTCTTAATTCTGATTGGCTGAATCGCGTGAAAAAAACAGTCCGCACACTGATTTCTGCGCGCAAAGTTGCTGCACGTGCATTTGTGCGTGTCCATTTTACGCGCGTTATTGCTCGACGGACGAAAAAATGCACGAGGATTGTAATTCCAGGGTTGATTTAAGCGCGGTAATGTTTAATGCTGGGCGCACAAATTCACGCGTTGCGCATGCGTTTTAACGCGAAGATTGTAATAGGGCCCGTAATGTGTTCATTAATTTGATAAATCAATAACCAAAAGACATTGCCGTATTAATAATTGTCGTCTAGATAAATATTCAAGGCAGCTTGAGTTTAGGGCATGGTTCAGAAACCTTTTGGAATGTCTCAGCTACTCAAAAGCCTTTTTCAACCTTGCAAAACAACCTTTTTCTTTGCAAACAGCGTTTTCACTTTTCAAACAGTCAAGCAAACTGCTTTTCTAATTTATTCACTGCATTCGTCTGCGGTGTCGGCTTTTTCCGGTGGCTGCGCTGCGTGTGATCGGCTCCTGCTTGGGTTTTTCTGGCGTTTTCGGCGGGTTAATCCAGATGTTTTTGCGGGTTTCGGTGTGCGTTCGCCCTCGTTTTGCGGTGAGTTTTCGTCGGGTTTGCGGCGACTTTTCCCTGCAATTCGGGGACCCTGTGGTGTTTGCTGAATACACCGCAGGGTTGCCAAAATCGGATCGCCAAATCGAACCGAATTTAAGAAAATGAAAAGTCACCAAACGTGCGGCGGCTTTTCGATTCTCTTTGAATAACCCTGATACACTACTGATATTTTATTGCTTATGTCTTCTATTTAAATACTTATTTACATGTAACCATCTATACTGGATAAACTCAACAAACGAATGATATCAGCATTACATTGTTATAGGGAAATGCCCTTCTCTAAAATAAACACAGTCCGCACAGTTTCTGTGACATACATGATTCTGACTTTTAAATGTCATAGACTTAGAGTGAGATGATGAATTAATTTACATTTAATTAACCCTGTCATAAAGCTGTCTTCACAAGGGCTCGCTAAATGAGTATGAATTGACCGTAAAGAAGGGTAAACCAAGTGACTCACACAATGTCAAGAGAGAAATAGAAGAGGTGCCACAGAAAAACATAAAACTGGAAATGCGTGAATATAAAGGTTTCAGCGATTCCAAATCAGTGCATAAAAAAAATGGTGTTGTAAAACGGGGCACAGTGTTAATACAATGAGCATTTTATGAAGATAATGTTATAGACATACAGTCAGGTCCAGAAATATTGGGACATCGACACAATTCTAACATCTTTGGCTCTATACACCACCACAATGGAGTTGGAATGAAACAAACACAATGTGCTTTAACTGCAGACTGTCAGCTTTAATTTGAGGGTATGTACATCCAACTCAGGTGAACGGTGTAGGACTTACAGCAGTTTGCAGATGTGCCTCCCACTTGTTAAGGGACCAAAGGTAATGGGACAGAATAATAATCATAAATCAAACTTTCCCTTCTTAATACTTGGTTGCAAATCCTTTGCAGTCAATCACATGATAAGGGGTGCTCCACCTCTATCTTAATATATATTTCACATTGAAACCCAGTCAGACCCTCTGTCAACTCAATATAACAAAAGAATAGTTGACGCAAATACTGTATATACTTCACAGTACAAAATAATTACCTTTACATGGAAGGCCTATACGACCGGCAAACTCAACTCGTTTCTGCCAGGCAACTGAAGCTTCATATGTTTCTTATAAATGAAAAAGCTCCTTTCATAATCACACAACTGTACTCTGTGGGTTGTTATTTTATTGAATATTATCATTATACCTCCTTTCCCAAGATGCTGACATGAAAAGAATAACACATGTACTTAACCCAAATAGCTCGTTTACAGACTTTTTTTTTAAGGAATAAAATTTGGAAGTAAAACATCCATTCCCCACCCACAGACTAAATCTCTGGTCCTGGAATACCAGGAACTATTTAACATAGTCTCTTTTGGGAGAGTGCTGCTTTTTATTCTACGGCCAAAATATTTTTAATCATCTTGAGCTGAGGATGTGGTAACAGACATTACTTTAACCTCACGTATCCAGGGAACTGCAGCATAAACTATATATATATACATATATATATATATATGGCTTCTGGAATTTGTCTTTAATGTTACTCTTCACAAAATATTTTTTTAAAATTAAACTCTTTGGCAGAAGAAACTTATAATAACTGCTGTATAATGTGGCAGACGTCTCGATCTCATTTCAAGCAAGCAATTTTATACTTAGATCTAAAGCCACGCTATTAAACTGCTGAATACAGTTCTTAGGTAGCCACATACATATCGCTGTGTATTAAACCAGATTATAGTGTTCACAGTATTTATGGGTCCTTTCAATGTGTTGTGAAACAGTTTTTCTGGAACAGAAGATTTTCACTTCAGTTTTACATAAATGTCCTCGAATTCTCTTGTGCGGTTCGGCAGCAGAATGAATAGCATTCATAAATGGAGATTAAAGTTCTACTAGTGATCAGTGTTCCAAAACAGTTACAGAGTTTTACAATTCTTCTGTTCAAATAAAGTCAATAGTCTGATCATAAATCAAACGCATTTTTATGTTTTAAACATACTAAAGAGAAAACAACAATAAAGGTGCACAATACCGTGCTCTGGGGAACTCATTGGAACAATAATAAAAATAGTCAAAACTTTATTGATATACCGATAACATTAAAACACAAAGACATACAGAAAAAGAAATAAGGTACAATGTAGACGTATCCTCAAATAATATGCGTAAAATAAGCAAGGTTAAGCATAAATAATGTGCTTAGGAACATCAATCCTAGCCCTCTAATACCATATAAGGGGCTCTATTACATTCTTCACGCAAAACGCACGCAGAACGTTAACGCGCGTAAAACAACGCTGGTATTACAATCATCGCACATTTTTTCATCCGTCAAAAAATAACACGCGGAAAACGGGCACGCAAAAACACGCGTGCAGCAACGTTGCGCGCAGATATCAGTGTGCGGACTGTTTTTTCACGCGATTCAGCCAATCAGAATTAAGAACCACGATTGTCTCCCGTTAAATTTTTGTGCCTGTCAAAGTCAATCTGCGCATATATGCTGCATCAATAAAAAAAACACGCACAATTTCTCAAATTTATTGTTTGGGTATGCGTAGAATGTGTAACTATACTTTGCTGTATTTTTATTTTTGGGTTGGTGTATTTGGGTACGGCCAGGACGTTCAGATTTGCCGTTACCGTCAGCTTTTCAAAGACGTTAAAATTATGCGCGCAAATGCTGTGCGTTACATTTTGCGCATAGATTGTAATACCATCCGCGTACCAGCGCACAAACGCATTTGTGCTCACAATGTTAAGTATAGGACGCACGCAGTACATTACGCTCGCGCAGCATTCGTGCAGGTTCACCCGCGGTAGACGTTAATGCACATTTTTTGCGCGGACATTGTAATACGACGTTCAGCGCAAAGGATTTTGCCCCTCGCGTTAATGCGTTTTTGCGCAGGTGTTAACGTTTGTGCGAAGAATGTAATAGAGCCCAAGAAAGGCAGCATAAAGAGGTAGAATCATAAGTATAAGTACTTACTAATACCTCGCGTCAGTGGCGTAGCGTGGGGGGGGGGCTGGGGGGGCCGTGGCCCCGGGCGCAGTTTTGTTAGGGGCGCATTTGCGCCCCTAAAACTGGCCCGCGGGGATCCAGAAGATGCCGGGCAGCGGGAGTGCCTGCCCGCCGCCCGGTCCTGAACAGTCCGTCCTGTTCTTGAAATGGCGGCGGCTGCATGCAGGCGCAGCCGGTCACGTGGTCCGGCTAATCAGGTGGTACTGAGTCTCTGTACCACCTGATTAGCCGGACCGCGTGACCTGCGCACGCACGCAGCCGCCGCCATTTCAAGAACAGGACGGACTGTTCAGGACCGGGCGGCGGGCAGGCACTCCCGCTGCCCGGCATCTTCTGGGTCCCCTCAACCCCTGCCGGAGCAATATCCAGGTGAGAGCTGGGGCAAATACATGTGTAAACTGGGGGGGCAAATCCATGTGTGAGCTGGGGCAAATCCCATGAGCTGGGGCAAATCCCATGAGCTGGGGCAAATCCATGAGAGAGCTGGGGCAAATCCATGTGTGAGCTGGGGCAAATCCATGTGTGAGCTGGGGCAAATCCCATGAGCTGGGGCAAATCCCATGAGCTGGGGCAAATCCATGTGTGAGCTGGGGCAAATCCCATGTGTGAGCTGGGGCAAATCCCATGAGCTGGGGCAAATCCCATGAGCTGGGGCATATCCATGTGTGAGCTGGGGCAAATCCCATGAGCTGGGGCAAATCCCATGAGCTGGGGCAAATCCATGAGAGAGCTGGGGCAAATCCATGTGTGAGCTGGGGCAAATCCATGTGTGAGCTGGGGCAAATCCCATGAGCTGGGGCAAATCCATGTGTGAGCTGGGGCAAAACCCATGAGCTGGGGCAAATCCCATGAGCTGGGGCAAATCCATGAGAGAGCTGGGGCAAATCCATGTGTGAGCTGGGGCAATATCCATGTGAGAGCTGGGGCAATATCCATGTGTGAGCTGGGGCAGTATCCATGTGTGAGCTGGGGCAAATCCATGAGAGAGCTGGGGCAAATCCATGAGAGAGCTGGGGCAAATCCATGTGTGAGCTGGGGCAAATCCCATGAGCTGGGGCAAATCCCATGAGCTGGGGCAAATCCATGTGTGAGCTGGGGCAAATCCCATGAGCTGGGGCAAATCCCATGAGCTGGGGCAAATCCATGAGAGAGCTGGGGCAAATCCATGTGTGAGCTGGGGCAATATCCATGTGTGAGCTGGGGCAATATCCATGTGTGAGCTGGGGCAATATCCATGTGTGAGCTGGGGCAATATCCATGTGAGAGCTGGGGCAATATCCATGTGAGAGCTGGGGCAATATCCATGTGAGAGCTGGGGCAAATCCATGTGAGAGCTGGGGCAATATCGATAACGTGTCCACAGGTTGGGGGGGGGCGCACATTTCTTGGCTGGCCCCGGGCGCTGACAACCCACGCTACGCCACTGCCTCGCGTTTAACTTTTTCCTTATCTTCTGCGGTTTATCCTGCTCCCCTCAAACAATCTGAAATTAAATTCATCAGTAGCTGTTACATTTTTTTCTATTTTGGCAATAAACTGAAGGTTCTGCATGTATGTTATGAATGACTGAGAGCTACTTACCCATACCTACAAATATCTCATACAACCTTCGGTCACTTTATGCATCAATAGATAAATGTTCTCTGACACCCATAAACTTTGGTCATTCAGTTTACTAGGTCTATTAAATAACAATTACCAATGACAATGGAAACGGAATGCCCTGATTTAGGTCACAGAAACTTCAGCTATTTAAATGACGCTTGGTTTGTTCCGCCAATGCCACCTGTCACCTCGGCGTATTGGGTTTCTATCCAGTGCAAGCCTTTGTGATTTTCATGGAAAAAGCGCCATCCGTCCGGTTGCTTGACCTTTTAATAAATGCCTATTTGTGGACGAGGAACTGAAGTGAGTCCACTGATTAAAATAAATTACCCGGACAAAAAGAACACTCTGTACACTTTAATACCAGGCTTGAAAGATTTTACACGTAATATGTGATTATTTAATTAAGTATTGTTTAAGTGTTTCCAACCAGCTAAAGCTAAAATATTATATTTGATTAACGATACCATCACCTCCTGCAGAGATATCACCGGCTGAAAGTATGTTATACCATATGCCAGAGCTTAAATCGTCATTATAAAATGTGACATCTCTCCGGCTCACAGCACTTTGAACGCGTATAGTTGTGTGAAAATGCTATATTGAACTGGAGTCAAGGTTACAAGGAACTGCAACCTCATCTACTATGGTAATGTTTTGCAGGAGGGGGTGTTTGTCATTTTTAGATCTGCCATTTTTAATGAGGTGGACTAATATATGCTAGTTTCCTCAATAATAACCATAAGGCTGTTCATAAGATGCTTGTGATCTTTGCAGTTATTGTTTATCATATGTAGTTTTTGAGACTAGTCTATGTCTATACATAAGGAACACAATGGAAACACACCCATTTTGCTTTCTTTCTGACTAATGCATGCTACCCCTTTCTATGGACTCGATTTAATTCTCTTGGCCGACTTATTCGGAAAAAATAATGGCAAATTTTGACTTATATTTTTTCGAAATACTGGCTGATCCAATCAAAAAACATCAGCACAAAATGATTCTGTGCTGAGAAAACGAGCCGGTTAAATACCCAAGAAAGCATATTTTATGAGGGAGTGTGGGGCGAAATGGAATGATTCCAAGAGTGCAGATTCGTTTTATGCCCCACTGCTGTCGTGATGGCAAGGAACCTTTTATGCTTCAGTTTCCGTGAATGGGCCGGGCCTAGTATAAGGAATTCTGGGGTGAACAGTAGGGCTATTCGACTAGAAGTTGCAATGTGTGAGCTAACTGCAAACCAGTATGAGCGAATCATTGGGCAATCCCAAAAACAGTGGTATAGGTCCACTGCAGAGGCAAAACACTCAAAGCAAGTTGAGGAGGGTTTTCACCCCATTTGGAACAGTCTGTGAGGGGAGTAGTATGCATGACGAAAGAGTTTCAGAGTCATTTCATGGTAGGATATGGTGGGTAGGAGACAGGTGATATAGTCATGAAAAGGAGGTCATCTATAGAGATCCCTGGGAAGCTTTACACCCACTGGGAAGACCTGGGTGAGGTGGTGGTCCAGTCCACTTCAAGTCATATGATATTATGCACAAGAGGAAATGGAATAATCAAGTATTTTTTTTCTATTTCAAATAAAATGATCCAGTTTGTTGGACCAGTGAGAGGAAGTAAAGGGGGTATTAAGATATGGTTGAATTTCAAGATTTGCGAACCAAGGAAATGGAAGATTTGGATATTTTGTTTATATTTAAGTCAGTGGAAGGATGGAGTTGGTGGTGGGATCAATAAATTGGTAACACAACTGCATTTTCCTCAGATTTTAACCTTAGTTTTGGACCTTCCCTCGTATGAGGTATTTGATCGACCAGGAGATTTTTTAGTATTGTGCATAGCTAATAAAATAACAATGCAAATTCCTGCAATAGTGGACTTTTTGCTAATATTATTTTAGTTCTTAGACTTAATTATTAACGTGGGCAATTATTATTATCATCATCATTTATATAGTGCCAACAGTTTCTGTAGTGCTTTACAATAACCAATGGGAACAAGATACAGATAAACGGAAAAAGGATGGAAAGAAGAGGTGTAGAGGGCCTTGCTCATAGGAGCTTACAGTCTAGAGGGATTGGGGTTGGGGAAGACAAGGGGAGTTTTACTGGACATCAGGATCATTAGTGCCAGTGGTTTGGGAATGGTGGGGCCATAGAAGCGGCTTCGATCATGTGTGAGTAGATGAGCAGAGGGATGAGTTGCATCAGTGATGTGGTATGCTTATCTGAAGAGATGGGTTTGAGGGATATCTTGAAGACCTGAAGGTCAGGGGAGAGTTTGATAGGGCGAGGCAAGTCATTGCACAGGACCGGAGCTGCCCTTGAGAAGTCTTGGAGGCGAGAGCTGGCAGCGTGGGTGTAGACAGAGGAAAGGCGGACATCGCCTGCCTACTGGAGTTGTCTAGATGGGACGTGCTTGTGGAGTAATGAAGACATGTAACGGGGGGTCTCGTTTTAGCACGATTTGATCGTGAACATTAGTATTTTAAACTGTATTCTGAAACATACAGGAATCCAATGGAGGGACTGGCAGAGGGGGGAGGTACGCGAGGTGCGTCTGGTGAGAAAAATAAGCCTGGCACCTGCATTCATTACAGATTGCAAAGAGGCAATACGGGCATTGGGGAGGGCAATTCCATCTGTATGTACTTATGTGATCTCAGGGAAGAAACCACTGAAAGGTTTTCAAAGTTTCGTAGCTGTTCCAAGATTGTAGACAGGCAAGAAAAACACTAGAAGTAGACTTTTGACACAACACGTTCAGAGTAAGCAGAGATTCAAAACCCTGTAGCATGTTGTATTTCTAACAGTCACTTCCTTGAGTCGAACAGGAAAAAAAACTAACATTTTAAACCCAGACAGCCACTGAAAAACATGAAACGTTACCCAAGATCCCTCAGAATGCAAGAGACAGCAGTTACTATTAACAGCTGTGGTCTGTATTATATCTTGTGCTTGGCCTGGGGAATTTATAAAACTTATTTTATCTGACACTTTTTTTGTGCCGGGCATTTATAACAATGACATTACAGCAAAGGTGTAGGAAACCAGTGGAGCAAAACCATTCTGCTTGGTAATCTGCCTTTTCCATCAATCAGTATTTATTTTTCTTTGGGAAATATCTTTCTGTGGATCAAGTCAGTTACCGGAACATGGCTGCTTCAGATGTACCAAGCGCAGTTGAAAATAGTTTCGTGATTGCAATTCTTTCATATGATTGGATTTTGTGAAACTCATTTCTGCTGATGTTTTGCTGCAAAGATGACTGCTAAAAATCATATATAAATGCTGTAAATCCAAAGGGCAAACCACTGTATCATCACCATTTACTCCCATTCCTTTAACTACTAATCACAAAAAAACAACTGGGTTTATACTGGGGAGATAATCATTTTTATCTATTTATTAAAATAGTTTTTGGATTATTTCTCAAGTTCATCATTTAGGGAACCTGTATCTATTGATATGCTGTGGAGGGAAAACACCTTTCCTTTTTCAATATAATTGGGAAATTTACATGGTTTGGCTCAAAAAAATTGGCCATTGTGTCGTAAAAGCTCTATCATTGCATACATACAGGGTTATTCAAAGAGCTCCGAATTGGGGCCGAAAGGTAACCGAACGCTGTAATTCAGCGTACGGGTACCTTTCCTGGCCATTTGGCTATCCAGAGAGCAGGCAGTTCGCCAAATGTTGGCGAACTGCCTGTACATACGGTGCCTGTTCGGTGTCTGTTCGAGGGCAGTGAATCCCCATAGAGAAGCAATGCTTCGTCTATTCAGAAAACACAAACCAGCAGTGAAAAGTTGCCGAAATTGCCCTGCTGTTCAGTGGTTTCATTCGACAGGTTTATTCAGGCGAATCCCATAGGCTTCAATGTTAAAAATATTCCCGTTTTAATTCAGTATCTAATAAACAGTTGATTATAATATTCTGCAGTAAAAAGTCTCTTTATTTATCGATTTTTGTAGGATCTTTTAGGCATTTTTTGGGATTTTTTTCCAAACTTTTTTCCGTTTTTCTTTTAAATAATTTTTTCTTTTTTTGTAACAGCCCTTTTTATTATCATTCATTGGATCTAATATGTAAATTTCAGACATTTTCGTTCTGCAGTTTCTTTGCAAACAGCGTTTCACTTTTCAAACATTCAAGCGTACTGTTTGTTTTTTTCACTCCATTCGTCTGCAGTGTCTGATTTTTCCGGCGGCTGTTCTGCTCTGTGATCGGCTCCTGCTCGGGTTTCTCCGGCGTATTCGGCGGGGTTAATCCAGATGTTTTTACGGGTGTCGGTGAGCCTTTGCCCGGTTTTGCGGTGAGTGTTCGTCAGGTTTTCGGCGGCTTTTCCCTGCACTACGACGGCCCTGTGGTGCTTGCTGAATACACCGCAGGGTCGCCGAAATGGGATCGCCAGATCGCACCAAATTGAAGAGAACGAAAAGTCACCAAACGTGAAGTGACTTTTCGATTCTCTTTGAATAACCCTGATAGGCAATCTAGGAGGATATTTGCTAAGAAGAACCAAAGTGTCTACCTGTTGTTAAAATTTAACTTTGTGTCTCATACACACAACACACATATAATAAAACCAAATAACCACATAAAAGTGACAATTCACTTGCTGCCTGTGACATGAATATTTCAATAATAGTAAGCTCTAAATATTTATAATGGTTCACATTAGATTAAACTTAGTGGGCCAACATAATTATTTATGCGGAGATGAAAAGAAACATGAATAAGAAATAGAGACCACTGATCATAATTCAAAACAGACCCAAATATCTGGTCCAAACATCTGTGGGACCTCCAGGTATATCAATCAGCCTAGCAGTGCTGCAATGTAATCAGTAGTGATTCCATAAGGCGCCCAAGGCACAAACAGTTTATGGCCATTTCTAAATAAAATACTGAATCTAGCTGGATTAACCAATGTTTCAATTTCTATAAACGGTCCCTATCTCTAACGAGCACCAGATGTGCGTTTCACCTACAACAGCTCGTCAGGAGTGCTTAGCTCTCTAAGCACTAAGCTCTAAGCACTCCTGACGAGCCGATGTAGGCGAAACACGCGTCGGGTGCGCGTTAGAGATAGGGACCGTTTATAGAAATTGTTGTCACTTTTATGTGGTGATTTGGTTTTATTATATGTGTGTTGTGCAATCTAGGAGGATATTTGTGATTGTTGAATGAGGTGTAGACCCTTGAGTCTCCTGTATACATTCCCTGTGCAGGGTAGGCTTGTGCACCGATTTTTTTTTCGGTTCGATTCGGTTCGATTTGTTCGGATGTTTAAACTTTTCGATTCGGCTCGTTTCGACCGATTTCTGTTTCGATTCGGTTCGGTTCGTTTTTCGTGTACATTTTTTTTCGGAATATCGACCATTTTTCGTATTTTCGTGTCACTTTGCTCTTTTTTTGTATCGACTTTTCGGAAATTTCGGAAATTTTCGTTTTTTCTGAACTTCTGTTCTCCTCGTTTCAAAGTGTCTACGATAATTCTGGTGATTCTATCGTGTTTTTTTTTATTAAATAAAGATCAAATCATGAATAGAGCAAAAATAAATTTCGATTTGACACATTTCAAGTCCATTCGAAAATTCCGAAAATATTTCGTTTCGGCTCGGAAAACTTTTCGGATCTGCCATTTTCGGATCTAAAAATTTTCGGAAAATCGGCCGCATCCGAAAACACGAATCGGGAAATTTCGTGAAAATTCCGAAATTCCGAAACCCGAAACGCACATCCCTAGTGCAGGGTTTGGTTTTCCATCGAATTCATGTTACATATTAATACTGAGGAAGTCAGTATATATATTGCATACATAGCCACAGAAATTAAATTTTCTAGCTATATTATGCATGTCTGTAGTGTATCTGTAGCAGTGTTTTTCTTTGGCAAACAAGAAATACGATGGGCCAACTGCAGCGATACTAGAATGAATTCACTTTCTAAGGAGGTTCCACCATAGTTCTCCATACTTTTCAGCATTCTTTCCACTGTATTTTCTGCTAATGTTGTCAGCTTAATTTTCAACATACAGGTCCCCCCTCCTGTTTCTAATCCCCTCACCATCTAGATTGTAAATTCCCACGGGAATAGGGTCCTCATATCCTCATGTATCTGCTGGCAGGAATACTGACCTGTCTCCTGTATGTATTGTAGAATTGTCCTGTCTTTACCCATTGCACCTTGTACAGCCCTGCGGAATGTGTTGGCGCTTAATAAAAAATAATAATAATGTTCAAAGAAAGGTGCATATCAGGAGAATTGGCAGGAGAAGAGAACAATTTAGACAAAATAGCCGATTTGGAAAGTGAGATGAAAGGGAGAATTTTTCTGGTTTGGCTATTTTGACCTACAGGGTTATTCAGAGAAAAGTGAAACTCTGGAGAACTTTTGGAGAAGTGAAAATTCTAGGTCAAAATAGTTGATTTGGAAAGTGAGAAAAATGGGAGAATTTTTCTGGTTTGCCTATTTTGACCTAGAATTTTCACTTCTCCAAAAGTTCTCCAGAGTTTCACCTTTCTCTGAATAACCCTGCTATAATTTTCACTTCTCCAGTCATTCGCCTGAGTTTCACCTTTCTCTGAATAACCCTGCTATAATTTTCACTTCTCTAGTCATGCGCCTGAGTTTCACCTTTCTTTGAAAAGACCCTATAGTTTTCAATGGGTTGTCCACCATTGGACAAAAGTGGCCAGATTTGGTTTTATCACCGTTTACACCAGGGTTCCTCAGCCTTTGCCCTCCAGATGTTTTAGAACTACATCTGACACATTACATCGATCCACTTATTAGGTCAACAGAGCATTGAGGGAAATATAGTTCCAAAACATCTTAAGGGTCAAGGTCCATGCTTTGCACTGTAGTGTCTATTGAAGTTAATTGAAGATTGACACTTTAAGGCTGGCGGCACACGAGCAGAGCAAGGAACGTACGTAAAAGTGGACGTTCCTTCCACTCTCTGCGCTCAGCGTACAAAGCGCGATCCTCCTATGGAGAATTTTGTATCCTTTCAGCGTCCATTTAGCTTTTTGACGGGGAGGGCTTTTTCACGTCCGGTGGATGGCCTTCCCCGTCAAAAACCCACGGACGCAGGGTAGTGCGGGCGCACATAAGCCAAAAATACGCTCGTGTGCCGGGGGCCTAAAACAGCGCTGAATGGAGCATAGATATAATTTACACATTTTTCAGCAGAAGAAAGGTGATGCTGATGTTCTGCATTGTTCGCCGTTGTTTGTTTGCATCAAATTCCCCTGTCATTGTTGAATTTGGCCTTGTGATATACAGTATATATTATATATAGGGCTGGACTGGGAAAAAAAAAGAAAAAAAAAATCGGCCCTGGACGTCATCCAGACCAGCCCACTCTGATTATGCAACCATGCAGGGCCGGATTAAGATCTCTATGGGCCAGAGCTAAAAGTATTGTTTGGATATTTTGTCATTTAGTGAAATGAAAACATATTTTATAATATTTTAAATTGATTGCAAGTTTGGTGCTTTGCGTTTCCCTGCATTTCGGCGCTCTTCAGAGATTTCGTTTTGCCGAAAATACAGTGAATTCACTATTCAGTGAATATTCACAGGCCCCTATTACATTGTTAACGCTAACGGTAGCGCTCACTTGCATGAGAACTACCGTTAGCTGCGGTATCTACCGCATATTACAATCCAAACGCAAACGGGTTAAAAAACCCGTTTGCGTTTGGGACCTTGCGCTTCTCAGCGCAAGGTTACTGCACTTTGCGCTCCCTATGCTTAACATGGGGAGCACAAAGTGTTAATCAGCGCTGGAATGTCCCAGCGCTGATTAACGTATGCCTCTGGTCAAGGAAAAGTTATCCAGAGCCAGGACCTGCAGAATCCGTTAACACCAGGGAAAAAAATACAATAACAGATCAGATACTTACCCTCTGTCCCGCGGCGAGGACCACGGCTCTGGCCGCCTCCTCCGGCCGGCGGGATCAGGGAAAGACTGGGGGAAAAAGTCCCCCCAGTCTTTCCCTTCGTATCCCTACGCTGACCGGCCGGATCTTGCTAGGCGAGATCCGGCTGGTCACGTGACCGCCGGCGACTGCTTCAATGGAGTCCTATGGACTCCATTGAGAGGATGCGTACGGCTGCACTTAGCGGCCGCAAACAATGCAGGCAGCATTGTTTGCGCCTGCATTACAATCCCCCGTTAAACCGGGGGCGGTAGGGGGAAAACTGCGGGCACGTTTTTTTCTCCCTAACGCCCCCGGTTTAGCGCGGGGATTGTAATAGAGCCCACGGTGTTTTGCCGAAAATTGAGTCTCCAATTAGAAGCAGTTATCAGATGTCAGTGTCATTAAAAACCTTCAAATTGCAACAATTACCGCCAAATTGAACCATACTGGCAATGGAAAAATAAATAAAAAAAGGCTCCTATTCTCCTAATAAGAGCTTAAATCAATAAAGATGTGTCTAAATATAAAAAGGTTGTTTAAAAATAATAAAAAGATCTACAAAATTAAAAAGCTTTTTAAAAATAAGAAATGTCTAAAAAAAATACAAAAAGATCAAAGGATAAAAAAGTGTTTTTGAAAAGTATTTTTTTTAAAAAGGTCTTTAAATTTATTTTTTTAAAAAAAGGCAAGCCCAGACTGCAAACAGGTGTAGCCGGCTGGCCAAACTCAGAACTCAGCAAGCCCCAGGCGTCTGGCCGACCTAGGCGACCTCAGGCTGTTGGCCCAGTCAGGCGGACGGTCCCCTGAGCCATCGGCCCACCGGGACTCTCTCGGTAGTCCTGATGGCCAGTAACTGCGCACGCTGAAAAGGTCCAAGTCTGAAAAACAACAACAGGGCCCCCAGAATTGTAAGCCTTCAGCATTATATATAATGACTTGTATAATGTTTACCTTTAATTTACATAAAAAAGAGGCTCATGTAATTGAATGAGTCAAATGCTTGTTGAAATCATAATTTGTTTTTGTTTAGTTACCAAAGTGTTTTTTTTCCAGGTAATGAAGCCAATTTTGATTCTGCACAAAATGTATTATTTCATGTTTTTAATTACAATAGTTATGATTTACAACAGATGGGAAGAACTGCTAATTACTGCTACCGTGCTTTCTAGGAAGAATCCCTTGAGCCTTTTGCAAAATGCAGAATTCGACTGATACATTGAACGCGTATGGAAAGGTCTGCAGAATTAATGTGTTTACTGAGTTAGAGTTGCACGTTAAGACAATAATAAGCTTTAATCATCATTTCTCAATGATTTCAATCTGTATGTTCAACAAATTTAGCATGAACGCAAACCAAGCTGCATCACATTGCTTTAATATGTACTGTTTATTACCATTAGTAATGTTATTCCATGAGTTATATTATGTTGTTAGAGGAAATAAAGCAAATATTACAAAACTAAATGTGAGGGAATTAACACAAAACATTAATTATGTCCGCTAATTGTACTGAATACTATGTTATAAACATTAACATATAGTATTTACTGTTCAGCAGCTTAACACCTTCAATATGGTCACAGCATTTTTGGGGCTCTATTCCATAGTTGGTGCTAATTTAGCGTCTCGATATATAATCGTTATCGCTAGGAGAAGTTTAACGTCTGGCATCAGTATTCCGATCTTGCCGCGAAACTGAGCTGAAAAGGATTTGCGCCTCCCAGCATGCGCGAGCTTACTGTACTTAAGCGACTCCGATACCTTTATGTAACGTGCGCTATGGCGGTCACCCCGGATCAGCGTTGTTAGGATCTTTATGGACAGATTTCTATGATAGGTAATTTCAAGGCAGAAAAGACTGTAATACCTATAATCCCAAGCCAGGGAGGTAATACAAAACCCTAGATACCACTCAGCCTCAAATGGTTTCGTGGCCAAGAGACCGCTGTGCGAAAACACATTAACTATATTCAAATGGATACAGTGATTTGAGACTTGTACAACAAAAGCGTGATTATTGGTAGGTTTCAGATTGGTGTCCCTTGACAAAGACTGAGGTCGAAACGTTGGGATCCCTGGCTCTGCTCTCTATTAGCTGTTTTTTTCGAAAGTGCCTGGTAACTTTTCTATATTTGTTACATGTTGGTTCTATGCTTGCATTATTTGACTTATTTTTTGTGATTTTGTAACATTTGGTTATACATTATATGTCATATTTTAATTTACTGGATACCAATAAATTGTATTTTTTTCTACTGGAGTGCATTCTATTTTGGTTTTCTTGACTTCTAATTGTACAATGTAACAGTTATGAAAGCAATAAAACAACCTCATTTCAAAACTGGTTTAATCCATTGAATATCAGATTTACGAGTGATGCTCCACATGCAAAGCTATCAAAATATACTATAAAATATTGGATTTATAGGTAAACTGATAATTCTATGTAACCAACAACCAAACCTCAAGCTGCTAGAATGATATAGGGAACAATATTTTGAAACGGTGTATCAGCTAAGGTTTGGTACATTTTATCATTCCTTTTACTCATTAATGCAATTTATTGAAACGGGTGACAGCCGAGCTTATGTATTTATGTCTTTATACAAATATCACTCAGAATTCTTATTATCCTTTCGCCGGAGCTGGATATTTTTATGCTTCTATCTATATTCATTTTGTTTCATTATAATGTGCAGACGCCAATATCAATTATCAGCTTCCCAGAGGGGATATATTCCTAATGGGATGTGCTGGCAAAGTAAAACATTTGTTTAATATAATAATGATTGCAGATTTCTGAAGCAATAACAATTCAAAGGGGTGGAGGGAGGGATTTATTTTTCTTTTAACCTTTATCGCCAGGATTTTATTTGATCCATTGAAATGTTAATCTTTCATCATACAGCAAGATACATAATTACAGAAATATCATAATATATGCACTTTTTCAGAATACATTTCCATAAAATAGCCATTTTGGGTGTGAAACCAGCCAAGTAAGTAGCAATATGCATCTGCAGGATGTACATTTATTAAGATTTATTAGAAACATATGTCGGCAGGTAAGAACCTATCGGCCCATCTAGTCTGACCAATTACATGGATACTTTCCCTTGATTTATACTTTATTTAGGATAGCCTTATGCCTAGCCCATGCCTGCTTAAACTCAATCACTGGTTTAGCCTCTTCCACTTCTACTGGAAGGCTGTTCCATGTATCCACCACCGTTCTGTCACATCCCACGGTCCTGGGGGGGTCTCAAGCAGCTCCAGGGGAAGCCCAGCAGCGCCATCCAGGCTGTTAGCTGGTCAGGTGCCAGTTGATGTGCCGGCTCCCGGACGTCACGTGGTTGGTCAGGAGGCGGGGCACAGAGTAATGAAGTGTAGCTGCAGAGTTTAAAGTCACCGCGTGAACTGACTCATTGCCCTGTCGTGGAGTTTCCTCCCCAGTGCTTGGTGATACGATTCTTTGACTCATTGATTTATTGATTTACATTACTGATCTGGCATTACTGGGAACCCAATATGTGTACCGACTCGGCGATGACTGACTACCCTGATTTGTGTATCGATTCTGCTTTATGAGAACCATGGTATGTGTACTGACTCGGCGATAACTGAGAACCCTGACTTGTTGAACCACTCTGTTATATCTAAGATTCACGGTTGGTGTGTTTCTCTGGTCACTCCTGTTAACCCTGTCCTGTCTGTATATAGGAAGGAAAAAGAGAGTCATCTGCGCTCGTTTCTATGTGTTCCATGTACAACAAAAATGGAGGTTTTTGTTTGTTTCAATGGCCATTGCAACGTAAGCCCACTCGCCACTTCAAGGCACCTCTTTAGAGTGGGTACCTAACAATTGTAACCAAAAGGCCGCTCTACTGAGCAGCTCCAAGCCCCTCCAGCTGCTTTTCAGCCAAGGAGAGACAAAGATGGTGGGTTTTATTTATACACGCACCAAACACTTCCCATTTGGGATCAAAAACAAAACATGGAAAGAGGAACAGCTGCAGAACGACGGACTGGTGTTACAAGCATGATATACATAAATACAGAAAAAATGGCGTTGCGCCCATACTCACTTATTTTCGGAGCGGCAGCAACTGCCAGGAGTAACAGCCCAGTCAATGTATAAAACATAACAAGGAAAAAGAGTGTCATCTGCGCTCGTTTCTATGTGTTCCATGTACAACAAAAATTGAGGTTTTTGTTTGTTTCCATGGCCATTGCAACGTAAGCCCACTCGCCACTTCAAGGCACCTCTTTAGAGTGGGTACCTAACAATTGTAACCAAAAGGCCGCTCTACTGAGCAGCTCCAAGCCCCTCCAGCTGCTTTTCAGCCAAGGAGAGACAAAGATGTCTGTATGTATATAGGGATGAGCCGAACACTCCCCGAGTTCGGTTCGAGCCCGAACCCGAACTTCCCATTTGTTCGGGACCAAACCCGAACCCGAACCCGAACCCCCATGCAAGTCAATGGGGCTGAAAATTCAGTTTTTTGGAGTGCCCTCCAAGAGGGCATATATGCTACATATTTGCCATAAAAGGTGTATGGGGGTCCGGGTAGTGCCCTGGGGGACAGGAAACAAGGACAAAAAGTAAAAAAAAAAAGTTTTTAAAGGGACAGTGAGTTTTCCATGAAATAAGGGTTAAAAATAAAAATGAAAAATTCCTTCAAATATCGTGCCTAGGAGGTCCCCATAACCTGCCCGTGAAGTGGCGGATTTCTAGGATGTATAGAAATATGTAAAAACCAAAAAATGACATTTCAAATGACGGTAAATGCTTTTCCTTTAATCTATCCATAAACAACTGCTTGGGGCGGCAGTCTGTATGAAAAGAGGAGACATTTTCGGACACGCAGAAAAAGTTTACTGATTTTTTGGCGGTGAAAAGCAGGAGAATGGAAACTTCTAGACCAAAAAGCCGATTTGGAAAGTGAGATAAATGGGAGAATTTTTCTGGTTCGGCTATTTTGACCTAGAATTTTCCATTCTTCAGTCATTCTCCTGAGTTTCACCTTTCTCTGAATAACCCTGTCAGGGTTATTCAGAGAGCGGTGAAGAGCAGGAGAATGACTGGAGAATGGAAAATTCTAGGTCAAAATAGCTTAAAACCAGAAAAATTCTCCCATTTAGGCTAGAGTCAGACTAGCGAATTTTTAACGTGCGTTTAGGCGCACTTAATCACGGCCACACTAGCAGCAAATGACGGGCAATGACGGCCAATATACGAAGTACGGTCGCACGAAAGTCCGGCTGCGCAACGCAAGTGGTAAATGAACGCATTTTTTCGAGAACCCAGAACCGCTAGTACGGACGTACAGAGTGCGCTGCGTCCACTAGCGGCGTGTGCGTGATTTTGGGACGTCAGACCCTGCTCATGTCCGGCCAACATAACGTCCAGACACCCAAAGTTTCCTGGTTTGGATCCGTAAAAAATCACGCACAAAAATGCGCATCGTATGACCGTTTTTTCGCAATCCGTGAAAAAATACGGCAATGCGTTCGGACGCACTTTTTGACGGTCGCTGCGAAAAATGCGTTAGTCTGACCCTAGCCTTATCTCACTTTCCAAATCGGCTATTTGGTACAGATTGTTCTCTTTTCCTGCCATTCTCCTGGTTTTCACCTTTCTCTGAACAACCCTGAGAGAGAGGTGAAAGCCAGGAGAACTGGCAAGAGAAGAGAACAATCTAGACCAAATAGCCGATTTGGAAAGTGAGATAAATGGGAGAATTTTTCTGGTTTGGCTATTTTGACCTAGAATTTTCACTTCTCCAGTTATTCTCCTGCTTTTCACCGCTCTCTGAATAACCCTGTGAATGTTTAATCCCGAGGTGAAAAATAACATTGCTTTAGATTTTT
This sequence comes from Leptobrachium leishanense, assembly GCA_009667805.1. Taxonomy (NCBI): domain Eukaryota; kingdom Metazoa; phylum Chordata; class Amphibia; order Anura; family Megophryidae; genus Leptobrachium; species Leptobrachium leishanense. Next base: position 343,388,083 of record CM019065.1, on the reverse strand, counting down.
TTCAAACACCAGTTAAATGCAGCATATTAGGATGTTTTAGGGAAATTAATTCTCAAATCTCAATCAGAAGCAGACACCACCCCACCCTCAGTATATTGTACAATGTATCAAATTGATTACCAGACTAAAAACACTTGGTGTTATGCCCGTTTGTGAACAGAGGTCATTTAGAGTTGATAATCTTTCCACGTACACATTAGGTTTTAATTCAATATCTAATAAACCGTTGCTTATAATATTCTGCAGTAAAAAGTCTCTTTATTTCTAGATTTTTTAGTATTTTTTTAAGCATTTCTATACTTTTTTCAAAATTAATTTTTTTGTTTCGAACCCGAACCGAACACGCCCAAAAAGTTCGAAATTCGCGAACTTTCGAACTGCCAAAGTTCGGGTCGAACTCCGAACCGTCCGAACCCGAACAGCTCATCCCTATCTGTATACTGCTGCTTAAAGGGTCTGTCCGAACAGGCCAGTACGCTACTACTAATCTGGGGCCTGTTAACCCTTGCTGGTTATTGTTTGCCCGCAGATAGCAAGATTACTGACCATTCAAGGATCGGAGGGATAGATAGGGATCAGTGTACAGGAACCAGCATTGTAGTACTAGGGGGGATCCGTGACACGTTCAGTGCAATTCGGTGGCAAGTTCGCCATTTATTGAATAACCCTTCAAGTATTCTCAAAGTGAAGGGGTTAATGGGGCAGGTGGGATAGCTTCTCTTCTAGTTAGTAGAGACCATATGGCACATAATGTGCCTCTTATCTAACAGACTGAATTATTGCTTTTAGTTCATTGCTAAAACACAGGAAAAATACACCACGGCGCAGCATGTTTCCCAGTAGTAATAGATCCGGGGGAAATTTGAGTGCATGAATCATGTCTCGCTCCCAATTCGAACAGAATGCATATTCTTTTTCTTTAAGCAGACTCACATTTACAAACACTGAGCTGTTTCAGGCATGCACATTTTAACCTACCTCCAAAATATCTCCTGGATATTCATGTATGCATGCTTATCCGTTCTGATGTTTGGATCAGCTCCCTGGTTTCTGTCCTGTGGATGCACATTTGGTGCTCAGTAAATAACCCCTTAAATCTCTGCCAGGCGGCACGTTATAGAATACGTTACACTTGTATTTCAGATTTTACGTAATCTCATGGTTATTTGAAATGTAATCATTTTGGAAAGGTTTTGCACAGACTGAATTAATTCTACAATAAATAGAAGCAGCAGCTTCAGATTGACATTTTCTGGGGAAATTATACTCAGGGATCATCGTTCAAACGGAGGTGAGGTTTACGTCAAATGGGATCATTTGTATTCTGGACCGCATGACCCACTCTTGCTAATGATTTCAATTGCATCCCTAATTGTTTTGTAAATATGATTAGACATAATATTCAATACCCGCTGTGCTCTATTGCCAGTTTAACAGAGCACGTAATATATTCCTCTGAGCTTCTTGACATTATTCCCTCTTTTTTCCTGTCTAACCATACATAACTGTGATTCACAAAAAACTGCCAACATAAATAAAACAAAATCTGCTAAACAAGTGAAATTCTGATTTTAGAAATTAAAGGGAAACTGAGAATATATATATAAGAAATGTAGGTGTTCGCTATTAACCTGCTGCTCCTCATAGGTTTAATCCTTTCATGCAACGGGGCGTGCTATGCATTCCCCGGGTGAGAGGGCCAGAATGCCACAGGATGGCATAGCAAGCCATGCTGGCTTCTATGGGCTGCGTCTGGACCACCCACCAGTTGGCGCGCGACACGCTTCACTCGCTGCCATGGGACGATTTGAACTCAAGCCGTCCCCATGCAGACAATGACAGGAGTGGCACGTTAGCTTCATAGGCGGGCTGGAGGAGGGGCCACAGCAGCAGCCAGACTAGTACGCCCTGTCGGCATTAAGACTCAGCTACTGGGCACAACCCACCCAGCAGTAAGGGGTTAAAGTAAGAAAAAATGCAAACACAGCCAATCAAATTGTCCTTGTAGAGAGACATTGCATCACATTGAGAAGCCTTACAAGAGATACTCCCTGCCAACTCCTCTGCAAACTACTACCAGAGGTGTCCCATGGGAAGGTAACGTAGAGCAGATTGACAGCATCCAAGAAGGACATATAACCTCTGCTTTGAAGAGCTGCCCCAGTGGCTAGGAGTTGGTGGGAAAAATGACCCTGTGGCCATTTATATAAGCTTTAGGGGTTGTTGCGGTTGTAGTGACACTTTCTAATGGCTATATTAACAGCATTCACTATAAGGGTGCAATTTATTAGTAATAAGAAAAAAAGCAATATAATTTGTAACTTAAGTTATTATCATTATTGCTATGCGTTAGAGCAGGGCTGTCAAGCTCATGCACCCGTCCCCCAAATGTTAATGCCTTAAATACCCAGAAATATTTCAATGCAATAGATGGCGATGGTATAAGGGGAGTTCTAATTCACAAACATCTGGGGGGGGGGGTCGGTGTTTGATAGTCCTGCATTAGAGCATAGTACTTCATTTTAATTAAGAACTCTAATGGACATAGAGCCTCAGGGGCGTGGGAATCCTATCACCCGACACCCAGGACATGAAGATCCGGACACCGTACAAGAGGATTTTTTTGAGATGCAGTCCGGCGGGCAAGAAGCTCCCAGCACGTGAGCGCCGTCGGGATACAAAGCACGATCCTCCATAGGAGGATCGCACTTTGTACACTGAGTGCAGAGAGTGGAAGGAACGCCCACTCTCATGGACGTTCTTTCCTCTGTTTCACTGAGCGGCGCGATGAGGGGAGGGACAGGAGCTGCGGCACACGTCTGCTATAGATCCCTCCCACCTACATCGTGTCACTACACCAGGGGCGGAGCTTAGCGGCAGCAGCCTCACGCTGCTCTGACAGTCGGCTGAGCTGCCGACTATGCTCGGCCACAGCCAGCCAGCCTGCCTAGCGAGTACAGGGTCTGATCTGAGGTCTATATATGCGGGCATTACCTGGTCTGAGGTCTATATCTGTGGGCATTATCTGGTCTGATATATATATGTCTGTGGGCATGATTTGGGCTGAGGTCTCTGTATATGTATCTTGAGTGGGCATGATCTGGTCTGTATATATGTATCTGGGCATGATACTATTCGGATTAAATTGGCAGTAATTTATATGTATTTAATTAATACAGCTTGCATTCTAACTCAAATTATGTGCGCACTGATATGAATAAAGACCTCTATTTAAACACTATTTTGTTGAAATTATTTTCAAATAGATCGTCCTGAGGGACAAGTAGATTGGACTACCACTTAGTCCGTTGGACAAGTAGATTTTTTAAAATTTTCCACACCCCTGTAGAGCTGTAAGCAAATAAATACAAAAGGATCCATCAGTCCTTTCATTGAAAATATGTAATCTACTTGACAGCTGGCTCCATCAGCAACTATGTCTGATGTTTCTGGACCATTGCAAACTATGAAGTATCTTCCTCCAAGTAACCTGTGTAATTAAATTAACCACCTACACCACTTTCATTCTGTTGGCAGAACCACAAATATTAGTGTGATTATTGTGAAATAGTTGATGTGTTGAGTTATATTTTAGTTCCCTTTCTTATTCCCTACAGTAACAAGTTGTATTCTATAAAACCACTGTCATTACCCAGTGGATTTATGGAAAACCATTGTCTGTTGCAGTGTAAATCATTTATCTGCCATTCATAAATTATATTTTAGAGACAGTAAATTTGACAGACACTGGACTCCCCCTGCTGGCCAAAAAGCACTACTACATGTATAATAATACAGTTGGAGCTCTGTCTACCTGTGAAAGAGAAACAAATCCCCAAGCTGTTCAAACGGTTTTAGCAGCTCAGCAGTGCTGAAAAGTTGGGGGCATATTCTGAAGCACATTTTCAAATGAAATTCTTTTGCAGTAAATTTAATTCCTGTGCATTGCCCCAGAATAAGACCAGAGCTTTTAAACATTGAGTATACTCAACCATGGTAGTGAAGGGGTTAAACTAGAAGAAGTACTGAAAGCGTGTAAAAATTAATTTATTAAGAAACTTAATTTACATTTTGAAAGTTCCAAGTTCATCAAGACATAATTCAAGTATTGTACATTTTAAGTCAGTCAATATATAAGCGTCCAGATTGTGACTCTGCCTTCTGCCAGATAGTCACTATGAGAAGACCGCCGGTACCACCTAAATGCATAAAAATGTTAGACTTAATAAAACATGCAAACTATAGACATGTTTAAATGTTTATGCCAAGAAATACTACATTCAGCTTTTATTGGCTTGTTTACTTTTTCTGTTGCAGCAAAAATGAATGCTGTGCTCATAAAGTGACCAGCTGTGATTGTATGTGACAGCTTAATATGAAATTATCTACGGCACATCAGCAAAGTCACATTTCAAAAGCAAACCAGAACGCTGCTGAAACCTGTTCAACATTTTATCCAAGATGTCAAAAGGAATGAAAATCTGTCAAATGTTATTATTTTGCTACACAAACAATATTTAATAACACCTCGACAATTAAAAGCAGGGTTGGGCAAGACGTTGATCGAGGGCCACCAGTGCACCGCAACCAAATTTTCAGGTGACCAGGACTCGCTGGAGCTTAGTGTGAGGATTCATTGCCGTATTCTTGCATCCTCACGCTAAGCTCCTCTTCTGCAGCTTCGCCCCACCTCCCCGTCAACTGAGAGTGACATAGTCTGTCACTCTCAGTGTCAGTGAGGGAGTAGGAGGGACAGGAGAGGTGCTGATGTTGAAGAGGGCAGAGCTTAATGTGATGACTCGTCATCAAGTTAAGCCCCACCTTCGCCTTCCAGCAGCTCTGGGGAGAGAGCACCACTTTCAGACTCAGCAGCAGCAATCAGAAACACCAGACTCAGCAGCAGCACCAGACTCAGACAGACTCAGTCAGACTCAACAGCAGCACCTGACTCAGCACAGCAGACTCAGCAACAGCAACAGACTCAGCAGCAGCACCAGACTCTGCAGCGTACTCATCCTCGCCTCTGTCTCCGCTTGTCCAGTCCGCTTACCTGTGTCCAGCCCTATTCCTGCCCAACCACTTACCTGTGACCAGCCCTTTTCCAGTCCCGTGCACTTACCTGTTCCTTTCTCACCCCTGTGCCCAGCCAGTGGTATATTTAGGTTTTGTGCTGCCCTAGGCCTGACTAAACTCGGGCACCCCCTAATTTAAATTTGACACACCCTTCCTGTCAAGGCCACACCTCTTCCTGTGTAAACCCACCTCTTTAGTCTCCACCTTTTGAACTTAGAGCTCCGCCTCTTCCTCTCTGTATATTAAAAATGGATACAAGTGCTTACTTGTATATTTTGTGTACCATTTCAAATGTTGTATTAAAGAGATAAAAATAAGGAATCTGCGGTGTGTATGAGTGTATCGCAGAGCACCACAGCAATAAAACCCACAGAAAAGTGCAGTGTTTATGAGCATATCGCAGAGAACCACAGCAATAAAACCACAGAAATGTGCAGTGTGTATTAGCATATCACAGAGCTCCACAGCAATAAAACCACAGAAATGTGCAGTGTGTATGAGCATATCACAGAGCTCCACAGCAATAAAAACACAGAAATGTGCAGTGTGTATGAGCATATCACAGAGCTCCACAGCAATAAAACCACAGAAATGTGCAGTGTGTATGAGCATATCATAGAGCTCCACAGCAATAAAACCACAGAAATGTGCAGTGTGTATGAGCATATCACAGAGCTCCACAGCAATAAAACCACAGAAATGTGCAGTGTGTATGAGCATATCGCAGAGCTGCACAGCAATACCACCTATAGAAAAGTGCACTGTGTAAGAGTGTATTACAGAGCTCCACAGCAATAAAACCCACAGTAATGTGCGGTGTGTATGAGCGTATCACAGAGCTCCACAACAATAAAATCCACAGAAATTTGCAGTGTGTATGAGCCTATCACAGACCTCCACAGCAATAGAACTCCGTCAGTAAAGGCAGTGAGTATGAACGTACACAGGATCCACAGCAATAGACCTCTCTATTTTTCATGTCCCCCTCCCTTTATCATGTCCATCTCCAAACCCCCCACTTTTCTCATTTCAATCGAACCCCCATCTTTTTATTTCAACCCCCCCTTTTCTTTTCTTTCAAGGGAACAATAATGAGAAAACGTGTATTTTGATACATTGTGGCTCGGGTGAAGTTGCTTTGCTTGGGCACGGTTGTCACTGATTTATTTTGAAGCAATTCTGGATAAATCTCCTCCTTGTGATGTGAGCGGACATTTGGATCGGTGGCACCAGGCCGATATATACATATGTCTGGCCTGAATAAAATTTTTCTGGCTTTTGGGGGCATCAGTAACAGCCGGGCAGGCAATAAAAAGCCATATATCTTCAAAGGCCACGGGCATCACAAAACGCAAACACAAGCAATGAAATGGGAGAATCTAGCATTTTCTCTCATTCTTCCAGCTTGGGGGGGGGGGTACGGAGCAGCCGCCCGCTTTGATTTGTCTTCCTACAAACATTCTGGGCTCGGTCGCGTCATTTCTGCTGTTTCCAGGGAGTCAGGAGAGTTATAAACAGACAACAAGGTGTTAAACACACTGAGGAGTGCCTCCCCCCAATACACGGAATGTGCGAGAGAGTATGCTCGTTATCCTCGCTCTCCCGTCCATGAAAAGTACAAAGACAAGTTTATATGACATGTGGGCTTCAAGAGAGACGGGGGCTGTAGACCTGCGATACAGAATGAAGGGGGTACGAGGTGGGGGGTCTCCCTGGGGTCTTGTGCGCTAGAACACAGACTGTGAATGACAAAGGAGTGCGGGGCAAGTTATACAAAATAAGTAGGGCGCGGAGGAAAATAATAGGATCCAGTTCCAAAATCCCAGATATATTTAACCCTCTCTGTGCTGCAGAGAGTACAGCCCTGAAGGGGTTAAATATGTGTCTTTGACCCCATCATTACAGCCGATCCTTCCCTCAGAGTACAAAGTGACGTCAACACCGGATCAGGATAAAGCTGACCGCGTTCCGAGGTGGAGGGGTGTACTTATGGGTCCTGGATGTCGAGGAATTCCTGCTTGGGGGGCACGCTCTCCCGGTACCAGGAGCAGTCGCTGCATTTGATGCACCTTCAGTGGGGCTGGGTCCTGTGAGCCACCACTCTCCTCCACGGCAAAAGGGTGCATCTGCATCATGGGGGGATCGCCGGGAGGAAGTGACGTCATATGATCACTTCCTCCCAGCGCTACAGAGACAAGTGACGGAGGACGTCCGAGATGCTCGGCGGCAGGGTGGTCCAGAGCGGAGGCCAGGGATACAGAAACCGGTGGCTGTGTGTCCCGCTGAGTGGCAGGACGGCTTTTTTTGCCACCTTTGTCAGCCTAGGCCTAGATACATTACTGTGCCCAGCCTTGCCAATGTCTCACCCCTGTGCCCAGCCTTGCCTCTCATTCGCAAATGTGTCCAGCCTCGTCTTTATTTCACCCTTGTGCCCAGACTCACTTCTATCTGTGCCAAGCCTTGCCTTCTCCTGGTCCCTTATTATCTATTGTTTGCCTTGCCTGTGCCTTGTTTGCCTTTTAATCTTTACTAAATTACTGTTTGTCAGTGCCATGTCTCGTCTCATCGTGTATCTGCTGCAATCTGGGTTCAAACTCCCCGTGCACTGTGACATTACATCTATCTATCTATTATATACCTTTCTCTATTATCCCAGCGAGCAACCTCTCCAGTAAGTGTCCTTGGGCACGACACCTAATGGTACAGACTCGCCACCCAGGACATACTTGAAAACGAGAGAAATCTCAATGTATCCTTCCTGGTAAAAATCCTTTCTCAAAAAAAATATATATATATATCAACCTCTATTATCTATAATCTATCTATTTATCTATTATACATATAATCAATTATATAACATCTATCTATGTCATTCTGTGTCTATCTTTGTACATCTGCATCTATCGAGCTATTCATCTACCATTTAAGTGTGCATCTGTCTATCTCTACCATTTTACATCTGCATCTATCAATCATCTATTCATATTTTTATTACTTCTATATTTTTAAATCTGCACATGTTTATCCTGTTTATATCTGCATCTATGTTTGTCTGTCTATCCTGTTTATATCTGCATCTATCAATCTTTGTCTATCCTGTTTATATTTGCATCTATCAATGTTTGTCTGTCTATCCTGTTTATATTTGCATCTATCAATGTTTGTCTGTCTATCCTGTTTATATTTGCATCTATCTATATGTTTGCCTGTTTACACTGTTTATATTTGCATCTATCTATATGTTTGCCTGTTTACACTGTTTATATCTGCATCTATCGATATGTCTATAGATATCTAATCTGTCTTCTATTACGTCTTCCTTAGCACCATGCTGAATATTGCGATTTAATCATTACAGGGTAAATCATAACACAAATTATTTTTTTCCAATAAGCTGGGTTCTTTAGATTAGTTTTCCTCTTAATATGCCGTTGTTTTTGTTTATTTCTCTTAATATTCTTTTGCTCTTGTTTAAGCCAATTGAATGGCATTATACATTTTGTTTAGTAAGAACTTCATGTTCTTATTATCTATTACATCGTCTTGCACTCCCCATCCACCCTTGATAAATCCAAGGCAGAGAGAGAGAATTTTGATCTTACACACAAAATACAATAAAATGCAATATAAAAGCACTGCCATGGTAATGACTGCTACATAACAGTTCACCTATCTGTAAGCACTTATCAGTTCCGACCCAATTTTCTTTTCTCTATCTTACTTTTTAGAAATCAGTGCAGAGTGCAGTGAAAAGAAGTTCTATTCAGTGTAAAAATTGTACAGATGAATACTCTGGGCAACACCTGTTCTCTGTTCAAAGAACTATTTGTTCTGTGAATTTCCTCTCCTTTCCCATTAGAACAATCAGTAAAGAATAACATTTCAGTGAAAATTATATGACCTAGAAAACCAGGTAGCTTTACATAATTTCCTGCTTTTTCAAGACTTTCAAGGCCAGTCTTGTTAAGCTCCAAAACGTAACCCAATCTGTAAAAAACAAAAAAAGTATGCAAACTTAATTGCCCTGTTATGTCTATTCCAATATCCTGTTACTCACAAAGGTAGCTGTGTGAAGGTTAATTTCATTTTTGTGTGTCACTCATTGCAATCATGAGTTAAAGGGACACTATACTCACTCTGACCACTTTAGCTTTTATAGGTGGTCAGATTGAGACGAGCATATTCCACTCTTCCCACCTCTCCTCCACCAGCCGCTATTGTGAAGCGAAGGAATTTTCTCCATCTACACAGCGGTCACTCTGCAGACGGGAGTTTTAAAATCCTGCTTTCTAGGAACCAACTTGGGGACTGCCGATGTCAGCACAGTTCATACGTGCTGATGTGTGGTCCTCTGCTGTGTGTCTCAATTTCGTTGATGACTGATTTTGAGCAAACAGTTGATTGCTCCTTATTGTGTGTGCGGCACATGAACCGTCCGCATGCAAAAGGCTCCATGGGCTTTCGTATTCGGAAGTCCTGGACTGGAAGGAGCAGGGGAGCTCAGTGGTGCTGAACAAAAGGTAAGTATTTTGACCTAACTAGAAGTGTATACTTGCTAGGCTGCGGTCACACCAGCGCACTAAGTGTGTCCGTGTGACTGCTCTTCCCTGCATCCGTCGCAGCTTTGTGACGACTCGACAGGGAGGGCCACACAGTGTAGCGTGTGCACTAGTTGTGCGCGATACAACTGGATGTGCTTTCAGCCTCCCCGTCAAAAAGCTACGATGGACGTAGGACGGGGTTACAAAGCACGTTCCTCCATAGGAGGATCAAGCTTTGTATCGCTGAGTGCACTAACTGCGCTCAGCAAGGTGGCCACACGAGCGTCAGAGTGGAAGGAATGTCCACTCTCACAGACGTTCCGTCTGCTCTGAAAAACGCTGCTGTGACCCCAGCCTAAGAAGACTGATATAGCTCAGTCAGTAAAAAAGGGGGACAAAACATTTTTTAGATACATAAATGAGAAAAGAAAAGTAAAACATGGATTAGTTAGATTAAAAACAAAGGAAGGAAGGTATGTAGAAGAGGATAAAAGTCTCGCTGACTGCCTCAATGAATATTTTTGTTCAGTCTTTGCAGAAGAAAAGGAAGGAAAGGGACCTCAGTAAGGAGAAAACACTAACGAGACATTTACATATGAGTTTACAGAGGAGGAGGTTCTACAGCAGCTGTCTAAAGTAAAGACAAATAAGTCAATGGGGCCCGATGGGATCCACCCTAAATTATTAAAAGAGCTCAGTGTTGTAATAGCAAAACCATTAACAGATTTATTTAACCAATCCTTGTTAACGGGAGTTGTCCCAGAAGACTGGAAATTAGGAAATGTTGTGCCCATTTACAAGAAGGGTAGTAGGGAGGAATCTGGGAACTATAGGCCAGTTAGTCTTACGTCAGTAGTGGGGAAATTAATGGAAACCATGTTAAAGGAAAGGATTGTTGAACATCTAAAAACACATAGATTACAGGACCAGAAACAACATGGGTTTACCTCAGGGAGATCATGCCAAACTAATCTTATTGATTTTTTTGATTGGGTAACAAAAATAATAGACATAGGTGGTGCAGTAGACATTGCTTATTTAGATTTCAGTAAGGCTTTTGATACTGTTCCGCATAGAAGGCTCATCAATAAATTGCAATCTTTCAGCTTGGATTCCAATATTGTTGAATGGATTAGGCAGTGGCTGTGACAGGCAACAGAGGGTTGTGGTAAATGGAGTTTATTCGGGCGAAGGTCTTGTTACCAGTGGGGTACCTCAGGGGTCAGTACTTGGACCCATTCTCTTTAATATTTTATTAGTGATATTGCAGAAGGTATTAATGGAAAAGTATGTCTTTATGCTGATGACACAAAGATTTGCAACAGGGTTGACGTTCCTGGAGGGATCAGCCAAATGACAAATGATTTAGGTAAACTAAAAAAATGGTCGGAGCTGTGGCAATTGAGTTTTAATGTGGATAAGTGCAAGATAATGCACCTGGGACGTAAAAACCCAAGGGCTGAATATAGAATATTTGATACAGTCCTAACCTCAACCTCTGAGGAAAGGGATTTAGGGGTTATTATTTCAGAGGATCTAAGGGTAAGTAGTCAATGTAATAGAGCAGCAGGAAATGCTGGCAGAATGCTTGGTTGTGTGTAGGGAGAGGTATTAGCAGTAGGAAAAGGGAAGTGTTCATGCCACTGTACAGAGCACTGGTGAGACCTCACTTGGAGTACTGTGTGCAGTACTGGAGACCGTATCTCCAGAAGGATATAGACATCTTAGAGAGAGTTCAGAGAAGGGCTACTAAAATGGTGTACGGCTTGAAGGAGAAAAGTTACCAGGAAAGGCTTAATGATCTTAACATGTACAGCTTGGAAAAAAGACGAGACAGAGGAGATATGATAGAAACATTTAAATACGTAGAGGGAATCCACAAGGTAGAGGAAGGGAGTATATTTAAAAGGAAACTAAGTAGCAAAACAAGAGGACATAGTCTTAGATTAGAGGGGCAAAGGTTTAAAAGTAACATCAGGAAGCATTATTTTACTGAGAGGGTGGTGGATACATGGAACAGCCTTCCAGTTGAAGTGGTAGAGGCCAAAACAGTAATTTAATTTAAGCAGGCATGGGATAGGCATAAGGCTATCCTAAACAAAAGATAAATCCAGGTTGTCACGTCTCGGCCCTGCCTCCTGCTGGTGGTGACAGGGATTCCTGTTTGTTTTTTATTTTCAGGCTGCAGGCCATCTGTTGGGCTTATTGGTCTGCGGTCACATGACCTGTTCTGCCCTATATGTAGGGCCAGGATTTCCCTTGATCCTTGGACCAGGATAGTCTTTCTTATACCTAGTTCCTCCGTGCTGTATGGCTTTGATATTCTGTGTATGACCTCTGGCTCTTGTGTTTAGGATCTCTCTCTTGTCTAACCCCTGAAATTATGATATTCCGTGTATGACCTCTGGCTCTTGTGTTTGGATCTCTCTTCTGTCTGTCCCCTGTACTGACGGGGCTTATATTAATCCGTGTATTAACTGCCTCGGTTTCTTGGATATTCTATTTGTGTCTTGTATATAAGTTCTTATGAGTTCATGTGTTTGATCTGTTGCAGCAATATATCCTGGTTTGTTCCCTGGAATCTGTATATCTGCATTCATTGTATGTCTGGTTATTTATGTTTTGTACACCTTGCAGACCTAGCTTAGTTAGTATTTCGAGACCACCTTTCAAGGATCTCAGTCAGGGCTTAGGGATTTTTTCTAATTCCTGTAAATATCCTGCTTTGTTCCCTGGAATCTGTATACCTGCCCTAAAGGCTTCAACCTCCGCAGCTTAACGGCTCCCCATCACACTATAGGGGGCTCACCATTACATCATCCTGGTCCCATACTAGAAGCTGGCAGGTATGTCTCATATGTATGAAGCTGTATTGAACTTGGTGCTTGCTATGATGAAAGAGCTGCAGAGGTTAATGGAGGCTCTGAGCCTATCACCTGCTGCAGGTAACGATGCAGCACCACCCTGCACTACTTGCAAACCCAGGTCTGAGAAGGAAAGACGCAGGTTGTATGGTCTCTGTTTTTATTGTGCAGATCCAAGTCACACTATTGAACATTGTGTATTAAAACCTGTTAAGCAATGGCAGGGGAACCATGTATCGCTATGGAGGTACTGGTGTGTCCTCCATAGGCATCCAGACTGGCAGAATAGCCACCTCAAATCTGTTGAGTCATGTGATCACTATGCCCTCGTCCCACAGTGAGGTTGCAGTGTCTCCGGTTGGAAATGCTATGTCAGATAAGTCTGTTTCCACTGACACGCAGCCAGCCATGTCTATATCTACTGGCACGATGCCAGCCATGTCTGTATCCACTGGCACGATGCCAGCCATGCCTGTATCCACTGGCACGCTGCCAGCCATGTCTGTATCCACTGGCACGCTGCCAGCCATGTCTGTATCCACTGGCACGCTGCCAGCCATGTCGGTATCCACTGGCACACTGCCAGCCATGTCGGTATCCACTGGCACGCTGCCAGCCATGTCTGTATCCACTGGCACGCTGCCAGCCATGTCGGAATCCACTGGCACGCTGCCAGCCATGTCTGATCCCACTGGCAATGAAAAGCCAGCCATGTCTGATCCCACTGGCAATGAAAAGCCAGCCATGTCTGATCCCACTGGCAATGAAAAGCTAGCCATGTCCGATCCCACTGGCAATGAAAAGCCAGCCATGTCCGTTCCCACTGGCAATGAAAAGCCAGCCATGTCCGTTCCCACTGGCAATGAAAAGCCAGCCATGTCCGTTCCCACTGGCAATGAAAAGCCAGCCATGTTTGATCCCACTGGCAATATGTCACTCTTGAGGCCTGAGACTGGCACAGTGCCAGAGGTGTCTGGGACAAGTTGTATGTCAGCAATGCCAGCTGCGCCCATGTTAGGCGAGACAGCTGCGCCCATGTTAGGCAAGACAGCTGCGCCCATGTTTTGTTATGAGGCCGACGTGCCTGGATGGACCCATGAGACCACTGTGCCCTTGCCCCACAGTGAGTCCAGTGTTGTCCCCACCAGTGTCAAGCCTTGTGAGGTGGTCACCAAGTCTACGTCTCTCTCAAAGAGGAGACAGAAAAAGGTGATCAACCCTAGCCAATCTGGTTCTGAAACTTCCACGCTCTGTTCTGGTTCCAGAGATACTACACCCTCTAAGTCCGAGACTGCCTTACTCTGCACAGTTCTCAAGGAAATCCAGCAAGATGGTGGCTTGACGGGTACTGTGATCCCCAAATCATGTTGTGTTCCCAGGGATATGTACGGACGCCCTCTGGATCTTTGATGCGTGAGACGCATTGGGTAGTGCTCCAGAGATACCCTGGCGTTCTGCGAGGGCTGTTGGAAGAGTCTGATTCAGAGACTCCACGATATACTCCTCCTGGGGAGAGATGTAAGACTGGTGTGGTGCCAACTGTACCATGTCCTGGCGAGGTCCCATGTTCCGAGAGTTTACCAGTCATGCACACATCCTGTACTGTATCGGTCGGGGCCATGTCTACCGGTAGGGTAGTTAAGCCCATGTCTAATGGCAAGGTCACGGTCTCTGGGGCGGACAGTAAGTCCACTGTGAGATGTAATATAAAATCCCAGGGCAAGACTACTGTCACCGGATCTGTCTGTACCTCTATGTTCTGTGGTGTGGACATAACTCCTAGATCTCTGCCCAGGAGACGCAAGAAGGTGACTAACCGTAGCCAACCTGGGACTGATGATGCACTATGTTCAAGGTCTGAAGTACTCATGCCGTCAGGCTCTCGGGTACGAGACACTAGCCCGGTTGCCGAGGGTTGTGTATGGGCCTCTAATGGTGCGGTGATCCGCATAGAGGACCTGGAGGTTTATGAAAGAGCTCTACTTGCTCAGACATATAATGACTACTCTGAGTCTGAGTGGGATTCCGATGGGTACTGGTGACTGTTGGTCTTATCCGTTTTCGTGCCGTCGTCCATGTTTTCTTTCTTGGGTGCCCGGGAGGTCATCCGTACGGGAGGGGTTTATGTCACGTCTCGGCCCTGCCTCCTGCTGGTGGTGACAGGGATTCCTGTTTGTTTTTATTTTCAGGCTGCAGGCCATCTGTTGGGCTTATTGGTCTGCGGTCACATGACCTGTTCTGCCCTATATGTAGGGCAAGGATTTCCCTTGATCCTTGGACCAGGATAGTCTTTCTTATACCTAGTTCCTCCGTGCTGTATGGCTTTGATATTCTGTGTATGACCTCTGGCTCTTGTGTTTAGGATCTCTCTCTTGTCTAACCCCTGAAATTATGATATTCCGTGTATGACCTCTGGCTCTTGTGTTTGGATCTCTCTTCTGTCTATCCCCTGTACCGTGCTTATATTAATCCGTGTATTAACTGCCTCGGTTTCTTGGATATTCTATTTGTGTCTTGTATATAAGTTCTTATGAGTTCATGTGTTTGATCTGTTGCAGCAATATATCCTGGTTTGTTCCCTGGAATCTGTATACCTGCATTCATTGTATGTCTGGTTTATGTTTTGTACACCTTGCAGACCTAGCTTAGTTAGTATTTCGAGACCACCTTTCAAGGATCTCAGTCAGGGCTTAGGGATCTTTCTAATTCCTGTAAATATCCTGGTTTGTTCCCTGGAATCTGTATACCTGCCCTAAAGGCTTCAACCTCTGCAGCTTAACGGCTCCCCATCACACTATAGGGGGCTCACCATTACACAGGTAAAGTAAAGTATCGGGCAGACTAGATGGGCCGAAAAGGTTCTTAGCTGCCGACATTTTTCTATGTTTCTAAGCACACATACATTCACCAGTCCACAAAGGGTTAACGCATGGGTTCCAGCCAACCCAGCAGTAACAGGAATTGAAAGAAGAAAAGCCGGTCACACCATGGTCCAGTGTAGCAGGAGCAGATTTTATTGAAATGCAGCTCAACATTCAGTGGCATTACTAAGGTTGGTGCTACCCAGCGCGGTAAATCATGGTTTTATTATTTTTTGATTATTCTTTATTTATAAAGCGCCAGCATATTCCGCAGCGCTGTACAATAGGCACAGTATAGACAGGGTTACAATACATTGAACAACATTTGACAAACAGTACAGGAGGAGATGAGGACCCTATTCCCGTAGGAACTCACAATCTGGGAGGGTTGGGGGTTGGAAACAGGAGGAGAGGACTGTAAGGTGAGAGTGATTGATGGTTGCGTCAGTGAGTTGGGTGGTAGACTTCCCTAAATAGGAATGTTTTAAGGGAGCGTTTGAAGGAAGAGAAGTTAGGAAAGTCTGACAGTACGAGGGAGAGCGTTCCAGAGAGTGGGGGGGCGCGTGAGAAATCCTGCAGTCTATCATGGGAAGAGGTGATGCGGGGAGAAGCTAGGCGCAGGTCACTGTTTGAGCTTAGGAGCGGGCTGGGGTGTATTTGGTGATTAGTGAGGACAGGTAGTGGGGAGCTGAGTTAGTGAGGGTTTTGTAGGTAAGGATAAGGATTTTGAACGTAATTCTGCAGTGGATGGGGAGCCAGTGAAGGGACTCGCAGAGGGGAGGGCAGAGACAGAGCGGCGGTGAGGTGAATTAGCCTGGCGGAGGCGTTCAGGATGGATTGTAGGGGGGAGAGGCGGGACAGAGGGAGGCCAGATAAGAGATTATTGCAATAGTCGAGTTGGGAGATTACCAGGGCGTGTATGAGTTGTTTTGTGGTGACAGCGGTAAGAAATGGCCGAATTCTGGAAATATTACGCAGTTGGTATCGGCAGGAGGAGGAAAGAGACTTGATGTGGGGGATGAAGGAAAGGGCAGAGTCAAGTGTAACTCAAGACAGCGAACTTGGTTTGATGGGGAGATGGTGATACCCTCCACCGTGATAGAGAAGTCAGGAGGTGGGGAGGCATTGGAGGGAGAATAAGTAGGAGCTCAGTCTTTGACATGTTGATCTTTAGGTGGTGGGAGGCCATCCAGGAGGAGATGCCAGATAAACAGTCACTGACTTTTGAAAGGACAGGGGGAGGAGATCAGGGTAGAGAGGTAGATCTGAGTGTCATCAGCGTAGAGGTGGTAATTAAAGCCAAAGCTGTTGATGATTTTGCCCAGGGAGGAGGTGTAGATGGAAAAGAGCAGAGGACCAAGGACAGAGCCTTGAGGTACACCAACAGATAGAGGCAATGAAGAGGAGGAGTTACCAGCAAAGGACACACAGAAGGACCTGTTGGATAAATAGGAGTCAACCCAAGCAAGTGCAGTGTCACCGAGACCCAGAGAGTTGAGGGGGTGGTCAACAGTGTCAAAAGCAGCCGAGAGGTCAAGCAGGATGAGAATAGAATAGTGGCCGTGTTTTTTTAGCAGTTAGGAGGTCGTTGGTGACTTTGGTTAACCCCCCCTCAGAGTTTTACGACTTTTTTTAACTACTGTTACTCATAAATTAGAACTCCCATATAACACTAAATGTAACGACAAAAGAAGTGACATTAACAGCTAGAAAAAATAAAATTACTGCACATTGCTGTGAGTTTTATTGTTGTGGGGCTCTGTGATATGCTCATATACAATTATACACTGCACATTCCTGTGAGTTTTATTGCTATGGAGCTCTGTGATATGCTCATACCCACTGCACATTACTGTGAGTTTTATTGCTGTGGTGCTCTGTGATACACTCTATGAGGGGGGGGATCCTGTTTTTTGTTGTCTTTTTATTACTTTATTTGCCCCCTCCCCTGGGATCATGGCCCTGCAGGCATTCCTGGCATCATTAGGGTTGGTGTCACCCCCTAGAGGGTGTCACCCGGGTGCGGCTGCACCCCCCCTTGTGACGCCACTGTCAATGTTTCGGTTGCATATGGAACCTTTGTCAAGCTTGACAAAGGTACATGCAAGACCTGAAACATTGCACTGCATGTCATTAAAATCAGCTCCTGCTATACTGGACCATGGTGTGACTGGCTTTTATTCTTTTTACTCCTATTAAAGTTTAAGCTTGTCAGTCAACATCAAGGCAAATCTAATCTCATTTTTAGGCGAGTCCCGCAGCAAAGGCATGGAGATCAGCCACTTTCAGCTCAGAGACAAAATATAAAAATGTGGGTTCATCTATTACAGCACAAAAATAGCAAAAAAACAACATTTTGAGGAAAAAACACAGGAAATATGCTGCAAAATACAGGAAGCAGTTGCAAACTCTGCTCCTGGGTGGCAGAGTGCTCTATTAGTTTTCAGTCCCACTTCATATGAACCACATAACAAAGTATTGTCATCTACACATATGCTGATGCTAACCATGAGCAAAAACGAATAACAGGTTTATTCACTAAATTGTGAATTCAGGAGACTTGGCAGGAGAAGTGGAAAATCTAGGTCAAAATAGACAAACAAGAAAAAGTCTCCCATTTATCTCACTTTCCAAATTGGCTATTTGATTGTTCTCTTCTCCTGCCAATCCTTCTGAGTTTCACCCTTTAGTGAATAGACCTGAAACACTAATTTGCATGATTATGTCTCCAGAAATAACACAGACTAAATTAAATAACTAAAGATTTCACAATATGCTTGGGGAAGATATTTGTTGCAACATACGCCTCTCTGAGTCTGCTTGTCTCAACAAATTTAAGCGATGTATACTGTCAAAACTAAAAAAAAAATGTTCCATTAGTCTTTCCATGATCCTTGATATCTTCTATGACTATCCTAAAGTCTTCATACATAATTCATGTTGCAAACACCACTGTGGTAGCTTAGCTGGTTGTCAGTCACTAGACCTGACAAAATGAATATATTTCTTGTTCCCAGTGAGTTGAACAAAACACAAAAATAATATTATTAGATAAGACACTGTTATCTCTTAATTTAGAAGGACGTTATATATACAAAATAAATATACTCTAAAGAACTTTAAAGTGCCACTGTCACAGGTAAAATGACTTTTGCCTTGTGACATGCCCCTACTCCCTTTATATAGCTCAGCATTTTTTCACTGGCCTATATAATGTAAAACATGGAGATATTCTGTGTTTACATTTCCCCATCCCGCTATGTGACTGCGGCATGCCGCACTGAGGAGGACAACAGTGAGCAGAGAGACAACGTATAGGACCGCCCTCTGCTTGATGTGTGTGGTGCTTTCTGCCTGTCACGACTGACGATCTGAGTGACAGCCAGCCCAGCACACTGGGTGTGCAGGGGGCCATCCTGTGAGATGAGTCTATGTACGCTGCACTCCCTCCCCCCGGCAAGATGGCACTAGCTCCAGCGAGAGAGAGAAAACATTAAAAATGTAAATATTTGCATTTTTACATTGTACAGGCCAGCAGATAATGGCTGCCCTAAATAAAGGGAGAGGTCCACTGTCCGATGGACAAAAGTAATTTTGCCAATGAGGTGCACTTTAAAGATATCTATAAACTATATAAACTAAATATATATGTACATCATACATACACTCATGGACACTTTATTAGGTACACCTTGTTAGTAGTGAGTTGGACACCGTTCTGCCTTCAAAACTGCCTTAATTCTTAGTGGCATGGATTCAACAAGGTGTTGGAAACATTCGTCCCAGATTTTGATCCATATTCACATGATAGCATCACGCAGCAGCTTCAGAATTGTCAGCTGCACATCCATGATGCAAATCTCTCGTTCCACCACATCCCAAACGTTCTTCATTGGATTTGGATCCCTACCATCTGAATGTTGCAGCTGAAATCGAGACTCATCAGACCAGGCAACGTTTTTCCAATCTTCAATGTTCCAGTTTTGGTGAGCCTGTGCGAATTGTAGCCTCAGTTTCCTGTTCCTAGCTGACAGGAGCGGAACCTGATGTGGTCTTCTGGTGTTGTAGTCCATCTTCGTCAAGGTTGGACGTGTTGTGTGATCAGAGATGGTGTTTTGCATACCTTGGTTGTTACGAGTGATTATTTGAGTTACTGTTGCCTTTCGAACATCTCGATCCAGTCTGCCCATTCTCCTGACCTCTGACATCAACAAGGCATTTTCGTCCACACAGCTGCCACTCACTGGATATTTTTTCTTTTTCGGGCCATTCTCTGTAAACCCTAGAGATGGTCGTGAGTGAAAATCCCAGTAGATCAGCAGTTTTGAAATACTCAGACTAGACGTCTGGCACCAACAACCGCGTCACGTTCAAAGTCTCTTAAATCCCCTTTCTTCCCCATTCTGATGCTCGGTTTTAACTTCAGCAAGTCGTATTCACCGCGTCTAGATGCCTAAACGCATTGAGTTGCTGCCATGTGATTGGCTGTTTAGCAATTTGTGTTACCAAGCAATTGAACAGGTGTACCTAATAAACTGGCCTGTGAGTGTGTATATATATATATATATATATATATATTGGGTATATATATATCACTTACAGTAAAATCCATCAGTTGTGTACAGTGCTGTGTAAATATTGAAAAAACTTAAAAATAAAATGAAATTCCTATTTTCCCCTTTCTGCTTTTTTTCACTCAATGACAAATGTAAAGGGTCACAATAAAACCTTTAATAAGAAACTTGTAAATGGAAAGCACCATTCAGTGGTCTCTTGGCGATTCACACACAGATCTCGCGTAACTTTAAGCACATTAAATGCGCACGTTCACACCTCACAGCTGTTGCTACCTGACACCTTCATTTGTGATAATCAGCATGTGTCAGCACCAGGACATTTGTGAAATGATGTGCTCTGGGTACTCCGAAATGACTTTATCTCTGACAAAAGTTCACAATATATCACCATTATTCCCACTCATCATCAGACCGCAGGAAGCATGATGGCTAGGAGGGAGATGCCTATATAATTTGCATCACAGCATTTTGACAAATAGTACAATGAGTTTTTTTTTATTGTGCGTTTAGATCTAATATTCGCCTTAAGGCAGCAGTGGCTACTTCTGACACGCTGAATAGGTGTGGATTATAATAATAATGATACACAAATTATTTTAGGAGTATCTATTCTATAAAAGTATTCCAGATAGGTAAATAGATAGAAAATTAGGTAGAGATGCCTAGATACAGATAGAGTTAGATACAGGTAGATATAGGTGCCCAGACTCAACCCTTAACCCTTTCACTGTGGATGATGTGTGGGGCACGTCCTGATTTACTCCCACTATATGCGGAGGACGTGCCCCATACATCATCCGCCAGCGGGAGCCCCGGCGGAGATACTTACCTCTCTGTCCGGGGTCCTGCGGCGTTCTGGCTTCAGGGAAACAAGGCGCCGAAGATAGGCCGGCCCACGATGTAAATGACGTCATCGCGCTTGCGCGATTACTTCATTTCCAGGCGACCCCCGGCAAAGCTGGGAGAACGCCTGAAAGGGAGGGGGGATCCTTTTGGATCCCTCTCCCTCCCGATCGGGAGGGTTTTCAGCCAAAAACCAGGCACCGCTTGGAAGGGCAGTGTCTGCCCTTTAAAGTGGTGCCAGGTTTTTAACCCTATAATTGCCAGATCGTGCTCAGCGCCGCTCGGCATCCGATCGTAATCTGGCTCCGGTGGGGGCCGCCATCTTGGATGGCGGCTCGACCTCCGGGTTCCCCCTCGGCTCCTGACGTATCGTGCATAGCACGATGACGTCAGAAAGCTGGGGAACCCCTAGCTGCCAGGGGATTTCCCAAGGAAATCCCCTGGTGGAGATACGGGGTTCATTTGAACCCCGATATCTCCAGAACCGTGGCAGCTAGTGGGCCTTAACATGGCCTTTCAAATGATACCAAACATGACCATGTTCAAAGTAAAACAAAACTACAAAAAAAATTAAATAAATAAAAAATTTAAATAAAAAAATACTAAAAAAAAAATAAAAACATGTTTTTTTTGTGTGTTTTTATTAATGCAGCAATATTGTTCACATTTCAATTATAAAGTGAACAATGATGCTGCACTAATGATTTCTATCTATGGGGTGTGTTTGCAAAAATTCATGTAATTCCCCCCAAAAACGAGTCCCCATTTCTAATTTTTGTACAAGAGCACCCCATAGAAAATATAACCGCAAACGCTCATGTGAAAAAATGTGGAAAAAAAAACACTTTACACACTGTAAATGATTAAGAATTCTAATTTTATTGCATTTTTGTTATAATATACAGGCAGGACATGACGTATACATATAAAAATTATATATTATGAATCTGCGGAGTCTGCCGGAAAGAAAGATATATAATATGTCTGGGTCATGTAATAAAACGTGGCTTCTAAACGCATTTAAACATGATGAGCAGAAGAGGTAAAAATGAGCTCAGCACTCAGTGGTGAAATGGCTCAACAGCGAAGGGGTTAATCTACGTGTAAAACCATCACATTCTATGTTTGTTTATTATTGCTAATGTATTATTAATCATGGGATAGAGATAGATAGATAGATAGATAGATAGATAGATAGATAGATAGATAGATAGATAGATAGATAGATAGATAACTCATGGGATATGGAAAGTTAAGTACTGGGGTCAGGCCCAGACCGGGGACAAAAAATAGGCCCGGGCACTTTAGACTAAGAACCCCACTTTTTTTTTTATACTACAGACTGCATGTTTCTGTGTGTTTTATTGCTGTGGAGCTGTGTGTCACAATTCACCCATGCTGCCCAGCCTGCTACAGCGCGACGAGGTTCGTCAGCAGTGCAGAATGGCTCCTCAGCTTGGGATCCCGACCACGGCGTCGGGCTGATCGGGGGGCTGACTGTGGGCCTGCAAGATGGGGCAACTCCTCCAGCGCTGCAGGCTGCGGTATGTTCACCCATCCGGCACGGGTTGAGTCATGGCCCGTGGGTCCTCAGGCTGCGGCAGTTCCCGAGCGCGTGGCGTAGCATGCAGCAGCTGGGGCTCCTTCCCCCTGGAGGTTCGGTGATCTGGTCCCGGACTCAGGCACAGTCCTGGGGGACACACTCTATCTGGCACCAGGGGCCAAGCGACCGCACCCCGCGCCACCTCTGTTGGGGCCGTGCCTCCAGCAGAGGAGGCCAGTGGGGGTGTGGCAACAAGCAGCCAGAGGAGATTCAGATTGGAGTGGGGGGATGTCCCAGAGAGAGGTGCCTGGGCTCTGAGCACCTGGATCTCTGTCCTCCCACCGAAGAGGAGATAGAGGGCGGTCCATGGGCAGATCTCCTTCCAGCACAATAACCGAAGGACACGGTGTGGTAAATTAGCGCCTTGAGTTTTAAAATCCAAATCTGTATTAAAAATGCTGCTATGTTCGGATAAAATGCATTCCGCCCTCTCAAAGAATTGCTATGTGAACATGAAAATCCCCGGTTAGTCCGAACGCGCAATACAATTTTATGCCCACTGTATATCACATAAACTCAGAGAATTGCATATATACTGTCTTAATAACATATAAGAATTATACACATGTTTAATGTTGGAAATACCAAGTGGTGGAACAAGAGGAGTCTCGCCATAAAACATAAGTATTTCCAACATTAAACATGTGTATAATGCTTGTATGTTATTAAGACCGTATATATGCAATTCTCTGAGTTTATGTGATATACAGTGGGCATAAAATTGTATTGCGCTTTCGGACTAACCAGGGGATTTTCAAGATCTCCTTCCTGGTTCGCCATATAAGCCCAGCAAACCTAAGGCCAGGTACTGAGTCATCGTTTCCTTCTCAGAGCATACTGTACACTTGGTATTGACCCTATTGCCTGCCGCTACTTGACTTGTTCTTGATCCTTTGCCGCCTGGACCGACCCCTTGCATTGCCCGACCACGTATATTGCCTGACCCTTTTAGATAACAAGTTTGATAACATAATGAGGTACTGCATCCTGGGATCCTCACCTTCCAACCCCCCTCGCATGACACTGTGATACTCTCATACACACTGCACACAAATGCGAGTTTTATTGCTGTGGTGCTCTGTGATACGCTCATACACATCACACATTACTGTGGGCCATATTACAAAGTTCACGCTAAAATGGGGACTCTAACGGGGAAAATCTGCACCTGCCATTTTCCCCATAGCATCCCCATTTTTGCATGATATTCTGGGGCAGGATAGTATCAGTATCGGTGCCGATACCGGACATTTGTGAGGACAAAAAGTTTAAAAAAAGAAGTTTTTAAAGGAACAGTGAGTTTTCCATAAAATAAGGGTTAAAAATAAAAATGAAAAATTCCTTCAAATATCGTGCCTAGGAGGTCCCAATAACTTGCCCGTGAAGTGGCGGATTTGTAGGATGTATAGAAACATCGCCATCAGAGACCCACACACGACACGTAGCCACCCTTAAGGGGTTAAAATGCACAGGGACTGGCTACTATCCTCTTAGATGAGGTAATGTATTATATGTATAAAGCAAGGTATATATAATATGACAATGGATAGTCAGAGACTCTAGGGACTCAGCTTGTATGCTTTATGATAGACATTTTCACGTTGTGTTGTGTTACTAATGCAGAAGCAGCAAGCCCTTCCACCACGCTTGCACCAAAACTATAGATCTAACACAATAATAATTGTATGCTCACATAGGCCCTTCGGGAGAGCTACATGACATACAAATACTGGAATATTACGTTTAAATCTAAGGAGTGTGATAAAGATTTTATTAAGCCCTTGATGACAAATGACGTAACATCTACATCATTAATGATTGCCTTTACAGAGCCCTGGTCCTTAAGGGGTTAAATAGCATATCAGAGGAACATGTAGTAGAAATGAACACTTCTTAGAATTCAGAAGCACAGTGTTCATACATGTGCCGGAGCCACACTCAGTCTGCAGGCAATGTATAAAATTCATGAGACCAGACTAATTAGATTTAGAAGCACATGTTATTTCCAAACACTAATTAACACCTGTTGTTTACACCGTTTGAGAGTCCTGCTGTAAGCACATGTCATTTAGAGGTGAGAATCTTTGCACCTAGACATTAGGCAGACTGTAAAGCATGCTTTCCTTGTAAGATAGAAAATCCACATCACCCATTGCAGCATTTTAAAGATGAAACACACAGGCGGCGCAAAAAAATCCTATGCAAGCCTCATGCACTCTAAGCACATGTCATTTTGAGGTGTCAAAGCTTCAGAAAAATGTACACGTGTGCAAATATTTTAAATAAAGCCAGAATAATTTTATGACAGTCACATTTGTCTGACAAACAGATAATACATTACGCTGCAGCATGTGTTGACATATGTTGGCAAATGTATGTAATGTGTGTTATGTGTATGTAACATGTTTATGCTATTATACATACCGCTTCTTGACGACGTACACAGTCCGTCCATTGCCTCCCACCGCATTGACTGCGTCCGTAATCATCGCCCACATGCGTGCCTTCTTGCCCTGGGTAGTTTTTTAATTCAATATCTAATAAACCGTTGCTTATAACAGACCGCAAAATTTCCACTCGCCTGCTCGCATATGGCGAGTGGAAATTAGCTGGATTGACCCGTCGGGCCCGCGAGTTGCTCAGACCCGGATTAGTGGTCCGCCGCCTCCTTGCTTCTCAGCTCCGGTATCGGACTCTTGGAGTCCGAATCCGGAGCTGACCGATCGTGGCTGCCCCCTCCCGCGCGGCTTGTGAGGTTTGCGAGGGTCACCTGCCCACCCACGTGATGCATCGCACACACTGCTGCGAGTCGACGACGCATCACGTGGGTGGGTCAGGTGATGCGTGGGAGGGGCGGCACCAACCCAGCCTCAGTGCTGCAGCACCTCTGACTTGGTGACTGCTGAAGGGAGGGGTAGGGGGTTAAAGGAGAGGAAGATGAAGGAAGAGGGGGAAAAGAAAGCGAGGGGTGAAAGAATGAGAAAGGGGGAAAAGGGGTAAAAAGAATGATAGGGATAAGAATGAGAATGAAGGGGAAAAAGAAAGGTGAAAAGAATGAGAATGAAGGGGAAAAAGAAAGGTGAAAAGAATGAGAATGAGGTGAAACAAATGAGAATGAAGGGGAAAAAGAAAGGTGAAAAGAATGAGAATGAGGGGAAACAAATGAGAATGAAGGGGAAAAAGAAAGGTGAAAAGAATGAGAATGAGGGGAAAAAAAAGGCAGTGGAGCTCTGATATGCTCCTACACACTGCACATTATTGTGAGCTATGGCTGTGATGCTCTGATACACTTATACACACTGCACCTTGCTGCATCAGAGCACCACAGCAATAAAACTCACAGTAATGTGCCGTGTGTATGAATGTGAGTTTTATTACTGTGGAGCTCTGTGATACAGTAATGTGTGCTGTGCATGAGCGTATCACAGAGCTACATAGCAATAAAACTCACAGTAATGTGCAGTGTGTATCAGCGAATCACAGAGCTTCCTAACAATAAAACTCACATTAATGTGCAGTGTGTATGACCGTGAGTTTTATTGCTGTTGAGCTCTGCGATACTCTCATACACGCCACACATTATTTTTCTTTGTTTAAACTGCTTTATGTTAATTATAATTAAATAATAATTTAAGAGAGTGTGTTTAGGGGCAGATTTAAAGGTAAGGGTTGGGTTAGGTGGGGCAACTGGTGGCGAGTAACTCTTAAGGCCTGGCTAGTAGCTCAGGACCTGAAATTTTGAGCCCTGGCTTATAATATTCTGCAGTAAAGAGTCTCTTTATTTCTAGATTTTTTTGTATTTTTTAAGCATTTTTTATACTTTTTTCAAAATGTTTTTTTTTTTTTCGAACTTGAACCGAACACGCCAAAAAGTTCGAACTTTGCAAACTTTCGAACTGCCAATGTTTGAGTCGAACTCCGAACTGATCGAACCGAACAGCTCATCCCTACTTATGACTGACCGGGGGACAATACCTTGGATTGCGCGGAACCAGCAATCTTCCACTTGTTGCGGTTGGAGACTGGAGAGTGTACGATCGGGAGGTTTGAGCCACTGTGGCAAAAAACGCATATGCACATTTGTATGTGCTAGTTGTTTGTGTGTTTGTTTTTTGTATTTAATTTTTTTTTTAGTGTTGTAATAAAAATACTGCACTATATTATCCTTTGATCTGATTTATTTGCAGATGGATTAAATACCAAAGGAGATTTTGGTGATATACGTAATTGCGCCTGTGCGTGTTGTTATATATCTGTGTATTGTAGTTTTTTTTAGGTGTCCCCCAACACTCGGCTGCAGGAAGTTACAAGCTCAACACGCATGTTTTTTTTATTGCTGGGATGTGTATATATGTATGTTTACATGTATCTGAGGTGTGGGGTGTATATATGTATATGTATCTGAGGTCTGTTGTCTGTGCGTGTGTGGTCAGGGTGTGTGCAGGCTGTGCAGTGGGTGAATGGGGTGTCTGCAAATACATTTCAATATTTCCACAGATTGGACAGACTTTCAGCAAATCCTAAATTATTTATTGGAAAGCGGCCACATGACATTAAATAAAAGTATCGGTAACTGGTATTAGTGAGTACCTGAAAAAAGTATCGGTACTCCTACTCAGACTTAAAAAAATGGTATTGGTACATCTCTAAATGCATCACTAAATATATTGCATTATTTTTTCGAGACAGATTTGATCTAATATAACCTCAAAAAATGTCCTGCTTTTAAAAAAATTAGCCCTGTGCTCAGTTTCTGCTGCCACCCAGGTAGTGTGGCCTTTCTTACACTGGCTTGGAGCTGCATTCGACATAAAGATGCCCAAATTGGGCCCTATTACATTCTTCACGCAAACGTTAACGTGTGTGCAAAAATGCATTAACGCGAGGGGCAAAACCCTTTGCGCAGAACGTCGTATTACAATGTCAGCGCAACAAACGCACGTATACGTCTAACGCGGGTGAACCTGCGCAAACGCTGCTCGACCTTACTGTACTGCGCGCGTCCTATACTTAATGTTGTGAGTGCAAATGCGTTTGTGCGCTGGTATGCGGATGGTATTACAATCTATGCGCAGTTTGTAACGCACAGCCTTTGCGCGCATAATTTTAGCAACTCCTACAAGCTGGTGTTAATGGCAAATTCTATCAACCTGGCCGCAACTAAATATACACCAGCCCAAAACAAAATACGCAGCAAAGTATAGTTACACATTCTACACATACCCAAACAATAAATTTGAGAAGTTGTGCGTGTTTTTTTTTATTGATGCAGCATATCTGCGCAGATTGACTTTGACAGGCGCAAAACTTAACATGAGACAATTGTGGTTCTTAATTCTGGTTGGCTGAATCGGGTGAAAAAACAGTCTGCACACTGATTTCTGCGCGCAACGTTACTGTGTGCGTCCGTTTTATGCGTGTTATTTTTTGCCGAATAAAAAAATGCGCGAGGATTGTAATACCAGCGTTGATTTATGCACGTTAACGTTTGACGCTTCACGCAAAAATTCATGCGTTTACCGTGCGATTTTGCACGAAGAATGTAATAGGGCCCATTATATATAACTGGTGGTGGTGGATGTCAAACCTGTATATAAAGGCAAGCTCTTTTTCATGAAAAAAGAAAACAGACTGTCACCGAGACGTTAGATCACCAATTCTTTTTCACAAACAAAGATACACTGTCACAAAAAAAATAGAGAACCAACAAACATGCAGCCCCCAAATATCAAAAATAATGGAAGTATTTGTTTCAATTTGTGATACATCCACAGATACCAGAACAGGCAGGGCAATTTATCAAAAGCCGGGTTATACTGGCATTGATAAAAAATCCTTTGACAAATATTTTTGGGCCTATCTATCATACAGACAGCTGCTGTTATGGCAACAACTGTTACTGATAACATTTAAAATCCACATACCTTATGTATCACTGCTGTTTCTAACATTAATATGAACTTTTAGACTGCTGGTTATATGTAATTTAACAATATAATGTTATTAATCAATTAAATTTTTTATGAAATGCAGTAAACAATCAAAAAATGTAAATGGTAAATAAATAGGTATAACATTAAAGACATAAAACATAATGGCCATATTCCACTCATGCTGTTAGAAAACCAGCTGGAGCAGAGGGAAACTGTTACGTTCTGCGCATCTGGCGCCCCCTCTGGCTTCTATGTATATTGCATCCAAGTTCTGATCATTCGGTTCCGTTGGGTTTCTAGCCTGGACTCATTTGGTTCACGTTCAGCCCTGGAGCATCATCTGGACTCAATTGTTTAATTGGACTCTGTATAATAGGAGGCATCGCGCATATAAGGGCGCTGCCTCATTTTGGAATTCACTCTGATTCATGTTCTCAGTCTGATCTGTTTCCTCATTGTGTTCTAGCTTCATTTTGATTCTGATCCTGATCCTGCTTCAGTGTTCTCAGCTGATGCATTCATGTTCAGGTCTGTCTTGCTTAGGGGCTGTTTGCATTTAATATATCCTGTCTGTTTTCAGGTTTTTCTTAGGTCACTTCTGTGTCAGGTTTAGTCTTGTATTTCTCCTGCCTAGTTCTGTTTATTTACTGTCTGTTTATTGTCACCCAGGTCCTTGGTTATTCATCTGTTTATGTCTATTCTGGTTTAGTGATCATTGCATATTTAGTTTAGGTCAGTCTGCCTGCTTGCCTTTTGATTTCTGCCCTGCTTATAGCCCTGTATCTCTTATTGTTTTTGTATCTCAGTATTATGGTTTATTTCAAGTGCTCAGGTCTTTAGTTTCATGTGTTTTGTTCTGGATCCTTGCTGTGTACTGCTGTTGTAAATAAATTCCTTGTTTTATTGTTTATACATCACGGTTCATGTCTGTTCACTGCCCAAGTAGCTCTCACCCTTTCTGCACCATGTCAGGCCAGGTCCCACATAACAGAAACTAGGACTATTTGTCCCCATTCTCACTCTGCTCCTGGCGGCTCAGTCCACCATTCGTGCCGTGGGTGAGTATCTGATTTTGGGAGGGGGGGATTTCAGCTGTTGCTGACTGATTCCGAAGAAGTGGTATCAGTTAGCAGCAGCTTCTAACTGTGGTTAACTTTTCAGTTAGCCGCAGCGGGGCATAATTAGCGTTAGGACTTGATATTTCTAATGCTAATTACTCTTTGCGCTCCCCATGTTAAGCATAGGGATCGCAAAGTACAGTAAGCTCGCTGAAGCGATCGCAATCACCGATAGCTAACGGGTTTTTTAACTCGTTAGTGTTTGGAATGTAAAAGGGGAGATCCTACGCTAAAGGCACTTAAGCTGGCATTAACGCTCACACATCTGAGCGCTAACACTAGCGTTATGTTTGTAATAGGGCCCAAAGTCTTTATAGTCATTATAACTTAACAACTCCATTGCTTACGAACCAGATCACAATTCACAACCTAGCCATTAAGAACAGCGTTCCAGCCGTACAGCATAACAGCTTGAATGCTGTGCTTATTTATTACTCATCCTATTCCAATCGAGACGCAAGCCCAGCTTTCGCCTTGCGCCTCAGATGGTGCACCAGCTTACTGTCCATTAGCGTCTCCCCATCTGCGTCTGACGTTATTCTGAAAAGAAAAAAAATTTCAGACCCTGGTGTTATGTGATTATGCAGAAGCGCAATCACTTAACACACAGACCTAAACCCACCCAAAAATCTCAGACTCGCTTCAGATCGCTTGGTGGTGACAGCGGCGTGATATTCTGCTTCGTTGCCCTGCGGGCAGAGGTACACTTGGAACAAAGTGTTCCTCTACATATCTACCACCACCTGGCCAAATCTTTTCTCGTGAGCTTTTGTAAAACTCTCATGAGATCGCCTCTATCTCCATGGAGCCCTATGACATCCTGGAGCAGATAATACCAGCAGTGCTAAATGCCGCAGTGTTATCTCCCTGTGGCTTTGCAGTATTACGACTCAAGCTGCAGGCAAAGCGGCTCAGTCATAATACGGGCGTTAAAGGCAAGTTGCAAATGGAAAACGGCAGATACAAATGTTTCCCTGTGGAGAAACAAATTCAACTGTCTTAGCTATCTCCAAGCACCCTGCAGAGAGATAAAAGAAGCTGCATATAGCAGCCCCAAACCTCACTGTAACAAAAAGTTCAAATACACTACTGTTGTATCATAGCCGCCAGGGAGAGGGCAGAATACGAGGAGAGCTCTGGGGTCATGCACTGTTGTACAGGAATAAGAGTCAGGGGTTATATTGATTGAAAATCACTTTACAGTACAGGTACAAGGTGTTACTGTAATTTACATAAATGGACATTATGTCACATACAGATAATATTTCTTAGATTGAGCTGTTTTTTTTTTTTGGAAGCTGCATCCCACATTTCAAATCAATGTGATAAAAAATTCAACAAAAAACCCTTGGTAGTGAAGGGGTTATCGTCCAAGTTGTGATCAGGCCCTACAGTGGATCTTGAAAGTATACAACAGCTCTGGTTAAGTTTACACCAGGGTTGGAATACAGCCCTAAACCTCCAAAAAGTGGATTTTATTGAAATAAACCCAAATCTGCAAACTTTAGGGTAAATGCCAACAAAAGTGCATATAGCCAAGGCTATGGTTTTACCAATTGCAATGTATGGGTGTTAAAGATGGACCATAAGAAAGGCTGAGCACCAAAGAATTGAGGCCTTTGAACTATGGTGCTGCAGAAAACTCCTGCAAGTCCCTTGGACTGCAAGGTGATCAAAACGGTCAGTCCTAGGGGGAGATTAACCCTGACTGCTCTTTAGAAGGCCAGATCCTGAAGATGATACTCGTATACTTTGGTCACCTAATAAGAAGGAAGGACTCACTGGAGAAGAGCCTAATGCTGGGAAAGATTGAGGTCAAAAGAGGGGGACGTCAGAAAATGAGGTGGCTGGATGGAGTCACTGAAGCATTAGGCGTGAGCTTAAATAGGCTCTAGAAGATGGTAGTGGACATGAAGGCCTGGAGGGACATTGTCCATGAGGTCGCGATGGGACGGACACAACAGGGTAAATGGAAACAAAGCTGAGTTGAAGATTTTTTTTATCATCTATTTTGACTAAGGTTTGCAAAATCTATTTTAAATTCCCTCAACTGTCAAGTCTTTGAACTATACCAATAAAATAAAAGCTGGTAATATCAGGAGCACTTTCATTATTTTCAAGATATCTGGGGTTATCAATGAGTTCCAATTGTATTGTTTTAATTAATTTCCTATTTCATATTTTGCTTACTTTGTGACTTTACGTGAACATTTTAATTAAATGCAAATCAAAAACCTTTGAAGAATTCCATCTGGGTACTTTTTACATTTTATAAGACAATTTCACTCCAGACGATGACACTGTGCTGTCGCTATCCAAAAGTTAATGTTTAGACTTCATCATGCATAAATTAATCCGGCCTTTAGTTATGCTTGAAGGCAGTTTAGCTCATCGTAAAGCAGGGAAAATGTAAAAATAATTCATAAGCAAAGATTTTAAAAATGCAGAAATCCACTGTTCAATCCACTTTGTGAGGTTTGTAAAATGTAATGCTGTGCTCTTTCAAAATACTGTTTAATGGAGTCTAAGGACTTGCGCTATTCATTAGCCGAGAAGAATTAATCATCGGAATTAAGAATATGGGGGTTATTCAGAGAGCACCAAAATGTCGCCGACATTTGGTGCTCTTCCGTTCTCTACACTTCGGCGAATCAAATTTCCCCACCCTGCGGTGAATTCAGCATTCACCACAGGATCCCCAGTGCAGGTAACGGACCTGAAAATCAGCTGCAAAATGCATCCGATACGATCCAAACTATCGTATCAATCGAACAGCTGCAAAAAAAAATTGAAACACTGTTTGCAAAAAACATACTGAACGGAAATGTCTGGAATTAACATATAAGGTCCTATGAATGATAATAAAAAGGTCTGTTAAATAAAGAAAAACATAAAACCACTTAAAAAAAATGGGAAAAAAAATTGCCGAAAAAATCCCCAAAAATGTCTAAAAGATCCTAAAAAAAAATCAATAAATAAAGAGACCTTATACTGCAGTACTGCAGATTTAAATAATAAACGGTTTATTAGATTTATTATTTTATTGGATTTATTGGAAAAAAGACTAGACAGAGGAGATATGATAGAAACATTTAACCCCTTAGTGACCGGGCGGTTTTACACAAATCCGTCTTTTAGTGACCGCTGCTGTTTTTACGTTTCTGCGCTGTTAGTGTTTAGGACAAATTTTCCTCTTACTCGTTTATTCGACCCACACATATTATACACCCTTTTTCCCGGCATTAAATGGACTTTCTAGAAATACCATTATTTCCATCATATCGAATAATTTACTATAAAAAAAAATATGAAATATGAGGAAAAAAATGGTAAAAACACACTTTTTCGTAATTTAATCCCCAAAATCTACAACCACCCAAAAAGACCCCGGCTAAATAGGTTCAAAATTTTGTCCCGAGACTAGAAATACCCAATTTTAACATGCGTTTGCTTTTTAACCCCCTCACTGCTGAGACAGTTCACCTATGTGCGCTGCGCTCATTCTGACCATTTTGTGCTAATTATTTTTAGATGACAGCCTAGGTCCTATTTAATTAAACTCCCCCAGACAAAAAAACTTTTAAAAAAAAAAAATATATATTTTATTTAATTTTTTTTTTTTTTTTTTTAGTTAATTTTTTTTAAAAAAAAATTTTTAAAACCAAACCTGGTCATGTTTGGTATCATTTGAAAGGCCATAATCAGGCCTTTCAAATGATGGCAAATATGACCATCCAGCTGGATCGGGAGATAAAGGGATCCTTAGGATCCCTTATCTCTACATGGCAGCTAGAGGGTTAACTGGCCCACTGACATCCTCACACATATGGTGAGGTTGTCAGTGGGTGGGGGGACCTGGAGGCTTGGCTGACATCCAAGATGTCAGCCCCCCTCCAGGTTTGAATCGCGTTTTGGCGCCAATTGGCGCCGCAACGTGATCCGGCGGCGAAACTGTTAATGCATACACCGCTGGAAAGGGGAGGCTCTCCCCTCTCCAGCGGTGCAAACGGCATCTCCCTAGCTTCAATGGTTGGGGAGATAGAGGGCTCCGAAGGAGCCCCCCCTCCCCTCCATTGAAACACATGGGGGCACCTTCTGATGACGTCACCACGCAGCGTGGCGACGTCATCAGCCTCGCCTGCCCATGTAAATCACATGGGCAGGCTTCCTCCCTGCCAGATCGCCGTGGGATCCGACGAGGGAGGTGAGTATCGGGCGGGAGGGGATTTGGCGCCGCTGACGTACCCTGTACGTCCGCGGGTCTAAGGGAGACCCGAGGACAGGACGTACAGGGTACGTCAGGGGTCATTAAGGGGTTAAATACGTAAAGGGAATCCACAAGGTAGAGGAAGGGAGTATATTTAAACGGAAACAAAGTAGCAAAACAAGAGGACATAGTCTTAGATTAGAGGGGCAAAGGTTTAAAAGTAACATCAGGAAGCATTATTTTACTGAGAGGGTGGTGGATACATGGAACAGTCTTCCAGTTGAAGTGGTAGAGGCCAAAACAGTAATTGAATTTAAGCAAGCATGGGATAGGCATAAGGCTATCCTAAACAAAAGATAAATCCAGGTTAAGTATCCATGTAATTGGGCAGACTAGATGGGCCGAAAGGTTCTTATCTGCCGACATTTTTCTATGTTTCTATGTTTCTAGATATTGAATAAAAACTGGAATATTTTTTATAGTGAAGCCTATGGGATTTGCCTGAATAAACCTGCTGAATTAAACCACCGAACAGCAGGGAATTTCGGCAACTTTTCACTGCTGTTCGATGTTCTCTGAGTAGAATAACCATTGCTTCTCTATGGGGGGTTTCACTGCTGTCGAACAGGCACCGTACTTGCTGTCAGTTCGCCAAAATTTGGCGAACTGCCTGCTCTCTGAATAGCCGAATGGCCCCGAAATGTCACCGTACAGGGAAATTCACTTTTCGGTTCCATTTCGGGGCCAGATCGGCTCTCTGAATAAACCCTAATGTGGGTAAATCGCTGCAGAAAGGGCATGACGTGGCACTATGAACTGTGGTAGAACAATAGAGCCACGCTCTCATCACCACTAAAACTATAGAGAAACCCATGGCCTCTGACAAGTGCAAATTGAGCTACGGTCTCCGATAATGGAGATGTGAGCAAAACACAAAAAATGTAATTAGTCTAGTGCAACTGAAACAATAGTAAATAAGGCGTGAAAGAAATGTATGCAAAAACTAAATGTTCAAAAGTGCAGGAAAACTTGCAGGTTAAAGAATAACTAACTCCATCACCTCACCAACCCCAAAATACTGAGCCTCGACCATGAGGCTGAACCCATAGCAAGGCAAAAGTAGACGTCAGGGATTGTTAATATTGGTTCGATTACCACTGTGAAAACTAAGGAAAATCCATGGAAGCCTAAATTCTGCTCAAATATGGATCAACAAGGTTGGGGAACCCATGTTCACAATCCAGAATTAGATACCCAAATGATGGAAAATGGATGAACAGTTGCTACAGCC
This sequence comes from Leptobrachium leishanense, assembly GCA_009667805.1. Lineage (NCBI taxonomy): Eukaryota > Metazoa > Chordata > Amphibia > Anura > Megophryidae > Leptobrachium > Leptobrachium leishanense. Next base: position 343,353,172 of record CM019065.1, on the reverse strand, counting down.
TACGCAGGCCTTGTAAGGAGGGTATCGCTGAGCAGTGTTCATATATACATGCTTATAGGGTAATCCAGATGTGGTTCTCTTGCTCGAGGTGCCTAGATTAATAGCAGCTTTACCCCGATGATGAGGCCTACATAGGCGGAAACCATTGCTGGACAATGCTGTAGCTCTACTGCAGAGAAGACTTCATAGGCTGTGCCACGACCTACTACGCGCGCTGCTGCGCAAAGACGCCGGGTTAAGCCGCGCACTATCTATCTATCCTAGACCCAGATAATTACGCGCACTTCTCTACCCGTCCCGGCCCCACACTACCTCTCACAACAGGCACATAGAGCGTGATATACTGATCCCAGGATTGCAACGCAGCACAAGTTTCCTCCTGAATCACATACTCACTACGTTTCTCACAATCCTGGAACTCACTTTCTTATTCTATTAGTAACGCTGCCACCAGTCCTCACGGACACTACGCGCGTCACAACAGGAGACGCAGGGCTTAGCAACCGCACTATCCTAGACTCTGACAGTGACTACGGATCTCACAATTCCCTACCGTTTCCTGACGACCGCAAAACGCAATTTCTTATATATAACCGAGCTTAAGGCAAATAGCAATTCTCCCAATCTCTTAGTTAGCGTTGATTTCATCAGCCAGAGTCAAAACTTAAATACTTTTTGTTTATTTATGATAGAATCACAGTGCTTGGTTACATAAAAAATTCATAAGTAGAATAAATCAATTACTTATACAATACACAGCAAAATATAAAGAAAAAGGTGTTAATCACAGAGCCTTACTTACGACGGAATAATCCGTAGCTAGCATCGGTGCCTCCTGGGACCTGGAGGTAGAAGGTAGGAACATGGACCGATCAGTCCTCTTTAGAAAGTGCCCCAAGTGATCAGCTCTGAGCCATGCTTGATTCAGAATATATATACCCTTCCTGATCTTTCCAGCCCCCACCCACAAATGGCCCAGTGTCCTGGACTCCATTTCCCAGAGTGCAATTCTCGCTCGTGCTCAGTAAGCTTGTCAATTAATCTTTAATTGCCTAAAGGCGTCCCTCTTCCCTCCAGACCCCCCTTAGAGATCAAGGATGTGCTTCCTGTCTTTGAAGATTGGGTCCAGCTCTCTTGGGCCGACCTGGCTGCTAAGGTGTGATTTTCTAGGTTAGTGTACAAAGAAATCCCCTTTTTACAGCTACGTGTTATATCATCCCCCCAAGGGAGAAAGCTAAACATTTTGATTACATTTCAGCTGTGAACACAGGGCTTCACTTACCAAATGGCCAGACACAAATATGAATATACTCCATATGGAGGAGATATGTATGAACCGGCAGATAGACACATATATACAGGCAGACCCTTATATAGATAGAAATACAGGTCTAATCTGCCACAGGCTGCCCTTTCAGGTGGCTGATTTGCAAACGGCACAGTCTTCTTTGTGAGACCTTAGTTGCTACATGCTGTAGGGCAGGACACCGGGTCCTATTACCTGTTCTCATAAACATGTTTTTGTTCAATTAATCAGACATGTAACGCTTCCTCTATGCTCTTCCTCTTCTCCTGATCCAGGTCTACATGCCTTGGTGTGCTCCACAAAACATGTAGAATGTGTGACCTGCAGAGACCAGGAATGGATGGAGAGCACACTGCAAGGAACATTTTCCCCTATGATAGCAACAACTAATGAGTGTCCTTCAAGTCAATGTGGAGAGCATACATTTTTCAACCCTTCAGCAGCCGGTCATGACTAAAATTTTATTGAGAGGCAAATATAACCCTTATTTTACTATGCCCAGTTCCACAGTATAGAGAATGAGGCTCAGGAGTAAGCGGGCTTCCCAGCGACCCACCCACTCTCCTTATTAACCCACTCAAATGTTGTCGGAAAGTTAAGGTGCACTTAAATAATTAATTATTTACACATTTAGTGGCATCTAATTAATAAAAGTAAATATTTTGTCTGAATTTTTCAAAAAAACATTGTCGGGAACTAGTGTTTTTTTGAAAAATCATTTTTAATTCATTACAAAGTATGAAATATTTGGGCATATTCCCAGTGTATTTCTTACTGTAATAACATATTTAGCCAGTAGATGGCTCCATATACTGCCAAATTGAGTTACAGGTGTTACACCTGCAGCTCATGTTCCCTGCATCAGCTGCTGAATGTCCGGCGTGAGAGCATTCTGCAGCCAATTTTACACAGTTTTAGCTCTGTCTTTGGGCAGTATGTCCAAAGGGCTAAAACTTTGGGGCCATCTTCTACAGCAAACAAATTTCTTTGCTCTTGTCCTTTAGAGTTGCAGATCAAGATATCTCGATATCATAGAAAACATAGAAAACATAGAAAAATGTCGGCAGATAAGAACCTTTCGGCCCATCTAGTCTGCCCAATTACATGGATACTTTACCTGGATTTATCTTTTGTTTAGGATAGCCTTATGCCTATCCCATGCTTGCTTAAATTCAATTACTGTTTTGGCCTCTACCACTTCAACTGGAAGACTGTTCCATGTATCCACCACCCTCTCAGTAAAATAATGCTTTCTGATGTTACTTTTAAACCTTTGCCCCTCTAATCTAAGACTATGTCCTCTTGTTTTGCTACTTTGTTTCCTTTTAAATATACTCCCTTCCTCTACCTTGTGGATTCCCTTTACGTATTTAAATGTTTCTATCATATCTCCTCTGTCTCTTCTTTTTTCCAAGCTGTACATGTTAAGATCATTAAGCCTTTCCTGGTAACTTTTCTCCTTCAAGCCGTACACCATTTTAGTAGTCCTTCTCTGAACTCTCTCTAAGATGTCTATACGCTTCTGGAGATACGGTCTCCAGTACTGCACACAGTACTCCAAGTGAGGTCTCACCAGTGCTCTGTACAGTGGCATGAGCACTTCCCTTTTCCTACTGCTAATACCTCTCCCTACACAACCAAGCATTCTGCCAGCATTTCCTGCTGCTCTATTACATTGACTACTTACCCTTAGATCCTCTGAGGGTACCGCATGGTGCCTTTGAAGCCCGCGATATCTTGATCTAGGCGGTGAAGGGGTTAAGGACAAATCAGCAGACCAAATTAATGGTCCAATGAAATTTGAATGAACCGCTCATATTTTTCGGATAAATTTAAAATGACAAACCAACATTTTTGGTCTTGTCTAGTAGCCAGCATACTCTACCATCGCACAGCAATATTCTTCTTTATTATAACTGACATGTAAAAAAAAAACACGATTTTTTTTAATAAAACGTCCCTCCCTCTGTTAATGACAGAGATCCTTTTCAATTTTAAGATTAAATTTATGTTTTGTTTATTACAGAGACAACTAGTGTGTTACAAACCCCCAGAGAGTTGAAATGTTGCCAATTTGTTGACTTGGTGAAATAAGGATCCACATGGGATAATACGGGAATTTCAAAGCAGCGTGTATCCCTGTAGATTTCATTTCTCATACTTATAAACACATTTTATATCATAATAATTAATGATATGTTAATTTGAGAACCATCAAAATGTTGTTTGTTGATGAACCCAAAATTGAAATGTAGGCACTTTCACCATTGGACGAGCAAGCGTGGACACGAATAAAGATGTAAATAAGCTCAGAGGATCTCAGCCATGGTAAATAAGATGATGTAATTATGAAAACTATGGAAACAGTTGCCTTGAAGACAAAATGACATATGAAGAAAATAAAGCTTTTAAGTAAAGCAAAAACAAATTATCCGATCGGGAGATTAGGTTAAAAGAAAAACATGCCTCTTTCCAAAGGCTAAGGCTTAGACATGGAAACTCATTAATGAGAATTGGAGCTGAATCTGCTTCTCGTCCTCGGAGTTCATTACTAGCTGTAATTTATGAACTCATTGTAACATGAAAAGGTGTTTTCTTTTATAAAAAGGCTTTCAGTCAATATATGGTATCCTGGATTGTGAGATATTCATAATTCAAATGGAAGAATTAGACTGCTAGAGCCTGCAAATGTCCTGTGAAATGCTCGCTATGGAATATATGCTCCTGTAAAGGCATTATAAACTAGAAATCATACCTCAGCGTACTGGATGGTTAACCCCTTAAATACCAAGTCATTTTCCAAAAAAAAACATTGTCATATAATCCAGTGTTTTTTGTAAAATCATTTTAAATTAATTTTAAAGTAAGAAATATTTCAGTTTATACCCATCGTATTTCTTACTGTAAATAACCTATTTTTGGCCAGTTTGAGCAGCTGGTCTATTTTCTTCTTTTTCTCCCCGCATCGGCTGCTGAAAGCCCGATATTTCAGAGCATTCAGCAGCTGATTTTACAGTTTTAGCTCTGTTGGGCTGTATGCCCATAGGGCTAAAACTGTGGGGGGCAGCTTCTGCAGCCCAAAAGCTAATTAAATTTGTTTGCAGAAAACGGATTTGATTTGCTTTTGGGCGGCAGATCAGCAGATCGAGATATCTAAATCTCGGGGCACCAGATGGTACCTTTGAAGCCCAAGATATCTTGATATCAGTAGTGAAGGGGTTAAGGAGTGATTAAGGCTACTAGTCATAGGGGTGCATAGAAGGGTGTATCCTTTACCCTTTCGTTTATTTGCTCCTGCTTTATACATCGTAGGTTCACATTTATGCTTTTTGTTTTTTTCTTATTTCCTTCATGATAAAGAACATGCAAATTGACAGTGTGTGATTATTCTAATCTTATGTCATCCTGGCGGCAGCTGGGCTTACACGCCACAGGGTGGCATAGCATACCCTATGGCTTTCTGGCCCTCCTCTGGTCCTGGTCTCTTCCCTGCCGGCCGATTGCTGCCATTGGCTGCAGGGGGACTGTGTTAGTTGACAGCATTTGACTTTTGGGAGGGGAGGTGGGCCCAGGAGGGCCAGAAAGTCATGCTATGACACAGTGCGGTGCTTAAGCTCATGTGCCTCCAGGATGGCATAAAATGCCCGGCGGCACTAAGGGGTTTAAAAAGTATTGCGATTACTTGTTTATGTCACATATGCAACACCAACATTTAAATAGTTTTGATGGGTTTAAAAAAATACACTCAGGGTTATTCAAACAGGGTTATCCAAAGAGATTCGAATTGCTTGAGAAAGGTAACCGAACGCTGAAAATCAGGGTTCGGTTACCTTTCCTGGCCATTCGGCTATCCAGAGAGCAGGCAATTCGCCAAATCCTGTCGAATTGCCTGCACATACGGTGCCTGTTCGGTGCCTGTTCGAGGGCAGTGAAATCCCCATCAAAAAGCACTGCTTCGGCTATTCAGAGAACACAAACCAGCAGTGAAAGGTTCCCCTAATGCCCTGCCATTCGTGGTTTAATTCGGCAAATTTATTCAGGAGAATCCTATAGGCTTCAATGTTAAAAATATTCCCGTTTTAATTCAATATCTAATAAACCGTTCATTATAAAATTCTGCAGCAAAAAGTCTCTTTATTTATAGATTTTTTAGGATACTTTAAGCATTTTTCTGAATTTTTTAAAAAAAAATTAAAAGTCCGATTTTTTTTTATTTTTTTTTTTCAGTTTGCTTATTTTTTTTGTAACAGCCCTCTTTATTATCATTCCCTGGACCTCCTGTGAAAATTTCAGACATTTTCGCTCAGTAGTTTCTTTGCAAACAGCGTTTCATTTTCCCAGATTCATACAAATGGTTTTTCTAATTTATTCACTGCCTCCTCTACGTCACAGCTGCTTCGGCTCTGTGTGATTCGGCTCCTTTTCGGCTCCTGTTCGGCTCCTCTTCGAAGGTTAATCCAGATGTTTTTGCTTGTTTTCATAGTGCATTCGGTTAGTTTTCGTCAGGTGTTCGGCAGCTTTTCCCTGCAATTCGGGGACCCTGTGGTGTTTGCTGAATACACCGCAGGGTCACCGAAATGCAATCGGCAAAAGGAACCGAATTGAAGAGAACGAAAAGTCACCGAACGTGCGGTGACTTTTCGAATCTCTTTGGATAACCCTGATAGAGAGGTGAAAAGCAGGAGAATGACTGGAGAAGTGAAAATTCTGGGTCAAAATAGCCAAACCAGAAATATTCTCCCATTTATCTTACTTTGCAAATTGGCTATTTGGTCTAGATTGTTCTCTTCCCTCTGCCAATTCTCCTGATTTTCACCTTTCTCTGAATAGCCCTGCATATTTGTGTGTTTAAGGGAATTAGCTTAGGCTTTTATGTATATGTTCATTTTATTTTATGTCGGCTGACCATAAGGTCTATTCTTATGGATTTGTCATAAAATTTTCCCCATTGCAGTTTATTAAGGTCAAAAAATGCTTGTAAGGGACACAATATAACGACATCAAGATTATGAGTCACCGAGATCTGACAGCATAAAGGACAGAAATGGTCTTAGGAGACAGTACAGAATAACATGAACTCCAGACCAGAAATCCTCCGGCATGCAGCATTTAAGCCCACCTGCCCCCAGGCCGTGGCAGTCAAGGGGTTAAACTCATCCTAGAAATTATGCGCACTTTTTGTGCTTTTCTCTATAGGCCTTTTTATGTCTCTAAAACAGGCAACTGCAAGTACTGTAAGGTATTATAATAAAGTAAAATAAAAAATGTGAATTAAAACCTTTATTAAGAAAAGGGAATAAAAAGCTGTAATTTGGATTTTCACTGCTACAAGAAAATGAAAAGCCGTAAATAATACGGTCCTGGCTGTTTTTCTAGATGGCTGCCTCAAAGGGTCTCGTTAGTCACACTAGCTCTGTTTTATATTGCTTGAGGATGTTGCAACACGTTAGTATTAGTAATGATTTGTTGTGCTGATTTACGGCGCACAGGTACCATTTTTTTAAATTGCATTTACAAGATAATGTTAAAAGTCAGAGTTTTACTTTATAAAAATATTTTTACAAGGAAAAATATGTAAACTTACTCCCCCAAAAAAGGATTAGTCTACAAGGTTATTCAAAGACAGCCGAATTAGCATGCCGTTCAGTACAATTTCGTGGCAATTCGGTTATTCGGAAAGCTGGCAATTCGCCAAATTTTGGTGAATTGCCAACAAAATACAGTGCAGTTCGGCAGCAGTGAAGTCCCCGTAGACAAGTAACGGTTAATCTATTCAGAGAACGCCGAACACCAGGGGTGGTTTAGTTCAACTGGTTTAAACATGCAAAACCCATAGGTTTCTATGTAAAGCTAATTCCCTATTTTTTTTTCATTTTTTAATTCAATTGTTTATTCTTTTCATTTGCAGCAAAAAATATCTTTATTCATTTATTTTCTAGAATTTTTTAAGGCATTTTCCTGATTTTTTTTTGGCAAACTTTTCGATTCTTAATTTTTTTCTAAATGGCTTTTTTTTTTCTTCTGTAACAGGCCTTTTTATTGTTATTCATAGGACCTTATATATTTTATTTCCAGGCATTTTCATGTATTATTTTTGTTTAAAACGCCTTTTAAAAGTATCTTTTCTTTTTATTTTACCCTGTTCGGCGGCTGGTTGGCTTTTTCCTGCTGCATTCAGCAGTCTGTTCAGTGGATCATCAGCTGTGTTCATCGGGTTTGCAGATGCGTTCTTCAGTTTATCGGATAGGTCAGATTTTTTTTCCAGCGGTTTTTCGTATGCATTTGGGATTTTTCAGTGCTTTATTGAATGCTTTCGGCGGGTTTATTGGCGGCGTTCGGTGGATCGATTCAGTGCACTTTAGGGACCCTGCGGTCAGAGGCAGAGTGGGCCGGGGGGAAAATGTCCCCCGGGCTGCCGCAATGTGTCTCCGTGAGTTAGTAGAGTGTTTTGGTATTGAGTCGCTTAGAAGCATTAGTGCCGGCCCCACCCCCCACGTGATACCTCCGCAGTCTTATCCATGCTAACGTGCCGTGCACTAGCTGAAGAGGAGGGCATGGTCGACGGTCAGTGACGTCGGGGGGGCCTCAGCCTGCGGATGCCAGCCTGCATGCTGCGCAGCATCCGAACTGCATGGAGGAGGGAGCATCGCGGAATCGAGGCCAGGCCAGCCGCTGCCCAGGAGTGACCAGGCTGACTGAGAGATGGAGTGAGTCCTGGCCCAGAGCATCCATTTGGAAGACAGTGGAAATGAGTGATCTTCTGGCTACTGCTGACCCACAGCTGGGCCAGGGCCCTGGGGAGACAATAGATTGAGGGGCCTGCCTGCTGAGGGGACAATAAATTGAGGGACCTGCCTGCCGTGGGGACAATAAATTGAGGGGCCTGCCTGCTGTGTGGGACAATAAATTGAGGGGCCTGTTTGCTGAGGGGACAATAAATTGAGGGGCTTGCTGTGTGGGACAATAAATTGAGGGACCTGCCTATTGTGAGGGACAATAAATTGAGGGGCCTGTTTGCTGTTGGGACAATAAATTGAGGGATGTCTTGACATTTCGATACTGGCCGCCCTTTTTGAGTGATAGCCGACTGATTTGCATACGGTATATTTTCTCTGTAATGGTCCATCGAGCTAAAGCCATGTGAGAAGTGAGTGGGGACCCATGATTGGACAGTCCACTTGGTTGTTGCCTGTTCTCAGGACCCTCACAAACCTTGTGATGTTGCTCATTTTCAGGGCATTCACAAACCTTGTTTTTTCACTCAAACTCTTTTCACAGAAGGTAGGGTTGATGCCGTCTACCATTACTCTTGCCAGTGTCAGCTCAGGGAATCCTATAATGAAACGTTGGCTAATTCTCCAACGAATTCTGGGAATTGTAGGCAATAAACATTGGGGCAAGAGTTTGAGACCCCTGCCTTACACAATAACAATGGGAGCTTCCTACAGCGACACAATGCCAAGTGAAAATTGTATGACAATATCAGGTATGACTATCAGGGTTATTCAGAGAGAGGTGAAAACAAGGAGAATGACTGGAGAAGTGAAAAATCGAGGTCAAAATAGCCGATTTGGAAAGTGAGATAAATGGGAGACTTTTTCTGGTTTGGCTATTTTGACCTAGAATTTTCACTTCTCCAGTCATTCTCCTGGTTTTCACCTCTCTCTGAATAACCCTATATGCACCCTATAGTATAAACCAGGCTCCCATTACTTGGTTAATAAAATGAAAAAAATAAATAGTATAAATGCTGTCTGCAATTGGTCATATAAATAAAATAATGAGAAAAGTCAAGTTTAATTTCACTGTTTACATATAAATACAGGGTTATTCAGAGAGCGTGAAAAGCAGGAGAATGACTGGAGAATGACTGGAGAATGAAAAATTCTAGGTCAAAATAGCCGATTTGGAAAGTGAGATGAAATGGAGAATTTTTCTGTTTGGCTATTTTGACCTAGAGTTTTTCATTCTCCAGTCATTCTCCTGCTTTTCACGCTCTCTGAATAACCCTGATCGGCTTTATCTCTCCAATGGAATTGATTTTGACATTTTTAATTGAGAGCATGACTATCACAAAGAGAAATCTGATATTACTGTAGGCTGAGGTCTGCGGTTTCTCCAGGAGACCTATTTGTAGAATTCTCTGCTATTTCTCTACAAGTTGTATCGTTGCATGTGGGAAGCCATAAAGGGTTGTTCAGAAAGCACCGAAATTTCACTGAAATGTCGGTGCTCTCTCATTTGACGCACTTTGGAGAGTTCAGTTCACCGACCCTGCAGTGAATTAAGCTTTCACCGCAGGGTCCCCAAAGTGCACCGAACGGGATCCGCCGAACGCCAAAGATCAGTTCACCTAATGCAGCCGATGATTGGCCGAACGCCGCCGAACAGATCGGAAGATGCAAACAACCTTCCGCCGAACGCCACCGAACGTCACCGAATGCTGCCGAACTGACCATCAGCAAACAGGTGAAAAAAAAAAAAAAGGAATTGCAATTTTTTAAAAGGCGTTTACGACAATAAAAATCCATGAAATTGCATACAGGGTAATTCAAAGAGATTCGAAAAGTCACCGCACGTTCGGTGACTTTTCGTTCTCTTCAATTCGGTTCCTTTTGCCGATCCCATTTCGGTGACCCTGCGGTGTATTCAGCAAACACCACCGGGTCCCCGAATTGCAGAGAAAAGCTACCGCAAACCGACGAAAACGAACCGCAAAACCCACCGAATGCACGCTGAAAACCCACGAAAACATATGGATTAACCTGCCGAAAACCACGGAAAAACCCGAGCAGGAGCCGATCACACGCAGCGAAGCCGCCGGAAAAAGCCGAGACCGCAGAGTGAAGTGAATAAATTAGGAAAACTGTTTGCATGAATGTTTGAAAAGTGAAACACTGTTTGCAAAGAAACTACTGAGCGAAAATGTCTGAAATTTACATATGAGGTCCAGGGAATGATAATAAAGAGGGCTGTTACAGAAAAAATAAGTAAAGTTTTTTTTTAAAAAAAAAAATCAGACTTTTAAAAAAAAAATCAGAAACATGCTTAGAAATATCCTAAAAAATCTATAAATAAAGAGACTCTTTACTGCAGAATTTTATAATGAACGGTTTATTAGATATTGAATTAAAACGGGAATATTTTTAACATTGAAGCCTATAGGATTCTCCTGAATAAACTTGCCGAATTAAACCACCAAATGACAGGGCATTTCGGGAACCTTTCACTGCTGGTTTGTGTTCTCTGAATAGACGAAGCAGTGCTTTTTTATGGGGATTTCACTGCCCTCGAACAGGCACCGAACAGGCACCGTATGTGCAGGCAATTCGCCAGGATTTGGCAAATTGCCTGCTCTCTGGATAGCCAAATGGCCAAGAAAGGTAACCGAACGCTGAATTTCAGCATTCGGTTACCTTTCTCAAGCAATTCGGATCTCTTTGAATTACCCTGATAGAAATAATAAAAATGTCCCACGAATAATAATAAAAAGGTCTGTTGCAGAATAAAAAAAGCCTTTTACGAAGATGGGAATCAAACATTTAGCTGAAAAATCCAGAAAAATGCCTATAAATGGAATAAAAGACTTTTTGCAGCAAATGAAATAATAAACGGTTGAATAAAAAAATTATAAAAACAGTATTTTTTACTGAATCTGCAAAAAACGGTGCATTTTGCCAACATTTGAGTGCAAATTGGCGATCTGTGATTAACGATTACTTCTTTATGGGACAATTTCACTGCCGCCGAAGGTCGCCGATTTGCCGCGATCTGCGGCGATTTGCATCGTATTTCGCTGCCAATTCGCCGATATTTGGGGAATTGCCAGCTTTTTGAATAGACGAACTGCCGTGAAAATGCAATTCGGTGGCTACTAGTTCAGCTCTTATTGAATAACCCCAACTGCGATACTAAAATACCAGCGCTGGTCTGCACTGCAACCAATAAGGCTAGGGTCAGACTGAGGCAGTGCGAACGCGCGTGCAGCCGCACATAATCATGGCCGTGCTAGCAGCAGATGCCGGGCAATGACAGCCAATATACGAAGTACGGTCGCACAAAAGTGCGGCCGCGCAACGCAAGCGGCAAACAAACGCATTTTTTCGAGAACGTGAAACCACTAGTACTGACGTACAGAGTGCGCTGCGTCCGCTAGCGGCGTGTGTGCGTGATTAGGAGACGTCAGACGCTGCTAATGTCCGGCCAACATAACGTCCAGACACAAAAAGTGTTTTATTGATGATCCGTACAAAATCACGGATGAAACTGCGCATCGTATGACCGCTATCGCGTATTCCGTGAAAAAATACGTCCATTCGTTCGAACGCACTTTTTCACGGACAACGTGAAAAATGCGTTAGTCTGACCCTAGCCTAATTCCGATATTGTGTTGATGCAGCATTGCAAAATAAATATATAAATAAATATCCATTCTGTGACTAATCCACACCATCTGTTCATATGTTCAACCCAGATTATGCCTTAATATGTACAGTATGTATAGCTATGAGTACAGACTATGAAATATTCTTTAGTGCATAATACCAGAATGGAAGTAAACCCATAACAGAAAATTACAAAAACTCCATCATCTGGTTCTCTAGTACCCGGCCTCTGGTACATCAGAGGTAAACTTGAAAAGTTGATCTAATCCATTTTATTAATGATATTCATAAGCATAACATTTTCTAATGGTATCAAAGTCTTATATAAACATCGTAGCAACGTTTATTATTAAATGATATGCTTGATTATAATCGTAACATTTCAAGGACACATCCACACTTTACTAATGAGAAATACAGTCTGCGGCAAATACAAATACAGTACGGTTGAGAATGATTTCCCAGTCTAAAACTAATTGGAAAAGCAGCTTCTATCACAACACGCCAGCATTGTATAATCCTGAAGATTTAAATCTGACTGTACGTGGAAGCAAGCATCGTTTCTGGAAAGCATCCAGCTGAGTTCAGGCTTATGTGGCGCATCTGCCATATAGACCCGAGTCCAATCTGATGTTATATTTGTGTTTAAAGGGAACTGTTACACAGAGATACCATATGTAATACACTGGGAAGTTATAATATCTTCTCAGATAAATATGAAACATGCCTCAATATAAAGGGACTTTCTAGTGTTTTTTTAACTATACGTACATCACGTAAGTATGGTAAAAAGAGCATTTTTCCAATATTTATATTTATCTATCAAAAGGGTTTCAAATGAGCCAAAGCAGTGATTAATTTCTAATAAAGATTGGACTTTTATGTGAAGACCCGTGAGTGCCCTCAGTTGTTGAAACTGTATGTGCTGTGTAGGTTGCACTGGGACTGAATCGCTCAACCCCTTCACTGTCGAGATCGAGAAACCTCAGGATTTAAAGGCACCATCAAGTTCTAGTGCTCTGAGGAACAAAAGCAAATGAAATTCACTTGCTGCTAACGCATTTCATTTGCTTTTGGGCTGCAGACGGTGCCCCCAAAGTTTTAGCCCTGTGAGCATAATACCTGAGGTGCTAAAACTGTTTAAAATCGGCTGAAGAATGCCCTGACATATCGGGCTTTCAGCAGCTGATGCAGGGAACCAAACTGCTGTAACTCAATTTGGCCAGTAGATAGCGCCATTTGCCTGCCCAAAAGGTTCTTACATTGAGAAATACACTGGGAATATTCCCAAATATTTCTTACTGTATAATTAAAAATTATATTTAAAAATAAATACACTGGTTCCTGACAATGTTTTTTTGGAAAATCCCTTTGTAGTGAACGGGTTAATGGTGATTTTGAGGAGCAAAGTGCCTGCTGTTATAATACAGGGTGTCCATAAAGTCTCTTTACAATTTCAAAAATTTATTACAAAGGCAAATGAAAAGACAGATGAGTGAAAATTATTACGAAATGAGACGTATATATTTAAGGCTTTTTTTCCTCATTTAATACACCTCTATATGGGCGACATTAGTTGCACGAAGCACATCAAGACGGTACTCGATTTCTTGCCATGTTGGTTGTAGCATATCCTCATCAATGGCATCAGTGATTCTCTGCTTTAGATTAGTGATGTCCCGTACCTTTGTTCCATACACCCAGGGGCGTAACTAGAAATCACAGGCACCATAGCAAAATGTTGTATGGCCCCCCCCCGCACAAAAACATCCTTCACACTCTCCCCCGCATCAATTCCTTCACACTCTCACCCCATCAATTCCTTCACACTGTCCCCATCAATTCCTTCACACTCCCCCCATCAATTCCTTCACACTCCCCCCATCAATTCCTTCACTCTCCCCCCATTAATTCCTTCACACTGTCCCCATCAATTCCTTCACTCTCCCCCATTATTATTATTATTATTATTATTATTCTTTATTTATAAAGCGCCAGCATATTCCGCAGCGCTGTACAATAAGCACAGTATAGACAGGGTTACAATACATTGAACAACATTTGACAAACAGTACAGGAGGAGATGAGGGCCCTATTCCCGTAGGAACTCACAATCTGGGAGGGTTGGGGTTGGAAACAGGAGGAGAGGACTGTAAGGTGAGAGTGATTGATAGTTGCGTCAGTGAGTTGGGTGGTAGGCTTCCCTAAATAGGAACGTTTTAAGGGAGCGTTTGAAGGAAGAGAAGTTAGGGGAAAGTCTGACGGTACTAGGGAGAGTGTTCCAGAGAGTGGGGGCTGCGCGTGAGAAATCCTGCAGTCTATCATGGGAAGAGGTGATGCGGGGAGAAGCTTGGCGCTGGTCACTGTTTGACCTTAGGGAGCGGGCTGGGGTGTATTTGGTGATTAGTGAGGACAGGTAGTGGGGCGTTGAGTTAGTGAGGGTTTTGTAGGTAACGATAAGGATTTTGAACTTAATTCTGCAGTGGATGGGGAGCCAGTGAAGGGACTCGCAGAGGGGAGCTGCAGAGACAGAGCGGCGGGTGAGGTGAATTAGCCTGGTGGAGGCGTTCAGGATAGATTGTAGGGGGGAGAGGCGGGACAGAGGGAGGCCAGATAAGAGATTATTGCAATAGTCGAGTTGGGAGATTACCAGGGCGTGTATGAGTTGTTTTGTGGTGACAGCGGTAAGAAATGGCCGAATTCTGGAAATATTACGCAGTTGATATCGGCAGGAGGAGGAAAGAGACTTGATGTGGGGGATGAAGGAAAGAGCAGAGTCAAGTGTAACTCCAAGACAGCGAACTTGGTTTGATGGGGAGATGGTGATACCCTCCACCGTGATAGAGAAGTCAGGAGGTGGGGAGGCATTGGAGGGAGGAATAAGTAGGAGCTCAGTCTTTGACATGTTGATCTTTAGGTACTGGGAGGCCATCCAGGAGGAGATGCCAGATAAACAGTCACTGACTTTGGAAAGGACAGGGGGAGAGAGATCAGGGGTAGAGAGGTAGATCTGAGTGTCATCAGCGTAGAGGTGGTAATTAAAGCCAAAGCTGTTGATGATTTTGCCCAGGGAGGAGGTGTAGATGGAAAAGAGCAGAGGACCAAGGACAGAGCCTTGAGGTACACCAACAGATAGGGGCAATGAAGAGGAGGAGTTACCAGCAAAGGACACACAGAAGGAGCTGTTGGATAAATAGGAGTCAACCCAAGCAAGTGCAGTGTCACCGAGACCCAGAGAGTTGAGGGTCTGTAGAAGGAGGGGGTGGTCAACAGTGTCAAAAGCAGCCGATAGGTCAAGCAGGATGAGAATAGAATAGTGGCCGTGTTTTTTAGCAGTTAGGAGGTCGTTGGTGACTTTGGTGAGTTCAGTTTCAGTTGAGTGTAGGGGACGGAAGCCAGATTGCAGGGGGTCAAGTAGGGAAATGGAGGACAGGAAGAGGGAGAGGCGGTTGAAGACTAGTTTTTCTAAGAGCTTAGAGGTAAAGGGAAGCAGGGATACAGGGCGGTAGTTGGATGGAGAGTTGGGATCGAGGGATGGTTTCTTTAGTAAAGGGGTAACTAGCGCGTGTTTGAAGGCGGATGGAAAGGAGCCAGTGGAGAGAGATAGGTTGAAGATGTGTGTGAGAGCAGGGGTGAGGGAGGAGGAGAGGGGAGGAATTAGATGTGAGGGAATGGGGTCGAGCGGGCACGTGGTGAGATGTGAGGAGGACAATAAGGAATTGACTTCCTCTTCAGTGGCTGGGAGGAAGCGGCAGAGGGTGACAGAGGGGACCTCTGGGAGTGGAGGTGGCAGATAAGTGTCTTGTGTTCCTTCACTCTCCCCATCAATTCCTTCACACTCTCCACCCCATCAATTCCTTCACACTCTCCACCACCATCAATTCCTTCACACTCTCCACCCCCATCAATTCCTTCACACTCTCCCCATCAATTCCTTCACACTCTCCCCATCAATTCCTTCACACTCTCCCCCATCAATTCCTTCACACTCTCCCCATCAATTCCTTCACTCTCCCTCCATCAATTCCTTCACACTCTCCCCATCAATTCTTTCACACTCTCCCCCATCAATTCCTTCACACTCTCCCCCATCAATTCCTTCACTCTCCCCATCAATTCCTTCACACTCTCCCCATCAATTCCTTCACACTCTCCCCATCAATTCCTTCACATTCCCCCATCAATTCCTTCACACTCTCCCCATCAATTCCTTCACTCTCCCTCCATTAATTCCTTCACACTCTCCCCCATCAATTCCTTCACACTCTCCCCCATCAATTCCTTCACTCTCCCCCATCAATTCCTTCACACTCTCCCCCCATCAATACCTTCACACTCTCCCCACCAATTCCTTCACTCTCCCCATCAATTCCTTCACACTCTCCCCATCAATTCCTTCACACTCTCCCACCCATCAATTCCTTCACACTCCCCACCATCAATTCCTTCACACCCCCCATCAATTCCTTCACACACTCCCCCCTCTGTATTCTTCCCAGCTATGCCACTTAGCAGCCAGGTGGCTTAGCTGGAAAGAATACACATCTCTAGGTAAGGAGTCTTGTCTCTATTAATAAGAAAAACTTTGCTAAACGTTGAAAATAAATAATTTGAAACCATTTGGAATTTAAATGTCCCCAATTGTAAATATCATTTTCACAAAGGTTTTGCATAAAACCTGTTGGTCTAAAACGTTCTTATCATATAAACCAGCTCAGAAACCTGCTACAGAGATTCATCAAGTCCTGAGAGTCACAAACTCTGAACGCAAGCTAAAAATCGCAGGAATCCCCTTGGTTTAACTGTTGCCTGAGCGTGATGGCAGTCGTAAATCAAAACAGATGTAAACATGGTTTGCCCAGAAGCACTGGTTTGGATTCAGTGAAGACAGGGAGAATGACAACTCGTAAAGGCACAGTAAAACTCCAATTCCCGCTTCAGCATTAATACTCCACATTGCTCCAGGATGGCAACATTATCTGCTTCACCCACGCTACTAGCCCAAGGGAGGCGTGTCCCAACACTACTGACCAATCGGAAGTGGGTGGGCGACAAGTGATGAAAAATTCAATAGTTTGCAAGCCGGCTATTTATTAAGCTCTATTAATCATTATCAATGGCATTTACAGGTAAATGTTTATATATATTTTTTGTATGTGTCACCACATACTATGTGAATATTAGGGCCCAGGCATCCTTACCCCTTGGCTTTCCATCTCCTATCACCTCCCCAACCAGAAGTCTATAGGGCTGGAGCGCCCCCTCTGATATCATTAGAGGGGGCCTGTCGGCTGCTGGCCGCCATCTTGGAGTCTCCGGGCTCAGGTAGGCCGCAGCACCTCCTCCGAGGCTTGCGGCCTCAAGTAAATATAATCACCGACTGTGGGCCCCTTGCTACATCCTAGATGATCCCTGTTCCTCATCCTCACCGGGCCCCACTCGGCTGCGGGCCCCATAGCGTCCGCTTGGGTCGCTATGGTGGTAGTTCCGCCACTGCATACACCATATCATTAACATAACCCCATAGAAAGAAGTTGAGGGGAGTGATATCTGGTGAACGCATAACGCCCAAAGAGCTAAAACTGTAAAATCGGCTGAAAAATGCCTGAAATCGGACATTCAGCAGCTGATACAGGGGAAATTTAAAAAAAAATTACGCTGCAGCTGTAACTCAATTTAGCAGTAGATGGCATCGTCTACTGGCCAAATTGGTTTATTACAGTAAGAAATACAATGGGAATATGCTAAAATATTTCTTACAGTATAATTAATTTAAAAACAACACTGGTTCCCAACAATATTTGTTTTTTTTTAAATCACTTTTTTGGGAAGGGGTTAACCCCTTAACGACGCCAAACATACCATTACGTCCTGCATTAGGCGGGCTTTGACGCCGCAGGACGTAACAGTACGTCCACAGCGTCTGCAGTCCCCCTCCGGCCGATACTCACCTCCTCCGGCGGCTTCCTCGTTGATCTGACTTCCGCAGAGTCAGATCGGCGGTTTTGATTCCTCCCAGCGCACTGACTTTACACACTGTGGATGATTGAAATTTTATTGAAAATTCTCATTTTTTTACATTTTTTTGTTATAGCATTCTGGCAGGGCATGACATATACATATAATAATGATATATTATTAATCTGCTGAGTCTGCCGGAAAGAACAATATATAATTTGTCTGGGTGGTATAATAATACGTGACTTAAAACTGCGTTTAAAAAAGTCAAAATGAGCTCAGCAAACTTCTACTTCCCAAACAGCGCCGAAGTTGTAAAATTGTTCCCGTCCTTAAGGGGTTAAGAAACCTTGCAAATTTGAAATCACATAACTTTTTCAATAGGAAACAAAATAAAGCCAGAAAATAAGGTATGCTACTACCTTCCCTGTAACCATCTCATCTTCCTGTAAGCGGAAGAACACCAAGATCAAATCCACATAGGACATCCCTATGTCGCGCAGGAAGTGATACCTTGAGCAGTGATTATTACTAATAGCTATATAAGAATTTGGAATTAAATGGCAAATGCTTGACGGGCTACCAGCGATGACTTGCTAGCGGTAGAACCATTAACATAGTTTCTGCAAGCTTCTGCTCAAAGGCTGTTTGCTACATTGAACGTGAGCCCCTGTTGTTTTACTCACAGAATAAAAACAGCATGTGATTTGCTTTATGGTTATTGTAGAGTTTTCCCTTTATCACTTCTGAGTTATATAATAATGAGTTGCTCTTTATAGAGGGTGATAGCATCCAATAAGAAAGTAATGCAGATTTAAGACAATTCAGTTTATGAGAAATGAAGATGTGCTGTGGTTTGTTTTCAAATCACAATGTACGATCTTTTTGATTTTAGTGTGATTTTGGAACGTACAGACTTTCAACTAGTTTCTCTTCCTTCAAACGCTCCTTTAAGACTTTCCTATTTAGGGAAGCCTACCACCCGACTCACCGACGCAACCACACCATCATTCCCACCTTGCAGTCCATCACTCCCACCTTGCAGTCCATCATTCCCACCTTGCAGTCCTCTCCTCCTGTTTCTACCCCCAACCCTTCTAGATTGTGAATTCCCATGGGAATAGGGCCCTCGTTTCCTCCTGTACTGGTTTGTCAAATGTTGTTCCATGTATTGTAACCCTGTCTATATTGTGCCCATTGTACAGCGCTGCGGAATATGCTGGCACTTTATAAATAAAGATTAATAATAATAATAACGTACAGGAAGAAGGCTTACATTTTGTTTATTGAACGAACTTTAAAATAAAATTCAAGTTTTAGTCCTTTTTTCGGTTGACAGAGGCTGTAGGGTAAACGCTTTCTAACCAATAGGCTACCAAATTATGTACATCAAACAGGAAACCCCAAGGAGCCCGTGAGGACTTGAGGATATCTGACATACCTGGAGTTACAGTCGCCAAATTATTATTATTGTTTATTAAACGGCAGCACTTTCAGCAGCGCTGTACAAAGGGTAAAGACAGGACAATTCTACAATAAACCAAAAAGGCAAGTCAATATTTTACCAACAGGTACAGGAGGAGGTGAGGGCCGTATAACTTAAAATCGAGATGGGTGAAGAAGCAAGGGACAGGAGGGGAGGACTGCAGTGATGAGAATGATGTAATGCAGAGAGAGATGAGGACGGTTATTGGGTTGGTTAGAAGTTTATTACGGGGTCAAGTGGTCGGCTTTGCTAAACAGAAGTGTCTTTAGGGACCATTTAAAAGGAGCCAGATTTGGGGACAATCTGATATTGCGAAGAAGCGCGTTCCATAGGGTCGGCACCGCCCGAGAAAAGTCCTGCAGTCTGGCATGTGAAGAGGCAATGATGGAGGATGCCAGGCGCGGGTTATTGTTGGATCTTAGGGGACGGGCTGGGGTGTATTTGGTGATTAGTGGGGACAGGTAGTGAGGAGTGGCGTTAGTGAGGGTTTTGTAGGTCAGAGTGAGTAGTTTGAATTTGATTCTGCTGTAGATGGGGAGCCAGTGAAGGGATTCACAGAGAGGAGCGGCAGAGACAGAGCGGCGGATGAGATGGATAAACCGGGCTGATGTGTTTAGGATGGACTGCAGGGGGGGCAGGCGGACAGTGGCGTAGCGTGGGGGGGGCTGGGGGGGCCGTGGTCCCAGGCGCAGTTTTCTTAGGAGCGCATAATTTCAAAAGAAATTTGCGCCCCTAAAAGTTTAGGCCCGGAGTGACCCGCCAGGCCATCGGGTGCAGCCCAAGGGCCCGCGGGTTGAGGGGGCCCAGATGCCGTGCAGCGGGAGTGCCCGGTCGGAGGTCCTGAACAGCGTGACGGGGAGTGTTGAAGGGGAGGCGGCTGCGTGCGGGCGCAGGTCACGTGGTCCGGCTAGTCAGGTGGTACTGAGTCTATGTACCACCTGACTGGCCGGACCGTGTGACCTGCGCACGCATGCAAGCAGCCGCCTCCCCTTCAACACTCCCCTTCACGCTGTTCAGGACCTCCGACCGGGCACTCCTGCTGCACGGCATCTGGGCCCCCAACCCCTGCTGGCATCCGGAGCTGGGGCAATATCCATGTGAGAGCTGGCTGGGGCAATATCCAGGTGAGAGCTGGCTGGGGCAATATCCATGTGAGAGCTGGCTGGGGCAATATCCATGTGAGAGCTGGATGGGACAATATCCATGTGAGAGCTGGCTGGGGCAATATCCATGTGAGAGCTGGGGCAATATCCATGTGAGAGCTGGGGCAATATCCATGTGAGAGCTGGCTGGGGCAATATCCAGGTGAGAGCTGGGGCAATATCCAGGTGAGAGCTGGGGCAATATCCATGTGAGAGATGGCTGGGGCAATATCAATGTGAGCGCTGGCTGGGGCAATATCCATGTGAAAGCTGGCTGGGGCAATATCCATGTGAGAGCTGGCTGGGGCACTATCCATGTGAGAGCTGGCTGGGGCAATATCCATGTGAGAGCTGACTGGGGCAATATCCATGTGAGAGCTGGGGCAATATCCATGTGAGAGCTGGCTGGGTCAATATCCATGTGAGAGCTGGATGGGGCAATATCCATGTGAGAGCTGACTGGGGCAATATCCATGTGAGAGCTGGCTGGGGCAATATCCATGTGAGAGCTGACTTGGGCAATATCCATGTGAGAGCTGGGGCAATATCCATGTGAGAGCTGGCTGGGTCAATATCCATGTGAGAGCTGACTGGGGCAATATCCATGTGAGAGCTGGGGCAATATCCATGTGAGAGTTGGCTGGGGCAATCTACATGTGAGCTGGGGACATTCTGTGTATATGTATCTGGGGGGATATATACATGTGAGCTGGGGGCATTTTTATATGAGGTCTGTTCTTATTGGAAAGCATCACATGACATAAAATAAATGTATCGGTACTCGTACTCAGTGTTAAAAAAAAGTGGTATTGGTGCATCCCTAGTTTTCATTTGTAGTTTTTTGTTTAATCACCTGCAATAGTGATTCAAAGGCAAGTGTGGTGTTTGTTTATGCTGGGATAAAAAGACCTTTCATTTTCACAACTTCAAGTCTGTGGCTGTTTATACCCTACACCTAGAATACCATGTTGTTTGGCTGGAACCAAGTATCCCGAGTGGTTGTTGTATCACAGTTAAGGGGTTCAATGCCCTAATGGTGAAAGGGAATCAGGGCATGATAACGTGTCCACAGGTTGGGGGGCACACAATTCTTGGCTGGCCCCGGGCGCTGACAACCCACGCTACGCCACTGCAGGCGGGAGATAGGAAGACCAGACCAAATATATAACTGGGTGATAAACCATCTTGCAAACAAAGATTTACACTTATGATACCATTAGTTTGAAATTATAGTGACTTTTTAAGAAGCTTGGAAGCATAATAACAGCTGCAGAGATAAGTGAGAGATGACATGTCCGTTGAGTAAATGGTTATAGTTAGGTGGATACAGCTAGGCTGCAATGAACACCATTTATGGCTGGTTGCACGGTTGATGGACAAACTCCTTTCAGCAGACGACTGTCGAAATCCACTTGTATTAAGTAGGAGCATTCCTAAAAGTGATACAAATGTTCCTTAGGGCTTTCCTTCCATTTAATCCCTTCTTTCTGTTTGCTTGAAGGAAGAAAAAAAAGGTTTCACGAAATTGCTCTCCTTCGGAAATCAATTCTACTTGAACTTTCGGCAGTGAATACAAAAATTTCAATCTGCTCACATTGGCCAGGGCATCCTTTCCATCCTGTGCATTGATGAAAGAATAGCAAAGGCCCAGCATGAACAATATAGCCACTTCTTAGTGCCACTTCATTGGCCGCTTCAGAAAATCATGCTTCAAAGTAATCCGTGGTCATCCCTTGGGTGATGGCTTTTCATTTCTTATCAGGTCGGTAGCACACAGCCCAACGCTTTCATAAGATGGTCAGAAATGACAAAGAACGCTGTTATTGTAAAAGACATCTGGGAAAATTGCTACGTGTAAACTGCACATTGTGCTTGCAATCATAGGAAAAAACGTTTTGCTTAGTAATGCCCAGCATTCAGTGTATGAAATAGCATTTGTATGGTCATGACAGTAATTTGCTAGCGATATAGTATACAGCATTCAGGTAGCCAAGCTGGCGTCTTTTCACGGCTATTTTCAACATGAGCTAAATTAGAATTAGAATCAGTTAGCTATACTTCAATGCTAATCAAAATCCACTTTATTTATTTATAAAGTATTTTACCAGGAAGGGTTTCTTATTTATCGAAGCTAAGATAGAGCCGAAACGCCAGGCTATATGTATTTTAAATGATACAATAAACTTTTTTGTTTTATCATTACGACTACCAGAGTGCGTCTTCTATGGTACACGTACATACAATTTTTGAGACAGTAAGGGTTATTCAAAGAGATCTGAATTGTGGCCGAAAGGTAACCGAACAGTGAAATTCAGCGTACGGTTACCTTTCCTGGCCATTCGGCTATTCAGAGAGCAGGCAGTTCGCCAAATCCTGGAGAATTGCCTGCACATACGGTGCCTGTTCGATGCCTGTTCGAGGGCAGTGAAATCCCCATAGAGAAGCAATGCTTTGTCTATTCAGAAAACACAAAACAGCAGGGAAAAGTTGCTGAATTGCCCTGCTGTTCGGTGGTTTCATTTGGCAGGTTTATTCAGGCGAATCCCATAGACTTCAATGTTAAAAATATTCCCGTTTTAATTCAATATCTAATAAACCGTTGATTATAATATTCTGCAGTAAAAAGTCTCTTTATTTATAGATTTTTTAGAATCTTTTAGGCATTTCACGGGAATTTTTTTGCGAAAATTATTTTTGGGGGGTTTTTTTAAATCGTTTTTTCTTTTTTCTGTAACAGCCCTTTTTATTATCACTCATTAGATCTTATATGTAAATTCCAGACATTTTTGTTCTGTAGTTTCTTAGCAAACAGCGTTTCACTTTTCCAACATCCAAGCGTACTGTTTGTTGTTTTTTTACCTCCTACGTCTGCGTGTCGGCTTTTTCCGGCGGCTGCTCTGCGCTGTGATCGGTGGCTGCTTGGGTTTCTTTGGCATGTTCGGCGGGGTTAATCCAGATGTTTTTGCGGGTTTCGGTGTGCATTCGCTGGGTTTTGCAGTGAGTGTTCGTCGGGTTTGCGGCGGCTTTTCCCTGCTCTACGACGGCCAGGTGGTGCTTGCTGAATACACCGCAGGGTCGCCGAAATGGGATCGCCAAATCGCACCGAATTGAAGAGTACGAAAAGTCACCGAACGTGCGGTGACTTTTCAATTCTCTTTGAATAACCCTGTATTTATTTATTTTTTTGAAAGTATTCTGCCAGGAAGGATACATTAAGATTTCTCTCATTTTCAAGTATGTCCTGGGTGGCGAGTATGTACCGTTAGGTGTCTTGCCCACGGACACTTACTGGAGAGGTGCTTTTGCCGGGATTCAAACCTGTGTCTCCACAGTCTCCACGGTCATAGAGCAGTGAGGTTACCTTTATTTTGCACCGGGCATTCCGTTTATTGCTGAAAGGAGATTGCTGGATTATGTCAAGAGATATAAATATTTGTTACAGATTCTAGTACCCAACCTCGGTACTTCCATCCTTGTGCTCCTTCCACTTTACTAAGAGGTGAGAGTGTAGACGATCATAGTTCTTACATGCTGCTTAGACTAGATGACACGTAGTACTGTGACAAAAGGATGAAGCTGATCCTTGCAGAGTGCAACCAAAACTCGGAATGACTTTATTTGGGTTTACAGTACAAACATTCAAAAGTAAAACACGCCCGAGCGTTTCCATGCTGAAAATCCTCCCAATAGCCTCCCCCTCCCTCCACACACACACACACACCCTGGTCTACTAACAAAGGCTGGGGAATGTGGCTGGGATATCCAGTCCAAACCAGTTTCTGGGGGTTGGGTGGAGGCTCAGTGTTTACATACTGGGAAAATAGCACAGTAGATCCTACATAACACTCTACCCTAAATACAGGGGCAACAAAATATAAGAAAATTAAGTGCAAATAAACATTGTGGCCGCAGTTCCGTCACAAGGAGGAATTTGTGACATTGGGAGGGCTCGGTTCCATCACAATACTCACTGCTGGTCATCAGATCAAACATGAGAAATGCCAGTAATGACACTATTATTATCATCATCATTTATATCAGCAACAGTTTCTGCAGCGCTTTACAATAACCAAAGGCAATGAGATAAAATTACAAACTAACATAGGATCAGGAACACGAGGTGTAGAGGGACCTGATCGGATGATCTTACAATCTAAAGGAGATGTGCTAGAGGAAGAGAAGAGGAATTTTATTGGTTGTCAGGATTATTATCGTAGGTGTTTCAGAAATGGTGGGAACAAAGAAACGACATCTATCATGATGTGGAGGTAGGTGAGGAGAGGGATAGGTCAGCATCAATAATGTGATACGTTGGTATGAAGAGATGGGTTTTGAAGGATTTCTTGAAGGCCTGAAGTGAGACCTTAGGGGAGAGTCTGATAGGGCGAGGTAGGTCATTCTACAGGACCAGAGCTGCTCTTGAGAAGTCTTGGAGTTGAGAGTTGGCTATGCATGTGGAAACAGAGGACAGAGGGAGGTTTCCTGCTGACCGGGAAGGGATGTGCTTGTAAAGTATGGAAGACATGTAAAGAGGGGTTGCCTTATTGAGTGCTTTGATCATCAGTATCAGTGTTTTAAATTGTTTCTGAAAGGTGCAGGAAGCCAATGGAGGGACCGGCAGAGGGGGGAGGTATGTGAAGAACGATGAGTGAGAAATATAATCCTGGCAGCTGCATTCATTGCAGTTTACATGCCATCCTTTATATTGGGCAAGGTCCAAAGTGTAATGCCTCATAAGGTATCCACCGGCATACATATACGTCTCTTACCGCTGAGTTTTACATACAATAATGAAAGCCTTACCCATTCTTGGATTAATGTACATGCAAATAATTTGATTTTGGGCTTATTTTGTAGTAGGGTTTTCCTTTTGACAAATAAATATTATCAGGGTTATTCAAAGATATCCGAATGGCTGCCGAAAGGTAACCGAACACTTGACAGATTGCAGAGTCAGGCATTTGATTGGTTTGAGGGGGCAGTTTAGTGATACAGGGGCAGGAATATGTAGAGATCCACAGGGTTATTCAAAGAGCTCCGAATTGTGGCCGAAAGGTAACCGAACGCTGAAATTCAGCGTACGGTTACCTTTCTTGGCCATTCGGCTATTCAGAGAGCAGGCAATTCGCCAAATGTTGGCGAATTGCCTGCACATACGGTGCCTGTTCGTTGCCTGTTCGAGGGCAGTGAAATCCCCATAGCTTCGGCTATTCAGAGAACAAAAACCAGCAGTGAAAATTTGCGGAATTGCCCTGCCATTCGGTGGCTTCATGCGACAGATTTATTCAGGTGAATCCCATAGGCTTCAATGTTAAAAATATTCCCGTTTTAATCCAATATCTAATAAACAGTTGATTATAATATTTTGCAGTAAAGAGTCTCTTTATTTATAGATTTTTTTAGGATCTTTTAAGAATTTTTCGGGATTTTTTTCCAATTTTTTTTTTCCCATTTATTTAAAAAATCTTTTAAAACCTTTATTCTTTTTTTCTGTAACAGCCCTTTTTTATTATCATTCATCGGATCTTATATGTAAATTTCACACATTTTCGCTCAGTAGTTT
The DNA here is from genome assembly GCA_009667805.1 of Leptobrachium leishanense. Classification (NCBI taxonomy): domain Eukaryota; kingdom Metazoa; phylum Chordata; class Amphibia; order Anura; family Megophryidae; genus Leptobrachium; species Leptobrachium leishanense. The sequence continues at coordinate 343,327,332 of CM019065.1, read as the reverse complement.
CTTTGCAAACAGCGTTTCACTTTTCAAACATTCAAGCGAACTGTTTTATTTATTTTTTCACTCCATTTGTCTGCGGTGTCGGGTTTTTCCGGCGACTGCGCTGCGTGTGATCGGCTCCTGCTCGGGTTTTTCCGGCGTTTTCGGCTGGGTTAATCCAGATGTTTTTACGGGTTTCGGTGTGCATTCGCCTGAGTTCTGCAGTGAGTTGTCGGCGACTTTTCCCTGCATTACGACGGCCATGTGCTGCTTGCTGGATAAACCGCAGGGTTCACCGAAATGGGATCACCAAATCGTGCCAAATTGAAGAGAATGAAAAGTCACCGAATGTGCGATTTAGGCTAGGGTCAGACGAGCGCCGTATTACCGTGCGTTTAGCCGCACTTAATCACGGCCGTGTTAGCAGCAAATGACGTCCAATGTCGGGCAGCATACGAAGAACCTCCGCACGAAAGTGCGGCCGCGCAATGCAAGTGGCAAACGAACGCATTTTTTCGAGAACGTCAAACCGCTAGTACGGACGTACAGAGTGCGCTGCGGCCGCATAGCGGCGTGTGTGCATGATTAGGAGACGTCAGACGCTGCTAATGTCCGGCCAACATAACTTCAAGACGCAAAAAGTGTTTTATTGATGATCCGTACAAAATCACGGACGAAAATGTGCATCGTATGACCGCTATCGCGTATTCCGTGAAAAAAATACATCCATTCGCTCAAACGCACTTTTTCACAGACAACGCGAAAAATGCGTTCGTCTGACCCTAGCCTAAATGATTAACTCTGTATGATTGACTGGGTGAGAGAAGGTAGTAGCTTCACATATTTAAAAAGTATTCTTACTAAGGTATAATGAATTATATTATAATTATATATTACCGATCCAAGCAACCTCTGATTATTGCTGTTGTTCTTTTTTTCACATTATGAGTCCTTACCTCATTGAAACGACTGACAATAATAGCGACAGTTACAAATTTGAGATGCAAGTCGAGTTGCGGACTCATAAAGTACCGTATTTTTCGCTCCATAAGACGCACTTTTTTCCCCCCAAAAAGTGGGGGAAAAGTGGGTGCGTCTTATGGAGCGAATATGGCCCAGCAGCTCGTGGATGTGCCTCCGCTCACCTGCCGCCGCCGCGTTCGTCTCCCTCTGAGCATGCGTCTGGCGGCAGGAAGCTTGGGCACTCGCCTGGGGGAGCCACGTGACCGCGGAGATCGCGGTCACGTGGCTCCCCCAGGCGAGTGCCCAAGCTTCCTGCCGCCGGACGCATGCTCAGAGGGAGACGAACGCGGCGGCGGCAGGTGAGCGGAGGCACATCCACGAGCTGCTGGGCCATATCCATATGTGAGCTGGGGCATTATCAATGTGTGAGCTGATGGGGCAAATCCATGCTGGCTGGGGCAAATCAATGTGTGAGCTGGCTGGGGCAAATCCATGTGTGAGCTGATGGGGCAAATCCATGTGTGAGCTGATGGGGCAAATCCATGTGTGAGCTGATGGGGCAAATCCATGTGTGAGCTGATGGGGCAAATCCATGTGTGAGCTGATGGGGCAAATCCATGTGTGAGCTGATGGGGCAAATCCATGTGTGAGCTGATGGGGCAAATCCATGTGTGAGCTGATGGGGCAAATCCATGTGTGAGCTGGCTGGGGCAAATCCATGTGAGAGCTGGCTGGGGCAAATCCATGTGTGAGCTGATGGGGCAAATCCATGTGTGAGCTGGCTGGGGCAAATCCATGTGAGAGCTGATGGGGCAAATCCATGTGTGAGCTGATGGGGCAAATCCATGTGTGAGCTGATGGGGCAAATCCATGTGTGAGCTGGCTGGGGCAAATCCATGTGTGAGCTGGCTGGGGCAAATCCATGTGAGAGCTGATGGGGCAAATCCATGTGTGAGCTGATGGGGCAAATCCATGTGTGAGCTGATGGGGCAAATCCATGTGTGAGCTGATGGGGCAAATCCATGTGTGAGCTGATGGGGCAAATCCATGTGTGAGCTGATGGGGCAAATCCATGTGTGAGCTGGCTGGGGCAAATCCATGTGTGAGCTGATGGGGCAAATCCATGTGTGAGCTGGCTGGGGCAAATCCATGTGAGAGCTGGCTGGGGCAAATCCATGTGTGAGCTGGCTGGGGCAAATCCATGTGTGAGCTGATGGGGCAAATCCATGTGTGAGCTGGCTGGGGCAAATCCATGTGTGAGCTGATGGGGCAAATCCATGTGTGAGCTGGCTGGGGCAAATCCATGTGTGAGCTGGCTGGGGCAAATCCATGTGTGAGCTGGCTGGGGCAAATCCATGTGTGAGCTGGCTGGGGCAAATCCATGTGTGAGCTGGGGCAAATCCATGTGTGAGCTGGCTGGGGCAAATCCATGTGTGGGCTGGGGCAAATCCATGTGTGAGCTGGGGCAAATCCATGTGTGAGCTAAGGCATATCCACGTGTGAGCTAAGGCATATCCACGAGCTGGGGCAGTATATCCATTATTACACTATTTCATTCAGAATATTTATTTTCCGGTTTTCCTCCTCTAAAAACTAGGTGCGTCTTATGGTCAGGTGCGTCTTATGGAGCGAAAAATACGGTAATCCACCTCGATACGATTACCGGAAGAGACAAACTTGGACAATTCCAGCTGTTGCTTGTCTTTGTCATCCATCACATTTAGTCAATTTAGAACAACCTGTGAATGATGACCCGACAAGAAACAGAGATGCAAAAGGTAAATAATCCCATCAAAAGAAGGTTTCATTGGACCTTTAGGCTTTATGTTACCAGTGCTATGCCTGAGGGAGAGTAATATATTGTTTTGCAATGTGAGACGTTTTCAGCTGGCAGTGACACGGTCATGAATCTGATGTTTTAGTCATGCAGTGTGACAGTCAGCACATTCAGTTGTCCCCATGTCTGGCAGGCTATTTTCTTTTACAGATATATGGACATAGCATGAAGGCATGTGATAGCAAAATTTAACCTCCCCGACGGTGATCCCGAGTGTGTCTCGCGGTTAAATTTCACCGCTGGGAGCGGTAACCCCGAGACACACTCGGCTGTATACATCACCTCTCCCTGCGCTCCCTCGCTGTTCACCGCAGTCTCCTCCGGCGATCGCGACCTCATACTTCCTGGATTCTTTCTCGCGAGGATGGAACCAGGAAGTATGAGGGTCGCGATCAACGGAGGAGGCTGCGGGGACATCAAGGGAGCGCAGGGAGGGGTGATGTATCCAGCGGCATCCCGAGTGTTGCTCGGGGTTACCGCTTCCAGCATAGGCGTTTAACCCCGAACAACACTCGGGATACCGCTAGGGTGGGGCAAAAAAAAATAGAGCGCTTTTTGACATGAAAATGTAAAAAAAACAGACCGCCAGGGAGGTTAAGAGACACCGAAGGTCAATAACACTTGATACAACAAAAAAACTTTGGCGCTTCCCAAAAAAGGAATTCAAACACTGGCAGAAGTTTCCTTGATGCAGCTTCTCGTGCTGCTTTTTGAATTTCCCTTTTGGAAACGCCAATGTTTATCATACTTGCAACAACGAAGGTATTTGCTATTGTTTGCAATAATGGTATAATACAGTGGATTAATGTTACATTAAAGGGAATCTCTATTAAAAATAGAGTATCCCTTTTTTGACCTTAATTAACCCCATTGTGACCGGGTCGTTTTACCATTGTCTGCCCTTCAGTGCCCGCTACTGTGTTTACGTTTCTGCACTGTTTGCGTTTAGGGCTAAAAATATGCCCGTTTTTATGCAATATCTAATAAACCATTTATTCATTTAATCTGCAGCAAAAGGTCTCTTTATATATTTTTTTTTTATTTTTTTAGGAATTTTTCGTGATTTTGTTTCATCAAAATATTTTTTTCCAATATTTTTTAAATAGCGTTTTATCTCCTGTAACAAACCTTTGTAATATTATTCATAGGACCTTATATGTTAATTCCAGACATTTTCGTCCAATAGTTTTTTTGCAAACAATGTTTAACATTTTGACATTTTCAATAGTTTTCTTGTTTTTTACCCTGTTTGTCGGCTTGTCGGCTTTTTTCCGGCGGCTGGCCGGCGCTATGTTCAGCGGTTTGTCGACTTTTTTGAGACGTGTTCGGTGGGTTTGCGGCGGATCGCCGGGTACGTTCGGCGGGTTTTCTGTGGCGTTTCAGATCGAACAGTTTTTTTTGGATCTTATCGGCGATTTTTCAGCGAATCTTCAGATCCATTCCCTATACTTCGGGGACCCTGCGGTGAATGCTGAATTCACCACAGTGTCGGGGAATTTGATTTCCCAAAGTGCAGGGAATGAGAGAGTACCAAAATATCAGTGACATTTCGGTGCTCTCTGAATAACCCCTATAGTAATTCTTAATCTGTCGACATTAGAAGTGGATATATAGATCTATGGAAATGAAGATAAATGAAACATTTATTTGCAGGTTGCTTTATTGTTTATATTCAGCATGTACTAAAATGAGCATGCATTACATCATCCAGGACCAGTGATGCTTACAGGAAGACATTTCCTAGACTTTCTTGTATAGAGACAAAGAGTAATCTACAGCTCTACACCCTTCAATCCATGATGACCGCAATGAGATAAAACACATTGGTTTGTAGAATGATCATTGGTTTGTAGAATGATAATTACACATTAGCAAGATATGTGCAGCGAGATGATCACTTCACGGAAATGAAGTGGAACTAGAATGATCTTCTTACACATCAGATGAGGTCATCAGAATTGATTAAACACATGGCAAGGAACGTGACAATTAAACGGTTTATTAATTCTTCAATAACACTTAGATATAAAAACACTTAATTACAGACTTTATTCTAGCAGCACCTGGAATATTACTGCTCAAATACAGATGCTCGTGTTGAATGAAGAGATGCAAATCATTAACCACTTATGGACTGCACAATGGTATATGCATTCATTCAATGCAGCACTTTAACGCCCAGTGATGCCACTTACCTGTGGTTCCCAACTCTAGTCCTCAAGTACGTCTAAGGCTAGGGTCAGACGAACGCATTTTTCACGTTGTCCGTGAAAAAGTGCGTTCGAACGAACGTACGTATTTTTTCCCGGAATACGCGATAGCGGTCATACGATGCGCCTTTTCGTCCGTGATTTTGTACAGATCATCAATAAAACACTTTTTGTGTCTGGACGTTATGTTAGCCAGACATTAGCAGCGTCTGACGTCTCCTAATCACACACACACGCCGCTATGCGGCCGCAGCGCACTCTGTACGTCAGTAGTAGCCAGTGGCGACTCTAGGAACAATATTTAGGGGGGGCGCATAGGATACCACAGTCAAAACTGGGGGGGCACTAATAATTTTCACCACTAAATCATACCACTGAATAAAACTAAGCTCCCTATCACCTGGTGTGAGCTAAAACACCATCACTAAAGGAAAACTTTAGTGCGAGTCGCTAAAACGTAGTGCCTGGCGACCTACTAACAGATCACCTTGTCCGCGGTAGTCCATGAACAAGGTCGTTTAGCGCACGCTAGGGAAACTAATGCGGTTGTGTACAGGATAGAGCTGTTTTTTTTCCTGTTCAGAGTGCCGGGTCATACCTATCCCCATGTTCTCACAAGATTGAATATGAACATATCTAGTGAATAACTTCACACCCCTGCATTATTAAAATCCTCCACGGTGGTCGTATCATCTATGTTTTGATGCACACATATATTAAGGCTGATGGGCATTGCATGATAAATGCCATCCAACAGCATGTAGATTCATTACACTGCATTTAATAGATCCAAAAGGAAGGCCAGGTGAGCGACACAAATTTCCCTGCTGCAGCATATAAAAAATACATGTTTCAGGTCAAGACTTATTGATGTGTCCCTTTAAACATGGTCACCCTAATAATCAACTGCTTCCATACTATGAATAACCCCCAGCATAAAATGTTTAAAATTAGGCAATATATTAGAATTAGGATATATATGGATAAAGGATACATTTTATAATAGAGCCGACTGCAGCAGCAACAACATTGCTGACCAGATCCATTACTATGGCGTATGGGGCCAAGAGAACACCTGTGCTGCATTTCTTTATATTGCCTATTAATTGCCTGTTAATTTTGGGCGAGGACCTGTTTTTTTTGAGTTAGCACCAGGGTTGAGCAGTAGGTAAAATGTTGCAATTAGCACCCCTCAAAAAATTAGCGCTGGCACCAAGTGATCTGTTAGCTGCAAAAGCGCTAAAGATCTTTAGTGCTCCCCATGTTAAGAAAAGGACGCGGAAAGTACAGTAAGCTCGCGGTACAAAACGCTAATAGCAACGCGCTAAGTGATTTTTCCTGTTTGTAGCAGGAGGCAAACAATCTGTTGGTCAGGCGCTAGACTCGATTAAACTGGCGCTAACGCAAAACCATGCTGACGCAAGGGTTAGCTCACACCAGGTAATAGTGCCCTAAATATGTATATATAAACAAGATTCCAAAACCCCAGAGTAATGTGATGCAATGATACCTTTTTGTGATACTAGCCGGATACTTAAATTCAATATTTTATTTGCTACAATTCGGCAGTTTTCGCTGAATGTCTGATTGCTGCTTCAGCGACTCCACTTTTAGAAATATACAGTGACCATTCGCTAAATAGGGAATTCACCTTATTTTCGGGGAAATAAATTCCCCGAAATGTGACGGAAAGCAGAGGCTCTAAAAATGAATATACCCTTTAGATTCTAACTTCCATAATAACCCCTAAAATGCCATAAACCCAGAGAAATGCAATAAAATTAATAAACAATGTGGCAATTAGCTACCCCTTAACCCCTAACATGCAATTGATCAAGGGAAAACATTAAATGAATACACTTTGAGGCATGTAGCCAACCCATTAACCCCTAAGGCTAGGGACAGATGAGCGCATTTTCTGCAGCCACCGTCAAAATGTACGTCGATGCGTGCGCACGCATTTTTTCACGGAATACGCTTAAGTGGTCAGACGATGCGCAATTCTGGACGTATTTCATGACGATGGGTGAAAAGAAGTCTAGGGAAATCCGGCTGTTTGAACGTTATGTTGGCGCCACACTAGCAGCGTCTGACATCTCCTAATCACGCACACACGCTGCTATGCGGCCGCAGCGCACTTTGTACGTCAGTAGCAGCGGTTTCACGTTCTGATTAAAAATGCGTTCATTTGCTGGTTGCGTGGTGTCGGCGCACTTTCGTACGCACGTACTGCGTATATTGGCCGTCATTGGCCGTTATGTGCTGCTACTGCCGCCGTGATTTAGTGCGCCTGCACGCGCGTTCCGACTGCCCCACTCTGACCCTAGCCTTAAATGCCATTAATCAATGAAAAAATAAAATGTATACTATGAGGGATGAAGCCTGCCATTAACCCTTAATATACAACTAAACCAAGGCAAAAACTAACGTAATACACAATGTAATGTATAGTCTGAACATTAACCACTTCACTGCTGAGCCATTTCAACCCTGTGAAAACGTTTACATTTAAGTGCACGTTTTTATTTAATGTTTTATGACTTTTACTTTACACTAAATATGGTCATGTTGGGTATCATTGGAAAGGCCAGAATCTGCCCTTTCCAATGACACCTAGAATGTCCATATACGATGCATAGCAACGGAGATACCGCGGTCTGAAAAGGTGTGGGAAGCTGGATGTTGATTTTTGGTGGGGGGGCACATGGGGGGGCAAGGAATAACCTAGGGGGGGCAATTGCCCCCCTTGCCCCCCTGTAGAGACGCCTATGGTAGTAGCGGTTTGACGTTCTCGAAAAAATGTGTTCGTTTGCCACTTGCGTTGTACGGACGAACGTTCGTGCGGCCATTCGTCGTATGTTCCCCGGCATTGGACGTCATTTGCTGCTAGCACGGCCGTGATTTCGTGCGGCTAAACGCACGTGAAAAATGCGTTCGTCTGACCCTAGCCTAACAGGCCAGATTTTAAGGATTACCTTGGGGAAAGACTGAATCCTGCAATCACTGAGCAGCAAATCATGTCAACTGTGCTTCGGATATCTGGCAAACCTGGCCTGTTCAGGGTACTTGAGGACCAGGGTTGGGAACCACTGGCATACACCATAATGCACTGAAATCCCCATTGTGGATGAGAAAGGTTCTCAATTTGAAATGTATCACTTCAATAAACCTCTCTTATCGTAATGGTGTGACTGACTGTCCAGGGTATCGCATAGAACCCACCATAAGGTGCAACACCAATGTGTACATTATCAGATTGCCGTATCCAGTATCATTCCTATAGATCCAGATATCATTTGAACAAGTTTTTACGGGATATATGTATATATATATATATATATATACAGTTGCAAGAAAAAGTATGTGAACCCTTTGGGATTACTTGGAGTTTTGCATGAATTGGTCATAAAATGTGCTCTGATCTTCATCTAAGTCACAACAATTTGAAAAACACAGTCTGCTTAAAATAATACAACACAAACATTATCAGGGTTATTCAAAGAGATCCGAATTGCTTGAGAAAGGTAACCGAATGCTGAAAATCAGTGTTCGGTTACCTTTCTTGGCCATTCGGCTATCCAGAGAGTAGGCAATTCGCCAAATCCTGGCGAATTGCCTGAACATACGGTGCCTGTTCGGTGCCTGTTCGAGGGCAGTGAAATTCCCATGAAAAAGCACTGGTTCGGCTATTCAGAGAACACAAACCAGCAGTGAAAGGTTCCCCTAATGCCCTGCCATTCGGTGGTTTAATTCAGCAAGTTTATTCATGAGAATCCCATAGACTTCAATGTTAAAAATATTCCCGTTTTAATTAAATATCTAATAAACCGTTCATTATAAAATTCTGCAGTAAAAAGTCTCTTTATTTATATATATTTTAGGATATTTTAAGCTTTTTACTGAATTTTTTTTTAAGTTTACTTATTTTTTTCTGTAACAGCCCTTTTTATTATCATTCATTGGACCGCATATGTAAATTTCAGACATTTTCGCTCAGTAGTTTCTTTGCAAACAGTGTTTCACTTTTCAAACATTCATACAAACTGTTTTCCTAATTTATTCACTTCACTCTGTCTGCGGTCTCGGCTTTCTCGGCTTTTTCCGGCGGCTTCGCTGCGGGTGATCGGCTCCTGCTCGGGTTTTTCCGTGGTTTTTGGCAGGTTAATCCAGATGTTTTTGAGGGTTTTCGGCGTGCATTCGCTGGGTTTTGCGGTTCGTTTTCGGCGGGTTTGCGGTAGCTTTTCCCTGCAATTCGGGGCCCTGTGGTGTTTGCTGAATACACCGCAGGGTCACCGAAATGGGATCGGCAAAAGGAACCGAATTGAAGAGAACGAAAGGTCAACCGAACGTGCGGTGACTTTTTGAATCTCTTTGAATAACCCTGTATATGTTTTCATGTTTTTATTGAACAGAACATGTAAACATTCACAGTGCAGGGTGGAAAAAGTAGGCTTAATAACTGGTTGACCCTCCTTTGGCAGCAATAACCTCAACCAAACGTTTCCTGTAGTTGCAGATCAGACCTGCACAACGATCTGGAGTAATTTTGGACCACTCCTCTTCACAAAACTGTTTCAGTGTAGCAATATTCTTGGGATGTCTGGTGTGAATCGCTCTCTTAACCACTTCAATGCGGAGGACGCGCTCAGCGCGTCCTCCGCATTACCGCTGGTATGCGAAGGACGCGCTGAGCGCGTCCTCCCATTGGGGTCAGCGTTCGGCCGGGTTCCGGCCGATCGCTGGCCCCTCCGGTGCGGGCTGACATCCTCGATGTCAGCCGCGCATCCGGAACCGCAGCCGCTGGTATTAGGTGTCATCGCGGCAGCGCGATGACACCTAATTCAGGCGCCCCCCCCGCATGTGCGGAGGAGGCGCCTGAAAGGGAGGGGGGAGGTCCTTCGGACCTCTCTCCCTCCCGATCGGCGGCTCTGCGGGGGTTAACCCAGGCATCATTTGGAAGGGCACAGCCTGCCCTTCCAAATGGTGCCTGGCATTAACCCCTGGGGAGCTGGATCGCGAATCGGCGCTGAAAAGCGCCGGTTCGTGATCCTTTCCCGGAGCTGGCCGACATCTTGGATGTCGGCCAAGCCTCCAGGAACTCCCCCTGAGGACTGGCGTCATCGTGCGTAGCACGATGATGCCAGTCCTGGACTTAACCCCTAACTGCCACCAATGGTGGAGATAGGGAGTTCCAATGAACTCCCTATCTCCCGATCCGTGGCAGCTAGGGGTTAAAGTTTGGTATGGTTGGATCGGCCAGAGCATGGCCGTTCCAACGATACCAAACACTACTGTGAAAAAGTTTGTCAAAAAAAAAAAAAAATTAAAAAAAATTATAAAAAAAAAATAAACACTTTTTTTTTCTTTTTTTTGGTTTGTTAATGCAGCAATATTGTTCCCATTTCAATTATAATGTGAACAATGATGCTGCACTAACGATTTTTGTATGCGGTGCGTTTGTTAAAAATAGTGTAATTTTCCCCAAAAAAAATGTAACGAGACCCCATCTCTAATTTTTTTAACAAGCGCACCCCATACAAAATATAACCGCAATTGCTCGCATGTTAAAATGTGAAAAAAAACACTTTACACATTGTAAATTATTGAAAATACATATTTTATTGCATTTTTTGTTATAATATACAGACATGACATAACGTATACATATAATAATGACATATTATGAATCTACCGAGTCTGACGGAAAGAACGATATATAATATGTCTGGGTCATATACTAAAAAAAGCCTTCAAAACACGTTTAAACATGATGAGCAAAACCGGTAAAAATGACCTCAGCACAGGGGCGGGAAAAGCCTCAGCAGCGAAAGGTTAAGGTCATGCCACAGCATTTCAATCGGTTGAGGTCAGGACTCTGACTGGGCCACTCTAGAAGGCGTATTTTGTTTTGTTGAAGCGATTCTTTTGTTGAATTACTTGTATGCTTTGGGTCATTGTCCTGTTGCATCACCCATCCTCTGCGGAGCTTCAGTTGGCGGACAGATGGTCTTACGTTTTCCTGCAAAATGTCTTGCTAAACTCTGGAATTCATTTTTCCATCAATGACAACAATCCGTCCAGGCCCTGAGGCAGCAAAGTAACCCCAAACCATGATGCTCCCTCCGCCATGTTATACAGTGGGGATGAGGTTTTGAAGTTGGTGTGCTGTGCCTTTTTTTCTCCACACACAGGGCCCTATTACAATCTGGGCGGTAAAACGCGGGCGCCAGGGAGGAAAAACTGCGCCCGCAGTTTTCCCCCTTGCGCCCGCTTTTTAACGCCAGATTACAATGCCAGCGCAAAAAAATGCTGCCTGCATTGGAGCGCCCGTTAAAAATCAGGATGCTCACGGCAGGGCTGAGCGCAGCCGCGAGCATCCACTCGCTGGAGTCCATAGGACTCCATTGAGTTCCTCTCTGCCGTTGACCAGAGCCAGGTGTTAATCAGCACTGGGACATTGTAATCCGGCGCTGATTAACACTTTGCGCTCCCCATGTTAAGTATAGGGAGCGCAAAGTGCAATGACCTCGCGCTGAGAAGTGCAAGGTACCAAACGCAAATGGGTTTTTTAACCCGTTTGCGATTGGATCATAATAGCCTGCTAATACCGCAGCTAACAGTAGTGCTCACGCAGGTGAGCGCTACCGTTAGGTATGTAATAGGGGCCATAGTGTTGTGTGTTTTTTCCAAACAACTAATTTTTGGTTTCATCTGTCCACAGAATATTTTGCCAGGAGTGCTGTGGAACATCCAGGTGCTCTTTTGCAAACTTCAAATGTGCTGCAATATTCTTTTTGGACAGCAATGGCTTCCTCCGTGGTGTCCTCCCATGTACTCCATTCTTGTTTAATGTTTTCCTTATTGTAGATGTGTCAACAAAAATGTTAGCATGTGCCAGAGATTTCTGTAAGTCTTTAGCTGACACTCTAGGATTCTTCTTTACCTCATTAAGCATTCTGCGCTGTGCTCTGGCAGTCATCTTTACAGGACAACCACGCCTAGGGAGAGTAGCAACAGTGCTGAACTTTCTCCATTTGTAGATAGTCTGTCTTACCGTGGACATATGAACATCAAGGCTTTTGGAGATACTTTTGTAACCCTTTCCAGCTTCATGCAAGTCAACAATTCTTGATCGCAGGTCTTCTGAGAGCTCTTTTCTGCGAGGCATGGTTCACATCAGGCAGTGCTTCTTGAAACCAGTAAACCCAAAACTGGTGTGGGTTTTTAAAGGGCAGGACAGCTTTCAGCAACACATCCAATAATATCACACTGATTGGACTCAAGGTTGGCTCACTCCTGGCTCCTATTTAGCTCTTGGAGAAGTCATTAGGCTAGGGGTTCACATACTTTTCCCACTCTGCACTGTGAATGTTTACATGTTATGTTCAATAAACACAAGAAAACATATAATGTTTGTGTTGTATTATTTTAAGCAGACTGTGTTTTTCAAATTGGTGTGACTTAGATGAAGATCAGAGCACATTTTATGACCAATTCATGCAAAGCTCCACGTAATCCCAAAGGGTTCACATACTTTTTCTTGCAACTGTATATATACCCCTGTTTATTCATTGTACCCTCGCCTCCAGTGTGTCACTGCATCATGAGCTCGTAACCTCGCCATCCTGCGCATGACAACTACTAGTTGCTGATCTGCCTTTGCATGACAAGTAGCACACAGTGTAAATACAGCACCAGCAAGGATGAGCAACAAGCTGTGGTACCCAAGGCATCATTGGTTATCACCTTTTACAAGAGTAAGAATAAGACAAGTGTTCCATTACATAAAGTAAAGGTCAATGTCGCTACAATATTTATTACTCTAGTAAGCATTGCTTAACCTCTTCACTTTCAAGATCAGCTATACTCGATCTGCAAGGCACCTCCTGGTGCCCTGATATCTAGATTAGTTGGTATGGTATTCCGCATGAGAAATGCAAAGGAATTGTGTTTATTGCAAACAAAATACCTTTGTATTTAGGCTCCAGAACATAGCCCTAACATTTTAGCTCAGTGAGCATGATGCCGGAGGTGCTAACACATTTTAAAACTTGTCACAGCCAGGTCCCTGGTTGGCCGGTGGCAAGCAGCATTGTCTTCGCTGCCCACCAGCTGTCTGTCATTGATATTGCTGCTCGCAGCCGCGGGTCAGTGACTCGGGTGGGGTGCGCATGATGACGCAACGTCCACCAGATTCAAAAACCAAGCAGTGAATGAGACTCATTGCCCTGTCGTGATTTTTACCTGACCAGTGCATTTCCTGTTCTAAGTGTTCTGGTTTACTGTGTATGGACTCTGGCTTTGTTTAGGGAATACTCTCTAGTGTGAACCCTTGCTCTCCTTGATTTTCTTATGTACCAACTCCTAGCTCTGTGTGATTATCTGTTCTGGTTCTGACTCCTGGGTCTGTCTGACTGTTTTGGCTCTGACTTCTGGCTTTGTATGACTACCCATTCCGGTACTTACCCCTGGCTTTGTATGAAGATCTGCTCTGGTTCCTAATTTCATCTTGTTTTGACTTTGTTTATTCTGTGCGTCTGTCTTGTGTTTAGCTTTTCCGGTTATTCTAAAGACTGGCAGTGTCTCTGTGTAGGGCTCAAGGGGTTTTGTGACAAAATTAATTGGAAATGTGTCTGACTGACATCTCCCCATCTGATTCTGCACAGGGACCTGAACTGCAGTAACTCCTTTTGGTCAGCAGATGGCAACATCTGTCTACTAAATAGGTTATTACAACAAAAACCACATTGGAAACATTACAAAATTTTTCATACTTTAGAAATAATTAATAATAAATTAAAGAACAAACGCTGGTTCCTCGCAGTGGTTTTCTAGAAATCCCTTCTTAGCGAAGGAGTTAATTTATGTCGCTAACATGTGTTCTTATTCAGTGGATTGCTGAAAACGTATTGAGGAGTTGTTTAAATTCCAATGGCCCAAGGCAATATATTATGTGAACTGCAATAAGCATCCCACAGTGGTTAAAAGCTGCTCTTTGCAGATTAGTGGACTATAATGTTAACCTTGGCATTTCCAAACCCAGCTACACATATAAACCAATGAATCCCCTATACTGAGTTAACCTTGTTTGACTGTTATGTGATACACTGCCTGTCAGTACCCGTTCTACTTGTACTGCACAGAAATAATCTCTCAGCACCGTATTATATTGTAGAGACTATAATGAGAATACTAAAACACCAAATAAATGGGAATGTGAAGTCATGAGTCTGTAAGGTTTAATGAAGAATAGCAATAATAAAAATGGATACAAATACTAAAAATAATAACAAAAAAGACTTGTTTTATATATCTTCTAGTACAAACATAAGGGTTTATTGTGTCATTGCGTTGCGTTGACAACACAATTGTAAATAATATTAAGCTTACATGTTTTCGGCTCAGCTACGTTTGTCTAAAATTTGCAATTCCCTTTTGTGTTTTTCCACAATTTCTTTTTTAGTGTGGAAAACTCATCGTTACTCGACAAATGTGTAATTGAGTTTATGTGCTAAAAATAGAAGATTTGACCTAGAGCAGAATATTAACTTCACAGATATTGATGAAAAGCGTAGCCAATCATAGGGAAGGAAATCGGATGAAAACACACGGAGCCTTAATCATTCCCTGACTAAATTTTTAATTGCATTCTCAGTAAATCAAAATAAGTATGTTCTTTATGATGTGTTTATACTCAAATGAATGCACCAAGATGCCGTTAATTATTTCTCGGAACAAATAAACCATTATGTCAAACCAACGACTTGTTTTTACTCTTATACAATCTGCCATGCACTTTATTTCCCAAATGTCTTGTTTATTGAGCTGTACTTGAGTCTGCAAAATTATGCAGCATAATACTGCATTTAGTATTTTACATATTACTATATAAACAGCCATGATGATCGTGGGGCACGAGGCTGGTGTGTGGATCAATGGGTGCGAGGCTCACGTGTGGAGGGGCAGCTTTGCCGCAAAGGGCAATGCTTATAGTGGATAAGCCTTATAGCAGAAAATCAAGAATATTGTAGCACTCTATTGATCAAAGAAAGAGGGCATGTAATCAGTCCCCCAAATGCCCATGTTCACGATGGAGTCCAACTTCCAATAAATCTGCTTATAAAAGAGAATCTCTGACTGCCATGTCCAACTTTTTTGAAAAGACCTGGAGAAGCCGGCTGCCTCCCATATGGGTCTGAAGGTGTTGGCTGGTTCTCCGATGGCCATAGGGCTTCTTCGTCTCAAGTGGTTTGCTCCTGCACTAGATGGTCAGTCAAATTCTTTAGGTCACCTTCAGGGCCGGATTAGCATCTCAGGAGCCTGTAGGCACAGAAATGTGGAGCGCCCCTACCTCCCCACCCCCAACAGAAAAAAGAAACATGCCAAAATAACTTCTTCAATTTACGTTTTGGGTCAAACTAAAGAAAAACAATAAAGAACATTTTAAAAAATGAGACAGTTTCTCTCAATGCTAAAATCAAAAGAAGGAGCAGAATCTGTTGCCTTATTGGGTAAGTGCAGTGGCATTGTTTGTTTTATATGTAAAAGTATATACTGCCTATGCTGTGGAACAGAGCAAAAAATTAATTATGCATTTATATTTTTTTCAATTCTTTTTATTTTTACACATTACATGGTCATGTTTGGTATCATTGCAAAGACCAGACTCTGACCTTTCCAATGATACCTCACTTAACCTTGTGAGGTGTACAATTCAGAGATGCAGGTTCCAAAGTCCCCCTGTCTCTCCTCACTGCAGTGCCACGGTCTAGGTTGTCAATGAAACAATGCGTTGCATCATCAGCTCCACACTTGCTGGCAGTGTGGGTTTTGTGAAGGTGAGTTAACGCAGCATCACTGTTCCCTTATATAATTGTAAACTGAACAATAGTGCTGCTTTAGAAAAAAAAAAAGAGAAAAATATTATTTTATTTTTACATAAATCTAACCTGATTATGTTTGGTATCACCTGAAAGGCCATAATCTAGCCTTTTGAATGACATTTCATATGTCCCTCTAGTCCTTATGGCTCCAGAGATACAGTGGTCTAAATTACTGTAAATTTTAAAGAAAATAATATATATATGTTTTTTACAGAGAAAGGTGCCCGCTTGTGGCAGGTGCATGTAGGCAAATGTCTACTCAGCCTAGTTATAAATCCAGCCCTGGTAACCTTACCGATTGGTCCTGGGCCATCTCTCAAGCTAAAGATTCCTGGACGGTTGCACTCGGCTTGCTGTGTGTCGAATTAGGTGCCTTGCGGCTGCATTATTTATGTATGTATATAATAGAATGTTCTAAGATTGCCATCAAGAGGAGGAGACGTTGTGGGAGCGATCAAGGTGCTTGATAATTTTATGAGTGTCTCACCATTGATTTCTGTATCATTAATGGATGTGCATACATTCTCTTTTTTCTCTTTTCTATTTCAGTAGATGGACCTTATGAGATGTTATTGCTTTCTCTAGCACCACTGTACCGACAATAAACACATTATAAGAGTTATTCACTGATCTGGTGTTTGCTGATGTTGCAAATGCTGGCGAAAATCGACTGTATTGCAGCCCTGACAAACACTGACATTTCCCACAACTAAAATCCAAAAAGTGACAAGAGAAGCCGCAGTGCAGCTTCTCCTGTTGCTGTGTGAATTTTAGTTTTGTGAAATGCTGGCATGTATAAGAACTGCAATATTCAATGGTATCTGCAACATCGGAAAACACTGGCTCTTTGTGAATAACATCTTTTGTGTATAGATTGCTATAAAGTGATAAGTTAAAGGTTTAAAATAAAATAAATGTGGGCAAATTTACCTTTTCATTTACTTGTTAGTAAATATTGTATTGAAAAGTTTTAGACACTAGACGGTGTTCCTATTTTTGTTCGCTTGCCCTATTACCCTTATGCATTATTAGTAGGGATGAGCCGAACACCCCCGAGTTCGGTTCGCATTCGAACTCGAACTTTTCAAAAGTTTGAATTCGAACTCGAACACGAACTCAATACAAGTCAATGGGACTCAAAATTCGATTTTTAGAGTGCCCTCCAAGAGGGCATATATGCTAAAAACAGCCAAAATAGCTCAGTTGGGAGAGTGTTAGACTGAAGATCTAAAGGTCCCTGGTTCGATCCTGGGTTTCAGCAGGATGTAAATATTCTTAAAAAAAAACAAGGCCTACATTTTGCAACCAGGTGGCTGAGTGGCTAAGGCAACAGACTGCCAATCCATATGTAAACTGCAATACGTGGGTTCAAATCCCATCACCAACATGCTTCCACAATGCTGTAAATTCAAAATATGCAAATTGGGCTTTCTAAATCATCCTTTGGTAGAGGAAGGGAGTATATTTAAAAGGAAACAAAGTAGCAAAACAAGAGGACATAGTCTTAGATTAGAGGGGCAAAGGTTTAAAAGTAACATCAGGAAGCATTATTTTACTGAGAGGGTGGTGGATACATGGAACAGCATTCCAGTTGAAGTGGTAGAGGCCAAAACAGTAATTGAATTTAAGCAGGCATGGGATAGGCATAAGGCTGTCCTAAACAATAGATAAATCCAGGTAAAGTATCCATGTAATTGGGCAGACTAGATGGGCCGAAATGTTCTTATCTGCCGACATTTTTCTATGTTTCTATGTTTCTAGATATTTGCCATAAAAGGTGTATGGGGGTCCGGGTAGTGCCCTGGGGGCAGGAAACAAGGACGAAAAGTAAAAAAAAAAAAACATTTTTAAAGTGACAGTGAGTTTTCCATGAAATAAGGGTTAAAAATAAAAACGATATGTATATATGTATGGGACCAATGTAAACTCAGTTCCCTCTGCAAAAATATTGGAGTAACTGCGTTCCCGCAAGTTTCCTGTAGATTTGACCCCTGCTGACTAGGGATGAGCCGAACACCCCCGTGTTCGGTTCGCATTCGAACTCGAACAATTTCAAAAGTTCGAGTTCGAACACGAACCGAACACAATGCAAGTCAATGGGACTCGAAAGTTCGAATTTTAGAGTGCCCTTCAAGAGGGCATATATGCAAGATATTTGCCATAAAAGGTGTATGGGGGTCCGGGTAGTGCCCTGGGGGACAGGAAACAAGGACAAAAAGTAAAAAAAAATCGTTTTTAAAGGAACAGTGAGTTTTCCATAAAATAAGGGTTAAGAATAAAAACGAA
Organism: Leptobrachium leishanense; assembly: GCA_009667805.1. Taxonomy (NCBI): domain Eukaryota; kingdom Metazoa; phylum Chordata; class Amphibia; order Anura; family Megophryidae; genus Leptobrachium; species Leptobrachium leishanense. Next base: position 343,309,177 of record CM019065.1, on the reverse strand, counting down.
AAATTCCTTCAAATATCGTGCCTAGGAGGTCCCCATAACCTGCCCGTGAAGTGGCGGATTTCTAGGATGTATAGAAACATTTAAAAACAATGTCCGGGTCCGGCTAGTGCCCTGGGGGACAGGAACCAAGGACAAAAAGTTTAAAAAAAAAAAAGACTTTTTTAACCCCTTCACTGCTGACGACGTGTGGGACGTGTTACTCCCGCTGTATGCTGAGGAGGACATGTCCCACACGTCATCAGCTTTGCGGGACCCCCGGCGGAGATACTCACCTCTCTGTCTGGGGTCCCGAGGCCTTCTGACTTCAGCGTCCTCAGACGCTGAAGTCAAGCTCCTCCCGACGTAAATGACGTCAATGCCGGGAGATCGCCTGGAAGGGAGGGGGGGATCCGTTCGGATCCCTCTCCCTCCCGATCGGGAGGTCCCACAAAAAAAAGCCAGGCACCGCTTAAAAGAAGAGAGTCTCCCCTTTTAAGTGGTGCCTGGCTTTAACCCCTTAGGCACCGGGTCGCACTTTGGCGCCTTGCGGCGCCGAAGTGCGGCCTAGCTCCGGTGGGGGCCGCAATCTTGGATGGCGGCTCCACCCCCGGTTCCCCCTCACTGCCTGACGTCCTCACGCATTTGCCTGACGACCTCACGCACGTGATGATGTCAGATAGCCGGGGAACCCCTAGCTGCCCGGAATCCCCTGGTGGAGATAGGGGGTTCATTTGAGGGTTCACAGAGATGCTGTGAGGTTGTGTATAGAGATGCTGTGAGGCTGTGTATAGAGATGCTGTGAGGCTGTGTATAGAGATGCTGTGAGGCTGTGTTTAGAGATGCTGATGGGGTTGTGTATATGTAACCGGAGTCAGACAGGTTCACTTCATTAACGGCGCCGGACCAGACACAAGCAAGGATTGTCCAAACACGAGTCTCTTCAGGAAAGGCAAACGTTTATTGTGTCGTCACACAAGTGCTCACACAGGATTGAATCTCTAAAAGTGAGCCCCTCTTTCACCCCGTGCAAGGGGTCTTATACTCAAACATACGTAATTAGGTACATCCCAATTAGCCCACCTCCCGCTGACACTTTATTCCACCCCACGTGGGTTAATACCTCCCATCATTAGCATAAACACAAAGAACATTCCACATTTAACTATAAATTGATACACTTCATGTTAGTTTGACAGTCTGTGATTTGTTTGTGCTGTCTTTCTCCGGCCAGCGCCTCCCTCCCTGTTGGCTTTGTTTATTCAGCTAGCCAGGGACCTAGTCTGTTTTCTATGTTCTCTTTGTTCCTTGGCACATCGCACTGACCTTGCTTCATTCATAAATCTTCTTGTCTCTCTGTGCCAAGAGCTGGCCGGATCCTGCCTGGATTTCTTGTTAGCTTTTCTAATCTACCACACATTCCTTAAATTCTACGTGAGCTCAGCTCTTCTCTTCTAAATGAAATCTATTCTATTTACTTGGTGAACCAATATTCTGAACAAGATGGCTGCCTGGCTCATAGTGGCAACCATCTTTCAGCCTGATTCTCCTTCATTCCCCCCTTGGCTCAAGTGTCAGTATCTTCTTCCTGGCACTTGTAGCCATTACACTCCACTATTCTGAAATTCTGAATATTGGGGGGGGCTTCCCGTTCGCTGGGAACATTCCCTGTGGAATTATCAGTGGTATCTTCTGTGTTTGTGTGGGAGTCAGTGCTGCCTTGCATAGTGGCCACATGCATAGCCCTATGCGGTAAATCAGTATCCCTATGATCAAGACCACCACTACCATGAGTATCATGGATCCAATCTGTGAGATAAATCTCAGGATTGATCCAAACCATTCTCCCATTGCTCCAAACCCACGGAGCGGATTCCAGCCTTCGGCAGCAATCCTCCTAGCTGATCCTTGCAACTGTGCTACCTTCTCTTGGTGGTCTTGAATTACCTGGTAATAATCTGGGACTTCGTGTGTAGTGTTTCTGATGAAGGTGCAACATTCATAGTGCATTGTCATCTCACACAATCCATTCAAAGCCGCACTGATCTGCTCAAGTGCCATATCATGTATCATCTGCACCTTTCGTAACTCTCGCATTTCCAGATTCAACAACTGGATATCCATACTGGTTCTATTCAAAATCTCATCCATTAGATTAACATAGCTATTCAATCTCCTCATCATCTCTCCTCCCCATCCAGTCCATGCTGGCAACCATGTCCATATTCGATCCATCTTTGCAAACAACTCTCTCTTCGGTCTTTCAAACACCAGTGGGTACCTAGGGTGCAGTTCTGTGTCTGTGTTTGTGTCTTCTCCCCTTAGTCTCTGTATTGGGACCAGTTTAGCCAAATAACACATTCCTGTTATTGTTGGTGGAACCCATGTGTAACACACTCTCCCACAACACACCTGGTATCCTTCTTCTAACATGAATGGTGATAGGTGTAGTGTTCCCTTTGCTAATTCCAACATCATTCGTCTCATTCGTCTTGTCGTCTCCAGCACACTCTGCATCCCTCCGGACTCATCTTCAATTACTCTCTCTTGTTCACTCGTGAGTTTTCTGCACTGTATGTATAGATAATTTGAGTGTCCCTCTGTGTCAATTGTGTATATGTATGATGTCCAATTGAATCTGCTTGAGTAACACCCTTCCTTTTTATGTGTGTCTTTATCTGGCCCTATTTGGAAACACCATTCTGGAGGATATATGTACCCTATTATGGGGTACCCAGCTTCATACATTTCTGGTTGTTCTCTGGGTGGCCGAAAAGAATGTATTGTGATATTCCCTGATGCAAACATACTCAGATTCATTGGAACAGAAGCAAATGGGATATGGATTGTCTCTGGGTGCATTCTGCTGCACACCCAACATGCTTCCTGCCCAGATTTCTTAGCATAGTCATATTTAAATTGCACAAGCAAATGTCCTCTTGGCAATATCTCAGATGATACTTCTCGCTTTTGTCTCCACATGGTACGGTTCTCCATCACCGGGTGCGTACCATTCCAGATATGGGAAATATCCACTTTCCCCGCGGTGTTTGTACAATTGGGGCATGCTCCACGTGAGAGTCCATAAATCAAATTAGCAAGGTATAAAATCAGCACCACAAATGCCCCGAGTGTCAGAATTCCTTGGGCAATTCTTTTCACAGCCACATAAACCCAATCCCTCCCCACCGGAATTTCAAAGGTAAAGAACATTTCTGGATGATCAAGGGTGGGGGCCGGGCCCCTAAAAAGCACCCTGTGGTTATCCCCCGTTGGCAGGTGGTCAGGGCTTGTGCCCATCAAGACACCCATCTCCGCTGGCGGGTGGTCAGGGCCTGTGCCCATCAAAACACCCACTTGTTGATCCTCTGAATCATCAGGGTTAGGATCATTTAGGTGCTCGTGACTGTGGTCTTTGTCAGCTTCAGCCTCAGCGGGTTGGTCTCGTTGGCGACGACCTTCCATGTTAGCTCAGGACTGGCAGCTGCTTTTACTCTGGAGTGATGTATCCACGGGACCACCTCGGCAACCTTTACTGCTGTAGGGGTTGATAACAGGACAAGATAAGGACCTCTCCATTTTGGACCCAGTGGATCATTTTTCCACTCTTTTACCCATACTGAGTCACCCGGACAATACTTATGCAGTGAAGGATATAGAAAATGCGGTATATTATCCCCCACCCATGTATTTAATTTCTGCATTGATTTACCCAGCATTACTACCTGATCATTTAGTTTAGTTTCTCCCAATGCCCGAAGGTCCCCCCTTAGTCCATTAATCAGAGGGGTTGGCCGTCCAAACATAAGTTCGTACGGACTTAGCTTCAATTGGGGGGTTGGTCTGCACCTAATGTGCAAAAGGACTATCGGCAGCAAGTCCAACCAGCCTAATGACGTCTCTTGGCACAGTTTGGACATCAAAGTCTTTAGGGTACGGTTCATTCTTTCAACTTTTCCCGAACTTTGGGGCCTGTAGGCGGTGTGTAGCTTCCAGGTGATGCCCAGTAGCCGGGCAAGTTGTTGCAAACAGTTCTGGATAAATGCAGGGCCATTGTCCGACCCTATCTCGAGTGGAAGTCCGTAACGTGGTATTATTTCTTTCATCAGACTCTTTACCACTTCCGTCGTCTTTTCAGTTCTTGTTGGGAAAGCTTCCACCCATCCTGTCAATGTGCACACCATCACTAGTAAATATTTGTATCCTTTGCAAGGTGGCAATACTGTAAAGTCTATTTGTAATGACGCCATTGGGGATAGCCCGATTGGCTGTTTCCCCGGGGGTTGAGATGGGCCTGTTCTCGGGTTGTTTTTGGCACATGTTACACACTGCTGAGCTGTTGCTTTGCAGATTGCTGACAATCCTGGTACGTAGAAATGTGGCTCCAACTGTTGCTCCATCATTTCTCTCCCTCCATGGGTACTTGCGTGAAGTGCTCTTACGATTTCAGGAGCCAGTGTTGCTGGTAGGACCATTCGTCCATTCTCCATCTGGAACCATCCATCTTCTCCATATCCTCCGGGTTCTTCTGTCAGCCACTTCTTTTCTTTCTCTGAGTACACAGGTGTCCATTCACTCAGTGGCGCCGGTAGAAGTGCAGCTACCACTGGTTTTGGTTTGTATCGTGCCAGTTCTCCATGATTTCCCCAGATGAATTCTTCTTTTGGGAAATAGTGTCGCCATGCGAAAAACAATAAATCTTGTCTGTCTTGTGAATCTCTTACTGCTGGTATGAAAAAGTTCATTGCACTTTTCTTCATTCTTGGCAGTCTGTTCTTGATAAGGATCTCCTTGAGGAAGAACCTCACCAGTGGGACTTGATATTCTTCTGCTCCCAATTCTCCCAGACTGTGCAGTATTCGTGTGATTCGTAGATTATTGTGAGGATTGTTTGTCAAATTTTCAAATCGTGACGCGAAATTTTCTGCTCGTTCAACTTCAGTTGTTTCTTTGTCTTCCTCCTCCCCCACTATTTTTACGCCGAAGAATTTCAGCATCATCTTGTAAGCTCTGCGCAATCGTTGCTGAACTTCTGAGGTGTTGATCATTAGGCGTGTTTCTTGCGGATTTAGGGGAGTAGAGTAGAAATTTCGGCCTTGTGTCCGAGTTGGAAAAAGCCATTGGATATAATCATGATTGAGTTCTAACAGTTCATAATCATCTTGCCATTTGTGCAGTATTATTTCAATGAACTCGCCGTGGGGTTCAAACTTTTTCAAATTCATGTAGAACTCGTAATTTGGCATGGAGGATTGAGGCTCTTGCTTGCAGATCAGTACTTTAGCTTGAGCTTCTGCTTCTTCTGGTGGTGGTGGTTTTGCAGCTGCTTTTGCGGCCTGGTCCGCGCCTCTATTACCTTTTGGAATTTCATCACGGCCTTTTTGATGGCCACGACAGTGCATGATGCTGACAGCACTCGGTTTCCACACTGCTTCCAGGAGGGCCGTGATTTCTGCAGCATATTTAATTTGTTGTCCTGAAGATGTGAGTAGGCCTCTTTCTTTGTAGAGTGCACCATGTGCATGGACTGTCATGAAGGCGTACTTGGAATCTGTATAGATATTTACTCTTTTGCCTTCAGAAATTTCAAGGGCTCTGGTTAAGGCTGTTATTTCAGCTAATTGTGCCGATGTATGGCCTGGCAGTGGCTTTGCTTCAATAATTTCTTCTGTTGAGACTACTGCATAGCCGGAGACTTTCTTCCCATCATCCATGTAGCTGCTACCATCAGTGAATAGTTGTAAATCGTATTTGTCTAGGGGTACGTCTTTCAAATCTGGCCTGCTACTGAACACTTCTTCCATGACTTGGAGGCATTCATGATTTGGATCCTCTTCACAGTCAGGCAGTAAAGTAGCAGGGTTTAAGGTAGCGATGAGGTCCAAATGAACCCGTGGATTTTCACACATCATGGCTTGGTACTTCGTCATCCGGCTGTTGCTGAACCAGTAACCTCCTTTGACATCCAGCAGAGCCTTGACAGCGTGGGGCACCTTGACATGAAGAACTTGTCCAAGGGTCAGCTTGTCTGCTTCTGCTATCAGCATTGCGGTGGCAGCCACTGCTTTCAGGCATGGGGGTAGGCCGCAGGCCACAGGGTCGAGTTGCTTGGAGAGGTAGGCCACAGGATAGAGATGCTGTTTGTGTACAGAGATGCTGATGGGGTTGTGTATAGAGATGCTGTGAGGTTGTGTATAGAGATGCTGATGGGGTTGTGTATAGAGATGCTGTGAGGCTCGGTATAGAGATGCTGATGGGGCTGTGTATAGAGATGCTGTGAGGTTGTGTATAGAGATGCTAATGGGTTGTGTATAGAGATGCTGTGAGGTTGTGTTTAGAGATGCTGTGATGCTGTGAGGCTGTGTTTAGAGATGCTGATGGGGTTGTGTATAGAGATGCTGTGAGGCTGTGTATAGAGATGCTGTGAGGCTGTGTATAGAGATGCTGTGTGGCTGTGTATAGAGATGCTGTGTATAGAGATGCTGATGGGGTTGTGTATAGAGATGCTGTTTGTATATAGAGATGCTGATGGGGTTGTGTATAGAGATGCTGTGAGGCTGTGTTTAGAGATGCTGTGAGGCTGTGTATAGAGATGCTGTGAGGCTGTGTTTAGAGATGCTGTGAGGCTGTGTATAGAGATGCCTTGCGGCGCCGAAGTGTGGCCTAGCTCCGGTGGGGGCCACAATCTTGGATGGCGGCTCCACCCCCGGGTCCCCCCTCACTGCCTGACGTCCTCACACATAGCATGATGATGTCAGATAGCTGGGGAACCCCTAGCTGCCCGGAATCCCCTGGTGGAGATAGGGGGTTCATTTGAGGGTTCACAGAGATGCTGTGAGGTTGTGTATAGAGATGCTGTGCGGCTGTGTATAGAGATGCTGTGAGGCTGTGTATAGAGATGCTGTGTATAGAGACGCTGTGAGGCTGTGTTTAGAGATGCTGATGGGGTTGTGTATAGAGATGCTGTTTGTGTACAGAGATGCTGATGGGGTTGTGTATAGAGATGCTGTGAGGTTGTGTATAGAGATGCTGATGGGGTTGTGTATAGAGATGCTGTGAGGCTGTGCATAGAGATGCTGATGGGGCTGTGTATAGAGATGCTGTGAGGTTGTGTATAGAGATGCTAATGGGTTGTGTATAGAGATGCTGTGAGGTTATGTTTAGAGATGCTGTGAGGCTGTGTTTAGAGATGCTGATGGGGTTGTGTATAGAGATGCTGTGAGGCTGTGTTTAGAGATGCTGATGGTGTTGTGTATAGAGATGCTGTTTGTGTATAGAGATGCTGATGGGGTTGTGTATAGAGATGCTGTGAGGCTGTGTATAGAGATGCTGTGTGGCTGTGTATAGAGATGCTGTGTATAGAGATGCTGATGGGGTTGTGTATAGAGATGCTGTTTGTGTATAGAGATGCTGATGGGGTTGTGTATAGAGATGCTGTGAGGCTGTGTTTAGAGATGCTGTGAGGCTGTGTATAGAGATGCCTTGCGGCGCTGAAGTGCGGCCTAGCCCCGGTGGGGGCCGCAATCTTGGATGGCAGCTCCACCCCCGGGTCCCCCCTCACTGCCTGACGTCCTCACGCATAGCATGATGATGTCAGATAGCTGGGGAACCCCTAGCTGCCCGGAATCCCCTGGTGGAGATAGGGAGTTCATTTGAACCCCGATATCTCCAGAACCGTGGCAGCTACGGGGTCAAGGAGGGTGTCAATCTAAAGGCCTGAGCACGGCCTTTCGAATGATACCCAACATGACCAGGTATAAAGTAATAAAAAAAAACATGTATTTTTTTTGTCTGTTATTTTTATTAATCTAGCAATATTGTTCACATTTCAATTATAATGTGAACAACTATGCTGCACTAATGATTTTTTTCTATGGGGTGTGTTTGCTATAAATCACGTAATTTCCCCCCAAAATGTAACTCATTTCTAATTGTTGTACAAGCGCACCCCATAGAAAACATAACCGCAAACGCTCATGTGCTAAGATGTGAAAAAAAACACTTCACACACTGCAGATGATTAAAAATTCAATTTTTATTGCATTTTTTGTCATAATATACAGGCAGGACATGACATATACATATAAAAATGATATATTATGAATCTACGGAGTCTGCCAGAAAGAACGATATCTAATATGTCTGGGTCACTTAATAAAATGTGGCTTGAAATCGCGTTTAAGCATGATGAGCGAAAGCGGTAAAAATGAGCTGAGCACACAGCAGTGAAATGCAGGGTTAAGGCTGGCGGCACACTAGCAAACATTTTGCGTCCGTCTGACCGTAATGTTTGCTGTCCGTCGTAGCTTTATAAAGGAGTCAATTAAACACACCACACAAAGCCCCTGCGCACTTGTTCACGGACGGGCAAAGCATAAAGCCACGGACGCAAAAATAACATTGACGTTAAAAAGCTAAACGGACGCAAAAACAACGTTGCCATGTATTTTCCTAGGGTGTGGAGACATCAGACGTTACGGACGCACTTTATGCAGTACTCACAATATCTCCCGTGAAAAAGTGCGTCCATAATGGACGCAGCACAGTATGCTCGTGTGCCGGCTGCCTAAGGGGTTAAACAGCATATCAGAGGAACATTTAGTAGAGAAATGAACACCTCTCAGAAGCACAGGTGTTTTTTGATATATGTTCAGGAGACACCACACCCTCAGTCTACATACAATGTATCAAATTCATTAGACCAGACTAATTAAAAGCACATGTTATTTCCAAACACTAATTAACACCTGTTGTTTACGCCGTTTGAGAGCGCAGGTCATTTAGAGGTGAGAATCTTTGCACGTAGACATTATTTTTTAATTCAATATCTAATAAACCGTTGCTTATAATATTCTGCAGTAAAGAGTCTCTTTATTTCTAGATTTTTTAAGTATTTTTTAAGCATTTTTAATACTTTTCTCAAATTTTTTTTTGCGAACTCGAACCGAACACGCCAAAAAGTTCAAAGTTCGCGAACTTGCCAATGGCCAAAGTTCGAATCAAACTCCGAACTGATCGAACCGAACAGCTCATCCCTAATTATTAGTAGAGATATGCATTTGTTTCGGAAAAATTCAGAATTCGGAACGAAATCCATTAATTGGTATTTCGGAAGTACTTCCAAATTACAGATTGATAAGATACGAATTCGAAACAAAACAAAATGGTATATAATGAATTTATTTAGTTTTACACCGTGTCATTATCATAAAAGAAATTTTTTAATAATTTTTGTTTTTGGTGTTCCGGAATTCGAATTGAGATCAACTACCGAATCAATACCGAATTGATATATCAACTACTGAATCGATACCGAATTGATATATCAACTTTCAAATTGATCTTAAATTAAAATACATACAATCCACGTAATGCAGTCAGCAAAGGACTTTATGAAACAAATTTATTTTGTTTCACTGTTTAATTTGACACAAATACTAAATCTGTGACACAGCTTAATATTTAACCCTAGATTGTCTTTTAACAGTAACATTTGATTAATTGGGGTTTTATTTAGTGATCCAAAATTTTGAATTGATATCAACTATCGAATTGATATATGAATTTCGAATTTCAAATCGATATGACATTTTGAATCGATCCGAAACGAAATTAGTAAATTCCGAAAATGAAATTGTTTAAAAACGAAATGAAATGAAACCAAAGGAAACAAATGTGCCATGCACATCCCTAATTATTAGGATATCGGTAAAATAAAGCCCTTTCATTTAAATATAGTAAATGTGGTAAAGGTAAATAAATAATAAACAAAATATCTTGCTTCTAGTTACTTGTATTAATCATTATGAGATTATTAGCAATTCAGCTTCGGCCAGCTGCTTGTGGGCGTAGAGCTCCATACACAAGGTATACAATAACACCATATATCTATACTATACTGGGATTTTCAGGCTTCATAACAACTTGATTCTTACTAGGGATGAGCCGAACACCCCTGTGTTCGGTTCGTATTCGAACAGCCGAGCGGCCGAAATGTTCGAATACGAACTCGAACACAATGTTAATCAATGGGGGCCGAACACTCAAAATGTGTTCACAGTTCTCCTAAATGTACCGGCGGCTGCCGGTACATTTAGGAGACCTGTGGCTGCGGCCCCTGGCCCCCGTAACTCACCTGTCCTGCAGCTGTCCCGGCCTCTTGTTCCCCGGTCTGTCATCTCATCCGGTCCGTCTGGCCGCGGCTCCTCTGCCCCACATCTTCACGCTGAATGATCTGATTGGACAAAGTCCTGCGCCTGACCTGGACTTTGCCCAATCAGGACTCTAATTCAATATTGAGCCCTGATTGGGCAAAGTCCAGGTCAGGTGCAGGACTTTGCCCAATCAGGGCTCAGCATGAAGATGAGGTGTGGGGCAGAGCTTTAACCAAGCTTTGATTGGTTAAAGTCTTGCACCGACTTTAACCAATCAGAGCTTGGTTAAAGCTCATCTTCATACTGAGCTCTGATTGGGCAAAGTCCTGCACCTGACCTGGACTTTGCCCAATCAGGGCTCAATATTGAATTAGAGTCCTGATTGGGCAAAGTCCAGGTCAGGCGTAGGACTTTGCCCAATCAGATCATTCAGCATGAAGACGTGGGGCAGAGGAGCCGCGGCCAGATGGACCGGAGGAGCTGACAGACTGGGGGACAGGAGGTCGGGACAGCTGCAGGACAGGTGAGTTACGGGGGCCGGGCACCGCAGCCACAGGTCTCCTAAATGTACCGGCAGCCGCCGGTACATTTAGGAGACCTGTGGACGCATTTTTTATTATGGAATGTTCGCGGTCGAACAAACCGCGAACATCCCATAATGTTCGCGTTCGCCGAACACCCGAATGGCCGATGTTCGATTCGAAATCACGTTCGAATCGAACCGAACGCCCATCCCTAATTCTTACCCCAATACACTTGCGTGTTACTCAAGAGCTTCTCCCTCCATACAGTCCTCTCCCTAACTGCTTACTTCAATAAAGTTTCTGGAACTCCTGTCAGTTTTTTTATGAGTACGCGAGGAAGCTGCTATGTTCCAACTTGTCAATCTGCAGCAATACGGAGAACAGAACTGAGGGCACGATTTCATTCAGCCTGATGGCTGAAATTTGTACCTTTTGCTGCCAATTTTCTGCCATTTTTCCGGTTCAGGAGATACAAGTGCGGGTTTATTGGCATTTTGATTATCGATAAAAATTTGGATTATATATCGGCTCTCGCAGCTGTACTTTTCAATGGAAATATTGACTATGCCGACTCAATTTGAATTAATCTTTTTGCCGATTTTCGAAAAAAAATCCAGATGCTGGAAGGTGTTCATAAATGGATTTTCAGGCAGGGAAATTGAGGTACTAAGACTGAAAGCTTTATTTAAACATTGAATAATAATAACAGTCATGTCTAAAGACACAAATCTGTACGAATAAGCTTTTTTCGGCATTGTACCAGCCAACGTTTCTCCGAACCAGCTGCATTTTTCGAATATCAGCTCCAGATGAATTTTTTTCAACTGAATCAGCTGATAATGCGGAAAAATATCTGAAAACACTGTTGATTGCATTAAAAATCGAGCCCAAACATCTTCATGATTATTTTGTTGAATCCATAGTAATAAAATACATTAAAAAAGGTTATATGGGATACATTTAATTACGTGTAGTTTTTAAATGCTAAAAAATCTTTACGCGTGTTGTGCTGTGAAGGGGTTAAGTTGTTAAACAGCAGTTGCTTTTATTGCAGAGCATTGCTTATAACATATTGCTGGTAACTCTGGCCAATTTTCCATAAAATTCCTCTGAGTATTAAAAGCATTTGCTGCATCGTAGGAAGAAATGAACAAAACATCTAGATCAATTAGAAAGCTCTGCTCCGATCAACTGGTTAATGCACCATTGATCTCCTTATATCTTTTTTATAAACAATAATACTTCACTAGTTCCTATCGTAAGCAGAACAAACTTAATGTATTTATGTAGCAGACGTCTTCATTTACATTTCCCATGATGCAGAGTCACATTTTTGGAAAGAATGGGCATTTGTTGGAATTTTTAATGGAAATTCTGTCATATTTGAATGGGTTTCCAATAATGCTGTTTTTTAAAGTAGGGGTTTATCACCCACCATCTATAAGTTAATTACTTCAAAACCTAAATTTTTTCCCCTTAAACCTTACCGAACCTAATCACTGTCCCAAACATGGCACTTTTTATCTGAGCCATCCATAACCTTCCATCTAATCCTTAACTTACAATAGTAGCCCATTGGGTACAATGCAAGATGTTTATACAATTGAGGTTTATTCTTAACCCCTTCACTATCATGATCAGCAGTAGTAGACACAGCAGGCCGAGATCGTGTTAACACAAACTGAGGTTATGCTAGATCATTGAAAATTAAATTTTTGGCTGGAAAGGAATGTCATTTGTACTGAGGGATCCAAAACATGCCCCCCCAAACTTTTAGCACCATGAGCATGAGGACTGACATGCTAACATATTTTTTAACCAGCCCAGGAATGTCTCAAATGGACTTTTCCCCAATTGATAATGCATGGAGCTCAGAACTGTAGTAACTCCTTTTGGCCAGCAGATGGCGAAACCTGCCTGCCAAATAGGTTATTACAGTAAGGAATCATTTTTGAATATTCCCAGATATTTCTTACTGTATAATTAATAAAAAAATAAACACTGGTTCCTGACAGCGTTTCTTTGGAAAATCACTTGATTGTGAAGGGAATAAGAAGGATTTTAATGGTCGGTTTCATTTAATAAACTTTCCATTTTGCTTTAAATGAGCATGTTATCTATCATACAGAGGATTATGCCTGTTTTTCATTCAGATGTATATTGCTATCTCTCATATCAGATGAGGAAGTAAGAATGCTATTGTTGTGAAGTTGTGTGTAATTCCACTTTGCAAATCACCCTAATTAACCCAAGGTTCTAGCCCTTCCCATGATATGTTAATCTGTATATTTGTGTTTTGTTTTTAATAGTTGGCATTTTATTACTTTGTATTTCTGTAACCACTCAATGTTCTTGAACCCAGGACATACTTGAAAATGATAGAAATCTCAATGTATCCTTCCTGGTAAAATCCTTTATAAATAAATAAAATAAATAATTAGTGATTATAGAACATTAATTTGCTAAAGGGGGAAGCAAGGCATCAGAACATACAAAGGTGCCCACACCTGATTTGCCATATTTAGCACTTTTAACGTAAATCCTAAAGTAATGTATACAACCTAATTTTTTCTACTTTTTGTAATGTTTGGATTTTTTTTTACTTTTTTCATGTTTTATGCAGCCAACTGACTTGTAACCATCGGATAGTTCAAGTGAGGACATTAAGATCATCTGTCTTGGAATCCCTGACTTGAACAAATATAAAGGCTTGGTTAATAAATTGGCTGCATGTCAGAGATGAATAGCTGTCTCGTCATACTTCTAGGAACTTGGCTGTTCCATCCTAAAACAAGTTTGTCAAACCAGAGGAAGTCATCTGCGGTAAATAAGTTTGTTACCATTTGTTATTAGACAACTGCTTCATTCAGTATTGTCCATAGCAAGTGCATCATATATTCTGTGCATTGGCAGTTATGAAATTTGCACAATCTTAGTTTTTCAGATTTGTTACAAACAGTGGCTCATTCTCAGGATCCTCACAAACCTTCTCTTTTCTCACTACAAGTTTACAGGGTAATCCAGACGTGGACCCCTTGCTTGATGTGCCTAGAGGGTGTCAGCTATACCCTCCTGACGAGGCCTAACAAGGCTGAAATGATCGTCGGGGGTTCCTGCAACTCTCGTGTAGAGATGACGTCTTTGGCATTCAGTACTGGCCGCCTTTCTTGGTGATTGCAGTGTGATTTGCATATGGAGCAGTTGTCCTTTTAATGGCACAATTGAGTTAAAGTCTTGTGAGACCTGAATGGGCCCCACCGTAGAGCAGGCCACCAGTGTTGTTGCTCGTCCTCAGGATCCTCACAAACCCCCTTTTCTTGTTACAAACACAGATTTACTATTAGACCGGCGGTTCCCTTCTAGTTGAGTTGTTAGTGTTAGGGAGACAGTAAGCCTTTAACACTTTGCTCAATTTGCAAACCAAACTCCAACATCTGAGCCTTTATTCTAAGTTGAGATGTAACTACTGACTTGTTTTTGTAATGGTTGACACTTTATTGGTTTTACATAAGGGAAAAGGGTGATTTAGGGGTTGATATCCATAATGGATTATGGAACGAAATAAAGGAAACAGAAGACAATGACGGGGTAGGAACATGAACATGCAAAGAAGAACAAAAGACAACGAAGAGATGGAGTGGTACATCCTATTGCAATAGATATACATTATATGATACATAAAATATGATAATGTCACTAACATACAATCACAATGCATAACGAGAGTGATATTAAAGGTAAGAGAATATACAGTTGCGTCTTGGGAGAAGTATATAATACGAGACATTTGTATGCATACGCAGTATATCATTCAGAGGTTTAAAATGCAATTATCACATTAGCATGGTGAACGTTAATCAGATCATAATGATTAGTTTGATTGCCTGAAACCACTTTAGTTAGCGATTAAATTTATCTATGCTTGCGTACCTTCCGTTTACCCATTTTGGAGAAAATTAATTCTTCAAACATCCTCTCTGTATAAATTTATAAGAGAAGGTAAATCTCAGCCCCCATATTTGTCGATGACCAGTTTTGGTGTTGGGAGACCGATTGGGCTTGCTCATGTCAGTTCAGGTTACTTAGGTCAGTGGTTCCCAACCCCATTCCTCAAGCACCCTTAACAGGCCAAGTTTGCAGATATCTGAGGCACAGCACAGGTGATATGATTTGCTGCTCAGTGATTGCAAGATTCAGTCTGCTTTTCCCCAAGGTAATCCTTAATATCTGGCCTGTTAGGGGGACTTGAGGACCAGGGATGGGAATTACTGACATGTGAAGTCGTGAGTAGTGGAGAAGATTCTTCAACATGTGGCAATCTGCCTTGGTGTCCCAGCCACACGAACCAAAACTCCTGTTAAAGCTCAATTTGGGCATGAGTAGTGCGCAACACTCCGTAGAGACCCACGAACTGTAGGAGTGATAACAAGCAATGGTTCGTGGCAAGGCAGCTGAATATTACTCATCTCAGCTTCTACTAATACAAGTCCAACCTCTTTAAGCTACAATGACGGTTGACTGTAATTGGGTCAGCATTTGCCATAAACAATGGTATAACACCGCAGCAGATTACTGCCAAACACCAGTTAACTTGGACTAGGGCCCCAGGTACCCGCGCAAAGTGTATCTTTCTAGTGGTGGCTATGCGACGTATCATGATACAGTCATCTACAATGGTTGTGGATCTGTAGCAACAAATACACAAAGCCATCTTGCAAATTTCTGTAGCTTTTGATCGCCCTACAGAAGTGGTTCCCAACCCCGGTCCTCAAGTCCCACTAACACACCAGGTTTGCCAGATATGTGAAGCACAGCACAGGTGATATGATTTTCTGCCCAGTGATTGCAGGACTCAGTCTGCTTTTCTCCAAGGTTATCCTTAAAACCTGGCCTGTTAGGGGGACTTGAGGACCAGGGTTGGGAACCACTGTCGTACAGAATACAGGATTGCCAGAATCTACGAGCCCTGCTTCTTGTTTTATTTATACAATGAGTGATGTGCATAATCCACAATCCACTCTTCAGAATGAAGTTTCGCATGTTGTGTTATATATAAATATATATACCAATCCGATATCCCAGCAATCACCTATCCAAAAATGATTCTCAGCTCGTTGCAGTAGAAAAACCACGGTGCATGGCCCAAAGTGAAAATAGTATATTCAGCATCGAAAAAGATCGTACATGTGTATATAATAACTGAATATTTATTTCAAAACCCATTAAAAATAGACCAACGTTTCGGCCCTCTACGGAGCCTTGAACCTTGATAATGGCTCTGTAGAGGGCCGAAGCGTCGGTCTATTTTTAATGGTTTTGAGATAAATATTCCGTTTCTATATACACGTGTGCGACCTTTTTCGATGCTGGATATATATAATCACATATATATACATATACATGCACTTTAACAGTGTTTCAACTGTGGATATATGTATAATGTATAAACATAAAGAAGAAACTGCTGCAAATATAGATCACGCCCAACAAAATATGTTGATGGATCTTTGTCACCACAATAAAGCCAAGATGTGTTACAGATTTCTGTTTGTGTCAATGTATCTACTGTACAACCCGTTCTAAGGTTACATAACTTTCTCATTCATTTATAATTGTTAATTATTATTTTACTACATTTTTGCAAACAAAGCGGCTTGATTAATCATCTGGTCTGTTTGATGTGTAAACCATGGAAAGACCCATCCCTGAGTTTCGTTGAATATGTAAACAGTCAGGTCAGAGTTCCACGTAAACTGTGGAGTGATAATTAGTGAGTATCCTGCATGTCAGAAATCACTCACTCTGAGCTGGGTGGGGGACACACCTGCATTCCTCCTATCTCGTATCATGGCATGTCTAAGGAGCTTCCTGGAGTTTAGCAGGTATGGTGGGTGTTGCAACTTTACAGGTATGAAAGAAAGGGCTATATTCCTTAATAGCTACTGGCATCAACAATATCAATTAGCGATTAGCAAAGATAGCCAAACCTCATGAATATAAGCCTGTTTATCCAGACGTGTAATGAAGCTGTAATGTGACACTGTTACTTATTTTTAGGTGGGTCCTGCGTAATCAGTTACATTTTCCACATGTCTTAACCTTTCTAAAAGTATGATATTTTCTTCCCACAAATTCTTGTTCCTCGTAACGCTGAACCAAAAAATAATAAATGGAAGGGATAGACAAGACGTCTCTGGGACTTTTTTGTGAGCCCCCATTGCATCAATAACAGATTTCATTCCCTGGCGTTCCAGTCGGTCGATGGATACAAGATGTGGGAAGTACATATCCTGGTGCGCGCACTGTAATGTGGGATCCAGTACCCACGTGCAGAAAGCTCCCCTCGCCATCACTATCCCTAAGGAGTACTGATTCTGGCCCAAACTCAACCAGTCGATAGCCAGAGCTCCTTGCAGGGTGAAAACAAAATTGGGAACGAATTTATTCATGGCTTACAGTTGCAAAAAACATAAACAGGGGTTGCACAGAAAACAATGGTAAAACACGCTCCAGCGTTTCCATACTGATAGGCCTCCCCCTCCCACACACGCCCTAAGGAAACAAAGACTGAGGAAGGGGCGGAGCGATCTGGTTTATGCCAGATCCTGGTGTGTTTGATGGACTCATGGGGAAATAAAGGAACCAATTACTTAAAGATACACATAAGGGGGAAAAAAAGTGTATATAACATGACACTCTACCATAAATACATAAGGGAATAATAATACAACGCAGACATCAGGGAATAGGGCACAGAAAACACAAACACTCTCTAGCTAGAATTGTAGATACAGGGCGACTTCAACATAGGAGAAGGCTGGAAAACAATATAAAAAATCAGGCCTCCACCTCCATGTCCATGTACCGCAAGTCTGAAGTGACTACCGTTACACACACCTCTTGTGAGCAGTGCGTGTACTTTAAAATGTACTTCTCATGTACTGTAGCAGCTGACTGAACAAGCCGCCACAGAAAAATCATCAATCACCATGCAACCCATGCCATGGACTTCTATATAGACTGGAATTAGCCTTTAACCTCTTCACTACCTAATGATTTTCCATAAAACCACTGGCAGGATCCTGTGGATTTATGAAAAATCACTTTTCATTACCCCGCAGATTATAAAAGCATCTCTATTATATATTTTCTATATGACCGATGGAAGGCTCCATCTGCTGGCTATTAAAGTGCTACTAAATGTACATTTCAGCTGGAGCTCTGTGTTTCCTTGAAGGGAGAAAGCAACTCTAAGCATTTCAAACATTTTAAACACATCAACTCTCATATCTGATGTGTCGAAACATAAGTGCCAATTCTGGAGCACATTCTCAAATTTGTTTTCGATAAATGAAATTGCTTTGCATCTTTTCAGAATAAGACCAGATCGGGTTAACTCGATCTTGGGCTCCTGCATGAGCTTCTGAAGATCAATATTATTTGATCGTGGTAGTGTAAAAGATAACCAATGAGATGGCATTATCCATGAGATGTGACAATATCTATGAGATAGTGAGCCAAAGTTTCTGACACTAATTTAAATGTCTTCAGTTTTGGGGTGTTGGAAGGAATTCAATGGTTAGTTTTCCACAAATTAATAATTATCCATAACCAGGAGGGGTTTAGTCCCAATAAAATATGTGTGGGAAATCATCCACTCATCCATATCTCTTCCCACTATTAAGCAGTGTCACCTTGCATGTAACTGACCATTACCGGCTGAATACAGACCATTACCGGCTCAAATTGATATATTAAGATGAAATAATAATAAATATCATATGTTTATTGAGACTTAACATGGATAATATATGATTGGTCAACTAAACTAAAACTTCACAATGGGTGGGGCAAAGGGGAACCCCTCACTGGGCAGACATCTGCTTTTTCATTCATTTAGATTTAATTTTACTGAGATTGATCATTGAATGCTTTTTCATTGAGAGGCATGTGATTGTCTATGTGTGTTATCCAGCAGTAGTCATCAGACTGGAAGAACACCATAGGACGCTGCAGAGTGGGAGAACAAGTGGGGTTATCCCCTGGCCACCAACGTCCCATACAGTGGCAGACAGGCTTAAATGCCAGGAGGCCACTAAGCACGAACCAGAGTTTCCTGGTCCTTCTTCCAAACGGGCCAATCACCATCATTGGCTGCAAAGGGTTTGACGGAGTTCACGCAGTACTCCTGCAGCCAATGATGTCGATCGGTGTGCTGGGAAGGGAGACGGGCCGGAAGAGGGCCAGAAACCTCCGGGCATGCTATGCCGCTCTACGGCGTCTACGGCTAATGTCAGATGAACACAGTCTGAGCGCACTCTGCGTGCGTGCATAAAGGACAGACGTACTGACGGAAGGGAGTATATTTAAAAGGAAACAAAATAGCAAAACAAGAGGACATAGTCTTAGATTAGAGGGGCAAAGGTTTAAAAGTAACATCAGGAAGCCTTATTTTACTGAGAGGGTGGTGGATACATGGAACAGTCTTCCAGTAGAAGTGGTAGAGGCCAAAACAGTAATTGAATTTAAGCAAGCATGGGATAGGCATAAGGCTATCCTAAACAAAAGATAAATCCAGGTTAAGTATCCATGTAATTGGGCAGACTAGATGGGCCGAAAGGTTCTTATCTGCCGACATTTTTCTATGTTTCTATGTTTCTAAGATACTGTAGACGCCACGCGGTCCGTTTTTTTGACGGATGTAGAAAAAAAAGGAAATATGGTAATCAAAATTAATTATAATTAAAATACAGGTACAGTCAGCCAGTCCAAAAAAACCTCTGAGCGTCAACGTTATGGACGTTGCAAATGCGCTGCGTCTGACGTCGCAGCATAACGCACACAGGCCGCTACGCGGACGTGGCGCAGTCTGCGCGTCCGTCTTAGCGGTTTTACATTCTTGCCTAACTTGCGCCGTTTGCCACGTGCGTTGTGCGTGCGCACTTCGGTGCGGACGCACTTCGTGTGTGGGTCTCTATTGATCATGAGTCTATGCTATGACGGACGTTAAACTGTGCGGCGACACGGACGGGATCACTGCGTTCGTCTGACGCCGTCCTAAGATGGCCTGCCGCTGAGACATAGAAACACCATTGACAGTAAGGGGTTAATATAGCAGAGGGAACCAAGGTACGGGTCAGGTGGGGTTAATAACTAACTTATGAGTTATACACTGTCATTCAAGGGGTTAATATGGGGGAGGGATCTGTGGTGTGGGTCAGGTGGCGGTTAATAAGTAAACTTGGAGTCCTATACAGTTATTCAGATGCTGGTATGAGAGTTAAAGACAGATACAGTTATTTTTTCTTATACTTATACTTTGTCCGTGCACCTTTTATAAGCAAGATGTGTCTGTGTACCGAAAATGTCCACAGAAGGACGTTAAACAAAAAAAAATATTGGCTCTCTGCCTTTGAGTTCAGTTATCTTAGCATTACCTGCAGTACATGGGTGTTTTTCTAGTCCTACATGTGACAGCTGTGTTATGCCACACATTTAATCTTTCCTCCCCTGTTGGAGTTAAACCAGCTGGGGGAGTTTAATCTCTGATGTCAGTTAGATTGAAGACCTCCTTTGGTAAAGCTGTGGTATTCTGCTGCTTAATTTAGCAAAGACAAACATGGTGGAGTTGTTTAAGGAAGATTAAAAAATAGGGAAGGGAAAAAAAAATCTCCAGCGTGGGTCGGCTTCTAGAACAAGGAAATTGCAACATTTCTAGTGGTTTTCTTCTTCAAGCTATAGTAATACTATACACCAAACGGCAGGAGAACTATATAAGCCAGGCATCTGCAACCTTGGCCCTCATGATATTTTGGAACTACGTGTCCCTTGATGCTGAGCCAAACTAATGAGCGGATGAGCATCATGGGAGATGTAGTTCCAAACCACCTGAAGGGCCAAGGATGCTGATTGCTGATATAAATCTAGGTATCACCTGTCTCCTAAAGTTGCAGGTAAGACAATTGCAGTAAAACAAGGTGGGAGGCATAGAAGGGGGAGTGGCAGTCTCCTTAAAGCAACGCTAGAGTTGACAGATCATCCATGTTTTCCTAGACACGTATTATTATTTCATGCAGAGGGGAAAACGGGAAAGCACTGCCCTGCAGCATGTATAATTCATATGCATCAAGAAGGAAATCAAGGCAGGCAGGTCAACTGGGACTCCTTGGGCTCTTTTACATTCTTCACGCAAAAACGCACGCAGAACACGTGAATTTTTGTGCGAAGCGTTAAACGTTAACGAGCGTAAAACAACGCTGGAATTACAATCCTCGCGCATTTTTTCATCCGTCAAAAAATAACGAGCGTAATACGGATGCGCAAAAACGTCGCTGCGTGCAGAAATAAGTGTGCCGACTGTTTTTCACGCGACTCAATCAGAATTAAGAACCACAATTGTCTCACGTTAAGTTTTTGTGCCTGTCAAAGTCAATCTGCACTTTTATGCTGCATCAATAAAAAAAACATGCACAACCTCTCAATTTCATTGGTTTGGTATGTGTAGAATGAGTAACTATACTTTGCTGCGTATTTTTTTTGGGCTGGTGTATTTGGGTTCGGCCAGGTTGATAGAGTTTGCCATTAACACCAGCTTTTAGGAGTTGCTAAAATTATGCGCGCAAAGGCTGTGCGTTACAAATTGCGCATAGATTGTAATATCATCCGCGTACCAGCGCACAAATGCATTTGCGATCACAATGTTAAGTATAGGACGTGCGCAGTACAGTAAACTCGCGCAGCGTTCGCACAGGTTCACCCGCGGTAGACGTATACACGCATTTGTTGCGCTGAGATTGTAAGACGACGTTCTGCGCAAAGGGTTTTGCCCCTCGCGTTAATGCATTTTTGCGCGGGCGCAAACGTATGCGTGAAGAATGTAATAGAGCCCCTTGATTTCTTACCTGCAGTGTATGGATTCCACATGCTGCGGGGCTGCATTTTTTATGGACTGCCCATCAGCATGAATAAATTATATATCCTGAGGCTAAGCGCCGCATTACGGGACAGGCTGCTGAATCAGCGGCTGCCCCGTAATATTGAGCTAAAACTGGGACGCTAAGGAGAAACCTGCAGACGCAGGTTTTCCTCCTTAGTAACCCCGTTTTGCGGGCAGTATGTAATGCTGTCTATGTTTATGGAATTGCTAAGTTTACAACAGCTCTGGTTAAGATAGAACCAACTTTGTAATATTGCCCAACTTTTTTTTCAGTTTGAGATTAGGGATGAGCCGAACACCCCCGTGTTCGGTTCGCATTCGAGCTCGAACAATTTCAAAAGTTCGAGTTCGAACGCGAACACGAACCGAACTCAATGCAAGTCAATGGGACTCAAAAGTTCGATTTTTAGAGTGCCTCCAAGATATTTGCCATAAAAGGTGTATGGGGGTCCGGGTAGTGCCCTGGGGGACAAGAAACAAGGACAAAAGTTTTAAAAAAAGGTTTTTAAAGGGACAGTGAGGTTTCCATAAAATAAGGGTTAAAAATAAAAACGAAAAATTCCTTCAAATATCGTGCCTAGGAGGTCCCCATAACCTGCCCGTGAAGTGGCGGATTTGTAGGATGTATAGAAACATCGCCATCAGAGACGCACACACGACACCTAGCCACCCTTAAGGGGTTAAAATGCACAGGGACTGGCTACTATCCTGTTAGATGAGGGAATGTATTATATGTATAAAGCAAGGTATATATGACAATGGATAGTCAGAGACTCTAGGGACTCAGCTTGTACGCTTTATGATAGACATTTTCATGTTGTGTTGTGTTACTAATGCAGAAGCAGCAAGCCCTTCCACCACGCTTGCACCAAAACTATAGATCTAACACAATAATAATTGTATGCTCACATAGGCGCTTCGGGAGAGGTACATGACATACAAATACTGGAATATTACGTTTAAATCTAAGGAGTGTGATAAAGATTTTATTAAGCCCTTGATGACAAATGACGTAACATCTACATCATTAATGATTGGCTTTACAGAGCCCTGATCCTTAAGGGGTTAAACAGCATATCAGAGGAACATGTAGTAGAAATTAACACTTCTTAGAATTCAGAAGCACAGTGTTCATACATGTGCCGGAGCCACACTCAGTCTGCAGGCAATGTATAAAATTCATGAGACCAGACTAATTAGAAGCACATGTTATTTCCAAACACTAATTAACACCTGTTGTTTACGCCATTTGAGAGCCCTGCTGTAAGCACATGTCATTTAGAGGTGAGAATCTTTGCACCTAGACATTAGGCAGACTGTAAAGCATGCTTTCCTTGTAAAATAGATAATCCACATCACCCATTGCAGCATTTTAAAGATGAAACACACAGGCAGCGCAAAAAATCCTATGCAAGCCTCATGCACAGTATGCCAGGGGTCTCAAACTCACGGCCCTCCAACATGATTTTTACTACAAGTCCCAGGATGATTTCAATGCAATACATGGTGAGGGAATCCTGGGAGTTGTAGTTCAAAAACATCAGGGGCACCAGAGTTTGAGAGCCCTGCTGCTAGCACATGTCATTTAGTGGTGAGAATCTTTGCACCTAGACATTAGGCAGACTGTAAAGCATGCTTTCCTTGTAAGCTAGAAAATCCACATCACCCATTGCAGCATTTTAAAGATGAAACACACAGGCAGCGCAAAAAATCCTATGCAAGCCTCATGCACTCTAAGCACATGTAATTTTGAGGTGTGAAAGTTTCAGAAAAATGTACACGTGTGCAAATATTTTAAATAAAGCCAGAATAATTTTATGAGTCACATTTGTCTGACAAACAGATAATACATTACGCTGCAGCATGTGTTGTTGACATATGTTGGTAGATGTATGTAATGTGTGTTATGTGTATGTAACATGTTTATGCTATTATACATACCGCTTCTTGACGACGTACACAGACCGTCCATTGCTAATCATCGCCCACATGCGTGCCTTCTTGCCCTGGGTAGTTTTTTAATTCAATATCTAATAAACCGTTGCTTATAATATTCTGCAGTAAAGAATCTCTTTAATTCTAGATTTTTTAGTATTTTTTTAAGCATTTTTTATACCTTTTTAAAAAAAAAAAATTTCGAACTCGAACCGAACACACCAAAAAGTTCGAAGTTCGCGAGCTTTCGAACTGCCAATGTTCGAGTCGAACTCCGAACTGATCGAACCGAACAGCTCATCCCTATTTGAGATACACTATCAGGGTTATCCAAAGAGATTCGAATTGCTTGAGAAAGGTAACCGAACGCTGAAAATCAGCGTTCGGTTACCTTTCCTGGCCATTCGGCTATCCAGAGAGCAGGCAATTCGCCAAATCCTGGTGAATTGCCTGCACATACGGTGCCTGTTCGGTGCCTGTTCGAGGGCAGTGAAATCCCCATAGAGAAGCACTGCTTCGGCTATTCAGAGAACACAAACCAGCAGTGAAAGGTTCCCCTAATGCCCTGCCATTCGGTGGTTTCATTCGGCAGGTTTATTCAGGAGAATCCCATAGGCTTCAATGTTAAAAATATTCCCGTTTTAATTCAACATCTAATAAACCGTTCATTATAAAATTCTGCAGCAAAAAGTCTCTTTATTCATTGATTTTTTAGGATACTTTAAGCATTTTTCAGATTTTTTTTTTTTTTTAAAAAGTCCGATTTTTTTTTAATTTTTTTTTCAGTTTACTTATTTTTTTTTATAACAGCCTCTTTATTATCATTCCCTGGACCTCCTGTGAAAATTTCAGACATTTTCGCTCAGTAGTTTCTTTGCAAACAGCGTTTCATTTTCCCAGATTCATACAAATGGTTTTTCTAATTTATTCACTGCCTCCTCTACGTCACAGCTGCTTCGCTCTGTGTGATTCGGCTCCTGTTCGGCTTTTTCGAAGGTTAATCCAAATGTTTTTGCTTGTTTTCAGCGTGCATTCGGTTAGTTTTCGTCAGGTTTTCGGCAGCTTTTCCCTGCAATTCGGGGAGCCTGTGGTGTTTGCTGAATACACCGCAGGGTCACCGAAATGCAATCGGCAAAAGGAACCGAATTGAAGAGAACGAAAAGTCACCGAATGTGCGGTGACTTTTCGAATCTCTTTGGATAACCCTGTATATTGCCAAAAGTATTCGCTCAACCATCCATATGCGAGTCAAGGCAGGTGAGCGAATACTTTTGGCAATATAGTGTATCTCAAGCGATGAGATATTGGTTTGATCTCCATGATATACCATAACCATCACATGGTGGGGAAGTGAACCTGTCAGTGACATGTTTAACCCTTGTATTTTCATTAACTGTTGGTTACTCGTGCCTAGTAAATCCAAGGAAATTTGTTTTATAAAGTTATGAGTACAAGCAGTTCGTGTACTGTTTTTAGCAAGGACACAATCATTATTTGCAGCACACAAGGCTCTATAGGAAATCTGAATAGAGTATATTCACTCCTCTGATGAATAACCCCTTCAATACCAAGTGATTTCCCCGAAATTCACTGTCAGGAACCTTTGTATCTTTATTTTTTTAAAAATCACATTTCATTGATTATTAAGTGGGAATAGTACCAATATATAATTAATGCATGATTTACAGAGCTAGTCCCATTTGGCAAGCAGACATCGCCATCTGTGGGCCAAAACGAGCTACTGCAGCTAGGGCTCTGTGTTGCAATAAGTGGCTGTCTACGTGTTACACAGAGATATTCACTTGTAAATGTAGTACCTTGTTGTAGTACCTCGGGTGTCTTATTGAGGTGCTAAAACTTTGCAGGCGCTGCAAACAACTGCTGTTGTTTTTGCAATAAATGGTAGTGAAGGGGTTAAGAATGAATCTATTAGCCCTGCAGGGGTTAATCATGGTGTTATCAGATCAGTCTGTATTTTAAAACACAATTGTACTGTTTACGCATGCTACGATGTCTTATTTCTATTAATATTCGCAAGTATTTAGATGTCCTCTAACGTTGACTCACACTAAGGCCCCGTTCACACCTAGCCGTTTTAACGCGCGTTCGTGCACGCTTTAAAACGCAGGAACGGGGAAATCCCATGCTTTGCTATGGGACCCATTCAGACCTAAGCGTTTTAAAGCGCGCAGGAACGCGCTTTAAAACGGCCAACGCAAAAAGAAGTTCGGGAGCTTCTTTTCGGGCATACAGCAGCGTGTTCGCGGCCGCGTTCGCGCGTTTTTTTTTGCATGCGCGAACGCGCGTAAAAAAAAAGGGGGCATTGCACGACGCAGCGCTACGCCCAGGTGTGAACCCAGCCTTACGCTCGCACGCTGCTAAGCATTGCTGCAAAACAAACTTAGAATAGATTTGTGTCTCTAAGTGTTTCACATCACATTTTTACTACTATTGTGGCTTGACAACTGAAAATGCTATCTTTCTTGACACTGTTTTCGTAACATCCTCTTCTGCTACAATGTTCTCAAGAACACATTATAATATTTGTAAGCATAATAAGCTTGGGAAACTATGGAAAAATAGACTGGCAAATGCATCCAATGGTATCTAGGATCCACCAGTGAAACTTGTAGCTCAACATCTTGCTTTATTAACCCCCTACGTTGTGAAACACATATATAATATATACACATACAGTGGTAAGAAGAAATATGTGAACCCTTTAGAAATGACTGCATTTCTGTAGGAATCTGGTTTGATGTTCATCGAAGTTACAGTAATCAACCAACACCATCTGGATAAAACAAATAAAATGCAACCTATTGTATTATTCTTGTACATATTGAATATTTCATTCAAATAGTGACTGTATAAGTTGGGAAAAGTATATGAAAGCCAAAGCTAATGACTTCAACAAATGACTTCAAAAATTATAGATGGCAAATCTCATGTCCAACTAATAAAACGAGATTGGACATGTGGGTTTGAGCTACTTTGAGTAAGAAAAGCACTGAAACATTTTGAGTTTGCTATTCACAAAAAGCATCTGTTGATGCGTATCATGCCGCGCAAAGAAGACCTCTCAGAGATCCTGCGATCAAGAAATTTTGAATTAAAAAACCTGGATGAAGATACAAAATTATCTCTTTGACAGATTGTTTATAAATGGAGATGATTTAGTTCTGTGGCTACTCTCCCTAGAAGTCACAATCTGGTCAAGATGAAATCAGGATTTATCACTGCTCCAAACTACCAGGTATCTTTCTCCGGCGTCCCTCACACCTTTCCATTCTACTGCTTCATTTACTTCCATGAAGCCTCAAAAAACACTGGTAAACCCTGTTTTCCCTTATTACAGGCCTACCCAGAATGCTGGTGCCAGGGCACTTCATCCAACGTTTCCTGTTCAGATCTTCCCAACCTTATTAATCTACAGTTTTAGTCTCTGACCACGCATATTTATATAAAATCCTACATATTTTTTGTCACCTGCCTGCTGAAGCCACTGGACTTAAACGATGGCAAGCTCAGACTAAATACAAAGGCAGGGGCCAGCAACCTCGGCCCTACAGATGTTTTGGAACTGCATTTCCCATGTTTCTTTCTTGACAATTATAATGAGTGACTGAGCATCAATGCAGATGTAGTTCCAAAACATCTGGGGGGGGGGGAGCAAGGCATATCGACCCCTGTCCTAAAGTACCGTATCTCCATATAACCTGAAATAGATATCACTTTGATAAAAGTAGCTAACCTTTGTCTGCCTCTAACATGTGAGTAATAATTTGCCGCCAGTGATATTTACGCGAGGAGCTGCACATGTTTTGCGACTCGTGAAGGAACCCTTGGTACTAGTAATTTATACACTGCAGTCACATGAAGTGACAGTGTGTGTCTGTGCCAGCCTTCAGCAGAAAATGAAGCAGCTGATTGGACTATGCACGCAGTAATCCAACCCCCAAAGATGATTCTAGAACATACAAATCACAAAAAAACACAACCAAAACGAAAATAACAAAAAAGAAATAAACCGAAACGGACTCGAAACGATACGAAAATACAAATTCAGCAACGGAACCGAAACGGACTCGAAATGATACGAAAATACATTGTCCGAAATGGAACCGAAATCGTGAATAGAACAAAAACGAAATTTTTTCGTTTCGCATCGGGAATTATTTCGGATGGTGTGTATTTCGTTGCCGGACCGGTTCAGAACATCGGACGAATCTGAAGCACCGAATCGGCCCGTTTCGTGAGAAAAACAAATCAGTACGAAACTCACATCCCTACTAGTAAACTAGGCAGATTGATCTTTCAACTGAACCAGAATCTGATTATACGTTTTAGTTCTGAGACGATCCGTGCAGCCTCTTAGTAATTAAAAAGGCAAGAAATAATCTGAAATATGTCTGGAACCAGTTTAACCAATAAACTGGTAAAAGTAATGAACTGACAAAATGTTTCAATGAATAAAAGACAGATTTATTTTTCAAACACAAGTTTTTTATTCCCCCCCAGTTTCCTGGAAAGTTCTACAAAACAGCATTTTTCTGTATGGATCTCTCGACTCCGATTTAACAATTCAAACAATTGATTTTCAATGCACTTATTGCTGACGCAACCATCAATCACTCTCACCTTACAGTTCTCTCCTCCTGTTTCCAACCCCAACCCTCCTAGATTGTGAGTTCCTACGGGAATAGGGCCCTCATCTCCTCCTGTACTGTTTGTCAAATGTTGTTCAATGTATTGTAACCCTGTCTGTACTGTGCTTATTGTACAGCGCTGCGGAATATGCTGGCGCTTTATAAATAAATAATAATAATAATAATAGTCAAAAAAATAAAGTAAGTTTCCTTGTGGTTTTTTTTTTGTGCTACTTTTGCCTTTAATGCGTTCAGCTGTGATCTCCTCCATATGGACAATTCATCAGAGCACGTGATCATCACATGCCTCGTCTGCAAACTTTTCTTTCCCATGCTTCTTAGCTTAATAAAATATGTATGAACAACCCACCAGGAATGGGACTGCTCTCGTTTTGTTCGGGAAGAAAGGCACCGCACTCTTTACATCTATTTTTAATGACTTTAAACAACTGTATGTCAATGTTTTGGCAGTCACGTCAGCACCAACAAGTTAATTAGTTTTTCTCTCCACACCAAACATATAATAGCACTTACAGTAAGATGCCCGCTGTGCTATCATTCTCAGCAAGTTATGCTCTGTACACAAAAGGGGTGAATCGCTAACAGGTGAAGTGGTGGAGGATTAGAAGCAGGGGTCAAGTCGAGGGGGTACTCATGAGAATGAGAACGCAGTTCCTCCACTATTTTTGCAGAGGGAATTGAGTTCCCACTGTCTCCACACATTCTATAGGGGTTATTCAGAGAAATGTCACGGACATTTCGAAGCTCTCTCGTTCCCCGCACTTCGGGGAATTAAATTCCCCCGACCCTGCGGTGAATTCAGCATTCAATGCAGGGCCCCTGAAGTGCAGGGAACGGACCCAAAAATCCGCTGTAAAAACACTGAAAAAAAGCAGCAAATCCACCGAAAAAAACACAGCTGATACGATCCAAAGTATCGTATCACTTTGAACAGCCCTAAAAAACACACTGAGCACTTTAGAAAAAAGAAGACGATCCGACGATCACAGCGCCGACCAGCCGCTGGAAAAAGCTGACAAGCCTACGAACGGGGTAAAAAAAAAAATGATTAAAAGTGTTAAAATTGAAACGCTGTTTGCAAAAAAACTACTGAAGGAAAATATCTGGAATTAACATAAAAAGGTCCTATGAATAATAATAAAAAGGTCTGTTACAGAAAAAATAACGGTCTTTAGAAAAAATCGATATAAAAATTTTGCCTGAAAAGAATCCTGAAAAATGCATAAAAGATCCTAAAAAATAAATAGATAAAAATACTTTTTACTGCAGATTGAAAGAATAAACGGTTTATTCTATGGGATTCACCTGAATAAACCTGCCGAATGAAAGCACCGAATGGCAGGGCATTTCACTGACATTTCTCTGCTGTTCAATGTTCTCTGAATAGATTAACCATTGCTTCTCTATGGGGGATTTCACTGCCGTTGAACAGGCACCGTATGTGCTGGCAATTCGCCAATATTTGAGCGAACTGCCTGCTTTCTGAATAGCCAAATGGCCACGAAATGGCACTGTACGGGGAAATTCACTGTTCACTGCAATTTCGGGGCCAGATCAGCTTTTGGAATAACCCTGTAAGGCTTGTATTCAAGTGTTAAATCATCTTTCCCTCTGAAGTCATAATAAATATAGGATCCACATATAAATTCACATATATATATATATATATATATATATAAGGGCTGGTAACGATTAAAATTTTTGTGTTCGATTAATCAATTTGTTTTTAATCGATTAATTTTGATTAATTTTAGCGCACATACAGATCCAACTACTTTTAGCTGATCTGCTTGCATTGCAACTCTGCATTAGTCATTGGTAAATGTGGTATACACTATATACCAGGGATGGCGAACCTTTGTGAGCCCGAGTGCCCAAACTGGATCGCTGAACCAACTTATGTGTCTCAAAGTGCCAACCCCTCAATTAAATCCGAATACTGATTTATTTTAGAAAAAACACTTTATACGACTGTTTGAATTATTTATGTGCTTAAGTCTTAGAAGAAAAATACAGTATAGGAAGATGGATATATTGCCCCCAGCTAAAACATGGTTATATTGCCCTAGCTCACTCATGGATCTATTGCCCCTAGTTCACACATGGATATATTGCCCCCAGCTCACACATGAATATATTACCCTAGCTCACACATGGTTATATTGCCCCCAGCTCACACATGGATCTATATTGCCCCCAGCTCACACATGG
Organism: Leptobrachium leishanense; assembly: GCA_009667805.1. Taxonomy (NCBI): domain Eukaryota; kingdom Metazoa; phylum Chordata; class Amphibia; order Anura; family Megophryidae; genus Leptobrachium; species Leptobrachium leishanense. Next base: position 343,278,771 of record CM019065.1, on the reverse strand, counting down.
ATATATTGCCCCCAGCTCACACATGGATCTATATTGCCCCAGCTCACACATGGTTATATTGCCCCAGCTCACACATGGTTATATTGTCCCCAGCTCACTCATGGTTATATTTCCCCCAGCTCACTCATGGACATATTGCCCCCAGCTCATGCATGGATATATTTGCCCCCAGCTCATACATGGATATATTTGCCTCTAGCTCACACATGGATATATTGCCCCCAGATCTCACATGGTTATATCACCCCCAGTTCACATTGTCCCAGGCGCCTTCTGAGTGTGCTTCTTCCTCCCAGCGTGTGCCAGCAAAGGATGTTGCCTGCCTGCTCGTTGGGAACCACACACGCAAGCCGCGGTCTTGCGAGATCCCGGAGTTAACTCTGCGATCTCGCGAGATAGCAGCTGGTGCATCCCAACAAGCGGCTGGGCAGCATCCTTTGCCGGCGCGTGCTGGGAGGAAGAAGCACACTCAGAAAGGGAATGGAGGCAAGCCTATGGCTCGCATGCCGACTGTGGCGGCCCCGCGTGCGGCACGTGTGCCATAGGTTCGCCATCACTGCTATATACAATCACCCAACACTAGTTAGTTTCAACAATCCATGACTTTACTTCACAGTTCACACAAATACATCTTAAATTCAAACTGTAGCACTGACGTAAGTTATTATATTGCCCCAGCTCACACATGGATATGTTGATTTGCTCCCAGCACACATGGATATATTGCCCCAGCACACATGGATAAACTGCCCCAGCACACATGGATATACTGCCCCAGCTCACATGGATACTGCCCCAGCACACATGGATACTGCCCCAGCTCACATGGATACTGCCCCAGCACACATGGATACTGCCCCAGCTCACATGGATACTGCCCCAGCACACATGGATACTGCCCCAGCACACATGGATACTGCCCCAGCTCACATGGATACTGCCCCAGCACACATGGATATGCCCCAACACACATTGATATGCCCCAGCTCACATGGATATTGCCCCAGCACACATGGATATTGCCCCAGCTCACATGGATATTGCCCCCAGCACACATGGATATTGCCCCCAGCTCACATGGATATTGCCCCAGCTCACATGGATATGCCCCAGCACACATGGCTATTGCCCCAGCTCACATGGATATGCCCCAGCTCACATGGATATTGCCCCAGCACACATGGATATTGCCCCAGCTCACATGGCTATTGCCCCAGCACACATGGATATGCCCCAGCACACATGGATATGCCCCAGCTCACATGGATACTGCCCCAGCACACATGGATATTGTCCCAGCTCACATGATATTGCCCCAGCTCACATGGATATGCCCCAGCTCACATGGATAACCCCCAGCACACATGGATATTGCCCCCCAGCTCACATGGATATTGCCCCAGCTCACATGGATATGCCCCAGCACACATGGGATATGCCCCAGCTCACATGGATATGCCCAAGCACACATGGATATGCCCCAGCCAACATGGATATGCCCCAGCCAACATGGATATGCCCCAGCACACATCGATACTGCCCCCAGCTAACCTCCTGCCGCCGTGTGTTCGGCTCCCTATGAGCATCCAGCGGCATGGAGCTTGGGCGCTCACCTGGGGGAGCCACGTGAACAGCCGCGATCTCGCGAGAAATCGGCTGGTGACGTGGTTCCCCCAGGCGAGCGCCCAAAGCTCCATGCCTTCAGACGCTCACAGGGAGCCGAACACGTGGCACAAAGCATGCGGCGGCGCCGCCACGTGCTTTGTGCCGCTGGTCGATTACAATATTTTTAATCGACCAAAAAATTTACGATTAATCGAACGATTAATCGTTCATTTCTGGAGCCCTAATATATATACATAAATATATCAGTTTTCAGCGTCTGTTTGTGTTACGTGCGAGATGATAAGTGATAATTGGGGAGCAGAAATCTTGTTGAGTTCTCACACTTCTTTTTTTAGGACTTGACCCCTGTTTAGAAGGGAATCGAAGCAAGAAAAAGAAATGAACTGATCACGTTTACAGTTCTTACAGCCACGAAACAGGAGCCAGCCAGAATAATGGAACTGTGATTTATACATTTATGCCAAGAACAATTGACCTAGCAGGACGCAGCAGTGAAGTAAATAGTGAAGTCGCAGCTGCAAAATGGCTGGATGAAAAATGTTCTTATTTCCTTGCTTCACAATGCAGTTCATTGTCTCTTTCGTCAAAGGAAGCTTAGGTACAATGCATGCATAATTATTTTAGAAAAACATGCTATTTTAATTTTATGTACTGGGCGATCCTACCTTGGCTCTGAAAAACTATTTTATTATTCCGGGAAGAGAACAATAAATATTAGATAAGATAAATAGAAAATTAAATAAATTAATAAATCAAAAGCAACAGCGCAGACATAGGACCCTATTCCACGACAGCCAGAAAAAGCAGGACTGTAAGTATAATAATCCTTGCCAGCAGATATTCTTATCTACTCCCTTTTAGTTTACGTATTCCAGGGTAGGCACTTTTCTAGCATTGGGCCCCCGGATGTACGGCAGACACAGCCTGCTACCATCAGCGGCACCGCAGGAGTTATCAGCTCCTGGAGTCTATAGGATTCCATGGAGCGCAGCGCGTCCCGGCAGTAAGCTCTGTATGAATTCACACTTGCAGGATTGTGCAGGAGCCATGTGTGAATCGTGGAAGGAGAATGCAATGCAAACTATTTGCTCCCGATGATTGGAAGTGGTGGATTGTGCTATTCTCTCAACCGCGGGATGAGTGGTAAGGGACTTTTTAGTGCATTTGATAGATTGTGTTAAGTGATTATGCAAAAGCAGAATCACTTAACAGTTAACACCAGGTTTTAGGAGTCAGCATTTTTTTGAGAAATACCAGCTCCAAAATAGAAGTATGAGCTACCTTGGAATAGCTCACACTTGTAGTGCAGATGCAAATTAACGCCTCCTATAGAAGGTGTAGAAGACATCAATTTACACTAAGGAACCGATATGCTCGAGACACAAGCAGAGCTTGAAGCAAGAGTGGAATAGCGATTCCTGGCATTGCGATAACTTCTAGAGACTTTGGGCCCTATTACTTAATTAACGGTAATGTTAGCACTCAGCTGTCTGAATGTTAATGTTAGGTTAAGTGACTCTAGTGTGGGCTGACCATATTACATTCCGAACGCTAACGGGTTAAAAAATCCATTAGCGATTCAAAGCTTGTGCTTTTCAGCGCGAGCTATCTGTACTTTGCGTTCTCTATGCTTACCATGGGGAGCGCAAAGTGTTGATTAGCGTTAGGATTACAAAGTCCTAATGATAATTACATCCCGCTGCGGTTAACTGAAATGTTACTCACAGCTAGGAGCTGGTGCTAAATCATACCGCTTCTGCGAAATCAGTCAGCACCAGCTGAAAAAACTCCCACCAAATATCAAATATTCACCTCTCATTTCATGGCGAGAATGGTGGCTCGATCCACTTTTTCTTGTCGCCGGGAGCAGAGAGATACAGGTGGGAAAAAATTCCCCCCCAGTCTCCCTACGCGATCACTCCGCCGACCTGCTGGATCTTGGGAGAGGCGTCCTATGGACTCCAGTGAGGGGATGCTCGTGCCAGTGCTTAGCGCTGCCTCAAGCATCCTGAGACTTAGCGCCTGCCCTTTAATATCATGCTAAAATTGGGATGCTAAGGAGAAAGCTGCAGGCACAGGTTTTCCTCCTTATCGTCCCTGTTTTAGTGTGAAGATGGGAAAATGGCCCATTAAGTATAATGCATTTAATAGAGGTCCATGCAGGCAATAATGCACATATTTAATAATAAGCACATTACTATTTTCTTCTGTTTTATTATGCCATCAATACCTATAGACTGATTATGACAATAACATTATACTGGCCTACTCTAAATAGTTCTGGTTATTGTTGTGAATGCCAGAGGAGTGTCCAGTTTTCTCTGGTTATTGCACTTTACATGTTACAATCGGTAGTAGAGACAAGGATAGCTGACAGGTTTTACAGCAGTTTGTTTACTTTGTACAGATGAACATTTGAGCCGTTAAACGTGAAATACATGAAAGGGAAGAAAACCACGAGACCTTGAAGGTAAACAATGAACATCAGGGAAATACCAGCTGTTCTGGTTAGGCAATAATAGCATGTCACAACATGTCAGCACGTTAAAAAGAATTAACTGTTGAAAAAAAGTAACATGGGTAATCGAACACATTAACAGTATAAAGCAAAAGAAAAAAGAAAAATCGAAATAGTGCAGTCTTCATGTGTAAGCAATAACGTGCAATAGTTTCCTTTAGTAAAACAGAACAAATTATAGGTATAGCGATTTACAAATAAATGTATAAAGCAAGGAGCCTTTAAATGTTTAGAGCAGAGCTGTCAAACTCCAGCCTCCTAGATGTTACTGAACAACAAATCCCATTATTCTCTTGCCATCTACTTACATTCCCCACTCAGGTCTCATAGACTTTAGCTCGAGGATGATACCAGTCTGATTTGCAAACAATATTGTTTCCTCTGTATTGGCACCATCAGGGTGAAAATTTCCTATAAGACCTGAGCAGTAACACACCATAAAGCAAGCCACTAGTGTTATTTCCCATCCTCAATGTACTCATGGACACGATTTTGTCCTCCATGAGTTAAAAGCGTAATCCATGAAGAAAACCGAGGAACCCGTCACTCCAAGTTGATGGCAAGACAATGTTTATTGTGCACAATTAAGGTGTGGTTGCCATCAACGTGGAGTGCCAGGTTGCTCTGCTTTCTTCATGTACGTGCGGGTTTGGCTTTCCCTCATCCCCTGAGCACTCAATGAATATTATAGAAAGACATACTGGGAGTGTGCATCCGTCCTATTGTGAATGCTACACTGAAAGTGTAATCCGGAGGTGGCCCTCTGCTCAAGGTGCCTAGAGTCAGTTATACCCTCCTGACGAAGACGGTAGACAATGGTTGCTATAGCTCTCGTGCAGAGGGGAATTCCTTGGTATTTCTTTTCTGGTCTCCCTTTTTGGATGGACGCAGTCTGACTTGCATATGGTGTTGCCTTCTCTGTAATGACAGCATCGGACAAAAACCTTCCTGACCTGAGTAGTAACACATTGTAAGGCAGACCACTAGTGCTCTTGACCATTCTCAGTGTTCTCATGGATATGTTTTTTTTCTCTGTGGGATAATGCTTAAAGGGTTAATATCCATTTGTTGCAGTCAAGTCACCACATGTGTAGGTATCCACCTGCTTTATGATGGACTACCTTGTTGTCACATCCGTCTATCAAAGGTTAAGCAGATCAGCCATATTTTATGGGACATACATAACTCAACACACTTATGGACACAACATTAATTGCCCCTTACACATACTAAGAGGCACCACAAGAATTGCCCCTTCCACATGGTCTATAACCAGCTTACCAGTTTCGTTGCTGCCAAATCTCTACTTGATCCACACCGGTCCGGCTTTCATTCCCAGCACTCCACTGAGACTGCTCTGACCAAGGTGACAAATGATTTAGTTGCTCCTAAAACCAAAGGTCAATTCTCCCTGCTTATTTTTCTCGACCTCGCCACTGCATTCGACTCTGTTGACCACCCTCTCCTGCTTCTCACACTGCATCAACTTGGCGTCGGTGACACAGTTCTCTCCTGGTTCTCTTCCTATCTCTCTCTTCGCTCCTTCAGTGTCTCCTTCGCTGGTGTCTCTTCACCACAGCTTCCTATCTTGATTGGGGTGCCTCAAGGCTCTGTTCTGGGCCCCCTACTCTTCTCAATCTATACCGCCTCTCTGGGCAACCTCATTTCTTCCTATGGACTCCAATATCATCTCTATGCTGATGACACCCAAATCTACCTTTCCTCCCTCGATCTCTCTCCTCCTGTGTTGGACCGTGTAACAGCCTGCCTTTCGGCTGTCTCCGACTGGATGACCTCCTGTTTCCTAAAGCTCAACCTCTCTAAAACAGAACTTCTCCTCTTCCTTCCCTCTAAATACTCTATTCTTGCACCCCTTTTCCCTCAAGTGAATGGTGCCACCATTACTTCTACCTCTTAGGCTCGTTGCCCGGGGTCCTCTTGGACTCAGATCTATCCTTTACTCCTCACATTTAGTCACTAGCAAAGTCTTACTACTTCCACCTAAAAAACATTGCACGTATTTGCGTCACCCCTCTCCTCATAGATTGTTAGAACTTGAGCAGGGTCCTCTCTCCTACTGTTCTGTGTGTGTAAAGTATATGTTTATTTGTTATTCTGTCTCTCCCTTTGTACAGCGCTATGGAACATGTTGGAGCTTTATAAATGCTTCTAACTGTAACTTGCCAAGAAGCATCACATTAATTGACCCTTCCACATGCTAATGGGCGCCATGTGAATTGCCCCTACCATATGCTAAGGGGCACCACATTAATTGCCCATTCCACCTGCTAATGGGCACCACATGATTTGCCCCTTCCATATGCTAATGGGTACCACAGGAATTGCCCTCTCCACATGCTAAGGGGCGCCACATGAATTGTTTCGCCTGTTGAGCACACAATACACTTTTTTTTTTTGGTAAAGACCAGAGAGGGCGTCCATCTTGTATCCCATGTATATTTCCCTTAGACTGTGTTACCCAGACTAAAATACTTTTTCAAAGAACAACACTAAGGGCACTATCACGAGAGGCGAGATCCTGCCGGTCATGTGACTCGGCAGCACGATCCTCCATGGAGTCCTATGGACGCCATGGAGGGGATGCTGGGGACGGCGCTGTAGCGCTGCCCCAGCATCTGCGAGCTTAGCGATCGCTAAGGGGCATGCTGCTGGACTCGGCACCTGCCCTGCGATTTGCTGGGGAAATCGGGACACAAGCAGGAAGCTAATTTTTCCCTTTTGCATCCTGTTTTTCGCGTGGGGCAGCTGATAGTGCCCTAAGTGTGTGAAAGTGAAAGTTTTCAATCTACTTGAGGGATTAATAGAAGAAACCAGGTTTGGCATGCTTCAAAACTATATTAAGCTAGTAGTATCTACATACAATAAGTTCCTTGAGATGCCGGGTTAAACAGCTTTATTTGTATAGGACATACAGTACATATGAAGACGTCTTTTCTTTAGCTATTTGTCTTTATTGCAGCCTGCGTGCATTACAGTGAAACGTCACTAGATATCATTTTTTAGGTCATTTATTAACATATATGTATTCTTCTGAGAAACCAGGCCAACCCGAAGCTGGAGATTTAGTACAAAGAGAAATGACGAGCCGTCGTCTTTTATCTCTCTGACCTTTTTACGCACAAAGAAGTCAGTTGCACGTCAGATTGTTTTAGGCTTTATTTACAGTATACGGAGCGGAATGACAGTTTGTAATAAACCATAAAAAAGCAGAACTTTCTTTTTTTTTTATGTCAACAACATGTCGCAATCAGATTACAGCTGCAGCTGCACCTATTTTCCCCTATGAAGTATGTTTTATTATTTTCCCATCGGAACAATGAGACGCGTTGAGCAAGGTATAGCTAGTTCCAACTGGCAACTGTAAAAGAAAGCAAATTCATTTTGTGCCCTTCCCAATAACAAAAAAAGTGAGATATTTTGTTGTAAACAGTTATTAGAGGCTGATTAACCCCGGGGCACTAGGTAACAAATAACAACGTCGGTAATTATAACATGCAGTCGCACAATTGTTTTTAATTGGCATTGGCCAATCAATTGAGTCAGATAACAGCGTATAGCTGACCATACATCGGTTTCTTAATTATGATCCAGCTTTGCCAGTCGGCTGGAGACGTGCATTGCTTTGTGTAGTCAGCAGCACTCGGCAGGCATCATATATCACCCTGCTACCATTTCCACATTTTCATCATTCAGTGTAAGTTCGAGATTACTGGAATTTCCAGTATTGCACATTTGAACTAGATTCAGCTCGAACAACGTGACAGCTCATGCGTCCTTAACTCCTCATCATGCTGATAACACGAAATCTGTAAATCTGTCATATAAACAATATCAGTAATCCAAATCTGGCATATCGAGACTACAGATGACGCTTGCTGCACCTTAAAGAGACATTCTGAGCTAAAAAAAAAGAGGGGTAGAAACCAGGATGGATTAAATATATCTTCCTTGGTAACAGCAAAAGAGGAGGTGCAGACTAGTGATGAGCCGAACACCCCCGTGTTCGGTTCGCATTCGAACTCGAACAATTTCAAAAGTTCGAGTTCGAACTCGAACACGAACCAAACTCAATGCAAGTCAATGGGACTCGAAAGTTCGATTTTTAGAGTGCCCTCCAAGAGGGCATATATGCAAGATATTTGCCATAAGAGGTGTATGGGGGTAGTGCCCCGGGGGACAGGAAACAAGGACAAAAAGTTTTAAAAAAAACATTTTTAAAGGAACAGTGAGTGTTCCATGAAATAAAGGTTAAGAATAAAAACGAAAAATTCCTCAAATATCGTGCCTAGGAGGTCCCCATAACCTGCCCGTGAAGTGGCGGATTTGTAGGATGTATAGAAACATTTAAAAACAAAAAAATGACATTTAAAATTACGGTAAATGGTTTTCCTTTAATCTATTCATAAACAACTACTTGGGGCGGCAGCCTGTATGAAAAGAGGAGACGTTTTAGGACACACAGAACAAATTTAGTGATTTTTTTGGCTAAATTATGGTGAAACTTATGCAGGCTTTGGATGAAAGTAACAATAGGTGCTTTAAAATTGGGCCTTTAGTGTCGGCATCAGTGCCGTCACACCGTAACCCCTCTGTGGTATTGTGGAAGAGTGCAGGGTTGGACCCTGCGGTCAAATATTAACATGATATGAATCTGGTACAAGCGTCAGTGCACCCAAATATTGTGCCTTTGGTGGCAGCAAGTGCCTTCACACCATAACCCCTCTGTGGTATTGTGGAAGAGTGCAGTGGTGGACCCTGCGGTCCAATATTAAAATGATATGAATCTGGTATAGGCGTCAGTGGCAGTGCACCCAAATATTGTGCCTTTGGTGGCAGCAAGTGCCTTCACACCGTAATCCCTCTGAGGTATTGTGGAAGAGTGCAGTGGTGGAGGTTTTGGTAATGCAGAAGAGATCCCCGATCTATTCAGTTACATCAGCAGCTATAACAAAACCGGGTCAGCAATGTTTAGGCACTTGTACTGCGCTACTGAATATGGTGAGAATCGGCGCACACCAGTAGCAACAGGAAGCAAATAGAACAGGCAGGGAATACACAGAGAGAATAGTCAAATGGCAGGCAAAGTCAGCAACAGATCAGGTCCTCAGAACAAGCAGGGTCAGTAACAAGTATACAAACTGTATACAAACTGATTCGGTAAGCTAGCGATGCGGGAATAAAGGCTGAGACACACTGAGCGTGTAGCGACTCACAGCGTAGCGAAGCGAAGAGAAGCAAACATTTTGCAGTCTTGACTTCACTCCGCCTCGTAGCGTGTCTACACTGCATTACGTTTGCTTCTCACCGCACTGGACAGGAATCCACTAACTAAATTAAAATGTACACACAAAACCGTTTTATTTTCACAAAACACATGTTATATAGGCAAAAAAAAGTTTCTACTGAATAAAATACATCAAAAATTACTGTTAATTTAATAGGAATAGTATAAAAATATAAAAGAAAGGTAACCCCTGATCATATATATTATAGGGACACAGAGCACTGTGTATAGAGTAGGGATGCATTGATACCACAGACAGACATATACATATATATCAACATGTAGATATATATATATACACCCACCCACAGACTTCAGACCATATATACACATATGCACATGGGGGGGCGGCATGTGGACAATCTCAACTAATTCCCCCCCCCATTTGGCTGAACCCTCCAGAAGAAAAGTTGAACCCGACAGAGCAGAGAATATATATATTATTCTCTGCTCTATCGGGTTCAACATTTCTTCTGGAGGGATCAGCCAAATGGGGGGGGGGGCAATTAGTTGCCAAAATGTGTGTGTAATACAAGTCTGGATATATATATTTATAAGAATATAGATATATATCATCATACCTGCCCTTACCTTCCCCTATAAATTTGCTAAAAATATACACACACAAAAAAAAACCCACTGCCTGAGACCCTGCGCAGCCCACATGCCACCCCCTCTACCTGGCTGAATGTATCTGAGGAAAGGGATTTAGGGGTCATTATTTCAGAGGATCTAAGGGTAAGTAGTCAATGTAATAGAGCAGCAGGAAATGCTAGCAGAATGCTTGGTTGTGTAGGGAGAGGTATTAGCAGTAGGAAAAGGGAAGTGCTCATGCCACTGTACAGAGCACTGGTGAGACCTCACTTGGAGTACTGTGTGCAGTACTGGAGACCGTATCTCCAGAAGGATATAGACATCTTAGAGAGAGTTCAGAGAAGGGCTACTAAAATGGTGTACGGCTTGAAGGAGAAAAGTTACCAAGTAAGGCTTAATGATCTTAACATGTACAGCTTGGAAAAAAGACGAGACAGAGGAGATATGATAGAAACATTTAAATACGTAAAGGGAATCCACAAGGTAGAGGAAGGGAGTATATTTAAAAGGAAACAAAATAGCAAAACAAGAGGACATAGTCTTAGATTAGAGGGGCAAAGGTTTAAAAGTAACATCAGAAAGCATTATTTTACTGAGAGGGTGGTGGATACATGGAACAGTCTTCCAGTAGGAGTGGTAGAGGCCAAAACAGTAATTGAATTTAAGCAAGCATGGGATAGGCATAAGGCTATCCTAAACAAAAGATAAATCCAGGTCAAGTATCCATGTAATTGGGCAGACTAGATGGGCCGAAAGTTTCTTATCTGCCGACATTTTTCTATGTTTCTATGTTTCTATCTAATATATATAATTAAATACATTCAGCAAGGTAGAGAAAGAAAAAAAGTTTTATTTTATGTGGCACAGGATCCTTGGGAGGTCCCAGCAGGCTGCCCTCTACAGTGCCTGATTAGAGGGCCATGTCTGCCTGATGTTTTAGTAACAAGAACGTTTTATTCCATAGGCTTCAATGTTAAAAATATTCCCATTTTAATTCAATATCTATTAAACCGTTGCTTATAATTTTCTGAAGTAAAGAGTCTCTTTATTTCTAGATTTTTTAGTATTTTTTATACTTTTTTCAATTTTAATTTTTTTCGAACTTTTGGCGAGCGTCCCAAAAAGTTTGAAGTTCGCGAACTTTCGAACGGCCAATGTTCGAATCGAACTCTGAACCGATCGAACCGAACAGCTCATCCCTAGTGCAGACCAAATTGCATGTCAGGTTGGTAATCCTGCTGGGTGCTCATGGACCCTAGAGTGGCCAAAACCCCCGTAGAGTATAAAAACAAAAAACGACAATCCAGGCACTCCAAAAAGCAGTAGATTAAAGGAACTTTTAGTTCAGGACATTTGACTTTTCGGCTGCAATCAGTCCTTTCAGGCTGACTCCAAGGGGTCAAGGCCTAAAAAAAGAAGTATAGGAACCAATATTTGTATCCTCATCTTGCACATAACACAAACACACACTCAAATCTGATAAAAAAATATATGATAAACCATATATATATATATATATATATATATATTTATTTATACAGGTTTATTCAAAAAGATCCGAATTGCTGCCGAAAGGTATCCGAACATGAAAATCAGCGTTCCATTACCTTTCCTGGCCATTCGGCTATCCAGAGAACAGGCAGTTTGACAAATGTTGCCGAATTTCCTGCACATACACAATACGTGTGCCTGTTTGAGGCTAGTGAAATCCCCATAGCTTCGTCTATTCAGAGGACAAAAAACAGCTGTGAAAAGTTGCCGAAATGCCCTACCATTCGGTTGCTTCATTCGACAGGTTTATTCAGTCGAATCCCATAGGCTTCAATGTTAAAAATATTCCCGTTTTAATCCAATATCTAATAAACCGTTTATTATAATATTCTGCAGGAAAAAGTCTCTTTATTTATATATTTGTTAGGATCTTTTAAGCATTTTTCAGGATTTTTTTGCAAGAAAAATTTCATTTTTTTCTTTTTTTATTTTTTTAACGTTTTTTCTTTTTTCTGTAACAGCCCTTTTTATTATCATTCACTGGATCTTATATGTAAATTTCAGACATTTTCGTTCTGTAGTTTCTTTGCAAACAGTGTTTCACTTTTCAAACAGTCAAGTGTACTGTTTTTTTTTTTTTTACTATATTCATCTGCGGCGTCGGGTTTTTCCGGCGGCTGCTCTGAGTTCTGATTGGCTCCTGCTTGGGTTTCTCCGGTGTCTTCGGCGGGGTTAATCCAGATGGTTTTGCGGGTGACGGTGTGCATTCGCCTGGGTTTTGCGATGAGTGTTTGGCAGGTTTCCGGTGGCTTTTCCCTGCACTATGACGACCCTGTGGTGCTTGCTGAATACACCGCAGGGTCGCCGAAAAGGGATCGCCGAATCAAGCCAAATTTAAGAGAACGAAAAGTCACCGAACGTGCAGTGACTTTTCGATTCTCTTTGAATAACCCTGATAGTGATTTAACAGGGGAAGATATGATTGAACACGTGATGAATACAAGGTATATATGTATGGGACCAATGTAAACTCAGTTCCCTCTGCAAAAATATTGGAGTAACTGCGTTCCCGCAAGTTTCCTGTAGATTTGACCCCTGCTGACTAGGGATGAGCCGAACACCCCCGTGTTCGGTTCGCATTCGAACTCGAACAATTTCAAAAGTTCGAGTTCCAACACGAACACGAACCGAACACAATGCAAGTCAATGGGATTCGAAAGTTCGAATTTTAGAGTGCCCTTCAAGAGGGCATATATGCAAGATATTTGCCATAAAAGGTGTATGGGGGTCCGGCTAGTGCCCTGGGGGACAGAAAACAAGGACAAAAAGTAAAAAAAAAACGTTTTTAAAGGAACAGTGAGTTTTCCATGAAATAAAGGTTAAGAATAAACAAGGGGGGTGTTTGTGAGGGTCCTGAGAACGAGCAACAGCACAATGGCCTGCTCTACTCTACGGTGGGTGCCCGCTCAGGTCTCACAAACAAGGTTTTTAGCTTGCTTGTGCCATTACAGGGATGAATTTTCCATATGCAAATCAGCCTGCTCTCACCCAGAAAGGGTTAAGAATAAAAACGAAAAATTCCTTCAAATATCGTGCCTAGGAGGTCCCCATAAGCCATCACCTGCCCGTGAAATGGTGGATTGTAGGATGTATAGAAACATTTAAAAACAAAAAAATGACGCTTCAAATGACGGTAAATGGTTTTCCTTTAATCTATTCATAAACAACTGCTTGGGGCGGCAGTCTGTATGAAAAGAGGAGACATTTTAGGACACGCAGAACAAGTTTAGTGATTTTTTTGGCTAAATTATGGTGAAACTTAGGCTAGGGTCAGACGAACGCATTTTTCACGAATGGACGTATTTTGTCACGGAATACGCGATAGCGGTCATATGATGTGCATTTTCGTCCGGGATTTTGTACGGATCATCAATAAAACTAGACTTGTGCACCGATTTTTACTCGTTTCGGGCAATTTCCATTTCGGTTCGGTTCGTTTCGGCTCGTTTTTCGTATCGATTTTTTTTTCTGAATATCGGCCATTTTCGTGTTTTCGGGTCTGCTCGTTTTTTGTATCGACTTTTTTTCGTGATTTCGGAAATTTTCGTGTTTTTCGGAACATCTGTTCTCCTCATTTCAAAGTGTCTATTTGTTTTGACGGAAACTAATGGTTTATTGGTTTGCTTTTCAGATCCGATATTTTCTGTCGATACGATAATTCTGCCAATACGATAATTCTGACGATTCTGTTGTTTTTTTTTTATTAAATAAAGATCCTTTTTTTCTTATGAATATGCATTGCACAACTTTATTTAATCATATTAAAATGGTATGAAAGGAACAAAAAAAAATGAACAAAACGATTTAAAAAACGCAAAACTGACACAACCCAAATGGTCTGACTTTAAAAATAAAAAACAAAACAAAAGGTTTTAAAACAGAAAAAAAGTTGATCAAATTATCTGAAACGAAAAAAAAACCAGAACAAATAAAACGATTTAAAACCAAAAAAAAATTAACCCTTTCGCTGCTGAGGCATTTCACGTCTGTGTGCTGTGCTGCTGAGCTAATTTTTAACGGTTTCGCTCATCATGTTTAAATGCGTTTTGAAGCCTTATTTTATTATATGACCCAGACATGTTATATATCGTTTTTTCCGGCAGACTCGGCAGATTCATAATATATCATTATTATATGTATAAGTCATGTCCTGTCTATATATTATAACAACAAATGCAATAAAATTTGAATTTTCAATAATTTACAAGGTGTAAAGAGTTTTTTTTCACATTTTAACATGCGAGCGTTTGCGGTCATATTTTATATGACTTGCGCTTGTTAAAAAAATTAAAAATGGGGTCTCGTTACATTTGTTTGGGTGAAAATTACACTATTTTTAACAAACGCACCCCATACAAAAATCCTTAGTGCAGCATCATTGTTCACATTATAATTGAAAGGGGAACAATATTGCTACATTAACAAAACAAAACAAAAAACCTGTTTATTTTTTTAAAAATGTTTTATCCCATAGGCTTCAATGTTAAAAATATTCCCGTTTTATTTCAATATCTAATAAATCATTGTTTAATATTCTGCAGTAAAGAGTCTCTTTATTTTTAGATTTTTTTAGGATTTTTTAAGCATTTTTTATACTTTTTTCAAAATTGTTTTTTAATTCGAACTCGAACCAAACACGCGGAAATGTTCGCAGTTCGCAAACTTTCGAACGGCCAATGTTCGAATCGAACTCCGAACCGATCGGACCGAACAGCTCATCCCTACTGCTGACTCCCAACTCAGTTCTCCAAACCTTCACCTCTTTAAGCTCAAGTTAAAACTTACTTCTTTTGTGTTGAGGGAGATCATGATGCCAGACAAATACAGTAGCTCTAAATCTTTTTCATTCAGAGCTCTCTCTGATAAGCTTGAGAGGCATTAGCAGGTCATTTGAACAAACCCAATCTGAGCCAAAATTATCATGGTTGTCCATTGAGGACTGCCTGAAAACTTTCAGGGTGGAAGGAAGGTCTCATCTTTAAACAGGCCTTGGGGCAGCAGAAAGACTGAAGGTGTTGCGGCATTCAGCACAAATGGCCAATTAACTAAGGTAATGCGGTCATAGTGGCTAATAAGGAGAAGATTATGCACTTATGAGACCAGTTTGGGTCAATGGTCTTTTGTTAGATGGGTGCTCCAGGGCCCGAAGCGGTCAAAGGACTCCACAGTTATGCAGTACAAAAAGAGAAGGACCCGGCACTCCTATCTAGCAGATGACTAATTGGGTGAGCTGCAACATTATGGTTGTACAAGCTTGAGGAAGGCTGCTTGTACTGCCAAAACATTTGCGACTCATCCAATAAATTGGTCTTCTAATGGATAGTAGAGTCGGGACTTTTTCTTTAGTATTGAACAATTAAGTCTTGATGTCACCAGGGCTAAAATCACAGGGAAACATTTGCTAATAGTTCTGATTAAGACATTGTTTAAGTATGTGATTACTCTACACCATTGGTTCCCAACCCTGGTCCTCAAGAACCTCTAACAGGAAGATTTTAAGGATTACTTTGGGGAAAAGCAGGCTGAATCCTGCAATCACTGAGCAACAAATCAGATCACCTGTGCTGTGCTTCAGTTATCTGGCAAACCTGGCCTGTTGGTGGTACCTGAGGACAGTGTTGGGAACCACTGCTCTAGACGATGCCAAGATTTACAAACGCAATTTCAGCAAAGCGTGTTAGCACATACTCATCACAATGAATGAAGCCAATCTTGATCTATATATGCACAGAGATAAATATTGAACACACATGAAGCTCCGATAAAGTCTTCAATATAGTCCTCAATGAGTCTCTTCATTCAAACACCAAAGGGGAATTTTTGGCCTGGTCAGCGATCTTAGCCAAACTACTCAACAAGCAAAATTTAATGACCCCTATCCCAATGTAGTCGGTAACAGGAAGCCAGGAAATACCTGTGCAAGCCGATGGCCTTTAACTGCTCTATGCTACGGACTCAATTAGGACCGCACTGTTATATTAGCAGCTCAAGTCTTAATGTTAGGAAGCTGCTGATCAATACCAGAAATAGTGCCATGGAGAGAAGCGTGACCCTGTGCAAGCTCTGCAGAAGATAAAGTAAGAATGGTCATAAATATAATGGAGCTACGGAAGAACTCTGGGAACAGAATGTCCCTACATTCTTCAGTCAAGGCTCTAATTGTATTATATCAATATCGAGGCATATGTTGCCCATATGGATTCTTAGTAAAGCTAGGCCTCTGTTTTCTTTGTTTCATTATTCCATTCTTTCCCAGCCATTTCCCGAAAAATGAAGGAAGAGCCTACTATAAATACTTGTATGATGTCAATGATAATTTTATAGTGACAGATCTCAGTACCCCGACGGGGTCACATCTGTCAATGCTGCTTCTTGCAGGACCATCGTGCTCTCCAAAGGCAGACTCTCATGTTTTTCTCCAGTCCTCAGACGAAGCTTAAGGACCGGGACATGTAGAGAGCCTGTTAGCATTCTCCAGAAATATGACAAGGCTGTATATCTGGAGGGTTTCAGGGTCAGAATGGAACTCTTTTAATTGGGGACAGGCACACATATTTATACGATCAAACAGGTTTATTTACATATACAAAAACCTAAACTAGGATCTGTTGGGAGACATAATTAGACTAAAACAGATAATGGGATAAACATTTGCCCAACATTCCTAGGCAGAAAGGACAAAACAATTGTGATTGGCAAACTGATAAGGAGGCAGTGTTTGCCTGGCAAAGCAGATTGACCAACTACTCAAATATAAACAAATATTAACACATACCTGAGACAGGGTATGCTGGAAGATTAATCCTCTCAGCGAATACCAGAAACACATGGACCATACGACAGACAATAACATTATTCTTGCATAACACAGATTGCACAAACATTCTGCACACAAGAGAGGGCAAGACAATGAAATAGAACATCAGGCCTGCACCCTATGCACCCCAAGTCCAAAGTGGCTTACGTCACAATTAATATTTGTTTGACAGAAACAGGAGAAAGGTTTTTAAATATGTAATACTGGTACAGGTGTATATAACTGCAGACAATCAAGTTACATAGTTATAAATGTTTTTTTCTTCTCTGCATGGGAAGGCCCATCTGCTATATGTGCACCTTGATAACATTTTCTGCATACAAATTGGATAGTTCAAGGCAGAATCTCCTTTTTGTTATCCATATCAGCATCTGAATTATCTCCCCGTTTCTATGGCAGCAATACTGATGTGACCATACCGTAATAAATCTGAAATGTCCATCTGTGAATATATCAAGATTATGTTTCGATACAACACTAAGCGTCATTAGCAAACTTCATGTGAACAGTGATAAATGAGAGATATAATTTACGAGGACTAAATATATCATGAAGATGAAAATGCTACAGGAGCGTTAAAACATGAACCAGGTGTTATGTGACAAGTAATATTTCACAAACGTAACTTCATTTATTTTCTGCATAACTAAGGACTAGATTAACTGTTCCATATGTTGAGATTGATTACATGCACTAGAGTGAAAAAGAAGTCTAGTGTTACACTTAATTGTCAGGTATTTCATTGTCTATAAGAAAATTAGTTGTTTGAGGTTTTCTGACATATTATCAGCTAGTTACTTACGTACTGTATATGGGTGAAGTATTTTTGCCGTTTTCTTCTTTTTTTTAAATTGAAATGACTACTTTTCCATCCACATTCAGTTTGATGGATGACTTAATCGATTCACAGGGCTGGCTTTTGGGGGTTCCTTGCTCTCTCAGCACCATCTCTGGGCGATAGGTGCACCAGAGCCTGGACCAAAACGGGAGCACACGAGTACAGGTTCCCATGCGCTCCTCTGCTTAACAGGCAGAGTGCAGAGAAACTATCTTGGCCCCTGCAGGCTATGAGCACACATGGAGACAAATCTCCTTCTTGCTGGTTTAACCCCCTCTTTCAATACTGATTCCGCTCACCATCTACATTGCCTCTACAGTGTGCTGTGATTACCGTGTAACCAATATTTGCAACACATTGTTTGCAGTATGTGCAATGTGTGTATTTTTTGTCTACAGTATGTGCAATTTAGGCACTGATGCAATCAGTCCATCACTCTCACCTTGCAGTCCATCACTCTCACCTTGTAGTCCATCACTCTCACCAGTTCATCCCTCTCACCTTGCAGTCCATCACTCTCACCAGTTCATCCCTCTCACCTTGCAGTCCATCACTCTCACCAGTTCATCCCTCTCACCTTGCAGTTCATCCCTCTCACCTTGCAGTCCATCACTCTCACCTTGCAGTCCATCATTCTCACCTTGCAGTCCTCTCCTCCTGTTTCCACCCCCAACCGTTCTAGATTATGAGTTCCCACGGGAATAGGGCCCTCGTTTCCTCTGTACTGGTTTGTCAACATGTTGTTCAGTGTATTGTAACCCTGTCTATACTGTGCCCATTGTACAGCACTGCGGAATATGCTGGCGCTTTATAAATAAAGAATTATATAATATGCAGTATCTGTGTACCAATGTGTGCTGTATGTGCAGTGTCTACTGTGCAGTAAGTGCCATTTGTATGTACCTGGGTGTATGTTGGCAGAATATGTGCTGCTTTCTAAATGATTGTAACTGTAAACACATACGTAACAAATACTATGTGTTCACTGCAGGGACGTATAGTGAGATCAACGCCTGGGGATACAATGGCTGTGAGAGGGGCAGTGGAGCAGGGCCAGTTCTTTTTGGCACACAGGCAAATTTGGCGTCCCCCTTCCATTTCATTTTATCCCCCCGCTCCGTTTCACGCTGTGATAAGCAACATTTTTTATTTTTTTTGACAGGTGAGTCTCTGCCTCCCCTGCCTCCAGGCTTCTTTCTGGTTTGATTATCACAGGATTCTGTTTGCAAGTGTGATATAAACACATATAACTTATTTGGAAAGCTGTTGAAACATGCATACTGAAATTCTGATAGCTAAAAGGATAACATGTACATACTGAAAATTGATTATTTTTTTTAAATCTACATTAAATACATAAGTGGATTTAAGCCAAACATGAACATTTCTATTTGCTTTAGAACACTTTGAGCCTTGCCAAGAATCACTTATTTGAGTGTGAACATGAAGTACATATCAAATCCATTGATGACTCAATGTTCTTTAGCTCTATAATAATAAAGCAAATAATTATGGTGGGTGGAAACAGAATTTCAAGTTAAAATCCCTTGCAAATGTCAATTTAACTCTGTGTATGCTACTGTCATATACAGTATGTGTATTTATAACCAGCAGAACTTTCTCAGCACTGCTCACAGCCAGAGTTCGGATGACTGCCCGCACAATTTCACAGTTGTGAAACCATTAATGCTAAACTGTTAGCGACTCCTTGTTATCGACTCCATTTTGAATGCGTTGCTTTATTAGCTGCTCGAGCTGTAAAATTAGGTAGACGCTTGAAGATACCGTTAGTACCACTTTTATTGGCTCTTGAAGTCCACAGGACTCCACGAAGCCAAGCACAAACCTGCATGAGCTCTGTGTACGCTCTGCGTGGAGAGAGCCTATGGAGACATGGGTTCGATCCTAGCAAGAGCACCTCTCTAGTAAGTGTCCTTGGGCAAGACACCTAACGGTACAGACTCGCCACCCAGGACATACTTGAAAACGAGAGAAATCTCAATGTATCCTTCCTGGTAAAATCCTTTCTCAAAAAAACCCCCAAAAAACCATAGTTGTACAGAAACAAGGAAGCACACTAGGTACTATTTCTTTGATTCTACCACCCTATGCACCATGGGATCAGAGGTAAGTAAGGTTTATTCTACTGTATTAAGTTTACTCGATCCTGGCCTCCTGCAGAAGCTTTTGAAGATTGAGTATATTCAAATGATGTTAGTGAAGGGATTAATCAATAGAGCAATGTGTCAAAAATTCAAGCTCAACTGAGCATTGACTATCCTGCTACCAGTAAGAAAAAGGCCAGTCGCAGGAGGAGTGGTAAAATGCTGTCTGCAGTGGAGAGGAGAGGTTATGAATCCAGCATCAGGATGATTTGGTGGATTGTGGCTTGCACAAAATTGAACAAACATTTAGCAAAGAGAAGTATCGCTAGTAAACTCTGGCTTTTCATCCCTTTCAAATGTTACATTAATACCAGGGGTAAAGTCCTATAAAAAGCAGTGAGAGAGCACACTAGAAATTCTTATTTTTTTAGAAAGGATTTTACCAGGAAGGATACATTGAGATTTTTCTCGTTTTCAAGTATGTCCTGGGTGGCGAGTATGTACAGTTAGGTGTCTTGCCCAAGGACACTTACTGGAGAGGTGCTTGTTGGGATCGAACCCATGACTCCACAGGCTCTCTCCTCGCAGAGCAGTGATGTTACCTCTAGGGATGAGCCGAACACCCCCGTGTTCGGTTCGTATTCAAACTCGAACAATTTCAAAAGGTCGAGTTCGAACACGAACACGAACCGAACTCAATGCAAGTCAATAGGACTCAAAAGTTTGAATTTTAGAGTGCCCTCCAAGAGGGCATATATGCAAAATATTTGCCATAAAAGGTGTATGGGGGTCCGGGTAGTGCCCTGGGGGACAGGAAACAAGGACAAAAAGTAAAAAAAAATAGTCTTTAAAGGAACAGTGAGTTTTCCATGAAATAAGGGTAAAAAATAAAAACGAAAAATTCCTTCAAATATCGTGCCTAGGAGGTCCCCATAACCTGCCCGTGAAGTGGCGAATTTTTTGGTTTTATAGAAATATGTAAAAAACAAAGAATTACATTTCAAATGACGGTAAATGGTTTTTCTTTAATCTATCCTTAAACAACTGCTTGGGGCGGCAGCCTGTATGAAAAGGGGAGACCTTTTAGGACACGCAGAACAAGTTTAGTGATTTTTTGGCTAAATTATGGTGAAACTTATGCAGGCTTTGGATGAAAGTAACAATAGGTGCTTTAAAAATTGGGCCTTTATTGTCAGCAACAGTGCCGTCACATCGGAACCCCTCTGTGGTATTGTGGAAGAGTGCAGGGTTGGACCCTGCGGTCCAATATTAAAATGATATGAATATGGTACAGGCGTCAGTGCACACAAATATTGTGCCTTTGGTGGCAGCAATTGCCTTCACACCGTAACCCCTCTGAGGTATTGTGGAAGAGTGCAGTGGTGGAGGTTTTGGTAATGCAGAAGAGATCCCTGATCTATTCAGTTACATCAGCAGCTATAACAAAACCGGGTCAGCAATGTTTAGGCACTTGTACTGCACTACTGTATTTGGTGAGAATCGGCGCACACCAGTAGCAACAGGAAGCAAACAGAACAGGCAGGGCATACACAGAGAGATTAGTCAAATGGCAGGCAAAGTCGGCAACAGATCGGGTCCTCAGAACAAGCAGGGTCAGTAACAAGTATACAAACTGATTCAGTAAGCTAGCGATGCGGGAATAAAGGCTGAGACACACTGAGCGTGTAGCGACGCACAGCGTAGCGAAGAGAAGCAAACATTTTGCAGGCTTGACTTCACTCCGCCTCGCAGCGTGTCTACACTGCATTACGTTTGCTTCTCACCGCACTGGACAGGAATCCTCTAACTAAATTAACCCCTTAATGACCCCTGACGTACCCTGTACATCCTGTCCTCGGGCCTCCCTTAGACCCGCGGACGTACAGGGTACGTCAGCGGCGCCAAATCCCCCTCCCGCCCAATACTCACCTCCCTCGTGAGATCCCACGGCGATCTGGCAGGGAGGAAGCCTGCCCATGTGATTTACATGGGCAGGAGAGGCTGATGACGTCGCCACGCTGCGTGGTGACGTCATCAGAAGGTGCTCCCATGTGTTTCAATGGAGGGGAGGGGGGGGCTCGTTCGGAGCCCTCTATCTCCCCAACCATTGAAGCTAGGGAGATGCCGTTTGCACCGCTGGAGAGGGGAGAGCCTCCCCTTTCCAGCGGTGTATGGCATTAACAGTTTCGCCGCCGTATCGCTTTTCGGCGCCAATTGGCGCCAAAACGCGATTCAAACCTGGAGGGGGGCTGACATCTTGGATGTCAGCCAAGCCTCCAGGTTCCCCCCCACCCACTGACAACCTCACCATATGTGTGAGGATGTCAGTGGGCCAGTTAACCCTCTAGCTGCCATGTAGAGATAAGGGGATCCTAAGGATCCCTTTATCTCCCGATCCATGGCAGCTGGATGGTCATATTTGCCATCATTTAAAAGGCCTGATTATGGCCTTTGAAATGATACCAAACATGACCAGGTTTGGTTTTAAAAAAAATTTTAAAAAAAAATTAAATAAAAAAATAATAATAAAAAAATTAAATAAAATAAAAAAATGTTTTTTTTTAAAAGTTTTTTTGTCTGGGGGGGTTTAATTAAATAGGACCTAGGCTGTCATCTAAAAATAATTAGCACAAAATGGTCAGAATGAGCGCAGCGCACATAGGTGAACTGTCTCAGCAGTGAAGGGGTTAAAAAGCAAACGCATGTTAAAATTGGGTATTTCTAGTCTCAGGACAAAATTTTGAACCTATTTAGCCGGGGTCTTTTTGGGTGGTTGTAGATTTTGGGGATTAAATTACGAAAAAGTGTGTTTTTACCATTTTTTTCCTCATATTTCATATTTTTTTTTATAGTAAATTATTCGATATGATGGAAATAATGGTATTTCTAGAAAGTCCATTTAATGGCGGGAAAAAGGGTGTATAATATGTGTGGGTCGAATAAACGAGTAAGAGGAAAAATTGTCCTAAACACTAACAGCGCAGAAACGTAAAAACAGCAGCGGTCACTAAAAGACGGATTTGTGTAAAACCGCCCGGTCACTAAGGGGTTAAAATGTACACACAAAACCGTTTTATTTTCACAAAACACATGTTATATAGGCAAAAAAAAGTTTCTACTGAATAAAATACATCAAAAATTACTGTTAATTTAATAGGAATAGTATAAAAATATAAAAAAGGTAACCCCTGATCATATATATTATAGGGACACGGAGCGCCGTGTATAGAGTAGGGATGCAGTGATAACACACACAGACATATACGTATATATCAACACGCAAACCTATATATACTGTGATAAAGTACACGGTATGGTCTGTGACGGGGTGTATATTCCCTCTAAACTGTATAGGGAGGGATATGATATTTAGCTCCAGGGGGAGCATTTGTACTATATATGGAAGCCCAAGAGGTTCTTTTACTCTCCACACACTGTTCAGCTGGAAGTAATTTAGCAGCAGTGAAAAGAAATCACTGCCTGCTTTTTCACTCTGAGGGAGGTGCCCGTGGTGGAGAGGAGCAAAGTGATTTGGTTCCTGGCTGAAGCTTGATTGCTAACATAACAGTTCTAAGGTTGGTGAAATCTATGTTTGTTTAGTTTAGAAAAGAAGCCCTGATAGTAAGGGACCTTTAAGTGAGTCAGCGCTCAAAGGAGCTAGAGTTTGTTTTTTAGGGATGTGTTTGTTTTGTTTTTGAATGCTGACACTGCTGTCTGCTAAACAGCAGTTAATTCAATAAAGGACTTGTTTATAAAATCCCAAGAGGACCGTGCTTTCTTAAGGATATAACACCCAAGGTGGGTACAAGGATTACAATATGGTGGAGAATGCGGGCAGAAAGCACATAAATGGTCTGTGGGTATGTGAAGCTCCTGCTAATCTGCATATGGAAGATATTTTTTTCTTTTTCTGTGACCTGCTGACTTTTTGGCTCTGTGGATACATTGTTATTACTTGCCTTTGGAATAAGGATGGAGGACCTAATGAAAGCTCTGGTGCGACCGCCGTGCAGCAAGAGACAAATCGCCTAGTGGCTGCACAGGTTGAAAACCTAAGGGACGCTCAGCAGGAAGATAGGGCTATCCTTGCCAATGTTTTGCAAAGACTGATATTGCCACCTGAAGGGAGCCCTCCTGTGGACCGAGCTGTCAGTATCCGCGCAACCAACTTCCTGCATAAAATGTCAGAGGCGGATGATACAGAGGCTTAACTCACAACTTTTGAGAGGGTCGCTGCCCGGGAAAAATGGCCGTTTGATCAGTGGGCTGGGCTGCTGGCTCCATGCCTAAGTGGGGAATCCCAGAGGGCCTATGAAGATTTGCCCTATGACCAGGCCCAGGACTATACACAGCTAAAGGATGAGATCCTGACTCGTATAGGCATAACTCCCGGGCTTAGGGCCCAAAGGTTCCACAACTGGACTTATGATATGGGGAAACCTACACGAACCCAGATGTACGAGTTACTGAGGCTTGCTCAGAAATGGCTGAAACCTGAGGTCAACCGAGCTGCTGTAATTGTGGAAATGGTCGTCATGGATCGCTTTCTCCGTCATTTGCCGACAGGACTGCGGCAATGGGTTAGCCAAGGGGACCCAAAGGATCCAGAAGCGATGATGTGCTTGGTTGAAAGGTACTTGACCGCTAAGGAGCTACACGGTATCGATCCTCAGCCTAAAACCAAATCCCCTAACCACCGGACAGGTGGGAAAACTGGAAACAAAGGACAGAACCCTGTACCCAGCATGGGACAATGGGACTATAATGCTGGAAGGTACCCAAAACCCCCGCCTCAGCCACGGGATCAGACTGAGAAACCAGTAATCTGCTTCAGATGTCTCGAAACAGGACATTTTGCCCGTGACTGCCCAGGAGGCGAAGAGCCCATGCAGTGCGATGTGGGTGCAAGGACTCTGCATAGGACTGTGTTAACTTGCTCAAAAATGTGTGTGGTGACTAGCGCTGTTGATATGACACATCTAAGACTGATAAGTGTGGAAGGAAAGCATGTGCAAGCGCTGCTTGATTCTGGGAGCGAAGTTACTTTGATAAAAGAGGTTCTGCTTCAGCCAGAACACTTAGATGCCAAGCAAATGCTTGATATTGTATGTATACATGGTGACACCCACTCATACCCCACAGCGGAGGTTGAGTTAGCCACTGATGTTGGACGGGTCAAATACCGTGTAGGGGTGGTGCCCCTGTTGCCCTATAATGTGGTATTAGGCAGGGACTTTCCCCATTTCTGTTACATGTGGGATAACTCCTTGGGCCCTCAGGAAGTGACCTCTGAAGAGGTACAGGAGCTGGACAGATGTAAAATGTTTCCTTTCAGTGATATTGACTTGGAACCAGGTAGAGAACAAGAGGCACCCCTCGCGTGCCTGGGTAATGAGGTAGAACCACCCCAGAATGAGGCTCCTGTAGAACAGTTGGATTTCCAGGATCTGGGAGTCCACTGTGGAAACTTTAGAGCTGCCCAATGCTGGTTCCACAGTCACATAGAAACACTGTTTTGGAGCTAGCCCATAGCCATGTGTTAGGAGGGCACCTGGGGACCGATAAAACCAGAGAGAGAGTTCTGGCCCGGTTCTATTGGCCTGGTATATTCTCGGCCATAGAGCGGTTTTGCAAATCCTGCCCAGAATGTCAACTAAAGGCCCCACATAAAGGCTTCCGCAATCCACTGGTACCCCTTCCTGTCATAGAGGTTCCTTTTGAGCGGATCGCAATGGACCTAGTAGGGCCTCTGCTTAAGTTCGCTAGGGGACATCAATACATTTTAGTTGTTGACTATGCAACCCGGTACCCCGAGGCAGTGCCCCTACAGAATGCCAACTCTAAGAATATAGCAAGGGAGTTAATAATGATGTTTAGCAGGATGGGTATACCAAAAGAGATCCTCACAGACCAGGGTACCCCATTCATGTCCAAACGTATGAGTGAGTTATGTAAAGTACTTAACATTACTCAGCTAAAAACTTCGGTGTACCATCCTCAAACAGACGGACTGGTGGAGAGGTTTAACAAAACACTAAAGGCTATGTTGCGTAAGGTGGTAGATAAAGACGGGAAGAACTGGGATCATCTATTAACATACCTTATGTTTTCCATTAGGGAAGTCCCACAGTCTTCTACTGGGTTTTCACCGTTTGAATTATTGTACGACAGGCATCCCAGGGGCATTTTAGATGTTGCCAAGGAAACATGGGAACAAGAGCATACCCCCCACCGAAGTATAATAGAACATGTAGTTCAGATGCAAGAACGGATGGAGGCTGTAATGCCCATAGTTAAAGAGAATATGGAAAAAGCTCAGAAAGCCCAACAAGCCAGTTACAACAGGAACGCAAGGCTGCGAGTATTCAAACCAGGAGATCGGGTTCTGATCCTTATCCCCACGGTTGAAAGCAAATTCCTAGCCAGCTGGCAAGGCCCATAGGAAATCACTGAGAGGGTCAGTGACGTAAACTATAAAGTGAGACAGCCGGGTAGACGTAAGGCAGAACAGATCTACCATATAAACCTAATGAAGCCATGGGTAGAAAGGGAGGTCCTCATGGTGACCAAAGGCAAACCTACGCACGTTGCCCATGGGAATGATCCAGAGGTCTATATCGCCGAAACTCTTGCTTCCCATCAGAAACAATAAGTTAAAGATTTTGTATCCAAAAACAGAGAGGTGTTTTCCCCAGTACCAGGGAAAACTCACATCATCAAGCATGATGTCATTACGGAACCCAGAAAGAAAGTCAATCTGAAGCCCTACAGGATACCCGAGGCTAGACGGGAAGCAGTCAGTGCAGAGGTAAAAAAGATGCTTAAGTTAGGGGTCATCGAAGTGTCACAAAGCGAGTGGACTAACCCGATCGTGTTAGTGCCTAAACCAAATGGGGAAATACGGTTCTGCAACGATTTCCGTAAGTTGAACGACATTTCTAAGTTTGATGCTTACCCCATGCCTCGGGTGGATGAACTGATAGAAAGATTGGGTAAAGACCGATATCTTAGTACATTGGACTTGACCAAAGGATATTGGCAGGTGCCCCTGACCATGAGAGCCAAGGAAAAGACGGCTTTTTCT
This sequence comes from Leptobrachium leishanense, assembly GCA_009667805.1. Classification (NCBI taxonomy): domain Eukaryota; kingdom Metazoa; phylum Chordata; class Amphibia; order Anura; family Megophryidae; genus Leptobrachium; species Leptobrachium leishanense. The sequence goes on along the minus strand of CM019065.1, from coordinate 343,251,833 downwards.
ACCCCTGAGGGGTTATACCAGTATAAGGTGTTACCATTCGGGCTGCATGGTGCCCCAGCCACCTTTCAGTGCATGATGGATAAGATACTCCAACCCCATAGAGAGTATGCAGCTGCCTATCTGGATGATGTGGTAATTCACAGTGCGGACTGGGAAACACATCTGTTGAAGCTTCAGGCAGTACTGGATAGTATACGGACTGCTGGTTTGACAGCTAACCCCGCTAAGTGCTCTTTAGGCCTAGAAGAGGCTAAATATCTGGGGTACACCATCGGGCGGGGGCTCCTTAAGCCACAACAGAGCAAGGTAGTAGCCATCTCTGGTTGGCCACGTCCGGTAACAAAAAAACAAGTCAGGGCATTTCTGGGCTTAACGGGATATTATCACAGGTTTATCCCTGACTTTGCTACTATTGCTAACCCCCTGGTTGAGCTCACCAAAGGTAAAAGCCCGGTTATGGTTAAATGGTCCCCAGAAGCAGAGTGTGCCTTTCTGATCCTGAAAGAAGCTCTGTGTGCTGATCCTGTGTTGGTGGCTCCGGATTTCACCAAATCGTTTGTAGTACAGACCGATGCGTCTGATGTAGGCCTGGGTGCAGTGCTTTCTCAGGTACATGGGGGAGAGGGACATCCAGTCATGTACCTGAGCCGCAAACTAAACCCCCATGAACAGAGATACTCCGTGGTGAAGGAGTGCCTCGCTATTAAATGGGCTTTATGATTCTTGAGGTATTATCTGCTAGGGTGGCGGTTTACACTGGTTACTGATCACGCACTCTTAACGTGGATGAGGCAGAACAAAGAAAAAAATGCCAGGGTGACTAGATGGTTCCTGAGTCTCCAGCCATACCAGTTCACTATGGCCCACAGGGCTGGTACTGCCCAGGGTAATGCGGATGGTCTCTCCCGTGTTCACTGTTTATGGTCCGAGGCCGCTCACCCCGATGGGCCTGAGCTGGGGGGAGGGATATGTGACAAAGTACACGGTATGGTCTGTGACGGGGTGTATATTCCCTCTAAACTGTATAGGGAGGGAAAGGATATTTAGCTCCAGGGGGATCATTTGTACTATATATGGAAGCCCAAGAGGTTCTTTTACTCTCCACACACTTCAGCTGGAAGTAATTTAGCAGCAGTGAAAAGAAATCACTGCCTGCTTTTTCACTCTGAGGGAGGTGCCCGTGGTGGAGAGGAGCAAAGTGTTTTGGTTTCTGGCTGAAGCTTGATTGCTAACATAACAGTTCTAAGGTTGGTGAAACCTATGTTTGTTTAGTTTAGAAAAGAAGCCCTGATAGTAAGGGACCTTTAAGTGAGTCAGCGCTCAAAGGAGCTAGAGTTTGTTTTTTAGGGATGTGTTTGTTTTGCTTTTGAATGCTGACACTGCTGTCTGCTAAACAGCAGTTAATTCAATAAAGGACTTGTTTGTGAAATCCCAAGAGGACCGTGCTTTCTTAAGGATATAACACCCAAGGCGTGTACAAGGATTACAATACGTATATATCAATACGCAGATATATATATACACCCACCCACAGACCATATATACACATACTCACATGGGGGGGTGGCATGTGGACAATCTCAACTAAATGTGCCCCCCCCCATTTGGCTGATCCCTCCAGAAGAAATGTTGAACCGGACAGAGCAGAGAATATATATATTATTCTCTGCTCGATCGGGTTCAACATTTCTTCTGGAGGGATCAACCAAATGGGGGGGGGGGCAATTAGTTGCCAAAATGTGTGTGTAATACAAGTCTGGATATATATATTTGTAGGAATATATATATATATATATATATATATATATAGATAAGATATATATCATACCTGCCCTTACCTTCCCCTATTAATTTGCTAAAAATATACACACAAAAAAAACCACTGCCTGAGACCCCGCACAGCCCACATGCCACCCCCTCTACCTGGCTGGATGTATCTAATATATATAATTAAATACATTCACCCAGGTAGAGAAAGAAAAAAAAAAGTTTTATTTTATGTTCCCGGGGACATTTAAAAATGTCCTCTGATTTTTTTTAGCAATGTGTCACCTTACCTTAGCCTGGTGGTCAGTGGGGGCTCCCTTTATCCTGGTTGTGGGGGGGTCTGCCGTGGCCGCAGGTGCAGTGGCTCCCTCCCTGCGCTGCCTGTCTCTGCCACATGCACCCGGGCGGCTAGCCTGCACAGTCACAGCTCTGTCATCGTATGCTCCTCAAGGGGGTCCTTGGGAGGCCCCTGCAGGCTGCCCTCTACAGTGCCTGATTAGAGGGCCGTGTCTGCCTGATGTTTTAGTAACAAGAATGTTTTATCCCATAGGCTTCAATGTTAAAAATATACCTGTTTTAATTCAATATCTAATAAACTGTTGCTTATAATATTCTGCAGTAAAGAGTCTCTTTATTTCTAGATTTTTTTAGTATTTTTTAAGCATTTCTTATACTTTTTTAAAAAAAAATGTTTTAGAACTTTTGCGAACGTCCCAAAAAGTTTGAAGTTCGCGAACTGTCAAACGGCCGATGTTCGATGCGAACTCCGAACAGATTGAACCGAACAGCTCATCTCTGTTAACCTCTACTCCACCCATTCTGTCCCCAGTTAGCAATTATCCTCTTGCTCGTAACACAAAACACTCACATCTCATATATTTTTGCTAAAATCAATAAATATACATAAATATATGATAAATCCTGTATTTATTATGTCTTAATAGAGAAAGATATGATTGAACGCCTTAATACACGGTTTATGTTGAATGAGAACTCGGTTCTCTAAGCACAGGTAGAGGAGGAACTGCGTTCCCCCTAGATTTGACTCCTGGTTTATACTCTGTTTCCATGTATCACAATCTTAAGAAATTCTGGAGACCCTTAGTTCAGTTAGTACTGATTTTCACTGGGCAAACCATAGTGAACATGGTTTGACATGGTTAGACATTTCTTGATGGCTATTATGTTCTGTATAAATCATTATGTGAATATCATACGCCATACATAGGAATAATAAGGAGCACTAAACCAAAAATGTCTGTAGCTGATACATCTCGCTTATTCCACTTTTGCATTATTCTATGATTCTATAGCTTAGCTTTTATCTTTACAGGGACACAAACGCTTACATAAGCAGTAACAAGATTACTTGTGCATTACAAACAAAAACACCTTATAAAACACATGCTGCTGTTTTTTTTCTTTGTTTGAAGTAATTGCATATAAAAAGAAAAAATTAAATTAGGTTTAACTGTTGTTTCCATTTTTTGGGGATTTTTCCCTTAATGCAAAATTTACCAAAACCTTTGCAAAACATTTACTTTACAGCTGTGATTTATCCAATCTACAGTATTTACCAGTTAATGAGGTGGAAGAGTGAAGGTTTAGATAATACTGCAGGGGGTCTATTGTGTTGATGAGATAAGAGGTGGCAGCTGAATGAGATATGACAGAGGGCTTAAAAGACTTCTAATCCACCCCCCTGGTGTTGTCTTTTGAATACATCCCACCACACACTACAATGCTATGAGTTGGTTTACTAGACTTCAGACCAATTCCTTCATTCTATGTCCAAAGCCACACAGTGAGGAGGAGCAAGCACTGTAAATATACTGTGGGGGGGGGGGCAGTTTACAAAACAAAAGATCACGCAAAGGATGCACCCAGTGACACATAAAGTAAACTATTTTCTTAACTAAACAAAGAAGAGAAAAACAAAGCACATGTGAGATATCAACAACATAAAATAAACAAATCGTTTCATTTTTTCGGTGGTAGTTTCCCTTTAAGCAGATGTTTTGATATCAGCTAAAGTGGTTCACGACCTATATTTCAACATAATTTCAGTTTTAAACAAATGAAGAAATAACATTGCAACATTAATTGTGCAACTTTCTAAATTCTTACTGTTACAATATAATAATCACCGGATAATAGTGTATAATTATTTATGATTATATACTGTATATGTACAGTATACATATATTTATACAAAATTACCCACGCAATCAGAAAATATTTACTTTTTGCTTTTGAGAATTCTTTCTTAAGAGTATCATCACATGTACATTGGTGGTTCTTTTGTTTTTAATAACTGCTGTCCTAATAAACAGATTTAAAAAAATGTGTTTTTTCCGTGGAAGCTGCAATATATAGCCTGTAAATTACCATCACATATTCACTAAAACCCAGGACGATATAATGTTGACAATTTAATATACCATTCGGATTACTTGGAAGAGAATGAGCACTGAACCATTGGGCATACAACAATAACATGTATTTTTGAATTAACTTTGCTCCCTTATAAGAACTAGCTTTGTCAAATTAGACATTGATGGATCCTTGGGTTTTCAAAATGACTCAATTTTAATTATGACTCATTTTATTATTAAATATAAGCTATGGGGAAAATTCAGGCGATGTTGCAACACAGAATTCAGTTTTTTCGTGAAGAAAAAAAAACAAAACAATAAATGTCTACGAAAAATCCCTTGTCAGTTTTGTTCGACACATTTTCAAGAAATGAGAAAAAGCAGATGTTCCCCTTTGGAACTGTCACAAATAAAATCTGTCAACCCTGCGGGAAATAGAATCTTGTTTGAACAAATATTCTCCCTGATCTGTACATCTGCTAGAGAGGAAGTTTGTTTTATCAGTAGCTTGTTGCATTCTCATTGTAGCAACTCATAGAATGTTTGTCATTATCGCCTCTGGTTTAGTAAAAGTGGGGAGCGTTGCTGACCTTCACGCCTGACATTTTCCTACAATTATTTGTGACTGCTTCGAGTGCCCGATAGGAGACTGTATATGGATTATTTTGGCTGAAAGAACTCCATGCGCATTTTAATGAAACCCTGAAGTTATTGTTCACACATTTAATATCATTTTATAACATACATTTGTGCGATACACGAAAAAGAGAAAATATGAAAAATAAAAAATGAAGGTGCATGACGAGATAATACAACTAGTATGTATTACAACAAATTACTTTTTATTTTAATGCAGGATGAGTAATTACTTTTTAGTCTCCTCCTGTGTCCTGTTATTTCCGTATTGAGCTTTAACAAAGCTAAAGAGCAGATGGGGTCCCCTACTTAATCTGATAGTTGCTAAGGAGATCTTAGCACATCACGTGATATCCAGAGAAAGGACAAATATACTTCAGGTAATGACTAGGAAACAGGAGAAGGAAATGTTAAAAGGTCACAAACCTAGAAGCAGTGATTGAGGTAAAGTAAAAAAAAAAAAGACTAGAATGCCTCTTTAAGTATTTTCCTATTTCTTGACTGGCTGAAACAACATTAGTTTTCTGCATTGTGATTCTTCGTTCGAGCCATGCAGTGCTAAGGTGCTATGTGAGTCAACCCCACGCCTTCACATATGTTACAACTATTGGAACATTGTGTACTGTGAGAACTCGGTATGAGGAAGAGATACATTTGCTTCTCTCTGTTATTAAACTAAATTTTTGACAGTGCTCGGTGAGGCTGGGTCCACACAAGCGTAGAAAGTACATCCTTTGTAACAGACATATTTTTGCATGGACTTATTTGTGGACATCACACGATGTGGCTGAATTTTCACACTGAAGATTAAAAATTTGAGAAATATAGAAGCTGAAGAAGCCGTTGCGTTTTGTAGTCCCAGTTTCCCAAACATGTGCCAGATATCGAATGAGCTCTCATCTGACGTCCTGTTGTATTCCTGCCTATAGGAAGCATCACGTCAGTAGACATGTCTCGATGCACACCCTAGCAATTTGATGCCGACCACAAATCAACATCCGTTCTAACGTGCCCCAGCCCGAGGACTCACATTGTGTAGTCACACTCAACCAACAGGAGCAGACACATAGACAAATCATTTGATGACACAAGCATACTGTGATTTTATGAGGTTTACATGCAAAGATATCCAAACATAGACATTTAAATAATTTTTTGAGAAAGGATTTTACCAGGAAGGATACATTGAGATTTCTCTTGTTTTCAAGTATGTGCTGGGTGGCGAGTATGTACCGTTAGGTGTCTTGCCCAATGACACTTACTGGAGGGCTGCTCTTGCCGGGATTTGAGCCTGTGTCTCCATGGCCTCCACAGCAGTGATGTTAAGAGCCTGGAGATTCGACAGTCAAGCCAGGCGTCGAATACACAGGTGATCAGTATAGAATGAACACTGAATATGCACTGAGAGGAGTGATAATCCACGTCAGGGCAAGGAACCAGGGCTCAGGTGTCTGTATTTGAACTTGAACCGTGTCATCATGCCGTGCCCGCATCCTCGACCCATGTTCATGACCATCTGCTACTTCACTCGGCAGCCAAAGCAAGAAGTGAGGAAGGCGCTGGTGGCAGCAGGGACATGGCCACAGGAGAGCGGAATGTGACATTGCTATGCTGTCCCATGGCATTTAAGTCTACCCGATGCCTGCACAAATTGCATCGTTAAGGGATTAAAAACTGCTAGTTTGTCATTGCTAATCTTTGCTCCTTATCAATGTGCCACAAGTGAAAAATCACTGATCTAGATGTTGTTATTATGTCACAACATTGATAAGAAAACACTAGTAGAGCTTTTATTTCCACTATAATTACTTCAGTTGATAACACACACAAGTTAAGTGTATATACAACAAACCATTGCCACATTGCCAATATCACCACACAAAAATGCCAAAGTTTCCCAAAATACTACATTATACCCACACTGCCAAGAAACACCAAATCACCTACAAAGATAATACTGAAGAATTGCAAATAGTGGAGCGCCGCGCCAAAAAAATCCACACATCCCCTGTCACCGTGTACCCATTTAGTGGTTTTCCCAAAACCAGTTGTGGCCCAATGCATCCAAAGAAAATAACAATAGAAAAGATACAGTGCACCAAGGAATCTGGAATACGTACACTTATGTGATAACGCATATGAATAAATCTCTCCAGAAATTTCCAGCATTATATATAAAACAAAATAAAATATTATTGCGTAGTATGTACATACAGAGGTATACATATATATGCGTATTTTTACACTCACATAAATAGAGCCTGAACTGGCTCTAAGTAGAATCACCTTTTGGGTATTTGTCTTCTAGTTCTTAGGTATCCAATGACCTTCACCTCTTCTACTTCAATATCCACTTGGGAAAGAAAAGATAGAACAAGGGGTGCTCCCTAGTGTAACTCTGTATATAAATTTGCATTCATCAAATACATAGCGAGTTTGCACTTACTTTCGGTGGAGTCCCCCCTGACTCTTAAATATAAGCGGATGGATTTTTTAAAAAATTTTTAATTTAAGATTTTTATTTTGCAAAGAAGTAAGGTCGCAAACTGACCCGTAAAATTGGCCTTGCAGGGCCAAACAGCTCAATCACATTTATATTTTATATTTTAAATTCTATAACAGCTGCAAATCCTCAAAAGAAACGCATAAAATATGAGAGGGGGGCCTCCATATGTAAGCCTAAAATATCAGAAAACGGGTGGGGGGAAAAAATCAGAAGGAAAAATTCCACAAAATAACAAGAAAGTTACTGCTAGGATGTCCCCAGCCAGGGACATACAGGTCACAAAAAATGAGCAAGAGAATAAAAAGTCTGAAAGTCCGCGCAGAAAAATAGCAAATCATGTAAAATATATAAAAGAAAAAGAAAGGGAAGCATCGAAAAGGCGGAACGGCTCCTGGAGTAGTACACTCAGCCAGTGTCTCTTAATGGCATCAGACGTAAGACAGGCAGGGCCAAGCTTTGCAGGCCAGGTCGGGCAGGAAAAGCACTGTCAAAGACGGGGAGTGAGATCCGCAAAGGCCAGAAGCCCACATTGTGGATACTGCGGATGTCTAGTCCCCAAGTCGGCCTAGTGGGCACGCAAGCCGCGCCGCGAGACGAAGGCCGACACTGCCTCCCTTCAGTGCAAAGCCCACCAGTCTCAGTCGGCGTCCCTGGTGCAAGCCCCGTGGCCGACATTCCCACGTCTATCGGTGCAGCAGCAGCCTCATACACTTGTCTCTTGGCCGTGCTCCCCCTCCGACACGCAGATGGCAGGCGCAGTCCATGATCTGGGCCTCCAGGCCCACCACTCCACAGATCAGCATCTCCAGCAAGACATCTGTCAGGTTCAGCACCCCCGGAGTCTCTTCCTTCAGGTCCTCAGGCTCCTGGTCATTTCCCAGCAACGCTATCAGCCGCCGCCATGGACGGCAGGTAAGTGGACTCTCTTCAACCCCCGGAGTCTGATTGAGACAGGCCTCGAGGGCATCAAACTAAGCCTCCATTCCACTGGCAGGCGGAGGGTGGTCCAAATTGTGCCGCTCTGGTCACTTCTCTGGGTCCCTCACCAGGGGGACAACAGATGCAGCCGGAGGATGGGGGCCCTCCATCCCCACTGTCTGCATCTGACAAGTCCCCAGCAGAGGTGCGCCTCAGGGGAACAAAGAGCGAGATGTCCAGGTGGCAAAAAAAGAAATAAAAAAGGCCTCAAAATGGCCGACGGACGATCAGCGTTACCAGAAGGCTTTCACATAAAACTCAGCTGTGCTCCGGCGAGGGGGGGCAATAACGGGCCCCGGAGCAATCCCCATAATGGCCAGCCGTGCAGGGTCTCCACTGGTGCATTATACACAGAAAAAGTCAAGCTAAAAAAAAAACATAAGAGGAGAGTCCTTAAGAGCTTCAAGAAGACACGTCTGCCCTCATGCAGAGCTGAGCCACGCCACCGACTAAGCGGATGGATTTTTAAGGATAATCCAAAAAAACTTTCCAGGAGATTTAAAACAGGTAAGCAGGCAGGATAAAAAAATTGCACTTTTTATTAAAATTCAAATTACCAGGACACGTTTCGCCATCATTGTCCATCATTACAGTCACATACATTAATTCATCTTTCCTATAACTTTTTCAGTCTTTTCTTACCGCCAACATTTAATGAAAGAAAGAATTAATGTGCAAATTAATTACTTAATCATCGAGGTTCATTACTGAATCAGGATATGATTAATTAACTAATTTCACGCCAGGAGAATGAGAATGTCAATTGTTGACAGATTTCAGCAGTTTGTCATGCCCAGAAACATAAAAGACAGCTGCTATGTTCCTCAGCGAACCATGAACGATACCAGGCAAACCATAAAAAAAACATGGCATTTAATGGAAGACACACAATGTTTCAGTCGCCCTTGAGAAAGGTTTGTGGGCCTATGGTTACTTCTGGATTGTCTGGTGTCATTCTTCGTTCATTGAAGTATTGTGGTGGTTGGTCTCCCTGGCCAAAAGAGCACCTTTGCTACTTTCTAAATGTGATTTTTGTCGAGTGTAGATCCCTATATAACTGGCAAGTTCCTGACTGTTCCTGACAGTCGATTGGTAAACCTAGATTGCTTCGTGACTTTCATTATTCCGCAACATTTACAATTCTGAGACTCTTTCAAGGCAGCGTCCATTCGACTCATTTTGACCACCATGTAAAGAACCGTCAGTTTATCATAGCTTTTTATTGCTCTGTGGTTTTGTCTACATTCCTGAAAAGCAGTATAGCATGTGCGATTTGTGTTTTTCTTTCCTCATGTACAGGATGGAAAATTATACACTACCTATGGCAGCTTTCTCGGAAGAAACAGCTACCAGGCAGCAACCTAACCAATCTTTTCATCCTTCTCTTGAGACTGGCGCTCGCTGGGCTCTGAACAGTGTCCTCTGTTGAGTTCAATGGAGGGTTTATACTTTCCCAGCCATTAGCCAGCTGCCTTAGCATTTCATTAACTGGAAAAGGATTTTTTTTCTTTTTTTGGATGCATGAGCATCATGTCGAAACAGTGTGACCAAGTGGAAGTAACCGAGTCTGCTCAGTGTTAGACTTTGAATTTGTGTTTATCCTATCCCGAGTGCACATCGTATACTGTCATCTGGCTTCATTTCAGTAGAACTTTGGAATGGAAAAACATGTGTTCCTCTTACAGTGTTTACCGTTAAAATAGATGTGATAAAATAAACCAAGGTCATGGTGGAATTGCTTGTCGTTATCTCACATGTTTATGTGTCCATTGTTCGTCATGAGCCAGGCTGAGGGAACTGCGAGCAAAAACAAAATTATATATTTAGGATTCTAAATGTAGGAATGGAATCTGCAGTTGGGACGAAAAAGACATTCCTCACTTTGAGTCTATTTTTTTAAACAAAGAGTAGGTTGCTAAGAATGACTTTTTTATCTTCAGAAGTTTCAGGGCTTGTCTGAGAAAGTCGTCCTAATCTAGTTTACAGTGGGTTGATATTAAGATGTTACAACTATGTACATTTAGCAATCCGGGAAGACCTTTTCAAGTTTGTTTTATGTTGATACAATTAAAACATTGATCTAAACTTGACAAAGATTAAGGGCTAGTTTCCAAGCCTGATGTAAACATAACCAGAGCTCTGGTAAACTTATCAACTTTGCATTTGTATACCAGTAGTCAGAAACCTTGGCCCACCAGATGTTTTGGGACTACATTTGCCTTGGATCTTTGTCAACGCAACAAGTAGCTGAACATCCTGGGGAAATGTAGTTCAAAAACACCCGAGGGTCAAGTTTGTTGAACCTCTGCCGCAAAATTTAATGGCTCTAGTAAGTTTACACCTCACTCAGAATCTAGCCCTGAAAGGGTTATTCAATAAGAGCTGGATTTGCCACCGAATTGCATCAAACGGTGAATTTCATGGTATGTGCATTTTCGTGGCAGTTTGGCTATTCAGAAAGCTGTCAATTCACCTTGAAATTGAAAGCGAACTTGTCCAATAGAGAAGTAATGGATAACACCAATATGCAAGGTTTTGTTGTTTTGAAATGAATAGGTGTATCTGAATGGATTTCTTGTGCAGATTCCGAAAATGACCTTCAAAATTCCATATCACGTCAAGTTTTTTCACAAATGACAGAAATGTTAAAATTTTAAAAAACGTTTCATGAATGGTCTTTGTGCGGGGATTTCAAGGCCATTGGAATATTGCTCGGCCAACAAGCAGGCTACACCAAATTTCCTTGCTTTTTGTGTGAATGGGACTCCAGAGCAAGGACGGAACATTGGGTTCGGCAGCAGTGGCCAGTCAGAAGTACATTCACACCTGGCGAAAAAACCATTGTTTCACTTCCACTGGTTGATCCCTCGAAAATACTCTTGCCACCTTTACACATCAAACTTGGCTTAATGAAGCAATTCGTGACAGCTTTAAGCAGGGACAGTAAATGCTTTCAGTATCTTGGTGGTAAGTTTCCATCAATCACGTCTGAAAAAATTAAAGCTGGCATTTTCATAGGTCCTCAAATACAAAAATTAATGGCAGACAACATATTCGAGGAAACCATGAGTGAGTGCGAATTGCGAGCATGGACTGCATTCAGAATGTGGTACACAACGTTTTGGGGAACACAAAGGCTTCAAATGACACCACTTTAGTCGAGGATATGCTGGAATCCTATGAACTGCTTGGTTGCAACATGAGCGTCAAAGTTCACTTTCTTCATGGTCATCTAAATTACTTTCCTCACAATCTTGGTGATTTTTCGGAAGAACATGGCGAGCGCTTCCATCAGGATATTAAAGTGATGGAAAAGAGATACCAAGGAAAGTGGACTGTACATATGATGGCCGACTATTGTTGGATGTTGAACAGAGACTGTACGGACGCACGCCGAAGATAATCCAAAAAGAGGACGTTTGAAGGGGAGCCCAGTGGCGAATGTTAGGTATGTTTGCTTTTGAATATGTACTTATGTTTATCTATTCCTTAAACAATCATTCCGCCCCTCCAGAGAACATTTTCACACGTTACAGACGTTGCCATATACCAAGGTCGTTAAAAAATAAAGTGGTTTTAAATTTTCACATTTCCATCATTTGTGAAAAAACTTGACGTGATACGGAATTTTGAAGGTCATTTTCGGAACCTGCGCAAAAAATCCATTCAGATACACCTATTCATTTGAAAACAACAGAAAAAGGTTGAGGTCTGTGTAATGTTGCAAATGTATTGCTCTGCTGCTAGTCCAAGTTACTTATAAAGAAATGCAGACAGGCAAAATGCATCCACCGATTTCAGTTTGTCGACCCTGCTGTGAATTCAGCATTCACCGCAGGGTCCCCTAAGTACGTTGAAAGGGATCCGCCGAACACCGCCGATCGGCCCGCTGAATGCAGCCACTGACCACCGAACGCCGCCAAAGAAAACCGACAAACCGCTGAACGCCGCCGAGCTGACCGCCAATCAGCTGTCGAACGCCGCCAAAAAAAGTCAATCAGCCGCCAAACGCTATCTGAACTGGAAAACAATAAAAACTGAACTCTGCTAGTAAAAAAATAATTTTTAAAACAATAAAAATGTATGGAATTGCATGGAAATAATACAAAAGATCCTATAAAAATAACAAAAAGGTCAAAACAAAAAGGTCAAAACAAGAAGTAGAAAGCACTGTGGGAAGATTTAATTGTAAAAGCAGATGCACTGTAAATAAATATATATAAATATATCGTTGCATGTTTTGTTATATAAGTAGTTAGAGAACTTAAGAGGAGGCAATATAGAGCTGAATAGCTCTGTGTTGACAGAAAACATCTAGGGTCAGTATGAAACAGCTGGGTATTTTCTGAAACATCTGTAAAGACAAAATCCACACAGCCAATCAAATTACTAACATTATATGATATAAAGATGTAAAGCAATAATTAAATAAATGCTTAATGTAAAGAAGTCACACACTCAAAATGATCAGTTCTATATATTTTTAAATGACAAACCTGCATCCTGATGTTTGAATGCAAGTCACTGCTTGCAAAAGCACAACACTCACAAATAAAATATGTCAGTCTAGGGGTAACACAGAGTTCCAACAGAAGGATACAGAGGGAAAATACGATGAGAGTGAGTTTTCTATAAAATAGACTGTAATTTCTAACCCAATTCCTAATTTCTAACCTTAGCTATTGAAAATGGCACGTCGGAGCGTCGAATATGGCCGTGGCTGAATTGGATCGTCAAAAAGACGTGACTTTTTTACTGTGTCGATTTTTGACTCATGGCATCTTATGGAAATGCATATGAAAGACACTAAGAATGTTGTCTTCAAAATGGCAAAATAAGACATACAGGGTTATTCAGAGAGCGTGAAAAGCAGGAGAATAACTGGAGAATGAAAAATTCTAGGTCAAAATAGCCGATTTGGAAAGTGAGATGAAATGGAGAATTTTTTTGGTTTGGCTATTTTGACCCAGAGTTTTTCATTCTCCAGTCATTCTCCTGCTTTTCACGCTCTCTGAATAACCCTGATTGTATTCCATGTCCCTCTTCACGATTTTCTCAAACTTGGAAAACAACTCCAAACTAATTAACTAGCCCAATTCAAACGAACACCTGAACCACGTGTAATCTGGTTTTCACTTTCTGCTAGAGGTGTCCATTCGTTTCATAACGAATTGGAATTTGTAACAAATTATCGTTAATTCGTATTTCGGAAATACTCCCGAAATAACGAATCGATTTGATCTGAATTCGAAATGAAATGAAACAAAATAGTATCTTACAAATTTAATTCATTAAACTGTTTCATCATAAAATAAATAATTGATCAATTGGGGTTTTATTTAGTAATCCAAAATTCAAATCGATTTATCAACTATCAAATCGATATCGAATTGATATATCCACCATTGAAATGATATATCAACTATCAAATTGATCTTAAATTACAATACATACAAGTACTACAGTCAGCAAATGACTTAACCCTTTCGCTGCTGAGGCTTTTCCCGCCCCTGTGCTGAGGTCATTTTTTACCTGTTTTGCGCATCATGTTTAAACGTGTTTTGAAGGCTTATTTTAGTATATGACATCGACATATTATATATCGTTCTTTCCGTCAGACTCGGTAGATTCATAATATGTCATTATTATATGTATACGTTATGTCATGTTTGTATATTATAACAAAAAATGCAATAAAATATGTATTTTCAATAATTTACAGCGTGTAAAGTGTTTTTTTTCCACATTTTAACATGCGAGCAATTGCGGTTATATTTTGTATGGGGTGCGCTTGTTAAAAAAATTAGAGATGGGGTCTCGTTACATTTTGTTTTGGGGAAAATGACACCATTTTTAACAAACGCACCGCATACAAAAATCGTTAATGCAGCATCATTGTTCACATTATAATTGAAATGGGAACAATATTGCTGCATTAACAAAACAAAAAAAAAAAAAAAAGTGTTTATTTTTTTTTTATTATTTTTTTTTTTTAATTTTTTTTATTTTTATTTTTATTTTTTTTATTTTTTTTACAATTTTTTTTACTTTCATGTTTGGTATCGTTGGAACGGCCATGCTCTGGCCGATCCAACGATATCAAAATTTAACCCCTAACTGCCACGGATCGGGAGATAGGGAGTTCATTGGAACTCCCTATCTCCACACTTCGTGGCAGTTAGGGGTTAATGCTAGGACTGGCGTCATCGTGCTGCGCACGATGACGCCAGTCCTCTGGGGGAGTTCCCGGAAGCTTGGCCGACATCCAAGATGTCGGCCAGCTCCCGGGAAGGATCGCAAATCGGCGCTTTTCAGCGCCGATTTGCGATCCAGCTCCCCAGGGGTTAATGCCAGGCATCATTTGGAAGGGCAGGCTGTGCCCTTCCAAATGATGCCTGGGTTAAGCCCCTGTGAGCCGCCGATCGGGAGGGAGAGAGGTCCGAAGGACCTCCCCCCCCTCCCTTTCAGGCGCCTCCTCCGCACATGCGGGGGGGGGCGCCTGAATTATGTGTCATCGCGGGGGCGCGATGACACATAATAATGGCGGCCACTGCTCCGGATGCCGGGCTGACATCCAGGATGTCAACCCGCACCGGAGGGGCCAGCGATCGGCCGATACCCGGCCGAACGCTGACCCCAATGCGAGGACGCGCTCAGCGCGTCCTCCGCATACCAGCGGGAATGCTGAGGACGCGCTGAGCGCGTCCTTAGCATTCAAGTGGTTAATGAAGCAAATTAATTTCGTTTTACATTTCACAAGTACTCTGGCCCTGTTATTTGGCCTCTGGTACTAAATCTTTGAGATAGCTTAATATCTAACCTTGTTTGTGAGACCTGAGCGGGCACCCACCGTAGAGCAGGCCATTTGTGCTGTTGCTCGTTCTCAGGACCCTCACAAACACCCCCCCTTGTTTCTCACTGCAATTGTAAAGGGTCATCCAGACGTGGACCCCTTGCTTGATGTGCCTAGAGGGGTGTCAGCTATACCCTCCTGACGAGGCCCAATAAGGCCGAAACGATCGTCGGGGGTTGCTGCGCCTCTCGTGCAGGAATGACGTCCTTGGCAATCAGCACTGGCCACCCTTTCTAGATGAGAGCAGGCTGATTTGCATATGGAAAATTCATCCCTGTAATGGCACAATCAAGCTAAAACCTTGTTTGTGAGACCTGAGCGGGCACCCACCGTAGAGCAGGCCATTTGTGCAGTTGCTCGTTCTCAGGACCCTCACAAACACCCCCTTGTTTCTCACTGCAATTGTGAAGGGTCATCCAGACGTGGACCCCTTGCTTGATGTGCCTAGAGGGGTGTCAGCTATACCCTCCTGACGAGGCCCAATAAGGCCGAAACGATCGTCGGGGGTTGCTGCGCCTCTCGTGCAGGAATGACGTCCTTGGCAATCAGCACTGGCCACCCTTTCTGGGTGAGAGCAGGCTGATTTGCATATGGAAAATTCATCCCTGTAATGGCACAATCAAGCTAAAACCTTGTTTGTGAGACCTGAGCGGGCACCCACCGTAGAGCAGGCCATTTGTGCTGTTGCTCGTTCTCAGGACCCTCACAAACACCCCCCCTAATATCTAACCTTAGCTTGCCTTTTAATAGGAAAATTTGATTAATTTGGGGTTTTATTTGGTGATCCAAAATTCAAATTATTGAATTGATATATCAACTATCGAATCAAAATCAAATTTCAAATCGATCCAAAACTAAACGAAATGCTAAACGAAATTCTGAAAACAAAATTATTTTAGAAGCAAAACTAAACAAATTTTTCAGCTGTGCACACCTCCACTTCCGGCACTTGACAAAAATGAATCAGTGGCTTAAAGGCGGCTAAATCCAAAGGCCAATATTCTCTACTAATTCTTCTTGACCTCTACTTTGACACTGTCAACCACATTCACCTCCAACACAGTCTTTGTGGCACATGTATTCAAGCTGCTGGTCCTTCCTTGTTCTTTCCTACCTGTTCCAATGATCATTCAGTGTCCCCTTTTCTGGAGTACCTCCTCCCTGCAATGTGTCTCTGTTGAGGTGCACCAAGGATCAGTACCATGTTAGGCAATCAAATCAATTCCTTTTGAGTTAAATACCACTTATAATGTGATGACACCTTTTCTCTGCTGCTCTTATTGATCATGTCACTAAATCATACTCTAATTGATGTCTTCCCACTTCTTCAAAATGTGGATACAACTTCTCAGCTTTCCTCCTTCCAAAAAGAACCCTTGCCATCAATCTCTAGACAACTGAATGAAACTATGGTGGCAACAAAGGTGAAATCTACAGTAAATAACTTCGACATAAACTAAAGTGGAAACCACATTAAAAAAAAGAGGCTAAGAATTACGCTAGACAATGCTGACAGAAAATACAATGCAAAGAATGGTGGAAAGTGAGGAGAACTACAATGGAAGTTCATTAAATGTTGCAGTCACTGTAGTTTTAAGTTAACTGATCCATTGAACTTTACCAAATTAAATCCACCTTTCAATGACAGAGTGATGGTTAGTGAATAAACCCTAATGTGTTTAAAAATAAATCACAGAAATACATTTACAGTTTCTTTTTACACATCCAAGTATTTACATGGTATGTGACCTGGACATTAAGTTTCCAACCTGTCTTAACCTACTCCTACACAGCTTACAGTGAAGAAGAACAAGGCAGACTATTCAGGAATTCTGTTGTAAATACTACACCACCTACTTAATAAACCCTACTAGATACCATTTGCTTAGTGTCAGACGAAACAGCTGCCATTTCTAAATACACCACATATCTAGATCAGGCAGAAAATCTGAAAAAACTGCTACAGCTGCTAGAACCCTACCCAGGAAATGTCTTCCATTTTTCCTTTTCTGACACAGGTAGATTTTGAGCTTCACTCCTACTTAGTTTATTGCAATATCTAAATATCTAAATCATTTAACACCAGGTCCTTTGAATCAATATATTTCTTAGGCAAGAGTGGAATAGCTATTTGAGATAACTTCTGGAGCCATTACGTATAACTCTAGCAGTTACCTTAGTGCCAAGAGGGCAATAGGGCCCAAGGTTGGGATAGGGGCCTTGGGATAGGGGCCTGTCTCTTTTTATCTCTGACTATACAGTAATATCTAATGGTAAGAGACAAAACCATACATAGTGTACTCTTTTAAATTAAGTAAATAATTCTGTGAATAAAAAACAATATATAAGCAAGTAACTCACATGTGCACGGTTAGGAATACATGTTCTAAGGTACAAGGAAAAAATAAAAGCATACAATAATAGTGTAGACAGTTAAGACATAGGTAATATCACAAAAACCCAATGAAAAAGAGTCAAAATCATTACTGCACAACAAATCTTATTGTGCAAACAACACATAAGGGGTCATTCACAGAGCACCAATATGTCGCTGACATTTCGGTGCTCTGTCGTTCATCGCACTTCGGGGAATCAATTTTTCCCACCCTGCGGTGAATTCTGCATTCACCTCAGGGTCCCTGTAGTGCAGCGAACTGGCTGCCAAAAGAAAAAAAAAAGCAGCTGAACTGGCGAAATTATCGGATCCGATAATTTCGGCGGGTAAGGTGAATTATCGAATCGGATTTGATTCGAAAATATACCGAGAACGGGCTGAAAGTATCAGATTTGATAATTTCATCGGGTTTGCGGCTTTTCTTTTAAAAACAAAAAAAACTCAGAAAGAAAGTATTGGGTCCGATTTGATCCGATTCATTATCGGACCTGATCTGATGATCCGCTGAACCCGAAATGAAAAAAGCCAACAAGTCACCAAACAGGTAAAAATAAACAAATAAATAAAACGATTGAAAGTGTCAAAATTGAATGGTGTTTGCAAAAAAAATGAAAATGTCTGGAATTAACATATATGGTCCAATGAATGATAATAAAAAGGTCTGTTACAGAAAAAAGAAAAAACACTATTTAAACAAAAAACATAAAAATAATTTTGCCGGAAAAATCCTGAAAATACCTAAAAGATCCTAAAAAAAAATCAATAAATAAAGAGACTTTTTGCTGCAGATTAAAATAATAAACAGTTTAATAGATATTGAATAAAACCGGGAATATTTTTAACATTGAAACCTACGGGATTTGCCTGATTAAAACCAGTGAAACCACTGAACACCAGGTCATTTCTCTGACATTTCTCTGCTGTTCGGTGTTCTCTGAATAGAATAACCATTGCTTCTCTATGAGGACTTTCACTGTCGAACAGGTATTGTACTTGCTGGCAATTATCCAAAATTTGCCATATTGCCTGCTTTTTGGATAATGGCACCGTACTGGGAAATTCACTGTTTGGTGCTATTTCGGGGCCAGATCGGCTCTCTGTAAATAACCCTGTTAGTACGCTGCCAGATATATGCTGTCCATGTCCTGCTCCCATGAAAAAATGTCCGTTCTTCAGGTTGGATGTACTGCTCCTAAAAGTGGTGCTCAAATTAGTGTTTAAGCGCTCCATGTTAGCAGATTGAGTGTCAAGAAGAAGTTACTTGAGAGGCAGAGTGAAGTACACAATCACAGCTCAACGCGTTTCACTTCCCACTTTATCAAGCGCAGTGTGACGAAAGATGCCACGGACATATTTCAAGACATGACATATTAGTCCTGCTGCTCAGAAAGCTGATTATACCAGGACGGAACAGTCAAATACTATACATTTTAGTGCAATCCTTGCTGCATGAAACCAATTATATGTAGACGTTTCCCAGTTTGCCGAACATAGATTAATAGTTACATAATTATGTATGTTTTTCAATAAATAAATAAATTAACAGTCAAAATCTTTTAGAATAATGGACAAACAAATCATATCGAGAAACAAATGTCTGTTTTAAAACTAGCTCTATACGAAACAGCATCTAGGTAAGCCGTTATTACTCAAGACTTTCATTGTAAACATGATTACAGTAAATTACACAGACTGGAAGATATTGCAGAGAGTGACAGAGCCTTATTGAGTATTATCAAGCTTTCATTAAGGCCTGGGGGATTTGATTCAATACATTTTTGAAGAAAGAATGTATGCTTGGGTCTTTAAAGAAATTAAACCTGGTATTGTGACTGGAGAAACTCTGAAAACCCATAAAACCAGAGATAGCAAGACGTGTTCTATTGTGTGGCCAAGGAATAATCTCTGAAAAGTCATATCATGGTTTACGGGGATAGAGATTGAAGACGGCGATAGCCTTCTCTTCAGAGGTAACAGAAAATGTATCATTTGCTTATGTTCTTTAAGTGATATATCTGGATGCTTCCTACTAGGCTTGTGCACAGATTTTTTTTTCGGTTTGTTCGGATTTTGTAAATTTTCGTTTTGACTCGTTTCGGCAGATTTCCGTTCATTTCGGTATCAACTTTTTTTTCGTGATTTCGGAAATTTCTCGTGTTTTTTGGAACGTCTGTTCTCCTCGTTTTAAAGTGTCTATTCGTTTTGACGTAAACTAATGGTTTTTCGAATACGATAATTATACGATATGATAATTCTGCCGATACGATAATTCTGCCATTGAGATTTCTCATGTTTTACAAGAAGGATACATTGAGATTTCTCTGTTTTCCCGGGAAGGATACATTGAGGTTTCTCATGTTTTACAAGAAGGATACATTGAGATTTCTCTGGATTTCCAGGAAAGATACATTGAGATTTCTCATGTTTTACAAGAAGGATACATTGAGATTTCTCTGGTTTCCCGGGAAGGATACAATGAGATTTCTCATGTTTTACAAGAAGGATACATTGAGATTTCGCATGTTTTCCAGGAAGGATACATTGAGATGGGAAGGATACAAAATTTAATTACAGAATCAGCGATATAAAAACGATGTCCGAAATTACTGAAATGGAACCGAAATCAGGAATGGAGCCGAAATCACAAATGGAACGAAAATGAATTTCGATTTTACACATTTCTAGTCCATTCGAAAAAATTTCGTTTCTGCTCGAAAATTTGTTCGGATCTGCCGTTTTCGGATCCGAAAAATCGTTCGAATCCGAATGCACGAATCGGGAAATTTTGTGAAAATTCCGAAATTCAGAAAACCCGAAACGCACATCCCTACTTCCTACAAAGGCCACATGAACGTTAGGAAACACAAGATTAATGCATAACAAAAACAATGTGTTTGTGTCTTGTTGAGTCTATGCCTCAATGCATCAAAGATGGTTTGGTAGCATGTGGGGGACCTACTTTTTATTAGACTGGTGGGTTTTAAAAGAATATTCTTAGAAAAAATAAGAAATCCCCCTTTTCTGCCCTTGTATTATTAGGTAGATACTGCTGGCATCATCTGCCCAGTTATTATTATTTTATTTAGGACTAGGTGGAAAGCCTGCCCAGAGGGCAGTCTATTGTTAAGTGAGGGGTACATGTATGTTCGCCGAAATGAAAGCACAGCAACGTCAAGGAAAGACAATTTTTTTTCCTAATAGAGGGTTGTCTGTGCTTGCAGGGGGTGTGAAAAAAATCTGTGTAAGAGACCCCTTTAGATTGTAAGCTCATGGGACCCCATAGATCGTAAACTCATGGGACCCCTTAGATCATGGGATAGATTGTAAGCTCATGGGATTGTAAACTTATGGGACCCCAGGACCCCTCGTGTATACAGGTTGTATGGGAGGGGGGATACACAGCACAGAGCACACGTAGGCGGTATATACAGGGTGTGTGGGGGATACAAGGCACAGAGCACACGGTAGGCGGTATATACAGGGTGTATGGGGATACACAGCACACGGTAGGCGGTATATACAGGGTGTATGGGGGATACACAGCACACGGTAGGCGGTATATACAGGGTGTATGGGGGATACACATCACAGAGCACACGGTAGGCGGTATATACAGGGTGTATGGGGGATACAGAGCACACAGTAGGCAGTATATACAGGGTGTATGGGGGATACACAGCACACGGTAGGTGGTATATACAGGGTGTATGGGGGATACACAGCACAGAGCACACGGTAGGTGGTATATACAGGGTGTATGGGGGGATACACAGCACACGGTAGGTGGTATATACAGGGTGTATGGGGGGATACACAGCACAGAGCACACGGTATATACAGGGTGTATGGGGGATACACATCACAGAGCACACGGTATGCAGTATATACAGGGTGTATGGGGGATACAGAGCACACGGTAGGTGGTATATACAGGGTGTATGGGGGGATACACAGCATAGAGCACACGGTAGGCGGTATATACAGGGTTACATAGTTACATAAATACATAGTTATATAGGCTGAAAAAAGACATGCGTCCATCGGGTTCAGCCTCTCCCACATAACCTACTGCTGTTGATCCAAAAGAAGGCAAAAAAAACAGTCTGAAATATGCAACATACCGGGAAAAAATTCCTTCTTGACCCCAGAATGGCAGTCAGATTTCTCCTTGGATCAAGAAGCTTTTACCCACATATTAAATATTATAACCCTTAATATTCTGTGTCTGCAGGATGTCATCCAGTCGTTTTTTAAAAGTCTGTACAGACTCTGACCCAACCACCTCAACAGGCAGAGAATTCCACAGCTTTATTGTTCTCACCGTAAAATAACCCTTCCTAAGCTTTAAGCTAAATTTTCTTTCTTCCAGTCTAAATGGATGACCCCTTGTCCTATGTATAGACCTGTTAATGAATAGGTTATCAGACAATGGCTGATAATGGCCCCGTATATATTTATATAAGGTTATCAGATCCCCTCTAAGGCCCCGTATATATTTATATAAGGTTATCAGATCCCCTCTAAGGCGTCATTTCTCTAAACTAAACAGGTTTATGCTTGTTAGTCTTTCCTCATAACTTAACCCTTCCATTCCCCTTATTAATTTAGTTGCCCGTCTCTGCACTTTTTCTAACGCTATAATATCTTTTTTTAAGACAAGTGTCCAAGATTGCACGGCATATTCAAGGTGCGGCCTGACCATTGATTTATACAGAGGCAAAATTATGTTTTCATCCCATGAGTGAACTCCCCTTTTAATGCATGCCAATACCTTGCTGGCCTTGGCGGCTGCTGTTTGACATTGCACATTGTTACTTAGTTTGAAGTCTATAATTATTCCCAAATCCTTCTCCTGCTTGGATTTCCCTAACTCCGTACCATTTAGGGTATAAATTACTTGTGTGTTCTTCACTCCAAAGTGCATAACTTTGCATTTATCTAGATTAAATCTCATCTGCCATTTAAGGGGATACACAGCACAGAGCACACGGTAGGCGGTATATACAGGGTGTATGGGGGGATGCAGAGCACACGGTAGGCAGTATATACAGGGTGTATGGGGGATACAGAGCACACGGTAGGCGGTATATACAGGGTGTATGGGGGGATACACAGCACAGAGCACACGGTAGGCAGTATATACAGGGTGTATGGGGATACACAGCACAGAGCACACGGTAGGCAGTATATACAGGCTGTATGGGGGGATACACAGCACATGGTAGGCGGTATATACACAGGACACACACCAGGTGGTGTATCAGGGGGTCCCGGTGACAGCACTCATGGCCCCCCACATACTCGGCACTCAGCCCCCCCGGCTGGCTCTGGTGCTCGGCTCCCTCCTCCTGGGCCTCCCCTTCGCTCTCTCCACCGGAGCTGCTCTCCGTGTTGTCCGAGTGGAGCCCTCCCTGCGCCACCCGCAGCCTGGCCGTGCTGGAGTCCGCCATCCTCCACAGCTGCTCCCCGGCCTGTGCCGCCTCCCCTCCGGCCGCCAGCAGCTCCACCAGGCCGGCCAGCTGCTGCCGCACATGGCGCTCCACTTGCTTTGCCTGGATGATGTGCAGGCGGCAGCACAGCCTCCGGGCTCCCAGCTCCTGGCCGGCCATGCTCTCTGCGGGGCCCTGTGCCCTCGGGAGATGGCCGTTCCAGCAGAGCAGCAGGGGGGGTCGCGTCGGGCACCGTTGAGTTCGGGCGGCTTGGCCTGGGTGACTGACGTTTTGAGTCCGGCCTGGACTGAGGGAAAATAAGCCGGGCCCTTTGTGCATCATGCCAGGAACGGGCCCCTACCAACCCGCGGGCCCTCGAGGGCTCACGGGTTGGTAGGGGCCCGGTCTTGGCGTGATGCACAAACGGCCCGGCTTATTTTCCCTCAGCTCCGGTAACCAGACCACAGTCACTGGAGCTATGATCGCCCACCAGCCAGTCCAGCGGCGCACTGCTCTCCCTCGGGCAGTACCTGACGGATCAGTCCGCCCTTGGCTGTGCGGCGGTTGGATGTGCGCGCACCCAACCGCCACTGGTTGCGCGCATGCGCAGTACAGGCTTGGCGACGGACACGCCAAGCCTTACTGTTTTATAGTATAGATGAGCCATGGCGAGGCCTGTTCTGAGTGGAACCTGTTCTGTTAAACCGCTGAATGATCTTGGCCAACGTGCTGCAGCTCAGTTTCAGGGTCTTGGAAATCTTATAGTCTAGGCCAGGGATGTCCAAACTCCGGCACCCCAGATGTCCCTGAACTACAACTCCCATGCTTCTCCATCCATCTAACGCAGTCAGAGTTTTCTGGGAGTTGTAGTTCAGAAACATCTGGGGGGCTGGAGTTTGGACATCCCTGGCCTAGGCCATCTTTATGTAGAGCAACAATTCTTGTTTTCAGATCCTCAGAGAGTTCTTTGCCATGAGGTGCCATGTTGAACTTCCAGTGACCAGTATGAGAGAGTGAGAGCGATAACACCAAATTTAACACACCTGCTCCACAGTCACACCTGAGACCTTGTAACATTAACGAGTCACATGACACCGGGGAGGGACAATGGCTAATTGGGCCCAGTTTGGAGATTTTCCCTTAGTGGTGTACTCACTTTTGTTGACAGCGGTTTAGACATTAATGCCTGTGTGTTGAGTTATTGAGGGGACAGTAAATTTACACTGTTACACAAGCTGTACACTCACTACTTTACATGCATACTGGTAGCATCACCGCCGCATGCGCAGAGCGTCGCTTGCATTATCCGACGGTTAGGCAATATTTGATGGAACACCAGCGCTATATAAATAAAGAATAATAATAATACATTTCGAAATAAATGAATAGATATGTACCTTTTTACCTGAAAGTAATTATGACCATGCTGTAAATCACCAGGGGAACAAATTAAGGAGAGCTATCGTCTTGTTTACTTCATATTTTTAAATACATAAAGTGGAAATCAAAAGCTTTTGTTTCTTGCATTGATCTGGCAACAAAATGATTAAAGTTAAATTCCTAATCCAGTTGTAGACCACGTAATGGATCGGCTTAAACATTAAAATTAAACTAAATTATTATAACATTTTATCAGCCCACTCAGTAAAATTCTTGCTGACCAACGTTTTTCAGAACCACAAACCAATTTTTCAAGAAATTCTAAATAACCTTTTATTTTATTGTTTTTGATTTTAGATAATAATAGGCAATAATACTGTAATATTATATTATATTTTTAAATTGCTGCACAGTTCACAAACCATGCTTCCTGGCATCACTAGCAGTCAAATGAAAAACAAAACATATCATTTACAGGGCTATTCAGAAAGAGGTGAAAACCTTGAGAATGACTGGAGAATTGAAAATTCTAGGTCGAAATAGTCAAACCAGAAAAATTCTCCCATTTATCTCACTTTCCAAATTGGCTATTTGGTCTAGATCAGGGATGGCGAAACTTTTTGAGCCAGAGTGCCCAAACTGGATCGCTGAACCAATTTATGTGTCTCAGAGTGCGATCCCCACATATAGACCTGAATACGGATTTATTTTAGAAAAAACACTTCATGCGACTGTCTGAACTAATTATGTGCTTAAGTCTTAAAAGAAAAATACAGTATAAAGAAGATGAATATATTGGCCCCAGATCACACATGGATATAATTGCCCCAAGCTCACACATGGATGTATACTGCCCCAGCTCACACACGGTTGTATACTGCCCCAGCTCACACACGGATGTATACTGCCCCAGCTCACACATGGATGTATACTGCCCCAGCTCACACATGGATGTATACTACCCCAGCTCACACATGGATGTATACTGCCCCAAGTTCACACATGGATATAATTTCCCCAAGCTCACACATGGATGTATACTGCCCCAGGCTCACACATGGATGTAAATTGCCCCAGCTCACACATGGATGTATACTGCCCCAGCTCACACACGGATGTATACTGCCCTAGCTCACACATGGATGTATACTGCCCTAGCTCACACATGGATGTATACTGCCCTAGCTCACACATGGATGTATACTGCCCTAGCTCACACATGGATGTATACTGCCCCAGCTCACGCATGGATGTATATTGCCCCAGCTCAAACATGGATGTATACTGCCCCAGCTCAAACATGGATGTATACTGCCCCAGCTCACACATGGATGTATACTGCCCCAGCTCACACATGGTTGTAAATTGTCCCAGCTCACACATGGATGTATACTGCCCCAGCTCACACATGGATGTAAATTGTCCCAGCTCACACATGGATGTATACTGCCCCAGCTCACACATAGATGGATATTGGCCCAGCTCACACATGGATGGATATTGGCCCCCAGCTCACTTGGTCCTCCTGGTGCCTCACAGCATGCTTCTTCCTCCCCAGCGCGTGCTGGCAGATGATGTTCCCCGGCCGCTCGTTGAAGTCCACCAGCCGCGATCTCGCAAGATCGCGGCTGGTGGACTTCAACAAGCGGCCGGGGAACATCATTTGCCGGCACGCGCTGGAAGGACACGGCAGTGAGACAAGCCTTTGGCTCACGTGCCGACACAGTCGGCCCCTCATGCCAGGTGTGGCACGCGTGCCATAGGTTCACCATCACTGGTCTAGATTATTCATTCTCCTGGCAATTCTCAAGGTTTTCACCTCTCTCTGAATAGCGCTGCTAGTTATTTTCATTTTATAAGTAGCATTTTTGTGTTTTTTTTATTTCAATTGCTCAAAATTCTTAAAAAAATTACTGAGGAAAACATAATATAAGCATGTATTAGGCTGGGGTCAGACGAATGCAGTGCGAACGTGCGTTTACCCGCACTTTATGATGGCCGTGGTAGCAGCAAATGACGTCCAACACAGGCCCACACACGAAGTACAGCCGCACGAAAGTTCGGCCGCGCAACGCAAGCGGCAAATTAACGCATTTTTGCAAGAACGTCGAACCGCTAGTACTGACGTACAGAGTGCGCTGCGTCCGCATAGCTGCGTGTGTGCGTGATTAGGAGACGTCAGACGCTGCTCATGTCCGGCCAATATAACGTCCAGACGCCCAACGTTTCCTGGTTTGGATCCGTATAAAATCACAGCCGAAATTGCGCATCGTATGACCGCAATCGCGTATTCTGTGAAAAAGTACGTCCATGCGTTTGGACGCACTTTTTTACGGACGATGTGAAAAATGCGTTCGTCTGACCCTAGCCTAAGGTGTCACATCTTGCAATCCTTGTGTTGAGTGTAGATAGAAGAACTATTTAATAAACTTAAGAACATTTTGCTACATGTGATAGGGGGAAATGGGAAAAATGACTAAAGGGGTTATTCAGAGAGCACCGAAATGTCACCGACATTTCTCTCTCGTCCCCCGCACTTCGAGTTAAACTGATTTTTTTTAACCCATTAGCATCCAGAAAGTAATATGAGGGACATGCATTACAGTCACTTAACCCCTTCACTACCGAGTGGTTTTCCAAAAAAACTTTGTCAGAAACCAGTGTTTTTTGTAAAATCATTTTTAAATAATTATGCTTTAATAAATAGTTATTACTGTAAATAACCTATGTGGCCAGTAGATGGCGCCATCTACTGCCAAACTGAGTTACAGAGGTTTGATCAGCAGGTCTATGTTTTTTTTTCCTCATGCATTGGCTGCTCAAAGCCCACCATTTCAGACCTTTCAGCAGCTGATTTTACAGTTTTAGCTCTTTGGGCATTAAGCCCACAGGGCTAAAACTTTGGGGGCACCTTCTGCAACCCAAAAGCAAATGAGATTCATTTGCAGCAAGTGAATTTCATTTGCTATTGGGATGCAGATCAGCAGATTGAGATATCGAGATAGCGGGGCACCAGATGGTGCCTTGAAGCCCGATACGTGTCCATATCAGTAGTGAAGGGGTTAACCTAGCGCTAATGCTCACATAGCTGAGCGCTATCGGTAGCGTTAAGAATGTAATAGGGCCCTTAGGCAGGAGAGTAGCAAGTTTTGGTTTTGTCCTGCCGGGAAAGCAATCTGCAGCACTTTATCAGCATTACAGAATGTTCCTGCTCCATTTGGGTATGCTTGTTCCTTTCTCTTGGGATGCAGTGGCGTCACTAGGGTTGATGTCACCCGGTGCAGTAACTCATGGTGTCACCCCCCCGAGTTTTACGGTTTCTTCTTTTATCTACTCTTACTCATAACTTAGTACTCCCATATAACACTGAATGCTCATAATACACGCCGCGCATTACTGTGAGGTTTATTGCTCTGGAGCTCTGTGATTTGTGCACACAAATTTTGGCGAACTGCCAGCAAGTACGGTGCCTGTTCAAAGGCAGTGAAAGTCCCCATAGAGAATTAATGGTTAATCTGTTCAGCGACACCGAACAGCAGAGAAATGTCCTGATGTTCGGTGGTTTCATTCGGCAGGTTTATTCAGGCGAACACCATAGGTTTCAATGTTAAAAATATTCTTGTTTTTATCCAGTATCTAATAAACCGTTTATTCCTTTAATCTGTAGTAAAAATTCTCTTTATTTATTGATTTTTCTTTTTTAGTATCTTTTAGGCATTTTTTAAAAAAAAATTAAAAAAAATTCTAATAGAGGTTTTTCTTTTTCTATAACTGCCCTTTTTATTATCATTCATAGGATCTTATATGTTAATTCCAGGCATTTTCATTCAGTAGTTTCTTTGAAAACAGCGGGCGACAGGTTTGCGGCGGCATTCGGTGGCTGATTCCCTGCACTTCAGGGACCCTGCGGTGAATTCACCAGGGAAATTTGATTCCCCAAAGTGCAGGGAACAACATGTCTGCGTCATTTCGTTGCTCTGTGAATATCCCCTTTAGTGGTTATTTTTTTTTGCTGCCCTCTGGAAAGCGCCAGCCTAGGCCTTGCCTACTCGGGACATACTTGAAAATGAGAGAAATCTCAATGTATCCTTCCTGGCAAAATATTTTTTTGTAAAAAAAAATATATTTTTTTTTTAGGGTGTCATCCTAGGGGGTGGTGTCACCCGGTGCGGACCGTACCCCGCCCCCCTTGTCATGCCACTGTTGGGATGGTTAGCCCTTTTTTCTGGACAGACCCACATTTTTAGGTGTGACACCAATGCTATACGTGTCTCTGGCAGACCCACCCTGTCTATCTCTCATACATCCAAATGTTGGGTGGTATGCATTTGTTTTAGTTAAAGAAGTCTTTCAAGCCATTTTTTCTGTAAATATTGAAAAATAAGCAGTATTAAACCTTTTTTTTGTGATTGTCAAAAGATGCTGGTTGTTGCTAAATTTTATTTGTGTTTCTATAATTACTTATCTAAGCCTGTTGGAACTATTGCAAGTGAAACACCATGACTTTCATTACTTTCTATACCCCATGGTTTATACACAAAGGATGACAAAGCAGCATTCAATAAACTAAGGCAACCTACATAGAAAATTGCTTTGCCCTAAATTAATGTGCAAGGTACTCATCCAGTGTTTCACATAAAACATTTTTAAGAAAGAAAACTCAATCGAGAAGGATTTTTCTCAAACACATTGACCTTTTTTATACAATTTTTAGAATTAAATATTAGCAATAACAAAAACTCAGGACCCTCACACACCTTGTGATTTTGCCCACTTTCAGGACCCTCACACATTTGCTCATTATTAGTACAGGGTTATCCAGACATGGATCCCTTGTTCAAGGTGCCTGGACAGGTGTCCTCTATGCCCTCGTAATGAGGCCTAACAAGGCTGAAATGGTCAACTGGGGTTATGGTTTTTCTCATGCAGAGGAGTTTGCCTTGGCATTTCAGCCTTGGCATTTCAGCGTTGGCTATCCTTTTTGGGTCATAGCAGCTTGATTTGCATATGGCTCAGCCTCCTTTGTATCGGCAACATCCAGCTTAAACCTTGTGCAACCTGTACAGGGACCCAACATATGGCAGGACACTTATGCTGCTGCTTGTTCTCCGGAACCTCACAAACCTGGTGACGTTGCCCGTTCCCTGGCTCCTCACAAACGTTGATTCTGGAAGAAAACAAAGGAATTTAATTTATCGGAGACAAAAAGAATTTGTAAATGGTCTACAGAGTGTGCCTACAAATTTTCAGCACCTCGGACATATTTATTTATTTATAAAGATTTTACCAGGAAGGATACATTGAGATTTCTCTCGTTTTCAAGTATGTCCTGGGTTCAAGAACATTGAAGTGTTACAGTTACAGAAATACAAAGAAATACAATGCAAGATATTAAAAAACAACACAAATACACAGATTAACAGAAAATAAATATGTAGGAAATAGTCATTATGTTACATGTTTACAGGTGCATTCTGTATTGAGGTATGTTAGTAAGGAGCTCTTGAGTGACTTAAGACTGGGGGAAGATTTGATGGTGTCTGGGAGGTTATTCCATAATTGTGGTGCTCTGTAGGAAAATGAGGACCGAGCCACTGTCTTTTTGTATTGTGGTATTGCAAGTAAGGTGCTGGTCCTGGATCGGAGGTTATAGGATGAGGGAGCTGCTGGGGGAAGCAGTCTATTCAGGTAGGGTGGCAGCTTCCCAGAAATGCTCTAAAACACGAGGCTGGAAAGGTGAAGGGTGCGTTTAGACTCCAGCGATGGCCAGTTTAGCTCTTTTAACATGTCACAATGGTGGGTCATGCAGTTACATTGTAATGCAAAGCTACAGAATGAGTTATACAATGTAGTAAGTTTCTGAAGGTGTGTTTGCGGGGCGGCTGCATACACTACATCTCCGTAATCAATAGCCGGCATAAGCATTTGTTGTACAATCTGCTTTCTTACCGCGGGGCTCAGGCAGGATTTGTTTCTGTACAGGGCACCTAGTTTGGGGTAAAAGTTTAGATGAGAGTTTTTCGACGTGGGGGGCCAAAGGATAGATTAGGGTCCAACCACATACCTAGATATTTGAGAGAAGTGACTGTGGTCAGCGTGCCATTTGATTTTGTCCCAACACATAGATGGGGATTTTGCAATTTGTGTAGTTTAGGTGCTGTTCCAAAGAGCATCGTTACAGTTTTGTCAGTATTTAAAAAACATTTGTTGTGTTTGATCCATTTTTCTACCTCTGTGAATTGTTCTTGCAGCACGGCCTCCAGCTGCGGGAGATTTGGTATGCTGGTATAGATTACGGTGTCGTCTGCGTACATATGTACAGTTGAGGCTTTGCAGACGTTGGGCAGATCATTTATGAATATTGTGAATAGCAGGGGGCCTAGTATTGAGCCTTGGGGTACACCGCAAGTGACTGGGAGGGGGAGGGAGGAGCTGCCAGAAATTGACACATATTGTGATCGGTCGGATACATATGATTGAAACCAGGTTAGCGTGCGATCACCAATGCCAGAGTTTTTAAGCTTATCTAACAAGATGCCGTGGTTTACTGTGTCAAAGGCCTTGGCAAAATCAAGGAAGATGGCTCCAGTTAGGTTTCCTTGTTCCATCCCAGCTTGGATATCATTGCAGACTTTTAAAAGGGCGGTTGTAATTGAGTGATCTGGACGAAAGCCTGATAGATCTGGGGTTAAGTAGTTCTAATATTGATAATAATCACGTAATTGTGTGTAGACGCATTTTTCCAAAATTTTTGACATTACAGGGAGCAACGATATCGGACGGTAGTTGGATACCAAAGTACTGTCACCACTTTTATGGATAGGTACCACTCTCGCAGTCTTCCAGAGTTTGGGTATGTATCCAGTCGCCAGTGATTCATTGATTAGGGTTGCGACAGGATTTGCAATTGCTGGAGCACTGATTTTCAGCAGCATTGCTGGTATTTGATCAGGTCCAGACAGGTATTTCATTTTTTGCTTACGGAGAAGTTTATTAACGACACTGACAGGCACTGGTCTAAAACGGAATTCCTGTCTGATACAGGGATTTTGCACAGTTGGAGGGGCCTTACCTGCATGAGGCCTCTCTGATTGCATGGCATTTCCTAGCTTGGCAATCAAAGTGGTGGCGCATCCAACAAAATAATCATTAAAGGCATTTGCTACATCTAGGGGGTGTTGCAGGGTTTGGTTGTTTACTTTGACAGCAGCTGGCTGGGAGTGGACTGGGGGTGCTTGTATGTTACTTATGGTTCTCCAAAAGTTTCTAGGGTTTGATATGTTATTTTTTAGATTTTCATTGAAGTAATGGGCTTTAGCCATTTTTGTTTGTTTTGTGCATTTATTCCGGCATTTTTGGTATTCGTAGTGATCATTCATGGAAAAAGTACTCTTGAAATATGACCACAGTGAATCTCTAAGCTGGTACATTAGTGTAAGATCAGCTGTAACCCAGGGGAGATGGGTCCCTTTTACTCGCAATTTACACAGCGGGGCATGGGAATTCCAGACTTGCAGGAGCTCAGACTGAAAGTATTCAACTGCACAGTCTTGGTCTGGGATTAGGTTTAGTCTGTACCAGGGGAGCTGTTTGAGATCACTTAGGAAGGATTCAAGAATAAATTTCTTGAAAGACCTGGTGGTTATTACCTTTGGGGGAGATTTCATGGCCTTTAATTTGCGCATGCAGTACACTAGACAATGGTCACTAAAGCTATTAGCAAGAACGCCTGCCTCCTGTATTCTATCAGCCGAGGTGCTGAAGCCTTTTGAACACCTTGGGGTCCTGTTTTTCATTTTTTCAGGTAGTTCAGGGAGATTTTCAGGGAGTTCCAGCTGTATTATTATATGTTGTAGCACTTTTTGGCCAGCAGGGTGAGCTCCCTGCCTGTCAAATAGGCTTACTGTCTCTAAACTGTAAGTATGATGGATAGATATCATTTTGCACTGTTTGTAACTGGGTCCTGGTGGTGGGTAGTTTAGGGGTTAAGTGATAAGAAAAATAGGCAGAGCCGGTGAGGACGCAATGAAGGAGATCTCCTAACAGGGTAATTTAAAGAGAATCGAAAAGTCACCACATGTTTGGTGACTTTTCGTTCTCTTCAATTCGGTTCGCTTTGCCGATCTCATTTTGGCGACCCTGCTGTGTATTCAGCAAGCACCACAGGGTCCCCGAATTGCAGGGAAAGGCTGCCGCAAACCAAACGAAAACTAACCGTAAAACCCGGCGAATGCACACCGAAAACCCGCAAAAACATCTGGATTAACCCACTGAAAACGCCGGAAAAACCCGAGCAGGAGCCGATCACACGCAGCGAAGCCGCCGGAAAAAGCCGACACCTCAGATGAGTGAAGCGAATAAATTAGAAAACAGTTTGCTTGAACGTTTGAAAAGTGAAACGCTGTTTGCAAAGAAACTACTGAGCGAAAATGTCTGAAATTTACATATGAGGTCCAATGAATGATAATAAAAAGGGCTGTTACAGAAAAAAAAAGTAAACTAAAAAAAAAAAAAATCGGACTTTTTAAAAAAAAAAAATCCAGAAAAATGCTTAAAATATCCTAAATTTTTTTTATAAATAAAGAGACTCTTTACTGCAGAATTTTATAATGAACAATTTATTAGATATTGAATTAAAACGGGAATATTTTTAACATTGAAGCCTATGGGATTCGCCTGAAAAAACCTGTCGAATGAAACCACCGGAATGGCAGGGCATTTCGGGAACCTTTCACTGCTGGTTTGTGCTCTCTGAATAGCCGAAGCAGTGCTTTTTTATGGGGATTTCACTGCCCTCGAACAGGCACCGAACAGGCACCGTATGTGCAGGCAATTCGCCAGGATTTCAGCGTTCGGTTACCTTTCTCCAGCCATTCGGATCTCTTTGAATTACCCTGTTTGAATTACCCTGTAAGACTATAAACAAGATGACCAAATCTCACAAGCGAATAAATACCGGTAGCAAAATATGTGATGTTGAATATTGACCGAAATGTATGTATATATGTGTAAATGCTTAGCTAAGAAATTCACGTTAGAATAAGCACAAAAAAACAGTGACCAAATACAAGTAATAAAATAAAACAGGAACTTATCATGCTTGCCTTTTAGAGGCAGGGAATAAGGGTTAATTGTGTGACCTTTATTTTGCATTTAGTGCCCTTTAAATATTTAATTATTGTGTTTGTCTGGTTCCACTGGATGCAGCCCTAGGGCATTCCTGTTATTATCTTACTTTCCCTTGTATACGTAGAGTTTACCTGCCTCATGATGGTATCGTCCTACTATGTGACCTTTCTCATTTCTAAGGGTCAAAACAAAAGCCGCCTTTGCTATTTAGAATCTATATTTTCCGCAACTGTCATTATAAAGCACATTAACTAATAGGTTTTCATATTATGGAGGAAGATCATTTGTACCCTTTGGATAAAATGATGCGCAAGTAGAATCTAGTTATGATCCCAAACCTGTCACTATGAGGGAGGATGTACGCCAGCCCTGGGATCCAGGTGACCGCAGTAAAGGAGTTTTAGTATTTAGTGAAATTATTCTTCTATTGTGATTTATGACACTTGATGACTAAACAAAATAACATTTCTTTGAAATACATTCTGCTTAGCAAAGCAGGTGACTCATAACAAGCAGCATTAGCTCAACGACGTGTCTTCAGGGCATTTATTGTCAAAAGCCAATCACGTATCCCTGGATATACTTTACTGTTTTAGCTTTTTAGCATGAAAAACTCTCAGGGTTATTCAGAGAAAGGTGAAACTCTGGAGAACTTTTGGAGAAGTGAAAATTCTGGGTCAAATTCGCCAAACCAGAAAAATCCACTCATTTAGCTGACTTTCCAAATCGGCTATTTTTACCTAGAATTTTCACTTCTCCAAACGTTCACCTTTCTCTGAGTAACCCTGTCTCTCTTTCTAATATATATATATATATATATCCAAAAGAGGAGGACACACACCAGGACTTAAGAATAAAGTAAAAGTAAATACGATGCTTTATTAAATAAACATTAACAGATGCCCATATGCACCGACCGACGTTTCGGCCCTCACAGGGGCCTTTGTATGTTTTTTTTGGATATATATATTTATTACTGTGCAAAAGTCTTAGCCCACCAGCTTTGTTGCTTTAAAAAAGTTTGAATGACCATCCATATTCCATATTTATTTTTCATTCTTTTTATTAAGATACAAAATGAAAATATGGAAAATATGTACAAAAAATTTAAAAAACACATTTTCTAGAACAAAATAGATTCTTCAAGCAACAGGCAGTATTTAGTGTGATCTCCTTTGGCACTGCACACATCTTGAACTCTTTTGGGGAGACTGTCCTGTGACAGACCCTCCACCATGTTTCACTGAAGTCCACAAGCACTCATTCTTTCATCTTTCTCCAACTCTTCTTCTCACATAATGTGAGCTTTAGCCTATATACCATTATATGCACAAAAAGCGGTTCTGGGCCTATTGCCTACCAGGGTGGCTGCGTAAACCAGAAGTACCCAGCCCACTTCATGTATAAAATATAACAAGAAAAAAGGGGTTGTCATTTGCGCTCACCCTTGCACCATGCAAACAAAGCAGAGGTTTTAGTTTCCTGTAATTGCCATTAAAGTGTTTAACCACGTCACGTTAAGTGTTAAGACAGCTGCCACGTCGCGACAACCTCTTGCTAGGTGGGTCCCAACCTAAGGTAACTAAAAATTGCTTACCAGCAACCGCATGTCGACCCGATGCTTCTCAGCTTTCTATGTTTTATTTTTCAATCCCAAAGTGGAAATGTCTTGGTGAGGGTATAAATATAAACCCACGATTACCTTGTCTTAGCTGAGAAGCAGTAAGGCTAGGGTCAGATGAACGCATTTTTCACGTGCGTTTAGCCGCACGAAATCACGGCCGTGCTAGCAGCAAATGACGTCCAATGCCGGGGAACATACGACGAACGGCCGCACGAAAGTTCGTCCGCTCAACGCAAGTGGCCAACGAATGCATTTTTTAGAGAACGTCAAACCGCTACTACTGACGTACAGAGTGCGCTGCGGCCGCATAGCGGCGTGTTTGTGTGATTGGGAGACGTCAGACGCTGCTAATGTTCGGCTAACATAACGTCCAGACTCAAAAAGTGTTTTATTGATGATCCGTACAAAATCACGGACGAAAAGGCGCATCGTATGACCGCTATCGCGTATTCCGGGGAAAAATACGTACGTTCGTACGACCGCACTTTTTCACGGACAACGTGAAAAATGCGTTCGTCTGACCCTAGCCTAAGAGGACATGTAGTTGCTGGTAAGCAATATTTGGTTACATTAGGTTAGGACCCACCTAACAAGAGGTTGCTGTGACACGGCAGGAGGGCTTAACACTTTGTTGGCCATTACAGTAAACTAAAACCTCTGTTTTGTTTGCACGGTGCCATAGGGGTAAGCGCATATGACAACCCTATTTTTTCTTGTTATGTTTTATACATGAAGTGGGCTGGATACTTCTGGTTTATGCAGCCGCCCTGGTAGTGAATAGTGCACAAAACCGCTTTTTGTGCATATTTGTTGAAACCCCAGCCAGGTCATTTTTAGCTGCAGTCCCTTTCCGTGTTTTCTTTTTCAATCCCAAAGTGGAAATGTCTTGGTGAGGGTATAAATATAAACCCACCATTTATTTTCTCTTACCTGAGAAGCAGCATGAGAACATGTAGCTGCCGGTAAGCAATTTTTGGTTACATTAGGTTAGCAAGAGGTTGCCGTGAAGCTGGGCTTAACACTTTAATGGTCATTACAGTAAACTAAAACCTCTGTTTTGTTTCACATGGAGCCATAGGGGTAAGCGCTAATGACAACCTTTTTTTTTTCTTTTAGCCTATCTTAGACTTTCTGACCCTGCTACTCTTCCACAAAGACCATTCCTGATCAAGCTTCTTCAGAATGTAGATGTGTCAACTTGGCATCCCAATGCAGCTGCCAGATTCTGAGCCAGGTCCTTACACTGGACTTCTTCAAGTCTCTCAAAGAAGAAACTGAGAAACTTCACATTATATTTTGAAAGTTTTCTTGGCTCTCCAGTCCTTTATTTGTCCTTGACCTCTCCTGATTCTTCAAATTATAACAGCTTAAATATCACATCTTGAGACTCCAGTTTGTTTGCTGAGAGAGAGCGAGATATTCTTTTAATACTGCACAGTAAGTCCCTGCATTTTCTGGTTATATTCTAATAAACCGACTGAGAAATAATTATATATGGTCATTATACCATGGCTAACACAGTAAATCTAATGGTGGCCTAAGACTTTTGCACAGTACTGTATGTATTTTCGAAAAACGTTCTGTGACAGAGCTAAACCATTGCGGTTCCAAATGAAACTGGCTCTTCATGAAAATCTGCTCAGAGTGACCGTATCCTTCTTGGTTGACTCAGTTGCGGCTTCTTGTGGCAAAGCCCTTGTCATATGGAACCTGGTTCTTGATTTCCAGTAACACAGAACATTTGCCTGGTGTTTTTTTCCTGTTATTGTTGTTGTAACAATGGTATGCTACGGTGCTTAGTGAATAACCCCCAAATAGCTTTATATAACATCTGTGATCCACGTGTAACATCTAACCAATGTGCACAACCATGAGCAGCAGTGCCATCAAGAATTCCTCAAATCCACGGCACTTTGGCACTATAATTCAAAGGGTTTGAAGACTTGTGCTCACTGTGGCATTCTGTGGCACCCCAACTTTATTTGACCTATTTTCCTCAAATTGTCCACGCAACTGTTTGGAGTAATATTTGAAATGTAAAGATACCAAGATGTGGTCATGAGTATGCACGGTACTGCTAAGATTTAAGTGCATGTGCAAGAGTGTAATAAATAATGGAAATTTCATTAATAATGAAACTCCCATTAATATCTATTTAATAAAAAATTCAATCCCATTCCACTCCTTTTATAATTTTATATGAAATCTGTAATGTCGTGGAAACAAAGAGGGCATAATAATTCTATAATATGTGTTATAGCAAGAATGTTTAACACTGATATAATCCTTATAATTCTGTTATGTATAAGGAAATTAACCCCATGGAATCTCCTGCAGTGCTGTGTGTATAGACAGACCAGCGCACCGCAAGCTGCACTCATTCAGGAGAATGGGGCTCGGAGGCTGCGGCTTAAAACCAGGGTTGCCTTCAGAAATCTTGGGGCCCCTTACTGAACCACTGGCCGGGCCCCCCATCCTGGTGTAGACCATACTATTTGCTTCTTCACTGGGGAGTCAGAGTGTTGTTACTGGCCCCAGGGGAGGCGACCCACCGGGAAATTTCCTGGTTTCCTGGTGGGTCAACCCAATGTGGCATGGAGGGTCTCTTACATCTATGGCACTTAACCAAACTGCACAGGGTTTGGCAAGGGCAAAGCCCCCTGGAGTCACTGTGTCCATGAATATACAATGGACTGTCATCCCCCTGCTTACAATTTCTGCATGCCATTGGCCCTGGGGCCATTGTTCTTCAACTTCCCTTGCCATCACCCCACTGAGTACAGGTGTCTGTATGTAGGGGATTGTAAAAAGGATGGATAGATAATTAGATGGATTAGTATTTTCTCAAATAAAATTACAGTATTTATAATAAAAAAAAAAGTAAAAAATAGCCAAATCCTGGAAAGAAAACTTAACATGTTGCAAGTTTTTCATCTTCTAATAGGACGGTATTAGTTAAAGAAAATAAAAGAAAAAAATGAAAAGTTCAGCTTCCTTTTGAAAATCAAAAAGACTAAGCTCACGACCGCTGCAAAAAATGGGAAAATCAAAATAGCGATCAGGCTCTCTGGAGAAGGATATTATGCTTGGAATGCTTAGTAGAAAGAGAAAGCCGCCAAAGAACACACTCAGGGTAATCCAAAGAGATCCGAATTGCTTGAGAAAGGTAACCGAATGCAGAAAATCAGCGTTTGGTTACCTTTCCTGGCCATTCGGCTATCCAGAGAGCAGGCAATTCGCCAAATCCTGGCGAATTGCCTGAACATACGGTGCCTGTTCGGTGCCTATTCGAGGGCAGTGAAATCACCATGAAAAAGCACTGCTTCGGCTATTCAGAGAACACAAACCAGCAGTGAAAGGTTCCCCTAATGCCCTGCCATTCGGTGATTTAATTCGGCAAATTTATTCAGGAGAATCCCATAGGCTTCAATGTTAAAAATATTCCCGTTTTAATTCAATAACTAATAAACCGTTCATTATAAAATTCTGCAGCAAAAAGTCTCTTTATTTATAGATTTTTTAGGATACGTTAACCCCTTAGTGACCTGGCGGTTTTACACAAATCTGTCTTTTAGTGACCGCTGCTGGTTTTACGTTTCTGCGCTGTTAGTGTTTAGGTCAAATTTTCCTCTTACTCGTTTATTCAACCCACACATATTATACACCCTTTTTCCCGCCATTAAATGGACTTTCTATAAATACCATTATTTCCATCATATCGAATAATTTACTATAAAAAAATATGAAATATGATGAAAAAATGGTAAAAACACACTTTTTCGTAATTTAATCCCCAAAATCTACAACCACCCAAAAAGACCCCAGCTAAATAGGTTAAAAATTTTGTCCTGAGACTAGAAATACCCAATTTTTACATGCGTTTGCTTTTTAACCCCTTCACTGCTGAGACAGTTCACCTATGTGCCCTGCGCTCATTCTGACCATTTTGTGCTAATTATTTTTAGATGACAGCCTAGGTCCTATTTAATTAAACCCCCCAGAAAAAAAGTTTTAAAAAAAAAACATTTTTTTATTTTATTTAATTTTTTTATTATTTTTTATTTTTTTTTTTTAATTTGTTTTTTAAACCAAACCTGGTCATGTTTGGTATCATTTGAAAGGCCATAATCAGGCCTTTCAAATGATGTCAAATATGACCATCTAGCTTAGGATCCCCTTATCTCTACATGGCAGCTAGATGGTTAACTGGCCCACTGACATCCTCACACATATGGTGAGGTTGTCAGTGGGTGGGGGGGGACCTGGAGGCTTGGCTGACATCCAAGATGTCAGCCCCCCTCCAGGTTCGAATCCCGTTTTGGCGCCAATTGGCGCCGAAATGTCATCCGGCGGCAAAACGGTTAATGCTATACACCGCTGAA
The DNA here is from genome assembly GCA_009667805.1 of Leptobrachium leishanense. Classification (NCBI taxonomy): domain Eukaryota; kingdom Metazoa; phylum Chordata; class Amphibia; order Anura; family Megophryidae; genus Leptobrachium; species Leptobrachium leishanense. Next base: position 343,212,379 of record CM019065.1, on the reverse strand, counting down.
GAGGGGAGACTCTCCCCTTTTCAGCGGTGTAAAAGCATCTCCCTAGCTGCAATGGTTGGGGAGATAGATGCTTTGCATGGGGACGCCTGCTGATGACGTCACCACGCAGCGTGGCGATGTCATCAGCCTCGCCTGCCCATGTAAATCACATGGGCAGGCTTCCTCCCTGCCAGATCGCCGTGGGATCCAGCGAGGGAGGTGAGTATCGGGCGGGAGGGGGATTAGGCGCCGCTGACGTACCCTGTACGTCCGCGGGTCTAAGGGAGACCTGTGGACAGGACGTACAGGGTACGTCAGCGGCCCTTAAGGGGTTAAGCATTTTTCTTAAATTTTTTTATTTTTTTAAAAGTCCGATTTTTTATTTTTTTTAAGTTTACTTATTTTTTCTGTAACAGCCCTCTTTATTATCATTCCCTGGACCTCATGTGCAAATTTCAGACATTTTCGCTCAGTAGTTTCTTTGCAAACAGCGTTTCATTTTCACAGATTCATACAAATGGTTTTGCTAATTTATTCACCTCCCTCGTCTGCGGTCTCAGCTGCTTCGGCTGTGTGCGATCGACTCCTGCTCGGGCTTTTTCCGTGGTTTTCGCAGGTTAATCCAGATGTTTTTGGGGGTTTTCTGCGTGCATTCGGTGGGTTTTGCAGTTAGTTTTCATCAGGTTTGTGGCAGCCTTTCCCTGCAATTCGGGGACGCTGTGGTGTTTGCTGAATACACCGCAGGGTCACCGAAATGGGATCGGCAAAAGGAACCGAATTGAAGAGAACGAAAAGTCACTGAACGTGCGGTGACTTTTCGAATCTCTTTGGATAACCCTGACTGGTTGGCCACCATCAAATCTGATACCAGCCAGAACATTGACTAACTGAAAGAAACAGCACAGGATCGAAAAGAGTGGTAACAGTTGATTTATAGAACAACCAAGAGTTGGGTATGACTGAATGGATAGGAGAGAGAATATAAAGACTCCACTGAGGATGCATAGTCTACAGACACCTGTATCAAAAAGTGTCAAAATGTGCTCTTAAAAAATTCCCAGAGAGGGAGGTGTGACGCAGATATGCTTTCACATATAAAGCCGTCATTAAATGGAGTACATCGCTTAGGAATAGAATGTTCTTCTTACTTGATATACCCTGATATATTGAAGAAAAAATAGTCTGTAACAATAATGGCCTCATCGTATCCGGCCCTGATGTCTCAATATCCTGCAAATAGCAGATAAAGGTCTAATAAATATCTAGCCAACACAGGTGAAATTAATCTCAGGAAATCTCCATAGGAATCAATGATTTGCTACTTCATGGAAAAATAGAGCTTCTTCTAATTCTTGCCATTTGAGAAATTGCGAAATTACTGGAAATGAGTAATAGCTTTCCACAGAGAGTACATTAACTCAGATTGCAGAAAACACTATAAAAATCACGACCATGATACAAATATATATATTTTTTTCTTTTTGGAAGGAGAATCAATATTTCTAGATTGTTTGCTCATCCTCACTAGGGATGAGCCGAACACCCCCAAGTACGGTTCGCATTCGAACTCGAACTCAATACAAGTCAATGGGACTCAAAATTCGATTTTTAGAGTGTCCTCCAAGAGGGCATATATTCTAGATATTTGCCATAAAAAGGTGTATGGGGGTCTGGGTAGTGCCCTGGGGGACAGGAAACAAGGACATAAAGTAAAAAAAAAAGACGTTTTTAACCCCTTCACTGCTGACGACGTGTGGGCTCAGTTACTCCCGCTATATGCTGAAGAGGACGTGTCCCACACATCATCAGCTTTGCGGGACCCCCGGCGTAGATACTCACCTCTCTGTCCGGGGTCCCACGGCGTTCTGACTTCAGCGTCCTCAGATGCTGAAGTCAAGCTCCTCCCGACGTAAATGACATCATCGCGCCATGCGCGATGACGTCATTTCCAGGCGACCCCCCGGGAATCCCGGGAGATGGCCTGGAAGGGAGGGGGGGATCTGTTCGGATCCCTCTCCCTCCCGATCGAGAGGTCCCACAAAAAAAAGCCAGGCACCGCTTAAAAGGAGAGAGCCTCCCCTTTTAAGCAGTGCCTGGCTTTAACCCCTTAGGCACCGGGTCGCACTGCGGCCTAGCTCAGGTGGGGACTGCCATCTTGGATGGCGGCTCCACCCCGGGTCCCCCCTCACTGCCTGACGTCCTCACGCATAGCGTGATGACATCAGATAGCCGGGGAACCGCTACGCGTGAGGACGTCAGGCAGTGAGGGGGGACCCGGGGTGGAGCCGCCATCCAAGATGGCAGTCCCCACCTGAGCTAGGCCGCACTTCGGCGCCGCAACTGCCTGACGTCCTCACGCATAGCGTGATGACATCAGATAGCCGGGGAACCCCTAGCTGCCCGGAATCCCCTGGTGGAGATAGGGGTTTTATTTGAACCCCGATATCTCCAGGCAGCTAGGGGGTCATGGAGGGTGTCAATCGAAAGGCCTGAGCGTGGCCTTTCGAATGATACCCAACATGACCAGGTATAAAGTAAAAAAATGTATTTTTTTGTGTGTTATTTTTATTAATGCAGCAATATTGTTCACATTTCTATTATAATGCTGCAATAATAATCACATTCAATGATGCTGCACTAATGATTTTTTTCTATGGGGTGCGTTTGCTATAAATGACGTAATTCCCCCCACAAAATGTAACAAGTCACCATTTCTAATTTTTGTACAAGCGCACCCCATAGAAAACATAATCGCAAATGCTCATGTGCTAAAATGTGAAAAAACAACACTTTACACACTGCAGATGATTAAAAATTCAATTTTTATTGCATTTTTTTGTCATAATATACAGGCAGGATATGACGTATACATATAAAAATGATATATTATGAATCTGCGGAGTCTGCCGGAAAGAACGATATCTAATATGTCTGGGTTATTTAATAAAATGTGGCTTCAAATCACGTTTAAAGATAATGAGCGAAAGCGTTAAAAATGAGCTGAGCACACAGCAGTGAAATGCAGCATATTAGATGAAGATTTAGTAGAGAAATTAACACTTCTCAGAAGCAGACACCACACCCTCAGTATAGTCTACATACATACAATGTATCAAATTCATTAGACCAGACTAAAAACACCTGTTGTTTACCGTTTGAGAACACAGGTCATTTAGAGGTGAGAATCTTTGCACGTACACATTAGTTTTTAATTCAATATCTAATAAACCGTTGCTTATAATATTCTGCAGTAAAGAGTCTCTTTATCTCTAGATTTTTTAAGCATTTTTTATACTTTTTTCAAAATGTTTTTTTTTTTTCGAACTCGAACCGATCACGCCAAAAAGTTCGATGTTCGCGAACTTGCGAACGGCCAAAGTTCGAATCGTACTCTGAACTGACCGAACCGAACAGCTCATCCCTAATCCTCACATCTCCTTGTCCTATATTCCAAAGGCAGGAAGCAGAGTTAGGTGTAAATTTCCCCAGAACAAACAGAGCAAGTCGTCCCGGCGAACCTCTGAATGTGATTATTATACAAAGGAACTTGTGGGACATCCTTGAAAATACATGACGCGACATTACTCACTAGGTCAGGGATGTCAAACTCCTGCCCCCTCAGATGTTCCGAACTACAACTCCCATGATTCAATAGCCACCTATTACACTGGAAGAGTTCTGGGAATTGTAGGCTTCAACATCTGGGCAGTTTGACAGCCCTGCACTAGATTGATACTTGTATATCCGCAAGTCCTGGGGGTCTCCTGATGCTTCTCATACAGTTCTACACATACTATACTATTTTTCAGCGTTTGCATTGCGCAATTTATACTGTTGATTTTGTAAATTAAACAGAACTGTTCTCTTTTCAAAAACTTTGTTGTTTTGGACATTCTCCACCATATATGATACAATGAGGCTGGAAATGTTGGCGTTTAATAAATGATAATAATAATATTGATGATAACGAAAGTATTGATAACTATAATGATAAAAAATAGCAACTTGTTGAAGTTATTATTCCACAATAGATATTCCAGTATAACCTTTCCTTTGAATAGGCACACGTTATCCCCAGTATATTGCTCCATTTACAGTCTACTACTGTTTTATGCTTCAGGCTGTCCTCAATAAAGCATGTCCCAGATTTTCATTGTCTAGCTTTCATGTAAAGAGACTGCCCCGGGTCATTCTATTACCAGATCCATGAAGATAGGGATCTCTCAAGACATGGGCTGAATATAGTGAGAGATGGTGAGATAGTGAGAGAGTGTGGAAACATTCTTCTATCTCCCGGGCTCCTAAATGGTTAAATAATTATTGATCACTTCAAATAATGGCTTGCAGGGATGACACCTCTTTTACTTTAAAATACAGTAACTGCGTGAAAGAGACCCTGCATTACAAACTGAGTAAGGGCTTTGCCAAGGACAATGGCTTCCATCAGGAGATAGCACCGTCAGAATGTCCCAAAAAAAGGAGTAAGGTCATCATCCTGTCGTGACCTTGCTCAAATTTCCATCTGAGTTATAGCAATGTTTATTTCAGTTGATGATATCAACAGATGATATCTATATGATATCTATATGTGTGCCCTGCCCTGATGGAAAAACAGATTAGCTCTCTTTAAAATGGAGTCTAAGGCTAGGGTCAGACTAACGCATTTTTCGCGTTGTCTGTGAAAAAGTGCGTTCGAACGAATGGAACGAACGCATTTTTTCACGGAATACGCGATAGCGGTCATACGATGCGCATTTTCGTCCTTGATTTTGTACGGATCATCAATAAAACACTTTTTGTGTCTGGACGTTATGTTGGCCGGACATTAGCAGCGTCTGACGTCTCCCAATCTCGCACACACGCCTCTAGCGGACGCAGCGCACTCTGTACGTCCGTACTAGAGGTTTGACGTTCTAGAAAAAATGCGTTCGTTTGCCACTTGCGTTGCGCGGACGAACTGTCGTGCGGCCGTACTTCGTGTGTTCCCCGGCATTGGACGTCATTTGCTGCTGGCACGGCCGTGATTTCGTGCGTCTAAACGCACGTTAAAACTGCTTACGTCTGACCCTAGCCTTAAATCCAGTCAAATGCTTTACTGCTGTAGAACGAAAGCTGATTATTATCCGCTAGATATGTTTTAATTAATGGTCCGTTATACATTGCCTGGTCATAAAAATGTCACCACCTGCAATTAACTAAGCAAAGAAGTGAGAGCCTTCCATTGGATATTTACTTCAGTGATTAATTTGTTTCATCTGGCAAACAATTAGGTCACGTGACTCCCTGAATATATTGAATGAGCAGGTTTTTCCATCAATGGATCTTTTACTTCCCTGATGGCACAGTGGGTATATTCCAAGATGGCAATGCTAGGATTCATCGGGCTCAAATTGTGCAAAAGTGGTTCAGGGAGCATGAGACATCATTTTCACACATGGATTGGCCACCGCACAGTCCAGACCTTAACCCCTTTGAGACTATTTGGGATAGTGTGCTGGAGAAGACTTTACGTAGCGTTCTGACTCCCCCATCATCAATGCAAGATCTTGGCCACAAATTAATGCAACTCTGGATGGAAATAATTGCTATGACATTGCATGAGATTATCAAAAAGGATGCCTCGGGGAATGCGTGCCGTAATCATAGCAAAAAGAAATCCAGCAAAATAGTAGTGTGTGATTTTTATTTTCTCCAGTCAGTATACTTACTGTACATAGCTCAAATTAAAATGAAACTGTTGCCAAACCTACACCATTAGGATGGAATGCACCATTCTTAATGCCATATGAATGATATGACTCTTATGGAAATGGCAACATTTACACATTAACAAATGTAGGGCCCAAATCCAACAGAGATGTTAAACTGACAACTCAACTTTTTCAGATTGACTTTAGAGATTGCTCTACCACAAAGGACACTCACTGAGGAAGACTATACGGTGAAAACGCTTTCTAGTGATCCTTTTAAAGCTTTTGTATTATTTTACAAAAAAAAATGATTTATTCCGGCCATATGGCTTTTTTAATTTAAATAAGTCTATCAGGGTTATTCAAAGAGATCCGAATTGCTTGAGAAAGGTAACCGAACGCTGAAAATCAGCGTTCGGTTACCTTTCTTGGCCATTCGGCTATCCAGAGAGCAGGCAATTCGCCAAATTCTGGCGAATTGCTTGAACATACGGTGCCTGTTCGAGGGCTGTGAAAACCCCATAGAGAAGCACTGCTTCGGCTATTCAGAGAACACAAACCAGCAGTGAAAGGTTCCCGAAATGCCCTGTCATTTGGTGGTTTAATTCGGCAAATCTATTCAGGAGAATCCCATAGGCTTCAATGTTAAAAATATTCCCGTTTTAATTCAATATCTAATAAACCGTTGATTATAAAATTCTGCAGTAAAGAGTCTCTTTATTTATAGATTTTTTAGGATATTTTAAGCATTTTTCGGAATTTTTTTTTTTTTTAAAAGTCCAATTTTTTTTTTTTTAAGTTTACTTATTTTTTCTGTAACAGCCCATTTTATTATCATTCCCTGGACCTCATATGCAAATTTCAGACATTTTCGCTCAGTAGTTTCTTTGCAAACAGTGTTTCACTTTTCAATCATTCATGTAAACTGTTTTGCTAATTTATTCACTGCCTCTTCTGCGGTGTCGAAGGCTGCGATCGGCTCCTGTTCGGGTTTTTCTGTGGTTTTCCGCAGGTTAATCCAGATGTTTTTGCGGGTTTTCGGCGTGCATTCGCTGGGTTTTGCGATTAGTTTTCGTCAGGTTTGCGGCAGCTTTTCCCTGCAATTCGGGGACCCTGTGGTGCTTCCTGAATACACCACAGGGTCACCGAAATGGGATCGGCAAAACAAACCGAACTGAAGAGAACGAAAAGTCACCGAACGTGCGGTGACTTTTCGAATCTCTTTGAATAACCCTGTATATTTTTTATTTTATATATGTCTTGCTGCCTGGTCTTTTTCACGGATACACATTTTGTTCTTCCCACTTATTCATCCTTCCCACCCTGGAAACTGGATTACATCGCCGAAACCAAGGAAAAGAGAAGAAACCAACTAATTACGGTATAAGTATTCCAACCTTACAGTACTTTCATCCTCTACGTGAATTATTCAGTATTTAATCACATTTTCTCTTGCAAACATATATATATACAGTCATGGCCGAAATTGTTGGCACCCCAGACATTTTTCCAGAAAATCAAGTATTTCTCACAGAAAAGTATTGCAGTAACACATGTTTTGCTATACACATGTTCATTCCCTTTGTGTGTATTGGAACAAAAAAAAAAAAGGGAGGAAAAAAAACAAATTGGACATAATGTCACACAAAACTCCAAAAATGGGCTGGACAAAATTCTTGGCACCCTTTCAAAATTGTGGATAAATAAGATTGTTACAAGCATGTGATGCTCCTGTAAACTCACCTGGGGCAAGTAACAGGTGTGGGCAATATAAAAATCACACCTGAAAGCAGATAAAAAGGAGAGAAGTTCACTTAGTCTTTGCATTGTGTGTCTGTGTGTGCCACACTAAGCATGGACAACAGAAGGGGAGAAGAGAACTGTCTGAGGTCTTGAGAACCAAAATTGTGGAAAAATATCAACAATCTCAAGGTTACAAGTCCATCTCCAGAGATCTAGATTTGCCTTTGTCCACAGTGCGCAACATTATCAAGAGTTTGCAAGCCATGGCACTGTAGCTAATCTCTCTGTGGGTGGATGGAAGAGAAAAATTGATAAAAGGTTGCAACGCAGGATAGTCCGGATGGTGGATAAGCAGCCCCAAACAAGTTCCAAAGAAATTCAAGCTGTCCTGCAGGCTCAGGGAGCATCAGTGTCAGCGCAAACTATCCATCGACATTTAAATGAAATGAAACGCTATGGCAGGAGACCCAGGAGGACCCCACTCCTGACACAGAGACATAAAAAAGCAAGACTACAGTTTGCCAAAATGTACTTGAGTAAGCCAAAATCCTTCTGGGAAAACGTCTTGTGGACAGATGAGACCAAGACAGAGCTTTTTGGTAAAGCACATCATTGTACTGTTTACCGAAAACGGAATGAGGCCTACAAAGAGAAAAACACAGTACCTACAGTGAAATATGGTGGAGGTTCAATGATGTTATGGGGTTGTTTTGCTGCATCTGGCACTGGGTGCCTTGAATGTGTGCAAGGCATTATGAAATCTGAGGATTACCAAAGGATTTTGGGTCGCACTGTAGAGCCCAGTGTCAGAAAGCTGGGTTTGCGTCCGAGATCTTGGGTATTCCAGCAGGACAATGACCCCAAACATACATCAAAAAGCACCCAGAAATGGATGGCAACAAAGCGCTGGAGAGTTCTGAAGTGGCCAGCAATGAGTCCAGATCTAAATCCCATTGAACACCTGTGGAGAGATCTTAAAATTGCTGTTGGGAAAAGGCACCCTTCCAATAAGAGAGACCTGGAGCAGTTTGGAAAGGAAGAGTGGTCCAAAATTCCGGGTGAGAGGTGTAAGAAGCTTATTGATGGTTATAGGAAGCGATTGATTTCAGTTATTTTTTCCAAAGGGTGTGCAACCAAATATTAAGTTAAGGGTGCCAAGAATTTTGTCCAGCCCATTTTTGGAGTTTTGTGTGACATTATGTCCAATTTGCTTTTTTTCCTCCCTTTTATTGTTTTGTTCCAATACATACAAAGGGAATAAACATGTGTATAGCAAAACATGTGTTACTGCAATACTTTTCTGTGAGAAATACTTGATTTTCTGGAAAAATGTCTGGGGTGCCAACAATTTCAGCCATGACTGTATATATATATATATATATATATATATAAAATGCTATTTAGTACATATCCACTAGGGTATGTCCGGAACCCTTTCTTTTGCTCTATCTTATTAGTGTCTTGAGGTGTGTGGACACTTTGGGCACTATTACATTCTTTGCGCAAAAACGCTGGCACCGCGCTATTTTTTTTGCACGCAGCGTTAATGTTTAATGCTGGTATTACAATCCGAGCGCATTTTTCCATCCGTCCAAAAATACGGCGCATAAAAAAGAAGTGCAAAAAAGCACGCACATTAACGCTGCGTGCAGAAATCTGTAGGCGGACTGTTTTTTCACACGATTCAGCCAATCATAATTAAGAACCACAATTGTCTCACGTTAAGTTCTTGCGCTTGTCAAAGTCAATCTGAGTATATATGCTGCAGCAATAATAAAAGCACGTGCAATTTATCAATTTTATTATTTGGTATGTGTAGAATGTGTAACTATACTTTGCTGTATTTTTTCTTTTGGGCTGGCATATTTGGTTTCGGCCAGAACGTTCAGTTTTGCCGTCACCACCAGCTTTTCAAAGACGTTAAAATTATACGCGCAAACGTTGTCCGTTAAATTTTGCGCTAATATTGTAATACCTTGCGCGCACCAGCGCACAAACGCATTTGCACTCACAATGTTAAGTATAGGACGTGCAAAGTATATTACGTTCGTAAAGGGTTCGCGCAGGTCCACCCGCATTAGACGTTAACGCGCCTTTTTTGCGCGGACATTGTAATACGACGTTCTGCGCACAAGGGATTTGTCCCTCGCGTTAATGCGTTTTTGCGCACGCGTTAACGTTTGCGCGAAAGAATGTAATAGCGCCCTTTATATTCTAGCGGCAGCACCCACCCTAATACTTTATCCTGACACACAAGATAAAACACATATACAAGCGCTGTCTCCACATTTCCATTCCCTATATAACAACTCAACCTGTTATATAAAATGACTCCAGATGAAAGCTTAACAGTTCAAGCCTGTTTTTACAATGAGCCACAAGTAAGATTCGTTGTGAAATTGTGTTTACTCACATACAATGTATCGGAGCCATTAATTTGCAGATAAATGGAGAAGAACGAGCTATACCAATCTACTTTGTTCTTCTATGCTTGAGACGGTATTTTACAAAGAATACCGGCTGTGAGACTCTGGTGTTGCAATAAATAACAGATGGTTTAGATAATCAATTAAAATCATTATTTTCCAGTTTGTAAAACTTGTGCTTTGTAATTAATTATATGTCAGTCTAGGGCATAAGATGAACTCTAAAGGGACACTACCACTTACATGAGCTGTAATTAGATTAACACCCTACCACCCTACCTGAATAGGCTGCTTCCTCCAGCAGTTCCCTCTTCCTATAACCTCCGATCCAGGACCTGCAACTTACTTACAATACCACAATACAAAAAGAAAGTGGCTCGATCCTCATTTTCCTACAGAGCACCGCAATTATGGAATAACCTCCCAGACACCGTCAAATCTTCCCCCAGTTTAAAGTCACTTAACCCCTTATGAACAACTGACGTACATAGTATATCCTGGGGAAAATTCCACTTAAGGACCAGCAGGGTCAGCAAATTTAACTCACTGAAGTGCGGCGAACTGGAGAGCACCGAAATGTCTGTGATATTTTGGCGCTCTGAGTATAACCCTATAGTGACCCTAGCTGCTGCGCCATGCCACATTTAGACGTGATCTTGTGGGGTTGTGTTTTATTCCACTAGAAAAGCACTAGCAAACTATTTGTTCTCTGTGTCCTTTGATCTATGGGAAGAGGCTCTCCTCACAGTATGAGAAACAAATTATTTTTTTTTGTATATTTTTTTGTTTGTGCTGAATGCAAAAAGCAATTAGTAACTCCCATTGTGCAGCGCTACAGAACTTGTTAGTGCTTTATACTGTAACCTCGTTTTGGCCCCCATACACATCATATAATAATATTCAATTGTTTTTTGTTAGTGTAACAAGTGCCTAGGCATATATAAGAGCGCAGCACCTGAGGCACAATCTTAGATTCAATGACAAATAATGCTTTTAGTGGATTAAGAACATTTCGGCCTGTCCGTCCTAAATGGAACTTAATCTCAAAAACAAGTCTTATTTAGATGTTGCTTTTGCAAAGTAGGTATATGTGTTTTTTTTTATTACTTATTCCTCTCTCTGGATTCTAAAAACATGAGTCAAAAGGTTTTATTTGTAATTCCCTGGATATCAACAACAGATGAATTCATGCATTTATTCACAGTTCAGCGCATCAGATGTCAGAGCAGCATATGCACACAGATCCACATAAACACAGATGTTGTTTATGCATAAATTCACAGAAATGTTTTCATATATAATTTACAGTCAATAGGTATGTTGCTTATTTGAGTTTTATGGTTAACTCTTTACATTTTTCTCCCAAATCTATGCTGACAAGCAGCATCAGGGCAGGTCACAAAGTCACTGTATAGGGATGAGGGCTTCAGGGAAAACAAATGCCTCTTTGAAGCCAGGGACAGATTAACATAGGGGCTTTTAGAACTGTAGTTCCAGGCCCAATCCCCATAATAAGCCTCAGAGAAACGTTAACCATATGAGTACTGATTGCCACTGACAATGAGCCACTGACACAGAGGGACGGAACAATGGCACAAAAGGAAGGAAGAAAAAGAGAGCAGTGGAATCACAAGAGGTGAGAAGAATATGGCAGAGGCAAAATGAGCCCGAGAGGGATGTGGCAGAGGCACACCAATATATTCAGCTTCAGGCCAGGGCTGGACTGGGACAAAAAATCAACCCTGGACTTCAGCCAGACCGGCCCACTTTAATTATGCAAACACACAAAAATAGTATATGAACCGACCGGATCACTTAACCAATCACTCTACAGAAAGCAGAGTTACTGCAGAGCGATTGGGTAAAGAAACGCAGCGGCACTGAGGTTGACTGCACCATGTCTTAAGGTAAGTTGGATGCGCAGCGTGTCTCACATGCACAGTGGCTCCAATATGAGACTGTGGCAGACTGCGTCTGTTTTTCAGATGGTGAGGAAGTTCTCACCTCACCCATTAAGGGCAGTGCGAGCTGAGTGGTGAACCAGCATTCACTCTGGCCCACTGAGCCATCGGCCCAACGGGAATCTCCCTGTAGTCCCTATGGCCAGTACATGCCTGCTTCAGGCCCATATAGCCCTTATCCATCACTATTTGAGTGATTAAATTTGGTTAACTGGTCAGGATTACCGATACAAGAACCATTAACCGGTAGCGAGTGGACGTGCGGTGGAGAGGCTCCTGTATATGCTGGCTGTTCTGCGGATTTTATTGCTGATTACCCTTCTCTACCCAGCTGAGCCCGGGACTGGAGACGACTGCCGACATTATCTTGCAGATAAGAGACACCTCTGACCCCCCTAAGAGTTACCTGAGCGGGTTGTTTGGGCTCCCGACCCGATTGACGGCGGCCATTTTGACTGCACGCGGTCTGCATCGCTGACCCTAATGGGAAAGAAGGGCAAACAGATGGGATCGCTGGACGGATCCGGGCAGCCTGACATCCGGAGCCCTCTGAGTAGAGCAATTATCAATCGGCCTCTGTTGCGGAGTACGGAGCCCCGGGAGCTGGAGATCTGCGCGGATACCCCGGACCTCCCGGTTACCGAGCAACCACGGACCCCATTGTCCCAGCCCTCCACTAAAGAGGACATCCACCAGCTGTATGAGGACCTTCGGACACTGTGGCATGGGGATCTGGCCAAGGTTGAAGCAGATATTACAGCCATCGCAGCGGGCTCTTCTGCTATGGGTGCAAGCTTGGACTTACTGGAGGAGGGGAGGCTAGAGTCCGCAGCCCAGTTGGAGGACCTACAGAAGCAGGTGAGGTGTCTGACGGCGACAGTGATGGACATGGAGGCCAGACATCGCGACGTAACCTCCGTCACAGAGGGATCCCGGAGACGGTGGGTACTGGGGACTTACTGTCATACACCTCTGGCTTTCTCTGCATGATACTGAAACTGCCCCCGGACTCCCCAGATGTCATAGTGTCGGCTTTTCGAGTCCGTAAGGCGACAACTGCACCTCCTGAAGCCTCCCGGGACGTTATTGTTACTACTAAGGCTACCTCGGTCCACACGCAGATTCTTCGGGAAGCCGGTAACGTATCAGCAGTGCCTTATGGGGATCAGCGAATTGCGGTGGATAAGGACCTAACGTTCCTCGCCCTGGTGGAGCGACGCCATTATCGAGACGTGAAGAGCCTCTTGAGACAACATGGGATCCAGTACCGTTGGGGGCCTTTGGGTTCGCTTGTGATACTGCATGATGGACGGGCACACCCAATGAATACCCCTGAGGAAGCTTGGGCTTATGCGGAGTCCCACCTACGACACTTACTGACTTCATCGCCACTCAACCCATCTGCAGTGGATGACACTACCGTCGATCCGGGTTGAAGACTATAGATCCTGCAGCAGATTGCTATTATTATGTTGACTGTATATGTCCTCCCTCCCTTATCACCCCCTCCCTTTTTTTATTCCCTTTTCTCTCCCTCCCCAAAAAAAACCCCAAAAAAACCCTCTTTTTCTCATGTCCCCCCTTAATGTTTTTATATGCCCCCCGCCCCTGTACTGCTAACATGTGGACAATTTGCAGTCTATTCCTGACCTTGTTGGATGAGTGGTGCACTCCAGGACCTGACCAGCTGCCGAGATGGGTGAACTCCGGACCATTTTTTAACCCCTTAGTGACCGGGCGGTTTTACACAAATCCGTCTTTTAGTGACCGCTGCTGTTTTTACGTTTCTGCGCTGTTAGTGTTTAGGTCAAATTTTCCTCTTACTCGTTTATTCGACCCACACATATTATACACCCTTTTTCCCTCCATTAAATGGACTTTCTAGAAATACCATTATTTCCATCATATCGAATAATTTACTATAAAACAAAAATATGAAATATGAGGAAAAAAATGGTAAAAACACACTTTTTCGTAATTTAATCCTCAAAATCTACAACCACCCAAAAAGACCCCGGCTAAATAGGTTCAAAATTTTGTCCCAAGACTAGAAATACCCAATTTTTACATGCGTTTGCATTTTAACCCCTTCACTGCTGAGACAGTTCACCTATGTGCGCTGCGCTCATTCTGACCATTTTGTGCTAATTATTTTTAGATGACAGCCTAGGTCCTATTTAAGTAAACTCCCCCCAGACAAAAAAACTTTTTAAAAAAAAACATTTTTTTATTTTATTTAATTTTTTTATTATTTTTTTTAATTTAATTTTTTTTTTTTAATTTTTTTTTAAATCAGGCCTTTCAAATGATGTCAAATATGACCATCTAGCTGCCATGGATCGGGAGATATGGGGATCCTTAGGATCCCCTTATCTCTACATGGCAGCTAGATGGTTAACTGGCCCACTGACATCCTCACACATATGGTAAGGTTGTCAGTGGGTGGGGGGGGGACCTGGAGGCTTGGCTGACATCCAAGATGTCAGCCCCCTCCAGGTTTGAATGGTGTTTTGGCGCCAATTGGCGCCGAAACGTGATCCGGCGGCGAAACTGTTAATGCCATACACCGCTGAAAAGGGGAGCCTCTCCCCTCTCCAGCAGTGTAAACGGCATCTCCCTAGCTTCAATGGTTGGGGAGATAGAGGGCTCCGAAGGAATTGAAATGCATGGGGACGCCTGCTGATGACGTCACCACGCAGCGTGGCGACGTCATCAGCCTCGCCTGCCCATGTAAGTCACATGGGCAGGCTTCCTCCCTGCCAGATCGCCGTGGGATCCAGCGAGGGAGGTGAGTATCGGGCAGGAGGGGGATTAGGCGCCGCTGACGTACCCTGTACGTCCGCGGGTCTAAGGGAGACCTGTGGACAGGACGTACAGGGTACGTCAGCGGCCCTTAAGGGGTTAATTTTTAAAATTATTTTTTTTTTTTTCTTTTCTTTTTTTTTTGCTGTGGGAACATGGGGTGGGTTCGGGTGAGCCATTTTAGGAGTCTACCACGGCTCTGTCCGCCCTCTCTGGCCCCGATTCTCCCCCGGCCATGTGACCTCTTGTCAGGCCCTCAACTACTACTATGGGAACTTTTATGTCATGGTGGTGGGTTTATTGTGTGGAGTTTTTAGCTGTGCCTTGTATATATTTAATAAATATGTATATTATTTCACAGTTATGTGTCGTGTATTTTTGAGTATTTATTGTCTCCCTGCGTACGACTCGGTCATCAGTAGGCGACTTATGCTTTTTGCAATTAGAAATAAACACATAGGCATAGCTACAGTCAGCTATAGAGACCTTGATCCCAACGTTCTAGCACATACCTGGACCCCTCCCCCACACAATCTAACACATACACTGACACAGACCCTGACCATCCGACACATACTGGAGGCCATGCTGCAAGAACAATTCACAGAGGTAGAAAAGTGGATCAAACACAACAAACTTTTTTTAAATACTGACATAACGGTAACGATGCTCTTTGGAACAGCACCTAAACTACACAAATTGCAAACACCCCATCTATGTGTCAGGACAAGATCAAATGGCACGCTGACCACAGTCACTTCTCTCAAATATCTAGGTATGTGGTTAGACCCAAATCTATTCTTTTGGCCCCCACATCGAAAAACTCTCATCTAAAATTTACCCCAAACTAGGTGCCCTGTACAGAAACAAATCCCACCTGAACCCTGCGGTAAGAAAGCAGATTGTACAACAAATGCTTATGCCGGCTATTGATTACGGAGATGTAGTGTATGCAGTGGCCCCGCAAACACACCTTCAGAAACTTACCGCATTGTATAACTCATGCTGCCACTTTGCACTACAATGTAACAACATGACCCACCATTGTAACATGTTAAAAGACCTAAACTGGCCGTCGCTGGAGTCTAAACGCACCCTTCACCTTTCCAACCTGGTGTTTAAGAGCTTTTCTGGGAAGCTGCCACCCTACCTGAATAGACTGCTTCCTCCAGCAGTTCCCTCAACCTATAACCTCCGATCCAGGACCAGCACCTTACTTGCAATACCACAATACTAAAAGAAAGTGTCTCGATCCTCATTTTCCTACAGAGCAACACAGTTATGGAATAACCTCCCAGACACCATAAAATCTTTACCCAGTCTAAAAACACTCAAGAGCTCCGTATTAACATACCTCAATAAGGAATGCACCTGTAAACATGTAACATAATGACTATTTCCTACATATTTATTTTCTGTTAATCTGTATATTTGTGTTTTTTTTTGTTATTTTTATACCTTGCATTGTATTACTTTGTATTTCTGTAACAACTGTAACATTTTAATGTTCTTGAACGCAGGACGTACTTTAAAACTCGAGAAATCTCAATGTATCCTTCCTGGTAAAATCCTTTATAAATAAATAAATAAATAAATACTAACATAGTCACACAGTAACACACAGACTCTGCACCTCCCTATCATTCTGCGCTGCCCCCTTTCATCTATGCACCCCATATCTCTGACCCCCATGTAACTAACATAAACACTAACTCACAGACTCTGCACCCCCTTGAGCTGTCTCTCTCTCTGCACCCCGCCATTCAGCACCTCATCCCACTATCACATACACACAATAGCACACAGACCCTGAACCCATCACTCTGCACCCCGCCACTCAGCACCCATCCCACTAACACCCACTCACAAAAACACACAGATCCTGAACCCATCAGTCTGCACCCCGCCATTCAGCACTATTCCCACTAACCATCCCACTAACACACACACAATTTCAGCACAGAACCTGCACCCCCTTGAGCAGTCTCTCTCACTCTGCATGCCGCCACTCAGTACGCCATCCCACTAACACATACACACAATAACACACAGACCCTGAACCCCATCACTCTGCAACCCTGTCATATTAACACAGACCCCAAACCAGACTCTGCCCCTCTTCACGCTAACACATACTAATACGTAGACCCTAAACCCTCCCATATTCTACATCCCGCATCACTCTGTAACTCGTCACACTAACACATACACACAGTAAAAATCCCGGACACCCTGTCATTCTGCACCCCTACCCATATCATTCAGACGCCTACTCCCTGTCAC
Source organism: Leptobrachium leishanense (assembly GCA_009667805.1). Lineage (NCBI taxonomy): Eukaryota > Metazoa > Chordata > Amphibia > Anura > Megophryidae > Leptobrachium > Leptobrachium leishanense. Next base: position 343,195,495 of record CM019065.1, on the reverse strand, counting down.
TTTGCACTCCTCGGTCAGTTTGTACCCTTCACTCCTTTAACTCTGCATCCTCCAGTTCCCCAGCCAATCTTACCTCCAGCAGGAGATGGGTTGAGGTAGGTTCAGTGGGAGCTTGGCACTTGGCCTCACTTCAATTACATGACCTCAGAAGGTCCACTGCTCCCTTGTTGCCACACAGAGTAGGTCGGGGACAAAGCCAAATGGAAGAGGTTGGGGGGGCACATACAGTCAGGTCTAGAAATATTGGGACATCGACACAATTCTAACATCTTTGGCTCTATACACCCCCACAATGGAGTTGGAATGAAGCAAACACAATGTGCTTTAACTGCAGACTGTCAGCTTTAATTTGAGGGTATGTACATCCAACTCGGGTGAACGGTGTAGGACTTACAGCAGTTTTCAGATGTGCATCCTACTTGTTAAGGGACCAAAGGTAATGGGACAATTGGCTTCTCAGCTGTTCCATGGCCAGGTGTGTGATATTCCCTCATTACCCCAATTACAATGTGCAGATAAAAGGCCCAGAGTTCATTTCAAGTGTGCCATTTGCATTTGGAATCTGTTGCTGTCAACGCCCAAGATGAGATCCAAAGAGCTGTCACTATCAGTGTAGCAAGCCATCATTAGGCTGAAGAAACAAAACAAACCCATCAGAGAGATAGCAAGAACATTAGTCGTGGCCAAAACAACTGTTTGGAACATTCTCAAAAAGAAGGAACGCACCGGTGAGCTCAGCAACACCAAAAGACCCGGGAGACCACGGAAAACAACTGTGGTGGATGACTGAAGAATTCTTTCCCTGGTGAAGAAAACACCCTTCACAACAGTTGGCCAGATCAAGAACACTCTCCAGGAGGTAGGTGTATGTGTGTCAAAGTCAATAATCAAGAGAAGACTTCACCAGAGTGAATACAGAGGGTTTACCACAAGATGTAAACCATTGGTGAGCCTCAAAAACAGGAAGGCCAGATTAGAGTTTGCCAAACAACACCTAACAAAGCCTTCACAGTTCTGGAACAAGATCCTATGGACAGATGAGACCAAGATCAACTTGTACCAGAGTGATGGGAAGAGAAGAGTATGGAGAAGGAAAGGAACTGCTCATGATCCTAAGCATACCACCTCATCAGTGAAGCATGGTGTGGTAGTGTCATGGCGTGGGCATGGATGGCTGCCAATGGAACTGGTTCTCTTGTATTTATTGATGATGTGACTGCTGACAAAAGCAGCAGGATGAATTCTGAAGTGTTTTGGGCAATATTATCTGCTCACATTCAGCGAAATGCTGCAGAACTCATTGGACGGCGCTTCACGGTGCAGATGGACAATGACCCAAAGCATACTGCAAAAGCAACCAAAGAGTTTTGAAGGGACAGAAGTGAAATGTTATGCAATGGCCAAGTCAATCACCTGACCTTAATCCCATTGAGCATGCATTTCACTTGCTGAAGACAAAACTGAAGGGAAAATGCCCCAAGAACAAGCAGGAACTGAAGACAGTTGCAGTAGAGGCCTGGCAGAGCATCACCAGGGATGAAACCCAGCGTCTGGTGATGTCTATGCGTTCCAGACTTCAGGCTGTGATTGACTGCAAAGGATTTGCAACCAAGTATTAAGAAGGGAAAGTTTGATTTATGATTATTATTCTGTCCCATTACCTTTGGTCCCTTAACAAGTGGGGGCACATCTGCAAACTGCTGTAAGTCCTACACCGTTCACCTGAGTTGGATGTACATACCCTCAAATTAAAGCTGACAGTCTGCAGTTAAAGCACATTGTGTTTGTTTCATTCCAACTCCATTGTGGTGGTGTATAGAGCCAAAGATGTTAGAATTGTGTCGATGTCCCAATATTTCTGGACCTGACTGTATAGAAGCTTGGAGAGTGGGACACACAGACACAAAGAGAGGCATGGAGAGCTTTTCCCGTGCCTCCCTTTTATCCACTCAACCTGTGAGCTGTGCAGGCCGCTGGGTATCCCTTTTCCTGCAGCTCCCTGTGTGAACGCACTGCTCACAAACACCAAAGGCCGGCCCTGATTAGTGTATCCTATATAATATAATAATAGACTTACAATGCATGCCATAGTGATTTTTTTTATGGTAAATCGAATTGTTGTATCTAGATATAAGCGACTATATATACTCTATATATATGTAAAGTCTTCACTTTACATTAGATATAAGATCATAGTTCCCTCTCACCTATTCAATCCATTTGAATCCTGCTCTGGGTGTTTTACACAACATTACCAGCATTTGAGAGAATTTTTTAGTCACATTACAAATTACATGCCCTAAGAATCTTATGTGCTAAACAGGCTTTCCAGTTGACAAAGAGTAGAAGGACATTATAATGCATTCACAGTGCTGTGTGTCAAGTACAATAATGGCGTGTATGTTATTTTAGAGAGTCCCAGGCCTCTGGGTGCTCTCTTCATTCACTTCATGCCATATCTGTGGATATTTTTACTTTCAGATGTCCACAGTAAGAACACCAGCAGCTGCTCGTGGAGGATTGCAGAAAGATATGTCTGCAGTCTACATTTTTGGTACGGCTTCCTTCAGGAAGGAATCGAATGACAGCAGACATGATAAAGGTCTATTTGTAAAAGTTTGATTTGTAATCCAGCTTTTAATGGAAAGTCAGCAGCCATAAGAGATTCAAGCCTGCATCCTAGAACAAGGCTGTCTTTAATATTGACTGACCCTGGGCAAACATTTTCTTCCCCCCCCCCCATGCAATTTTGCTCTCCACCTTATCATCTCAAACCCCACACAAAATAAAAAAAACAACCTTGTTTGCGTGGTTGTTTTTACATTTTACTTGGTCATGTTTGATATCACTGGAAAGGCCAGACTCTGATCTGTCCAATGTCACATAACTTGAACTTGTGGGATGTAAAGAATGGAGATACAGGGGTGCAAAGCACCCCCTCTCTACTCACAATGGTGCCGTGGGCTTGTGTTTCAGATGGACGAATGCATAATAGCACATCACGCCACCACCTCCACATTTGCTCCTATAGTTGGAAATGAGAAGGAGAGTTAGTGCAGCAGCAAGGTTTGCTTTATATGTAAAACCACATAATGCCACTGCCTTAGAACAGAGAAAAAAAGTAATTTTTGCATTAAAAAAATTCTGCTCTTTTTTTCTATTCTTACACATTACATGGTCATATTTGGTATCGTTGGAAAGGCCAGACTCTGACATTTCCAATAACACCTCAGTTAACCTTGTGCAGTGTAAATACTAGAGATACAGGGTTACAAAGTTCCCCCTGGGCCCCTCGCTGCACTGCGGCAGTTTAGGTTTATATGGAACGATGCCTAAGGCTGGGGTCAGACGAGCGTAGTGTTCACGCCTGTGATTGCGCCTAAAAGTACGCCCATGATAGCATGACAGAAAGCCCATTGGAGCCCGTTACACGAAGTACATCCGCACTGAACTGCGGACGCACAACGGCCGCGGCCCACGGACGCAAGGCAGGCAATAAGGTACAACCCCTAGAACGGCCACAACAGTGCGCTGTGTCCGCAATGTCTGCATAGCTTTGTGTGTGAGTGAGGGAACGTGGTCAGACAGACTGCATTTATACGTCCAGCATTTTTCACGGATAAAAAAAATGGTTTTGCTTTTTATTTTATTTTCCCTCCTACATCCGTCAAAATATACGTCAGTGAATAAACGGACTGTGTGGCCACTACTGCGTCTTCCGTACTGACGTACGTCCGTGTGCACAGATGTACAGTCCATAGAATTCACGCTTGTCTGACCCTAGCCTAATAACGTATTATGCCATCAGCTCCACACTTGCTGCTGACACGGGAAACGAGACGGTGAGTTACTGCAGCATCACTGTTTACTTTATAATTGAAAAGTGAACAATATTGCTGCATTAGAGTAAAAAAAAAATTACTTATTTTTTTATTTTCACATACCACCTGGTCATGTTTGGTATATTGAAAAGGGATGACATCAGTAGGCGGGGTTAAGTCCCACTGGCAGGGCTGACATCCAAGATGTCAGACCCCTGCAGGAGAAGTCCATGATCAGCGACAGATCGGTGCTGAGGGGCGGAGCGTGACATTGCCTTTGTGGACTCAAGCTGCCTTGGGCTCCAGAACATTGACTGGGCCTGGGGCAACTGCCCTTTTTGCGTCACCTTAAAGACGGACCTGTCCTAGACATATGCGAAAGGACCAGATTAAGAGCACCAATCCCTAGGTAACGCTAAAATGGGGATGCTAACTGGGAAAATCTGCACCTGCAGTTTCCCCGTAGTGTACCCATTTTAGCGAGTGATTTCCGGGGCAGGTATTACCTTGGCACCTTGCCCCAGAAAGCAGCACTTCCGCACCGCGACGAGTATCACCTCCTTGAGTCCATAGGACTCTATAGAGGTTTGCTCTTCCGAGATCGCACAGCGCTGCAAAGTGATTGAGGAGGGAGACTGGAAACTATTTGTCCCCAGTCTCACTCAACTCGACAAGAAGCGGTGGATCGGGCCACTGTTCTCCCCGCAGGAACAGATGTGTGTATATGATTTATTGGGGTGTGGTTTGGGGGTGCTAAATGATTTTGAAAAAGCGGAATCATTTAGTACCTGCTTGTAGGTGTCGTTAAAATTTTGCCGTGTGCATCCTGACATTAATTAGCGCTAGCACTTTGTAATAGCTTACTTATCGAAATGCTAATTTATGATTGCGCTCACTATGCTAAGTATAGGATGTGCAAAGTACAGCAAGGCCGCGGAAGCTAGCGCAATCACTGATCACTGATTTTTTTACGTGTTTGGCCTTAGGAAGGTAAAGTGGTGGCATGCGTTAAAGTCACTTATCCTGATAGTAACACATACTCATCCGAACGCTAACGTTGGCGTTCACTAGGGAATGGTACCCCTATTATCTTATGTTTAGTATCGTTTACTGCCAGTGGACACTTGCCGTAAAGACAGTGGGAAGGCCATGCATGATGTGCAATGACTTTGACATATCTTTAGCTCACCATCTGGTGCAATGCACACAATACAAAGGAGGTTTGAGGAATTGAGAGTGGGTTGTGACATCGGATAGGGGATGCGAAGCAAGGTTAAGGACATTGCTGGATTGTGGTTAAACAACAGGGAGGCATTGAGTGTTTGATGAAGAAACAATGTGAAGAGCGATGCGATAACAGCACACATCAGCTCAAATAGCATATTTATTTTTGGCCTATGTCAGACTCTTTGAACTAAATTACTACAGAAAAGTTTTGTTTAGGAGACATTACCAGCGCTGCGTTCAGGGTGGGCAAACTCTCTGTGACACCCTTCCATTGAAAAATCAATCCCAATGTGAGCACACACAGTTAATTCCATGGCGTACTTCTTGTCCATCCTATTATATACTGTTTGTGTGTATAAACACTGCCTGGCCAAAAGGTCACACAATCGTCGAACACCTTTTATTATTATTATTATTATTATTTATTTATATAGTGCCAGCATATTCCACAGCGCTGAGCTTTTGATTACAGCACGTATTCGTTGTGACATTGTTTCGATAAGCTTATGCAATGTCACAACATTTATTTTCATCCAGAGAAGCATTAATTTGTCACCAAGATCTTGTATTGATGATGGGGAGTCGGAGCGCTGCGTAAAGTTTTCCCAGGCACATAACAAGGATTCTCCATGGGGTTAAGGTCTGGACTGTATGGTGGCCAATCCATGTGTGAAAATGATGTCTGATGCTCCCTGAACCACTCTCGCACAATTTGAGCCCGATGAATCCTGGCATTGCCATCTTGGAATATGCCCGCTGTGCCATCAAGGAAGAAAAAATCCATTGATGGAAAAACCTGCTCATTCAGTATATTCAGGGAGTCACATGACCTCATTTTTTGCCAGCACAAACATATTAATAACTGCAGTAATTACCCAGGGGAAGGCACACACCTATTTAATTGGGTAAATCCAGGTGGTGACTTTTTTTGGCCAGGATGTGTATAAAGATAAACAAAATCAGATTTTGAATAAAAAAGATTGTTGTGCTAAAACCAAAAACACCACATCAGTCCTACATTTTCACCAGTTATATAAATGGTATATTTTTGTTTATCCATTTAGTTATCTTTGGAATTCATTCACTGTTCTTGATAAATCAGTTGTTATCTGCAGTTACCTTGAACGTGAAAGAATGCATAAAAAGTTCTATTCACCCCACACCTCTTAGGCTAGGGTCAGACTAACGCATTTTTCACGTTGTCCGTGAAAATGTGCGTTCGAAGAATGGACGTATTTTTTCACGGAATACGCAATAGCGGTCATACTATGCGCAGTTTCATCCGTGATTTTGTACGGATCATCAATAAAACACTTCTTGCATCTGGACGTTATGTTAGCCGGACATTAGCAGCGTCTGATGTCTCCAATTCACGCACACACGCCGCTAGCGGGCGCAGCGCACTCTGTACGTCAGTACTAGTGGTTTAACGTTCTCGAAAAAAATGCGTTCATTTTCCACTTGCGTTGCGCAGCCGGACTTTTGTGCGACCGTACATCGTATATTGGCCGTCATTGCCCGGCATCTGCTGCTAGTGCGGCCGTGATTAAGTGCGCCAGAACGCGCGTTCGCACTGCCTCAGTCTGACCCTAGCCTTAGTAAGCCTTCTTGAGCACTTGCCTACTGTTGATAAACTGGTTCTGTAAATGTGTGTTTGTTTTTGTCTTACCGAACACAACACTGCAGAATATGTTGACTGTATCCGTGTGTCCCTAAATGTCTTAGGGCCCTATTACATTCTTCACGCAAAAATGCACGGTAAACGCGTGAATTTTTGCGAGAAGCGTTAAACGTTAACGCGCGTAAATTAACGCTGGTATTACAATCCTCGTGCATTATTTCATCTGTCAAAAAATAACGCGCGTAAAAAAGACGTGCAAAAACGCGCACATTAACGTTGCGCGCAGAAATCAGCGGACTGTTTTTTCACGCAATTCAGCCAATCAGAATTAAGAAGCACAATTGTCTCCTGTTAAGTTTTTGCGCCTGTCAAAGTCAATCTGATTATATATGCTGCATCAATAATAAAAGCACGCACAACTTCTCCATTTTATTGTTTTGGTATGTGTAGAATGTGTAACTATATTTTGCTGTATTTTTTTTTTTCGGGCTGGTGTATTTGGGTTCGGCCAGGATGTTCAGATTTGTCATTACCACCAGCTTTTAAAAGATGTTAAAATTATGCGAGCAAACGCTGTGCGTTAAATTTTGCGCATAGATTGTAATACCATCCGCGTACCAGCGCACAAATGCATTTGCGCTCACAATGTTAAGAATAGGACGCTCGCAGTACATTACGCTCGCGCAGCGTTCGCGCAGGCTCACCCGCAGTAGACGTTTACGTGCATTTTTTGCGCGGACATTGTAATACGACGTTCAGCGCATAGGGATTTGCTCCTCGCGTTAATGCGTTTATGTGCACGCGTTAACGTTTGCGTGAAGAATGTAATAGGGCCCCTAATGTTCTAGGATATTGCTCAGTAAAGCTTCCAGACCTGAAGAAGAGATGAATACTCTCGAAAGCTTGTCTTTTAAATGTAACGTTAGTCTAATAAAAAAAAGTATCACTACGTACTGCTATACTCGTAAATAATTGTAATTATATATGAAAATAAAAGTTACGTGTTCTGTTTGCAAACTCACTACTCTTCGGTTAGTCACAAGTCCCTTCATTAATATCACCATTATTCTGTTACATATATTTACCAGCCCGTCCAGGTGAGTAATAACATAACTAACACTTCATTGCAGCCTTTGGTTTCAGTTGTATTGCAATGTTTTTGCACATCTGATCTCCTCCCAGTGACAACATTTGAGTCATTGAACACCCTGAGTAATCCTGCATAATTTCACTTCTACTCTTTCTGTTTATTGCAGTGGTTTCTTTGAAATGTCAGGTAATTCAGCATTAGGGTCCCAGCGACAGGGAAGGGATTGTGCTGTCCTACTATCCTTAGCTGACAGACAGTTAGCAAAGCAGACAGAAATAGCTTTGGCCCCTATTACATTCTTCACGCTGACGGTAGCGCTCACCTGCATGAGCGCTACCGTTAGCTGCGGTATGTGCCGCATATTACAATCCAAACGCAAATGGGTTAAAAAACCCGTTTGCGTTTGAAACCTTGCGCTGTTCAGCGCAAGGTCACTGCACTTTGCGCTCCCTATACCTAACATGGGGAGCGCAAAGCGTTAATCAGCGCTGGATTACAATGTCCCAGCGCTGATTAACGCCTGGCTCTGGTCAACGCAAAGTTAACCAGAGCCAGGACCTGTTGTTAACGGATTCCACTTCCGCAGAATCCGTTAACACCAGCTCAAAAACTAAAATAAAAAATCCTATACTCACCTCCTGTTCCGTGGCGAGGACCACGGCTCCGGTCGCCTCCTCCGGCCGGCGGGAGCAGGGATAGACGGGGGAAAAAAGCCCCCTCCGTCTTTCCCTGCATATCCCTACGCCAAACCGGCCAGATCTCGCGATGTGAGATCCGGCCGGTCACGTGACCGGCAGAGAGGAACTCAATGGAGTCCTATGGACTCCATTGAGAGGATGCGTGCGGCTGCGCTCAGCGCTGCCACGCACATCCGAAATTTTAACGCTCGATAACAATGCAGGCAGCATTTTTTGCTCCTGCATTGTAATCTGGCGTTAAAACATGGTTTTTCCTCCCCTGCGCCCGCGTTTTAACACCAGGAGCGTAATAGGGCCCTTTGTGTTTTATTCCAAAACGGGGGTTTACTTCTGTGAATCGTTTAGTAAAACTGCAAAATAAGATAACTAGGATTACAATATGTATTTACACGTGACACTTTGCAAATAAATACAATATTGAAGTTTTCTACACAGAGAGCTCATATTTAAATCATACATCAGTGCAATTCAAGTATACAATAATCTTTAAAAAACAATCAATACACTTAAAGGCATATGTGTCTACTTCGGAGACTAAAATGGCTTGTGACCTGCAGTAAAACATAATGTTGTTCAATAACACATTAAACTTTATTAACAAAGGAGGGACACTTCCTGTTTCTTTACCGTGAGGAGCTGAACTGCAATTTTACCAATCAACCAGCAGGTGTGCTCAACACAACAATATGCAATCGGAAGCACAGAGAGTATTCTAGTAGGTTACATAGTTACATAGTTATATAGGCTGAAAAAAGACATGCGTCCATCGGGTTCAGCCTCTCCCACATAACCTACTGCTGTTGATCCAAAAGAAGGCAAAAAACCCAGTCTGAAAAATGCAACATACTGGGAAAAAATTCCTTCTTGACCCCAGAATGGCAGTCAGATTTCTCCTTGGATCAAGAAGCTTTTACCCACATGTTAAATATTATAACCCTTAATATTCTGTTTCTGCAGGAAGTCATCCAGTCGTTTTTTAAAAGTCTGTACAGACTCTGACCCAACCACCTCAACAGGCAGAGAATTCCACAGCTTTATTGTTCTCACAGTAAAATAACCCTTCCTATGCTTTAAGCAAAATTTTCTTTCTTCCAGTCTAAATGGATGACCCCTTGTCCTATGTATAGTCCTGTTAATGAATAGGTTATCAGACAATGGTTGATAATGGCCCCGTATATATTTATATAAGGTTATCAGATCCCCTCTAAGGCGCCTTTTCTCTAAACTAAACAGGTTTAAGCTTGTTAGTCTTTCCTCATAACTTAACCCTTCCATCCCCCTTATTAATTTAGTTGCCCGTCTCTGCACTTTTTCTAGCGATATAATATCTTTTTTTAAGACAGGTGCCCAAAATTGCACGGCATATTCAAGGTGCGGCCTGACCATTGATTTATACAGAGGCAAAATTATGTTTTCATCCCGTGAGTGAACTCCCCTTTTAATGCATGCCAGTACTTTGCTGGCCTTGGCGGCTGCTGTTTGACATTGCACATTGTTACTTAGTTTGAAGTCTGTGATTATTCCCAAATCCTTCTCCTGCTTGGATTTCCCTAACTCCGTACCATTTAGGGTATAAATTGCTTGTGTGTTCTTCACTCCAAAGTGCATAACTTTGCATTTATCTAGATTAAATTTCATCTGCCATTTAAGTGCCCAGTCCCCCAATCTATCTAAATCCCTCTGCAGCGAAGTAACATCCTGCTCACATTGTATTACTTTTCCTAGCTTTGTGTCATCTGCAAACACTGATACATGACTTTCAATGCCTATCTCAAGGTCATTTATAAATCAATTGAATAGTCCTATAACAGACCCCTGAGGGACACCACTTACCACTGGTGTCCATGTTGAAAATGTACCATTTATGACCACTCTCTGTACCCTATCTTTTAGCCAGTTTTCTATCCAAGAACAAGTATTTTCATCTAGACCATTTTTTCTTAATTTAAATAGTAACCTTTTGTGTGGAACTGTGTCGAAAGCTTTGGCAAAATCTAAGTAAATCACATCCACTGCGACCCCCTGATCTATACTTCTACTTACTTCCTCATAGAACGTAATTAGGTTAGTCTGACATGATCTGTGTTTCATGAAACCATGCTGATTTTTGCCAATTACATTATACCTCCCAATAAATTCCTGAATACTATCCCTTAGTAACCCCTCAAATACTTTCCCAGCCACAGATGTTAAGCTCACAGGTCTATAATTCCCAGGCACAAATTTTAAACCTTTCTTAAATATAGGGACCACGTCAGCTTTTCTCCAATCCTCTGGTACTATTCCTGAAAGAAAAGAATCTTGAAAGATTAAGAACAGAGGTTTACATATTTCAACACATAGCTCTCTCAGTACTCGCGGGTGAATTCCATCTGGCCCTGTGGCTTTATTAACATTCACATTGTTTAATTTGTGTAAAACCTTGTCCTGAGTCAAGCAGTCACTTTGTATTAGTAAGTTTTTATTAATGAATTTCATGTCTCCTGTTATAGGTTTCTCTTTGATAAATACTGAAGAAAAATAATCATTTAAAATTTCTGCCTTATCCTGATCTTCAGTTAACAATAGCCCTGACTCAGATTTTAGTGAACCTACATTTTCACTCTTGGGTTTTTTAGAATTTATGTACCTAAAGAATCTTTTAGGGTTGGTCTTGCTCTCTTTGGCTATTTCTTTTTCATTTTCTAGTTTAGCCCATCTAATCGCATTTTTACATGCTTTATTGGCTGCCCTATATGCTTTATAGGATGCCTCAGATTTATCAAATTTAAAAGCTTTAAATGCCTTCTTTTTATTTTTCATTTCCTTAGTTACCTTCCTACTAAGCCACATTGGTTTCAGTCTGTTTCTTTTATATTTATTAACCAGTGGAATATATTGTGACGTGTACTTTTCTAGTGTTAGTTTAAAGATATTCCACTTATCCTCAGTGTTTTTCCCGTGAAAGAGTTTCTGCCAGTCAATGACATTGAGAGCTTCCTTTATTTTAATAAAGTTGGCCTTTTTAAAATTATATATTTTAGCATGCCCCTTATGAATGTGTTTTTTTGAGTTTATTTCAAAAGTCACCATGTTATGGTCGCTGTTTCCCAACTGTTCCTTTACATTAATATTTGAGAAAAGATCCACATTATTTGTTATAACCAGGTCCAGACAGTTATCCTCTCTAGTTGGTGTTTCTACCAGTTGTGACATGAAGGTATCATTTAAAATGTTCAGGAACCGGATTCCCTTTGCTGAATTACTAGTCCCACTATCCCAATTAATGTCCGGGTAATTAAAATCTCCAATAATTAAAGTGCTACCATGATGTGCAGCCTTCCTAATTTGCTCTAAATAATGTATTGACATAAATAAATAAGGAAAAACTCATGTATCTGCTTAACCAAGAATTGGGTTGCAGTCTCCGGTCAAGACAAGTCAAAATGCCTGGAAACACAGTTCAGCCACTAGTTTTGCAGCATTTCCATTTGGCCCACACTCTGAAGCTTTTATGTAGCTTTCAATCATATGTTTCCTTATTACGTCACAGTAGATACATATTTATTATGACGGTCATAATGATTCCCTACCTTCCGTTGGAAATGCGGGTCCTAGGAGGCGACAATGTTTTGGCAGAGCGAAGTGGTCAGAATGGGATGTACCTTTTAATAACGGATGAGATGTAGGCAGCGGCGCAGTTATGGAGAGCTTTGTACATGAGCACCAATATTTTGAGGTGGATTTAAGGGAAACAGGGAGCCAGTGTAGAGATTGACAAAGGGGCGAGGTACAGGAGGTGCGGGAGGTGAGGTGGATGAGCCTGGCACAGGTGTTCATAACAGACTGCAGAGGAAGAATCATCTACATGTTTGAGCAAATCAGTGACTTGCTGTGCGCACCTAGCTCCACTGTGGGTAAGATATGCAAAGTGCACAGTTTCTCACTTTTTTAGATGAAAAGTCTGCTTTAGTGCAGACACAGCTACAGTTACAAGTATGTATAAAGCACTAACAAGTTCTGTAACGCTGTACAATGGGTGAGACAGAATAACAAATATACATTTGAAACACACAGAACAGTAGGAGAGAGGACCCTGCTCGCGAGTTTACAATCTAAGAGGAGAGGGGTGACACACTAGGTGAGGATAAATATCAGAGTATGTGAAGTAGTGGGTTGCATGTGGGCTGGGTGGGAAGATGGAGCAAGAACTGTACAGTGGGAGATTATAGACTTCTCTAAAGTAATATGTTTTCAGAGACTTCTTGAAAGACTGGAGAGACAATGTTACAGGGGAGGGAGTTCCATAGAAAGGGGGCAGCTCGGGAGAAGTCTTGAAGGCGGGAGTTGGGGGATGCGGGTACGAGGAACTGATAGCATCAGATCATTGGCAGAGAAACTCGGTAAAGTGTTTGGGACGGGATTTACCTGCTAATAAGGGAGGAGATGTAGGCAGGGGCGCGGTTATGGAGAGCTTTGTACGCGAGCACCAATATTTTGAATTGGATTCTAAAGGAAACCGGAAGCCAGTGTAGAGATTGACAAAGGGGCAAGGTGTGAGAGGTGCTGGAGGTGAGGTGGACGAGCCTGGCACAGGCATTCATTACAGACTGCAGAGGGAGAATCTGGGACCTCTTAAGGCCAGTAAGAATAAGGCTACAGTAGTCAAGGCGTGAGAGAATAAGAGCTTGCATGAGCATTTTAGCAGAGTCCTGATACTGTTCTTGCCAGTGCAGTGATATACTAGAACTAGATAGCTTCAAGCATAGGTCAGGCAGGGTATGCAACAGAACACAAGCCGCTCTTAGACAGTTTCGGGCTAGTTTGCCCTCATCAGCAGAGACAGTCTTAAGCCCTCAGAATCAGCATCACTTGGCAACGAGGACAGGCCCATCTCTGGTGAGGGCATGCTAGCCCAAAACAGATGCCCAGGAGTGGCTTGCACCCTATTGCATACCCTGAATGATGCTTGAAGCCATCTAGTATGCCATTGCACTAGTGTATTTCATGCATCGCATGTTTGTTCCTGTTCAGTACTTTGGTGTAGAAGTGTTTCCATAAATAGAATAAAACAACAATTATTTTCTGATGACAATTTTAAAGCATCTCTTGAAATGAGTGCAATGTTCCGTCTTGAAACATGCTATTTCTGGATCAATAAGAACTCTCTTCTTGCTCTCTTATTGGCCATAATGAACGCTACATTGTAAGATAAGGTTCCTGTAAATGGATGTGGTTGGAATAAATGATCACGTCATATTCAACTATAAATTTATCGATTTTGTGAAAATCTGATTAAAAGAAGTATTGAAGATTACTGGCATTTCTCACTACGTAAAGAAAAATCCCATTATTAAAGAGCCCCAATCGCAATATTAATTGAGAAGAAAAAAAAAGCGAAACCGAAAACAAAGTGAAAATACAATTTATACAATAATTGTTTTCCTGCCGAGGCAGCGTAACTCTGTATAATGAGATATTTAGGATGACATGTTTTCAACGAGTATTGTCAGTCTCGCTACCATTTATGGAGACATTTTTTTTTTCCGCAAAGGAAAGATTCCTTATTATTTGCCTTTCATTATTACAATGTCACTCTGAATTAAAATCGTTGTAAAAGCCTTTGTTGTCAATTGAAGGGCACGATATAAAATATTCATTCCGAGCACGAATTTTCTTCTGTTGAATATTGTCACTTTTCTCTAAGCCTTCCCAAAGCTTTTACCGATCAGAAAGCTGCACACAAAACCCCAGCATACAGATCCTCTTAAGGAGTATAATGATGCTGCCTCTGGATAAAAGACAGCAAACAATAAGCATTTATCATATTCACCTTTTCCTACAAATAATCACATTAAGCCGACGCGTTTTGTTATTTTTTTTTCATACGCTGTGCGACACAGCTGTGGTATGTATTGAACGTAAGCAGCTGCAGGAAAGATCAGTGAGCTAAGCCTTTAGCTATGCAATGCTTGCATATTTCCCAATACTAGAGCAGACCGGATAGATAATTTAAGCTCCAAATTACATATATGGGACTCATCAGGTAACAGGCTCACTGGGAGGGTATAGTGGAAGGAACGACGTGGTCTGGGATAGAGTAGAAAACATTTCTCTCTTTTGGAATAGGTGAGTCATGTAGGAACTTTGACCAGTGAAAGCAGTTTGTTTTTATTACACAAATAAACTGAAGGTTTACCGTCGGACTTTATGTGCATATCGTACTGTAAAAATACTCATCACTTGACGATAAGGTATTATCTGTCTATCAATGTGACCGCTGTGAATGCAGATGTGTTTTTTTTTTACAAGTGTGTTAAGGATTTAAAGGAACAGACCAAGGACGCCATTGGATGACATCATGGGCGCCATTGGATGACATCATGGGTGCCATTGGATGACATCATGGGCTTTCTCTAGTTGTAACATCGTACTGTAAAAATACTCATCACTTGACGATAAGGTATTATCTGTCTATCTATGTGACAGCTGTGAATGCAGACGTGTTTTTTTTTACAAGTGTGTTAAGGATTTAAAGGAAAAGACCAAGGACGCCATTGGATGACATCATGGGCGCCATTGGATGACATCATGGGCGCCATTGGATGACATCATGGGTGCCATTGGATGGCATCATGGGCTTTCTCTAGTTGTAACACCGAAAAGAAATTGTGCTCCCCGAGTAAAGGGAAAGAGAAAAGGGGTTATTCAATAAGAGCCGAACTTATCACCAAATCGCATTGAACGGTGAATTTCATCAAATGGGGCAATTTCGTTGAAGTTCGGCTATTCACTACACTGTCAATCGCCAAGTACTGGTGAATTGATAGAAAAATTTGGTGCAGTTCGCCGCAGCGATCTTCGGCAACAGTGAAATTGTCCCTTAGGGAAGTACTGGTTAATCTATTCAGAGAACGCCGAACTGCACCGACATGTCAGTGAAATGCCCTGATTTTCAGTGTTTCAGTGCGACAGGTTTAAACAGGCGAATCCCATAGGATTCAATGTTAAAAAATATTATTGTTTTAATTTCTTTTTTATTACACCGTTAACTGGTTTTCAGCAAACTGTCTTTTTTATTTATTTTTTGGAAAACTTTTTGTATTTTTCGGCAAAATTTTTGATTCACAATTTTTTTTAAAGATTTTTTTTGTATTCTGTAACAGAATGCTTTATTATTTTTTTTATAGGACCTTTATTTATTATTTGCACACATTTTCAGGCATTTTTATTGATTTAAAAACCTTTTGAAGAATATCAGAGGTTTTTTTAAAGTTTTTTTATGGAGTTTGGAGGCTCTTCGGCGGCCTGTTCAGTGATCTCCAGCGGCATTCAGTGGGCTGATCGTGTTCGGCTGGCTGATCAGCAGTCTGATCGGAAGTCTGATCGGCGGTCTGTTCAGCGATCAGTGGCAATTTTCTACAGCTCCACTGTCAGTGCACTTCGAGGACCCTGCGGTGAATAGTGAATTCACCGAAGGGTCGGCAAACTGAAATCCCCAAAGCACACCGATGTTCACTGAACTAGAACGCACCTCAATTTCACAGAAATTTCGGTGCTTTCTGAATAACCCCTAAAGCTATACGGAACTGTGTATACTCTTGATCCGCCTCCTCTCAAGAATGTATAATAAAACAGCATACACAAAAACAAGAGTATATCTACATAAGATACAAACAAAAAAATAAAACGACCATAGCGTAATACAGTAAGATAATAGTGTTTTTATAAATTGGCCCCCAGCAAAAATGCACTCACATGATATTGAATGAAATGCGATTATCATAAATCAGTGTTACCCCTCCTCCGCATATACCTTCCTTAGCAACAGCGAACACCAACATGCACAAGCAGCAGCAGCAGAAAAGCGGCAGCAACACTTACAGGGTTATTCAAAGAGATTCGAAAAGTCACCGCACGTTCGGTGACTTTTCGTTCTCTTCAATTCGGTTCCTTTTGCCGATTCCATTTCGGTGACCCTGCGGTGTATTCAGCAAACACCACAGGGTCCCCGAATAGCAGGGAAAAGCTACCGCAAACCCGGCGAAAACTAACCGCAAAACCCACCGAATGCACGCCGAAAAACCCCAAAAACATCTGGATTAACCTGCCGAAAACCAAGCCTGAGCAGGAGCCGAACACAGTCGAAGCAGCCGAAGCAGCTGAGACCGCAGACAGAGGGAGGTGAATAAATTAGCAAAATAGTTTGTGTGAATCTGTGAAAATGAAACGCTGTTTGCAAAGAAACTACTGAGCGAAAATGTCTGAAATTTACATATGAGATCCAGGGAATGATAATAAAAAGGGGTGTTACAGAAAAAATAAGAAAACTTAAAAAAAAATCTAAAAAAAAATCGCACTTTTTAAAAACAAAAAATCAGAAAAATGCTTAAAATATCCTAAAAAATCTATAGATAAAGAGACTCTTTACTGCAGAATTTTATAATGAACGGTTTATTAGATATTGAATTAAAACGGGAATATTTTTAACATTGAAGCCTATGGGATTCTCCTGAATAAACTTGCCGAATTAAACCACCGAATGGCAGGGCATTTTGGGAACCTTTCACTGCTGTTTGTGTTCTCTGAATAGCCGAAGCAGTGCTTCTCTATGGGGTTTTCACAGCCCTCGAACAGGCACCGAATGTGCAGGCAATTCGCCAGGATTTGGCGAATTGCCTGCTCTCTGGATAGCTGAATGGCCAGGAAAGGTAACCGAACGCTGATTTTCAGCGTTTGGTTACCTTTCTCAAGCAATTCGGATCTCTTTGAATAACCCTGTTAGTGATGGAGGTAAATATGACGAGAGAGCTGAGAGAAAAGGGTGCAAGAAGATGAGCAGCAAGGGTTGAGAAGACCTGTGGGGAGAAAGGAAGGAGCAATGTGTGGGAAGAAACAAGGGGCATCGATTGAGGCTAGTCAAAGATGGAGGCCATGTTGAACTAGTACATTCATGCGCCTCTCAGACAGGAGTTTTCATAATTCTCACTCAGCAGCATCGGTTGCTAGAGAAAGATAATCCACCAAGCGTTACAAGATCTCGCATTGCTTTATGGGAATGAAAAGGTCAGAATTAATTAACCATTGTGATAAAGAAGTGAAAAACCGTGGCTTGTCTTTATATAAGGATGGGTTTATGCAAATAGTACTATAAAAAAATTATATGCAGCTGCTGAACCTGTATAACCTGAAACTTCACAATGTAAATGGTAATCTGCAGGTTTACACATCTCATTAGCTGGAGCTCTTTTACACGTATGTATTACAATATAGACGCCATTTAAAGAATACATTTAAAAAAACGCCATTTAAAAAATACAATAAGTGAGAGAAAAAAATTTGGCCTAAAAAATAACTAAGTAAAGAGACTTTTTGCTGCAAATGAAAAGAACAAATGGTTGAATAAATATAAAATAAAAACGTGAATTTTTTCTACATTGAAACCTATAGGATTCACCTGTTTAAACCTGTTTTGAACAAAATCGTTGAAAATAAGGGCATTTTGGCGCTGTTCAGTGTTCTGTGAAAAGATTAACCATTACTTCTCTATGGGATTTCACTGCCATCGAAGATCATCGTATTTCGCTGGCAATTTGCCAATATTTAGTGAATTCCCTGCGTTATGAATAGCCGAATGTCCACGAAATTGCATCGTATGGGAAAATTCTCTGTTCGGTGCAATTTCGTGGCCAGCTCGGCTCTCTTTGAATAACCCTGTATAACATTGTCAAAATCATCAGATCGCCAATCCTAATTATAATTCAGGACTGCACAACGGCTGGGGAAAAAAGTGAGATACGTTGTCTGATTGTGCCCAGAAAAAAAACACCCACGAGATCAAGAATGATTTATCCAGGGGAATGTAAATACATCTTCCGTCTATATTGTGTTGCAATAAAACAAGCTCCATGCGGCCTGCCTCCGCTGACTCAAACCAGAAAAACTTTGGGATGGGTTTTATTTCAAGGATAGGTTTCAATTAACTCATAGAAATGTTTTGTGTGACACATTTATAACAAATTAAAACACAATTACACGTGTAGAAATAGATTAAAAATAAAATAAATCTAAATTTGGCCTTATTTTGGTATAGTCAAAGAACCTTAACTTAAAAAGCTGTATTAAAAAGTAAGCAAAACAGAATTTTTTTTCTCAATTCATGTTCTAGACCGTATGCTAATCTAAGTGTGGTCCTCTACACTTTGTGATGCTGATTCCAAAATTTTTTGTAATTTTGTTTCTTAATTACCTATTCTTTATTGCAAAGAACTGTGGAAACCATTAGCGCTATATAAATGATTATTATTATATTAGTATTATACAGAGGATTAAAAATCATGCAAAAGCATTGAGAGCCAACAGTTTCCATGCCTAGATGCACTGAGCACAAATAATGCCCAACGTCTACCAGAAAAATGGTGGACATCAGAATGGGGAGATTTGACCCTAAAACGGTAAGGAAAGCCTGGGACAGCGCACTGAGCTCATTACATGACATAATGCAGGGTCATGCTGTACTAAGCTAAGTATATGTCAGGCTGCTTACTCATCAACGGGGCCTGCGACACCCCACCAGAACGACCTGTGGCATGGGACACTTGTCTGTCAGCGGGGCATGTGGCGCCCTGCAGAAGGAATCTGACAGCAGATCACCCATCAAAGGATTACAGCATCCCCATGATCACCCAGCTCCTTGACGGACAAAGTTGCCTCCAGGTCACAAGAGGCCTCAGAAATGATGCACGTAGCTGGCCTCCAACAAAATGGTAGCCGACCCGCATTGTGTAAAAATGGCATTACTGCCGTCCTAGTTGAGCATGGAGGGACCGCCGAAACCCCTTACTATGAAAAGGAGCCAGAGTGCACCTACCCATGCTCCAGTACAGTAGCATACTTCCCTTTGTAGCAGTTTTGTGCTTCTGACCTTGTCTTTGTTACCCAAGTACACTCCTGTGCTGCCTGCCATGACCTTGGCTCTGTTACCCAGTCATGCTCTTGTGCCACCTGCTCCAATCTTGGCCTGTTACCCAGCTACACTTCTTTCCATACTGCCTGGACTTCATGTATTTCGACCTTTGTGTCTGCCTAGTAGGGATGAGCTGTTCGGTTCGGACGGTTCGGAGTTCGAACCGAACTTTGGTTGTTCGAAAGTTCGCGAACTTCGAACTTTTTGGGTGTGTCCGGTTCGAGTTCGTAAAAAAAAAGAAATTTTGAAAAAAGTATAGAAAATGCTTAAAAAAATACTAACGAATCTAGAAATAAAGAGACTCTTTACTGCAGAATATTATAAGCAACGGTTTAATAGATATTGAATTAAAAACTAATGTGTACGTGCAAAGATTCTCAACTCTAAATGACCTGTGTTTTTCAAACGGCATAACAACAACAGGTGTTTTAGTCTGGTCTAATCAATTTGATACATTGTAGACTATACTGAGGGGGTGGTGTCTGCTTCTGATTGAGATTTGAGAAGTGTTAATTTCCCTCCTAAAACTTCTAATATGCTGTATTTCCCCGCTGTGTGCTCAGCTCATTTTTACCGCTTTCGCTCATCATGTTTAAACGCGATTTTGAAGCCACATTTTGTTAAATGACCGACATGTTAGATATCGTTCTTTCCAGCAGACTCCGCAGATTCATAATATATCATTTTTAAATGTATACGTCCTGTCCTGACTGTATATTATGAAAAAAATGTAATAAAAATGTAATTTTTAATCATCTGCAGTGTGTAAAGTGTAGTTTTTTTTCACATTTTAGCACATGAGCGTTTGCGGTTATGTTTTCTATGGGGTGCGCTTGTACAAAAATTAGAAATGGGGACTTGTTACATTTTGTGGGGGGAATTACATGATTTATAGCAAACACACCCATAGAAAAAAATCATTAGTGCATCATCGTTCACATTATAATTGCAATGTGAACAATATTGCTGCATTAATAAAAATAACACACAAACAAAATACATGTTTTTATTTTATACCTGGTCATGTTGGGTATCATTCGAAAGGCCATGCTCAGGCCCTTCGATTGACACCCTCCATGACCCACTAGATGCCTGGAGATATCGGGGTTCAAATGAACCCCCTATCTCCACCAGGGGATTGGCCTGGGCAATATATATACGCATGATGTGAGCTGGCCTGGGCAATATATATATATACACATGATGAAAATTTGCAAAGGATAAGGCACGCAAAGTGAAATTTTGATGTGTCTGAAATTGAAACTTACGTGACAACTCTTATTTTTTTTCGGTAATTTATATTTGTTCAATACAGTTAATTTTAATTTGTTTAATAGAGTTAATTTAAAATGGTTTAATACAGTTTATTTATATTTATTTTACCTTTACTATTGGTGCTTTTCAAACTTTATTCTTAAATAAAAAGAAATTTAGCATTTTTTGGGGGGGGGGTGCAAGTAGCTGGTCTTGCCTAGGGCGCAAAATAGTCTAGCACCGGCCCTGACCGCATGGTCCACCCCTGCACTCTTCCACAATACCACAGAGGGGTTACTGTATGATGGCACTTGCTGGCCTGGCACCAAAGGCACAATATTTGGCTGCACTGCCACTAACGCCTGTATCAGATTCATATCCTCAGAGGGGTGAGACTGTGTGACGGCACTGTTGCCGACGCTAGAGGCCCAATTTTAGGCTAGGGTCAAACGAACGCATTTTTCGTAGCGAACGTCAAAAAGTGCGTCCGAACACATTGAGGTGTTTTTTCACGGAAAGCGCTTAAACGGTCATACGATGCACATTTTTATGCGTGATTTTTTACGGATCCAAACCAGGAAACTTTGGGTGTCTGGACGTTATGTTGGCCGGACATGAGCAGCGTCTGACGTCTCCTAATCACGCACACACGCCGCTATGCGGACGCAGCACACTCTGTACGTCAGTACTAGCGGTTCAGCGTTCTTGAAAAAATGCGTTCATTTTCCACTTGCGTTGCGCGGCCCGACTTTCGTGCGGCCGTACTTCGTATATTGGCCGTCATTGCGTGTCATTTGCTGCTAGTGCGGCCGTGATTAAGTGCGCCTAAACGCACGTTAAAAGTGCGCTAGTCTGACCCTAGCCTTAAAGCACCTATTGTTACTTTCATCCAAAGCCTGCATAACTTTCACAATAATTTAGCCAAAAAAATCACCAAACTTTTTCTGCGTGTCCGAAAATGTCTCCTCTTTTTATACAGACTGCCGCCCCAAGCAGTTGTTTATTGATAGATTAAAGAAAAAGCATTTACCGTAATTTGAAACATCATTTTTTTGTTTTTAAGTGTTTCTATACATCCTACAAATCCGCCACTTCACAGGCAGGTTATGGGGACCTCCTAGGCATGATATTTGAAGAAATTTTTCGTTTTTATTTTTAACCCTTATTTCATGGAAAACTCACTGTCCCTTTAAAAACGTCTTTTTTTTACATTTTGTCCTTGTTTCCTGTCCCCCAGGGCACTACCCGGACCCCCATACACCTTTTATGGCAAATATCTAGCATATATGCCCTCTTGGAGGGCACTCTAAAAACCGAATTTTCAGCCCCATTGACTTGTATTGAGTTCGGGTTCGGATTTGGATTCGAACATTTGGAAAGTTCGGGTTCGGATCCGAACCGAACTCGGGGGGTGTTCGGCTCATTCCTACTGCCTAAGAGTTCCACTAACCACCACTGGTTGTTCTGGTGCTTGAAGTTTACCTTTAAATTACTATTTGGGAACTGATTAATTAAAAACACAGACAGCCACCCTTTGGGTACTCCAGGAGTTTTATTCTATCAGATCCGCTGCCAAGATCAAGAAAACACCAGCCACCATCTCATAAATCTACTTTCTCCTAAGGCAATAACGATTTCTCAACCCTGAGCGAAAACCCCTCCACACAATAACAAAAGAATTAACATTGCTTGTTACATTATTGTAACAATATGTACCGATACTATGACATTAATCAGGTATGCGGTCCTGCATTCTGACACACTACAAGGCAAGGATTAAGTAAAAGATACGTGAGCGTCTCCAGCAAGTGTGTGGGAAAAAAGTATCACTTGCAGATCGTCTGTGCATCCCATGGTACCCCTACAACTGCAAGCATGAAAAGTCAAAAAGCCAGAGGACAGTTGCCAAGAAGTTGTTTTGTCCAGTCGTAAAGGTTGCCAGGACGATTGGCATTATGACTGAAGAATTACAAGGGAACTACAAATTGCAAACTAGAAATCCTTGTGCAATGGATGGAAAGATTTTCAAAACTTTTGGTGGAATATTTCTGAAGCCCCCTTAATGTTCATCAAAAAATTAGGGCACTTAGGCTAGGGTCAGACGAGCGTGATTTCTATGGACTGTACGTCCGTGCAGTACGGACATCGTCAGTACAGATGACGCAGTAGTGGTCACACAGTCCGTTTTTTCACTGAAGTTATTTTTGACGGATGTAGGAGGGAAAAATAAATTACAATGAAAAAACATTCTGTCCGTCAAAAATACTGGACGTATAAATGCAGTCCGTCTGACCATGCTCCATCACTCACACACAAAGCTATGCGGACGTTGTGGACGTGGCGCACTCTGCACGTCCGTTCTAGCAGTATTACGTTCTTGCCTAACCTGCGTCCGTTTGCAGCGTCCGTCATGCGTCCGCAGTTCAGTGCGGACGTACTTCATGTGTCAGGCTCCAATGGACTTTCTTTCATGCTATCACGGACGTACTTTTAGGCGCAATCACGGACGTGAACACTACGCTCGTCTGACAGCAGCCTAATTCCTACCTTATCAGTAACAAGAGACGCGATAATGGAGAAAAAGCGGCACAAGCCAATAACCCTTAACACTTACCCGTTATCAACTCTATTATGACCGAGCCTCTGTATTATTCAGAATATTTGAGAGTCACTCGTTAGTAGCGGCAGTGGAGCCATGCGCCTCCACCAGTATCGGCTCTTAAGCGTTCATGGGACTCCATGTAGTGTAGCCTGTCCCTGTGTGAGCTCTTGTATGTTGGGTAGTGCTGGGACTTCAGACGGACACTAAGAACTATTTGTTCCCAATGATCCACTACCTTTATCCAGGGGAATCGTCGGATTACAACACCCTCTATACCAGGGGTCAGCAACTGTGGCCCTCAAGCTGTTTTGAAACTGTATTTCCCATGATGCTCAGCAACTGATATGGCTGGCAGAGATTTTAATGTACAATCACTAGATTAATATAGACATTGCAAAAACATCACCAAAGGATCTGTCCTTTGTAATCTAATCATTCATCATATCCGAACACATTCTGCAGATGGTACCATGGCATTGTTTTGCCGTTGACCAGTGTTTCACAAATCTGTCCTCAGGACCCTGAACCAGGCCAGATTTTGCAGATCACCTTGGGTAAACGCAATCACTGACCGGCAAATCATGTCACCTGTGCTGCGCTTCAGATATCTGGCAAACCCGGCGTGTCAGCGGGTCCTGAGGACAGGTTTGGGATACACTTCTGTTGACACTAAGGCCGGGTGCACAGCACACTAGCGTTTTCTTCTGCACACAGTACGTGCGTTATGACGAACTTACCGGCGTCCGTCGCAGCGTTGTGATGCTGTGACGGGGCAGGTCACATGCTTGTGCACTTAGTGCGCGCATCTCATGTGTCCACCTAGAGATCCTCACCGTCAGTGTGCTAGGATGCGCATCGACGGGGCTGCAAAGCGCGATCCTCCATAGGAGGATCGCGCTTTGCAGTGCTGAGGGGGGGGGGCAGGCGGGCGTCGAGTGGACGCCAGTAAGTGCGTTTTAACGCACGTACTGTGCACAGAAGAAAACGCTAGTGTGCACCCGGCCTAACCTGTCTGTACACTGAATTTTCCATAGCATGTTACAAATTTACTATTGGGTAATTTGCAACAAATGGCTTTTATACCAGTTCTAATAAACTGGAAACCAGTTTATTTCTCAAAAATGAAATTGTTGTATTGTTTTTTCCGCCGTAGAGCTTTTCGGGTAGTTACATTATAAAGCACAGACTCACAGAAGATATGAACATCTTTTTATATAAACTGCTTAAAGATGTGGCTTAATATATTATAGCAACCTAATATGGTTAAGAAACATCATAAGTTTAATACCATTTTCCAGTATCCAGCTGTAGACCGGGTCGAATTATTTTTTCATTAAATGTGCTGCTGGGTTTGTATCCTCTGTGGGTTGGATTAATTCTAAACCATGTGACACAGACGGAGGCGATTGATAGGTCTCCAGTTATTGTTGCCATGGCAGAAAGCAAAAGAAAACTAACAAACAAAAACTAAAAGCATTCTCAGTTCTTTTCATTTTGCTGTGTCGGCCTCTAGGTATTTATAGGAAAATCCCTGTATATCACATCCGCCTGACATATTTTAAAGCAGTCCCAAAACAGAAATTTTTTTTTAGGAAGGACTAAATAAATGATAGTCCTATTTCAAGCTTTGTTGTGCATTTATGTAGCAATGCAGCGTTCATGTAGGGCTATCTTTTTTTCATCATGTCGAATGTTAAATGAAATCTTAGAAGCTGTCAGTTAAGAACATTTGCATTCAGAGAAAGATCACAGAAAATGGGGTTAAGAAACAAAAGCATATGTTCATAATACAGGTTGAGCAATGCTTATCCGTGATTCAAAAATCCAGGAGAGACCGAAACCTGGAATTTTCAGATTTTAGTAATTCTGGATTAAGGGTAGATGGCAGGGCCGCCTCAAGTATTTGAGGGGCCCTGGGCAGGAAATGTTTTTGGGGCCCCTTGCCGCACTTTCAACGTCACACCATTTATACTCAATTTTTCACACACCGCTACACGCACCAAATCCCTCCATCTACACACCTCATCGCAGATAGGGGCAGTCATTGACACTTTTTAATCGCACAGAGGGTGTCAGTGGTGCAGGACCCAGGGAGAGTATTCCCTGCTTACCCAACCCAAAAGGCAGGCCTGATGGACAAATCCTGTTGTGCAGGAACCCAGCTCCCGTACGTATATAATGTTGGCTAAAGAAAACTCGTTCATAGTTTCTATGGCAATACGAAGGCCAAAATAATGTGCATCTTATCTCAATCAGAAAGAAACGCCACCTCAGCAAGTGTCAGAACAGCAGATCATGTGATTGCTTGTTGTGTACGGCTAGTCATAAAACCTCACATGATGAAATATCCTGAAACTGCTAACATTCACAAGGCTAGCTGCAAAGTGGCGAGTTGGTAGAGAAAACAGACATTTTCTTCCTGTAAACATCTGTTCAGTTTTATTGAAGACCGGAAGTGCATCCTTGCTACGGTTTACATATATATATATATATATAAAATCAACAGACTCAGGATGCAAAAAAGAGAAATCGCAGACATCATTTGCATATCTTACCCAGAGTTCTGTGCTGCATATGGGCAATGTAGCACATGAGCTCTGTGATGCAGTGCTTTGAATTGCTGTAATATGTAAATGGCCTCTGCAATATAATAAACTTTATTATTTGCAGTGTGGAGACTTTTAAATTGCATTTTTGGCCTTCTACCACAACTGACATATACATATTTTACTATAATAGGAATCGCACAAAACTACAGAAGCTAAAAGGTTGGCAGCATTGTTTACAGTTTGGCTCTGGGCGTCTAAGACTGCAGTTCTTAATTCTCCACGCCCAACGTAAAAACGTCAGTGTGACCCACAGACAGCCTTTGCATTCTGGTAAATATCCTGTCTAGGACATATAGGATTTTCATTTTGCAGACCGAATGTCCTCTTATTTTGCTGCTCCCTTTGCTTATGAAATGGACAATCTGAGCTTCTTATATAAATCCAGTAACTATAAGGGGGAGATTCAAATTCAAGTCCAAAATATCAGAATTTGCAATTCTTACAATCCTGGTATCTCTTCAGTCGCTCAATTTAGGTGTAAAATTCTAATTTTCTATGGGGCAAGTGGCAGCACATCGTCTGGTTTTCTCCGGTCCCCAAATACTGCTGTTAAGACTATCAGGTCTATTCACTAACGGTGAAACTCAGGAGAAAAGACAACCTAAACCAAATACCGGCTGGGTGGAGTAGAGGTAACATCACAGCTCTATAACCGTGGAAACACAGGTTCGAATCCCGGCAAGAGCACCTCTCCAGTAAGTGTCCTTGGGCAAGACACCCAACGGTACATAATCGCCACCCAGGACATACTTGAAAACGAGAGAAATCTCAATGTATCCTTCCTGGTAAAAATCCTTTAAAAAAAATATAGCTGCTTTGGAAAGTGAGATAAATGGGAGAATTGTTCTGGTTTGGCTATTTTGACCTGGATTTTTCACTTCTCCTGAGTTTACTGAATAGACTTGTATGGAAACTCTTATTTTATACACATAAAATAGGATCAACATTTCAGCTCTCTGGGAGCATTGATGAAGATGATCTTGATAAAGGCTCCCAGAGAGCCGAAACATTGATCCTATTTTAACAGGATAAAATAAAAATTATGTTTTATTGCAGACCTGGTAGTGCGTCCTTGCTACCATGTATTGTACTTGACTTTGAGGGTATCCCTGCACCAGAGCATAGATCACAATCGTTTATAGGGCGATTGCCCTGCACTGGGATTATTATATATTTATTTGCAACACCTAGAGCCCTATTACAATCTTCGCTTTAAAACGCTCGCGCAACGCGTGAATTTGTGTGCCAAGCATTAAACGTTAACACGCGTAAATCAACGCTGGAATTACAATCCTCGCGTATTTTTCATCCGTCGAGCAATAACGCGTGGAAAATGGACACACACAAATGCACGCGCAGCAACGTTGCGTGCAGAAATCAGTGTGTGGACTGGTTTTTTTTCACGCGATTCAGCCAATTAGAATTAAAAAACACAATTATCTCACGTTAAGTTTTTGCGCCTGTCAAAGTCAAATCAGAGCATATACGCTGCAGCAATAATACATGCACACACAACTTCTCCATTTTATTGGTATGAGTAGAATGTGTAACTATACTTTGCTGTATTTTTTTTTTATGGGCTGGTGTATTTGGGTTCGGCCAGGACGTTCAGATTTGCCATTAACACCAGCTTTTAGGAGTTGCTAAATTATGCGCGCAAAGGCTGTGCGTTAAATCATGCGCATAGATTGTAATACCATCCGCGTACCAGCGTTCATTCGCGTTTGCGCTCACAATGTTAAGTATAGGGCGAGCGCAGTACAGTACGCTCTTGCAGGTTCACCCGCGGTAGACGAATACGCGCGGTTGTTGCGCTGACATTGTAATACAACGTTCAGTGCAAAGGGTTTTACCCCTTGAGTTAATGCGTTTTTGCGCCGGCGCAAATGTTTGCGCGAAGATTGTAATAGGGCCCCTAGAAGGGAAGATTGCTGTGGAATAAAATTACATATACACATACCTTGAGCTGATGATGTAGATCATAGGTTCTAATTAGTGCAGGTAATGAATGTAAACCTGTGAATCCACACTGTATCCGCCAGGCCATTTGTTTATTTTTTTTGCACTACACTGATTACATTCAAAAGGCCTGTTTTCAACCAGTTATCCGGCAGAGGTTTTATGGAACCAATTTGGTGCAAAGCTGTGTCCTGGTTCGGGATTCAGCTTTGCCATAGAGTATTTTCCGAATTAAATAGCATTAGTAGGGTAGAAAGGAGGAATCCAGAGAGTGGTCACATGTGCTGGGGGGGCCACACTTGAATTTTTTTTTACTTCGTCTTTTCATGTTACTCCTGTTATTGCACGGCATTACTCGTGATTATTCTCCTCACTGATATATCCTGGTATTTAGGGTGTCATTTCCATACCATAATAAACCAAGGGTTCGCCTTTAGATGTCCGAGCGGACTCTAGCCTGTATCCAGTGCACGGTCCCTGTTGTAATCTCCATTTAAACTCCAGATGAAGGGAGAAATATCCAGTATATTGAATTATTTTAATCTGTGGGTGCCTATGTCCTCTTACAGGACACCAAAACTTGTTGTGGGTTAAAAGGGGGGGGGGGAGGATATACAAAATAATATACAGACAAAATCGTTCATTTAAAATGCGGAGATAAGAAACGATTTATTATAGAGAAGAAAAATTTTCTCATTCAAAATATAGAAATCTGTACATCTTTTGCCACAATCAATATACATGAACTGTACAAATTTACATCAGTTCATAATTTATCAAATAAAAGGAGACTAACAAAGTTCACAAAATAGATGGGTGGTGTGGGGGTGTGTGTGGTGGGGGGGGGGTGTGTGGTGGGGGAAGGTGTGGGGGTGTGTGTGGTGGGGAAGGGGTGGGGGGGGAGAGAAAAAAAAAAAGACTTTTACCCAATTAAGTACAAGAAATTACAAAGCAGAACTCCACTTTCTAAAAAATAAAAAGTTTACTCCGTCTTAGAAAACTACGAGCTAGTAAAGATACAGATAAGCTGGCAGGCGGGAAGGCCGGAGTTTAGACAGTGCCTTTACGATCTGTGATTTTTAAAGCCTGTGGTCGAGGGCGAAATACTATATATATATCGTCTTTCAAGCTCACATTGTGATATAAATGATCATCAAGTAGGTTTTTTTTTTTTTTAGCAGACTTTGAAATATTCTCGTATTTTTTTTTTTAATATATACTGTATATATACATCCATAATTCAGTGCAAGTCACGTCTGCCGTTTTGCGATTCCAGTATTTCGATCTGTTCACACGTTTGCTACTGAGCTGCCAGGAATAACAAAACAAAAAACAAAAACTAAAACGAAAAAAAAATAATAAAAAATGAACTTTGAATTCATTAGTGCAAGTTCCGTTCTGCAGGAATTAAAGTCTGCAGAGAGTGAAATTAACTTTAAAAAAGAAAAAAAACGAGACGCTTTGGATTCGAAGGTATAAAACACTAAACGTGTCAAGTGCCAGACATTGAGACTAATAAACAGCCTCTATAAAATGTTTTATTTAGTATCTCGTCCCCTAAATACAGGCTGTAAAATCACAGAAAGGTACTGTCTAAACCACTGCGCGCTTTCACGGTTGCAATAACTACACTATTTTGTGCCCGATCTTCACAGCTGTGACACCTTTTTGAAATTTCACAATCCATCCCCATAGGAGCCCTCCCGAATTAAAAGACAATTTTATTCCATCTGTTACAAGATGATCCAACCGCTGACCGTATCATCCTCTTAGCCAGACACAGTCATCATGTTGTAGGTTTTTGATGGGCTGGTTCGGCCCAGGAGGAGTTCGTCTTTGCAGCTTATCCTGCTCTCGACGAGAGAGCCGCAGCCATTTTGATTGCCAACCACGTTCGGAACGGATTCGTACAACACGCATATGGAACCATCCTCTCCAATTCGATAAGACACTTCGTAGGGATCAATCCACAAGGTGAGTTCGCTTGGCAGAAGCTTAAACATTTGATGGCTGTTGAATCCGATGCGATCCGCCGCTTGCCCGATCAAAGGATCCATCTTGTGGTTAATCCGAATGCAACGGTAGGCTGAGCCCCTCGAGGGCTTCTCCGGGAACCAGTGCTGTCGATAACGTTCTGTAACAAAGGAGAGAAAGAAAAAAGAAAAGAAAAACAAGACACGTTAAATGAGTCTGCTCGATTCTATCCATATATCCACTCCTGGTAATGACTGGTTAGCAAAGGAGGAAACTGTGTGACCCACAAATTATCAGGGGGATAATAGGATTTGCTCAGGACATCAACAGCTGCCACACTGTATACACAGCAGCAAAGAAAAACAATGTACAAGCTGTTCCCGCAGCTACATTCTCATGTTTATGTATGACGCAAAGCAGTAGGTAATCAAGGAAAGGGTAAAACAAAGGGCTTTTATTTACAAACGCTGCGTCTGGATGAAGGAAAAAAAATAATGCTTGGCCTAGACTCTGATCGTGAAAGTGTTAATAACAACCTTATTGTGTGTTGGCAGACGAGAAGCCACAAAACACACAAAAAAACATGTCTGAACTACAGCCTCCGTACGATTATAAAAAGCAAATAGAATGTGTAGCTTATAAAATCGCAGCGTTTACTCATTTTCTGTCTTGCAGGAAAAAACAACATGAAACAATGTGGAAAAGGAAAACACAAAGTTATTCCTATAATCTTGTTGAACGGTGGACGAACAAATATATTCAGAAACAGGCCGTCACGGCTATAAAGTCACAAAATTTACTACAGGCCGGACGCCATCGACGTGTTATTTTACACGGACAAAAGGGATGCTGTGGGCAGGGAGAAATAAAAAGTCCCTATTGTACACACGGCGCTTTACAGCCCGCTTTATGAAAGATATACAAATCAAAAGGTTGGTTATATTGCTATATTTCCCGTCAAGGGCAGCCCTCCTGCCATATTTACATGAGCTGGGCCTGTGCAAATCCATAAAGAGACAAAAGGAGAAACTGTCCCCCCTCCAGGGAAATTCACGGAAGAGACGGCTCACACAGCAATAAGACTTTCCAACACTTTTGTGAGATGTAAACACACGGGATCCGCGAATCAAGAGAATGTTAGGTTTGTTTTTACTAAAAAGGGACACAAAGGACTCAGTCGAGATTTCCTGGTGGTGGAACAGGAGGAAGTATGTCTGAAACACAGCCCTGATCTGCCCAGTCTGGCCAGGAAGGAAGCACACACAGTGTATTTTAGAAGGGCAGGGGGGGGGGGGAGAATTGAAAGCCCGGGAGTCCTGAACAAAGAGCCAGAGCCGAGGCTAAGGGCAGAGCGGGCCCAGGAATCGTCTGCTGATCAACATATGCTATGGAGCAATGCATCACATATACAGCGCTATGTACTGAAAAGCATATACACCACAAATAACACATAGCATCAGATTATGATTAATGACTAGAAATATACCAAAGTACACTTGATAAAGAGCACCTCCACATACAGAATTGTGTACTCCTCTGGAGCTCTTCAGACTATACAGAGTTAAATGTGTACTGATCACGACACACAGTGGGTAAATATGATATGTGGCACTTCATGACACATACAGGGTTATTCAGAGAGCGTGAAAAGCAGGAGAATGACTGGAGAATGAAAAATTCTAGGTCAAAATAGCCAAACCAGAAAAATTCTCCCTTTCATCTCACTTTCCAAATCGGCTATTTTGACCTAGAATTTTTCATTCTCCAGTCATTCTCCTGCTTTTCACACTCTCTGAATAACCCCGATAGTTACTTGTGTACTGATCTGGATATACTGTGAGTATACATGGTATTGGGCATGTCAAGCTATATAGAGTTATATATGTCTACTGATCTGGATACACAGCGAGTATACATGGTATGGGACATTTCACTATATAGAACGTTACAAGTGTACTGATCTGGATATACACAAAGTATACATTGTATGGAGAACTTCACAAATATAGGAGTTCCATGTGCACTGATCAGGATTTATGCAGAGTAAACATGGTATGGGGCACTTCATGATACATAGTTGTATGGGTACTGTTCTGGATATACAGTGAGTATACATGGTATGGGGCACGTCACATTATATAGAGTTATATGTGTACTGAGCATGATATATATATATACACAGTAAGAATACATGGTATGGGGCATTTCGCAATATACAGAGTTAAACATATACTGATGTGGATACACACACAGCGATTATACGGTTATAGGAGACTTCACAAGAGTTTTATGTGTACTAATTTGGATATTCAGTAAGTATACATGGAATGAGGAACTTCACAATCTCCAGAGGTATCTGTACTGGTCAGGCTATACACAGGGCATATACATGATATGGAGCACTTCACGATATCTAAACTTGCATGCGTACTGATCACATATAGTTACAAGTATACACCCTCTGGATAAACTTTATAAGGAGCGATTCGACCTAGTTATGTGGGAACCTATTTGTATATACAACTTGCCATACACAAGTCAGAGCCTGTCACGGTTTATGCATAGATTTGCATATTAAGGAATATGGATCACCTCACCATATGGCGCTGTATGTTTACAGATCAGCATATACATGACAAAGTACAGACGCCTCGACATATATATGTACTGAGCTAAACATAGAGACAAGCACACTCCACACAGAACATTTCAGCAGCATAGCATGTTCACTAGTGTTTCAGAACTACATGTCCCATGATGCTCTGGCAGCGTTAAGGCTTGTTGCGCATCGTGGGACATGTAGTTTCAAATAGTCTAGGGTGACAAGGTTCGCCATCCTTACATCTACATGCTGCTCAGCCCAAACACATCTATATGGTGAGGTGGCCACACAATGCCTCTGTCACAGGACCCATTTGTTTACATGTTAAGGGGTGAGAGTATATAAAGCCATACAGATCTGGGGGTGCATTCGGCTGTGTCTCCTCCAGGCTCCCCCGTGAGAGTCAGAGGTCCTCTTACCTGACAGCAGCTCCTGCAGGGACAGGTTGAAGGTGTGCAGCTCCTGGTCATTCATGAGGCCCTTGGTCCGCAGGAACTTGGAGAGAAAGCCCACGGCTGCGATGATCTCTGGCTTCATGCTGGTCCGGGGGTGATGGGTAATCATGGAGGAGGCGGAAGGAGCTGGGTGCACACAGCTCCACCGGGCCTGATTCTCGGCGCTTTCCCACCGTGCTTTGTTTATAGTTTTCCCACAGCTTTTTCTTTTCTGTGGATCTTTCTCGGAGTTTAGATTTTTGCGATTTTTATGAGCTAATCGAGGCTGATTAGGATTTTTTTTTTTTATGTATAAAAGTCTTTTCTTATGAACTCATGAAGACGTTTGATTTTCTATCTTTATATATGGGGGTAGGGGCGCGGGGGATTGTGTTTCACAAAGCTGGCGGCCAGATAACATTCCTCGGGAAGGATACAGGTTCCCTTTCCAGGTCTCTGTCTCCCTGGCCGGGGCTGCATTCAGTGTTTACGCCCCCTGTCAGCCTCAGGCCTAGCACACACCTCCCTCCTCCTAAGCCAGAGCCTTTCCTGAGGCACAAGTGAGGCGCAGGGCTCCGTGCTGGCGCTTATATAGCACTCTCCCGAGGAAGCGGCGTCCAGCGGGCGTGCTTTATACCCACAGCCAATCACGGGATCGCGCCACGGGCTGTCGCCCTGTGTTGCAGGCAGGTTTGGGCTCGTTTGACGTCATATGCTCAGCAAATGAGAGCCCTGAAGGGTGACAATCCCCACTGTAAACAAAGTCTGGGCTGGTGATGCAAACAGCAGCTCCAAACAGAGCCTGCGCTTCCGGATACAAAGAGCACGCCTACTGGCCTGTCTCCACACAGCCTGCACCTACAGAGGGACAGACACACAGGGGGACAGACATGCATACAGAGGGACAGACACACTCGGGGACAGACATGCATACAGAGGGACAGACACACACTCAGGGGGACAGACATGCATGACAGAGTGACAGACACACACTCAGGGGGACAGACATGCATACAGAGTGACAGACACACACTCGGGGACAGACATGCATACAGAGGGACAGACACACACTCGGGACAGACATGCATACAGAGGGACAGACACACATTCAAGGGGACAGACTCAGGGGGACAGACATGCATACAGAGTGACAGACACACAGGGGGACAGTCATGCATGACAGACACACACTCAGGGGGACAGACATGCATACAGAGTGACAGACACACACTCAGAGGGACAGACATGCATACAGAGTGACAGACACACTCGGGGACAGACATGCATACAGAGGGACAGACACGCGGGGACAGACACACACAGAGAGACAGACACGCACACACTCGGGGACAGACATGCATACAGAGGGACAGACACACACGCGGGGACAGACACACAGAGAGACAGACACGCACACAGAGGGACAGACATGCATACAGAGCGACCGACACACACTCGGGGACAGATATGCATACAGAGGGACAGACACACACACAGGGGGACAGACACACACACAGGGACAGACATGCATACAGAGGGACAGACACGCATACAGAGTTAAAGATGTATCATGTTTCTTAGATTCTAAGCGCTCGAGCAGGGTCCTCATCCTTCTGGTTCGTGTGTATAATGTGTATGTATATTTGTTATTCTGTCTCTCCCATTGTACAGCGCTAAGGAATTTGCTGGCGATTTATAAATACTTGTAACTGTACATCTTGGAGGTACCAGTACGCCTTTTTAAGCGCCTACATGTTGCAGCACGATAAACAATGAATTCCCAAACTCCTAAAATTAATGGACTTGGAGGGTTCGTGTGAATCAGAGGTAAAAGCCGACGACATCTTCTAAGGTAGGATCCATCCCTGCACTGGGAGTTGAACCAGGAATCCTAACCGCTAGACCATATGGGAAACTACTTTGGCACAATTTGTAATCTATCACATACATCAAGTCTCTAACATTGATAAATTATCAGCTTTTTTTTTTTTTTTAAGAGTCTTTAAGGCCGGAGTCAGACGAGTGCACTTATCGCATACGTACTGATCCATCGTACGTCGAAGCGTTGCAACGTTTTGATGGGGTGGGCGTGCGCTACCCCAGATGTGCTGAAACCCTCCCTGTCAAAAAGTTGCAATGTGCGTTCACCGGGGCTGCAAAGCGCGATCCTCCATAGGGATGGCTAACTCTGATCCTTCCATGTTTCACAATTACGTGTTCTTAGATGCCAAGTACACCCTAAAGCTGGCCGAGTATCCCCGTACATCAGGGGTCAGCAACCTCGACCCTCCAGATGTTTTGGAACTACATTTCCCTTGAGGCTCGTCCACACTGTGGAGCAATTGAGCATCAGGGAGATGTAGTTTCAAAACAAGTTTTCTGATCCTTGGGGACCAAGTTGGGGTGTTGTAGCTATTTCACTCATCTATTTGTGCAGTGACATTTCTTATAAACTGCTGCTGGAAGCTACCTGATATCTAAGAACCCGTAAATTTGACGGGAATGAAGTACATTTCAAACGTAACTTTTTTTGACAAGTTTTTACTAAAGTATATGCATCTTTAATCCAATAAAATGGTACATAAGGTTGAATCCCAGTTCTGAATTTGCGATTGTATTCTGTGATCTACATTTGCATTGTAAAACACTAGTTTTATAGGTGTTGATCTTGCCAACAATGCACCTTTGCTTTAAACTAGTTCTGTCCGCTGCTGCCCTCACATTATCTAAAGAACAAGAAGGCAGTGAGCCTGTCTTTTGCTCTTTGTCACCAAGGCACATGGCAGTCCTCGAGATCTCCCATCCCCCCTGCCGGAAGGCAGACACAGACCAAAACAAGACAATGTCATGGCGCAACAACAAAGGGAGCCTAGATTAGCGAACAGGGGGCCTGCAGACAAGGAGGAGGTAAACTGTCTCCTCTACTTTAATCTGGTCTATGTTTTTGTTGCATCTGTTTTCTCAAAGCTAAATCCTACTGATCAATATTTAGTCAGCAGTGGAAGGGAGCAGGCTCACTTATTTTAATCAGTGGAAGATAGCTTGCCTTAGCTTGAGAGGTGTAGGCTGGTTGAGCATCATGGGAAATGTAGTTTGCAAATATCTACAGGCAGCTGCATCCTCCACAGAGGTAAACCAGAGTTTCAGGAAGCTCTGGCTAAAGAGGTAGTGAAAGACGGAAAATAAAAATGTGACACTGTGATTCATGCTTTAGAAATACTATAATTAATATCATGTAGGCAGATGGTGTTTAAATGCATGCATTATGCTTTTTTTTCTCTTAATTGCTTGCCAGTGTTCCTCCTATAAAATATTCAATGATAGGTGACGAATGATATGATCAGTCACATTACATAACACGTTTGGCTAAAGTAAAAATGAAAAACCAACAATAGAAAAACAGGTCTGTCATAAACAAAAAATGGTTGTGATACAATCCATTCGTTGATCATGTGTTGAGACCAATGCGTCCTCTTTCTTGGAAAAGACTCTTTGGCCTCCATTCAGTAAATGACAAGTTGCCGTTGTCACGTCAGCTAATCTCTTAACCCCTTAAGGACAGACGGGTGGTGCCTGCCAGGAGATGGTTAATGTCAATGTGGCGTACTAGTATGCCACTCCGCCAGGTGCTGCTCTGGGCCTTTGCTTCATCCTGCCCACGCATGTTATCTCTATCTAGCAGAATGTTTTTGTTTTTATCGTGGGAATGCTTTAATTTATCCCATTCATGACGGTTGCGCGTCACCTGTCGGGCAGGGGTTAACTCCGAGGCGTACTGGTACGCCTCGCCGATAGATGCCACTGTGGGCCTCTAATTTGGCCCACCTACACAGCCGACATGCGGTACGCAGCATTGGCTGCAGAGGACGACCTGAGTTCAGCTGCAGGGAGGGACTGAGGTGGCCCATTGAAGTCAGCGGGTCGTACCTGTACTTCCTGCGTCTTCAAGGCCCACCCCCTGTGCGGACATCATGGAACGTCCCGCAGCGTCAAGGGGTTAAATGCTATTAATTGGAGTTATATTGCTTGTCAGGAGAAGTAGATTGTCATTAGGGGCAAGAAGCTTGGGCTACACGTTTAGTCCAGTGGACAAGTAGATTTAATTTTTAATTTCCACACTTCTGAAAATTTTATAATTAGTTGTTTTCTTACCAATTGTACATCCCAATGGAATATAATTGCACTTTGATTATCGATTTTTTTTATTTTTTAATTTTATTTTTTTTGGTGTGCCACCTATTACAGACCAGAGCTGTTTTGTCCTTTTTCATGTATGCATTCTAAAAAAAAGTCTGT
Source organism: Leptobrachium leishanense (assembly GCA_009667805.1). NCBI lineage: Eukaryota > Metazoa > Chordata > Amphibia > Anura > Megophryidae > Leptobrachium > Leptobrachium leishanense. The sequence goes on along the minus strand of CM019065.1, from coordinate 343,158,363 downwards.
CTTTATTACAGATACATATTACGGTTTTAAAAGGACACATAAACCTCGTTTGCTATCAAAGATTAACCAATAGCAATTTGTACATCAACGCTGCTGACTTTTTTATTTTAATATAGAGTAACTTCAGGTTTTGGCATTTGCAAGTACCCAGTGAGGCTGATATGTTATGTTATTTCAATATCACAATCAAGGGATATAGCAGACAAGGTTTGATACTAAAAGGCTTATTCAGAAGGTGCAGATTTAGCAAACTCCAGCTAAGTGCGCTTCGTAAATTAGAAAATTCAAACAGCTGCAGGAGAAGCTTCACAGTGAAGCTTCTTCTGTGGCTGTTTGGATTCTTCTTTTGTGATGACTGATTTTAGCCAATGTTTGCAACATCAACAAACACTGTCGCTTTCTGAATAACTCCCTCAGTGTAGGATTATTGAGTACCAAGGGCCCCATTCCCCTGTTGCCATTAAAAGGGAGCAGGTAAGTGAAAAGAAGTCAGTGCAAGCCAATTTTCCTTAGTGTCGCCCTTTTCCCCTCAGCTGCTTCATTAATAGCTGGCCTTGGAATGAATCGCATGTGCAGCCTCACACCAGAAACAGTGCCACGCGCCACCATTGTTATTGCCTCCTGGAGTCCATAGGACTCCATGGGGCACCAGCTAGTCCAAGCTGCAAGCTCTACACTAGTTTATAGTCGTGGGATCACACTGAGCCACAGATTAAGCATAGAGGGACACTGCGAACTATTTGTTCTCAGTTTCCTGCCGCTTGTCTCAAGAGAAAGTGGTGGACATCGCCACCCTCTACACGATTGAGGGGTTTATTAGGGTATAAGATACTGTCATAGGGCTAATTTACACCCTAAAAGGGGAGTTATGGGATTATATAGTACCAATCAAATATTCTTAAGGAATTTTTTTATGCAGTGTATATATAACTTTCTGGGGGCAAAAAATGACACAATAAAATGTAAATATAGGGGGCGTGGCCGGCTGCTGAAGAGAGAAGTTGCATCCTGCTTGAGCTCTGTGGTGATCCCTTCTCCCTGGGGCTTTCTACCGATTATTTTAGCAGCTGAGACCCCTTACTTGAGGGTTCTGAGCGGCTGGCCCCCGGGAGTGTGCGGACCAGAGCCCATTTCCCTCCTCCGGTCGAGAGAGGCTTGTCTGCTGGCCATCTTCTCCTGCTGGAGCGTGGTGCCGGTGTCCATTTTGCGGCCTACATCGTGCCGTCTGTCGTCTCCTGGCTTGCTTGCGGCCAGCGCCCTGATCCCACTGAGTGCCATGAACAGGAACAGGTCTTCCGGCTGTTTTGGATGTCTTGCTGCAGCTGCTGGAGGATGATGGATGCACGATGACACGTGGCGATATGCGCCGGGTCATGGCCGTGCTATGTTCTGGACAGGAAGTCGAGGCCTCATACAGCAGTGTTCCTGGGGATGAAAGGCCTGGCGCTGAAGCACGTGGATGTGAGGTACCAGAGAAGGCAGAGGCTGGAGTTTTGCGGGACGGGGATAGGGAGCTGGATGTCGTGATGTCACTGGCCGTTTCACCGCGAGCAGAGCTGCCCTCTCAGTGTGACCCAGGAAAGTCTGCATGCCGGGAGTCACCCGTACGGGAGGGGGTGCTGGCAGCCCCTGCTGGTCATGAATGGTGTCCGGCGGTGGTGGATTGTTCCCTCGTACCTGAGCAGAAGCTGTTCGGACCCCTCCTGGTGTCCCTCGCTGCACAGCCTCCTGCGGCCTTACTCCACGATGTGGGTAACTGGTGTTGCGATGCAGATGGGGGTTTGTCTGCCCTATCGGCCCTGTTTCACGCCGGCTGGCCTGGCCTACTCGGCGTCATCCTGCCTGCTATGAGACTGCTGCTGTTCTGGGACACTGGCTGAGGATACCCTCTTATATGTTTCTGTGCAGACACCACTTTTTTCAATGACCCCCTTTGTTTTGTTTATTGTCGTAGACTTTCTGACTTTTTCGGCAGATTCAGCTGACTAATTTTTGGCTGCTTCCCGGCTGGGGACAGTTTTTTCACGTGCCAGAAACGCTTTCTGCTAATATTTTTGAGATATGCACGAATCTGCAGTCTTGTTTTATGTATCTTTGCTTTTATTGTTTTACCCTTCGCGTGTTTGTATTGCTGACTCTTATTGGCCCCGCGCGGCTTTTATCTTTCATTTGATTTTTTTCTGCTGTCTAAAACTTTAAAAGAAAGAATTAAAAAAAATATAAACTAATATACTGTATAAAGATTTCTATGAGAAAAGCAAGAAATTGCTCTTTGTTAGAAGAGGGATGGCAAATTTCAGTGTGGCGGTAATTACTAGCAAACTGCCCTTTTGCAACTCCCAACAAAATGACATTAAAGCACACCTCACACCTTTTGTCTGCAGTTTCTTGCTTTTCTCATAGAAATCTTTATACAGTATATTAGTTTATATTTACATTTTATTGTGTCATTTTTTTGCCCCCAGAAAGTTATATATATTGCATTAAAAAAATTCCTTAAGAATATTTGATTGGTACTGTATAATCCCCGTAACTCCCCTTTTAGGGTGTAAATCAGCCCTATGACAGTCTTTTTCCTGCAGTGCTGTGAGTATAAACAGCCCCCATGGTGAACGCTAATGTTAGCGTTACAGGTCTCAAACGTAAGAGAATGAGAGGCCGCAACTTGCTGATGTATATGTTACCGGTCTTAAACGTGTGGGAATGAGAGGCTGCAACTGTAGAATAATGAAAACAACAGAAATTATCATGTTGTGGATATTTCTATTCTTTATTCCACTTTTAGCCAGAGTGTATAACATTTATACCATTATCAACATTTTATGATTTTACAAATAAATTGTCATTAATATGCTTATGCACAATTCCAGATGCTCAAATTACATATTCATTCCAATACATGTCTATATATTGTGACAGGGTATATGGGTTGGGTAACAGGATGTCTGGGAGAGTAATTGAGGGAAGGTATTTAGGACCCAGAAACCCGCATGACCTCTATCCTCCCACAAATGTTGCCAATTAGGCTGGGGTCAGACCAGCGCACTTTTAACGTGCGTTCTGGCGCACATAATTACGGCCGCACTAGCAGCAGATGACGGGCAATGATGGCCAATATACGATGTACGGCCGCACAAAAGTCCGGCCGTGCAACGCAAGTGGAATTTGAACGCATTTTTTTGAGAACGCTGAACCGCTAGTACTGACGTACTGAGTGCGCAGCTGCGGCATAGCGGCGTGTTTGCGTGATTAGGAGATGTCAGACGCTGCTAATGTCCGGCCTACATAACGTCCAGACGCAAAAAGAGTTTTATTGACGATCCGTACAAAATCACTCCCGAAAATGCGCGTCGTCTGACTGTTTTTGCGCATTCCGTGAAAAAATACGTCAATGCGTTCGGACGCACTTTTTCACGTTCGCGGGGAAAAATGCTTTCGTCTGACCCTAGCCTATATATTAAGCAACAGGTAAATTCCCAGACTGCTGACTCCTGGACAGAAGTGTTTTTAATCAGACTGCTCAGAGCAGGGAGGGGAGCAGTAACACTTCTAAATAAATGCTGTTTTTTTCTTTCGTTTATTAGATTATGGTTTCAAGATAGTTAGGAGTGCTGGATTAATAGTAAGCGCTCTAAATGAGCTAGGCTTTGATTTGTAGTTGTTTTGTTTAAATCACCTGCAATTGTGATTCAAGCCAAGTGTGGCATTTGTTTATGGAATAAACAGACCTCTCATTTTGCACAACTTCAAGTCTATGTCTGTGTATACCCTAGAACAGTGGTTCCCAACCGCGGTCCTCAAGTACCTCTAACAGGCCAGGTTTTAAGGATCACCTTGGAGAAAAGCAGACTGAATGCTGCAATCACTGAGCAGCAAATATTATCACCTGTGCTGTGCTTCAGCTATCTGGAAAACCTGACCTGTTAAGGGTACTTGAGAACCACTGCCCTAGAACCACTGCCCTAGAAGACCGTGTGGTTTGGCTGGAACCAAGGAAACCGAGTGGTTGCTATATCACTATATATATATATATATATATATATATATATATATATATATAGTGAGCTAGGAAATAGGTAGCGGGTGCAAATGCTCCCTGGGGTGAGCCCTCTTGAAAGGTTCAGAGACCAGACCATTGACCTGTCTTCAAATAGTGATACATTTATTGGTGCAACACACAAGCTTGTGCTATGCTCAAAGTAAACCCTTCAAAAACAAAAATCCTAGCCGTGTCCCTGCGCTAATTAAACATAAGATATTCCTGACTACTAACCTGTACAAACCTATTGTTTGTCAGGCTTCATTAAACCACCATGATCAACCTTGTGCTCCAGCAGATAGAGACTGTCTGTCTGGTCCCCAGGCTCGAGCTCTGTCTGTTTGCCTCACCTGCACTAAATTGCCACTGTGGCAAAGTGTAAAACCTGAGGCTTACTAGAGGTTCCGGAAGGTGTAAGAGAGGAATCGGTGACACATATACCCTGGACAGGACCTCTCCTTGCTCTCTACATGATGACCTGCTACAATATATATATATATTTCGTTAATCAAGTGATCTTTGTTTCACTTACACCATATCACACAAGTTCAACACACTCATAATACTTAACTACCCTTTTAGAAATGACAAAAACAGACTTGACTAATCCGTTTGCAGTACCTCTTGAGGTTAAATATCTTCTCTCTTTACCTCTGTAGTGACATATGACTGCTAGCCGTCATTTTCCATATCTGAACACCACCTGACAAAATACCTCATTCAATATCACATAAAAGAAGGATTAACATCTGAATTCATATAAGGTACACACGAGGCATGTGTAATTATTGTGCATCTTCTGTTTCTAACCCAAAGAGAATCGAAAAGCCACCGCACGTTCGGTGACTTTTCGTTCTCTTCAATTCGGCAACCCTGCGGTGTATTCAGCAATCACCACAGGGTCCCCGAATTGCAGGGAAAAGTCGCCGCAAACCCGCCGAAAACTCACTGCAAAACCCAGCGAAGGCACAGCGAAAACCCGCAAAAACATCTGGATTAACCCGCAGAAGACGACAGAGAAACCAGAGCAGGAGCCGATCACAGCGCAGAGCAGCCGCCGGAAAAACCCGACATCGCAGATGAATGGAGTGAAAAAAACCCGTTTGCTTGAATGTTTGAAAAGTCAAACGCTGTTTGCAAAGAAACTAATGAGCGAAAATGTCTGAAATTTACATATGAGGTCCAATGAATGATAATAAAAAGGGCTGTTACAGAAAAAAGCGGAAATGTTTAAAAAAAAATTGGAAATTGTTTTTGGCAAAAAAATCCCGAAAAATGCTTAAAATATCACAAAAAAATCTATAAATAAAGAGACTTTTTACTGCAGAATATTATAATGAATGGTTTATTAGATATTGAATTAAAACGGGAATATTTTTAACATTAAAGCCTATGGGATTCGCCTGAATAAATCTGCCGTATAAAGCCACCGAATGGCAGGGCAATTCGGGCAACTTTTCACTGCTGGTTTTTGTTCTCTGAATAGCCGAAACATTGCTTCTCTATGGGGATTCACTGCCTTCGAACAGGCACCGAACAGGCACCGTATGTGCATGCAATTCGCCTAGATTTGGCGAATTGCCTGCTCTCTGGATAGCCGAATGGCCAGGAAAGGTAACCATACGCTGAATTTCAGCGTTCGGTTCCCTTTCGGCAGCCATTCGGATCTCTTTGAATAACCCTGAAGGACTTTCAGTCATTTTAAACTTTGTGTACTCTGACACCTCACCTTATCACTTATAAACCTATCATACAATGCTCAATACTTGCTTTTAGCAGAACATATACCACTGGGGAATATGCCTGACGCTTTATAAATAAATAATAATAATAATAATTACATATTAGGAACTAATTACATGTCAGTTTCCGTTCAAGCTAAACAGTTTTACATACCTGTAGAATAATGAGATCAACAGAAATTATCATTCTGCCTCTTTCTATTCTACATTCCATTTTTATCCAGAGTGTCCCTACACCTCTCATTACAATGTCATGTGCCACCTACAGGCTGCTTCCAGAACAACTACTACAAAACTCCAAAAAACTTTACAAAACAAAAAGTGTGGTGTATGTACTTGTTTTTTTATTTCCACAGTCTAATTAATTTGCAGTCTGTTACATTAGCGTCTGGATATGTAAGCGTTTCCGCCAGACTAAGTGACTTTAACGCATGTTGTACTTTGCGCTCCCCATGTTATGTATAAGATGTGCAATCATTAGTGTTTTGATAAGTAAAGTATTACGAAGCGCTAGCGCTAATTACTGCAGGGACACGCAAGGCAAATATTTAGGTACTCTAAAAAAAAAAGCTGGTGCTAAATGATTCTGCATTTGCAAAATCATTTAGCACATCCTAATCCCCCCCCCCAATAAATCACATACTCACCTCTCATCCCGGGGCGAGAACAGTGTCCCGATCCACCGCTTCTTGTTGCTGGGAGAAGAGTGAGACTGGGGGCAAATAGTTCCCAGTCTCCCTCTGCATTACTCCCCGGCACTGTGCGATCTTGCAGGAGTCAGATTGTGCAGGGCTCGGAGACCGGAAGCGCAAGCCACCTTGGAGTCCTATGGACTTCAGGAGATGATACTCACGGAGGCACGGAAGTGCTACAATGATTATCCCAGTGGTTAGCGCTTCATTCCAAGGCACGTGCCGAGGTAGCGCCTGTCCCGGAATACTGTGCTAAAAATGGGGACGCTACGGGAAACCCACAGGGCCAGATTTTCCCCACTTGCGTCCCCATTTTAATGCACACTAGGGAATAGTGCCCCTTGTATTTTATTGAGAATGGGACTATGATATTGTAGAGCACAGGCCTGCGCTACTTGCCTGCCCTCCCCTGCTCGTTCTTCTACTCCGAGGCACAGTTTAAAGCCTCCTTTACAAAGTATGGGAGATGTTAATTTTCAGTAAGGACCCGCTTTGCCTGAGGCACGAGCGCAATAGCAATTCCAGGCGTTAACATAATTTCTGGAGCCGTTATGTATAACAGCTCCAGATGTTATCTTAAGGTCAAGAGTGGAATAGAACCTAAAGTTTCTTTATTTTCCTGGCCCTTTGGTTGTGTCACAACTCTGAAGCACAGTTGCACTCCAAATTTTAGTCTGCTTTTCACTTTACTCCTTATGATTGCAAAAAGGGATATTCCTCTAGTGTTCACTTGTATCCTAAATGTATTCTACCTCCTACCAATTGAAATACAGTTTTCTATACGTCTTTGGAAATGCTTGCTAGGTAAAAGCATGTTTTACCTTTTTAGGTTAGCGTCAGACAAACGCAGTCATCGTGTCCGTGTCGCCGCGCAGTTTAACGTCCGTCGTAGCATTGATTTGTGATCAATAGAGACCAACACACGAAGTACGTGCGCACTGAAGTGCGCACGAACCATTCAGGTGGCAACGGATGCCATTTAGGACTCGACGTAAAAGCGCTATGACAGACACCCAGAGTGCGCCGCGTCTGCGTAGTGGCTTGTGTGCGTGATGACGCGACGTCAGACACAGCGCATTTGCAACGTCCATCACGTTGACGCTCAGAAGTTTTTTTTTGTCTATCTGACTGTACCTGTCATTTAATTTAAATTAATTTTGATTCCCATATTTCCCTTTTTTTTCTGCATCCGCCAAAAAAAACGGACCATGTGGTGTCTGCAGTATCTTCCATCAGTACAGTTGTTTTCAAAATTATTCAACCCCCAATGCTGTAAAGGGTTTTAGGGAATTTAGTGTACAATTGTAATTGTATTCAGAATGAAATCCTACAAGGACTTTTTAAAGAACCATATGCAACTAAAATGACATCAATTGGTTTTGTAATACAGTAGTAAATGTTTCTTTTGTGAATTCTTCATTGACACAATTAATCAACCCCTTAACCCCTTCACTGCTGAGCCATTTCACGTCTTAAAAAAAATATGTTTTCTTTTTGTTATTATTATTTTTATTATTTTTTTCTTTACTTTAAACATGGTCATGTTTGGAATCATTGGAAAGGCCATGCTCTGGCCTTTCTAATGATACCAAATATGACCCTGCTAGCTGCCAACAGTCGGGAGATATCGCGGTTCAAATGAACCCCCTATCTTTCCTTAGGAATCAATGAGGACGTTCCCCACACGTCCTCAGCAGTGAAAGGGTTAAAGACTACCACTCTGAAGAACAGAGGTTCATTCAAGTGTTTTCAATCAGGTATTGAAAACACCTGTGGATGTCACGGAGCAGCAATAAAGCATAATAAGCACCAATTAGGCAGCTTTAAAATGACTGTGATACTCAGCTCCTTCTAGACATTTACTGGTGTGGTTACAAACATGGTGAAGTCAAGAGAATGGTCCAGGAAGACAAGAGAAGAGGTGATTACTCTTCACAGGAAGGGCAATGGCTATAAGAAGATTGCAAAGATGTTAAACATACCAAGAGAGACCATAGGAAGCATCATTCGCAAATTCAAGGCAAAGGGCACTGTTGAAACGCTACCTGGTCGTGGCAGAAAGAAGATGCTGACTTCGACTGCTGTGCGCTACCTGAAGCGTAGAGTGGAGAAAAGTCCCCGTGTGACTGCTGAGGAACTGAGAAAAGATTTGTCAGATGTGGGTACTGAAGTTTCAGCTCAGACAATACGGCGCACACTGCGTAATGAAGGCCTCCATGCCAGAACTCCCAGGCGCACCCCCTTGCTGTCTCCAAAGAATAAGAAGAATCGACTGCAGTATGCCAAAAGTCATGTGGACAAACCACAGAAGTTTTGGGATAGTGTTCTGTGGACTGATGAAACAAAATTAGAACTGTTTGGGCCCATGGATCAACGCTATGTTTGGAGGAGGAAGAACAAGGCCTATGAAGAAAAGAACACCTTGCCTACTGTGAAGCATGGTGGGGGGTCAATCATGCTTTGGGGTTGTTTTGCTTCTGCAGGTACAGGGAAGCTTCAGCGTGTGCAAGGTATCATGAATTCTCTTCAGTACCAGGAGATATTGGATGACAATGTGATGCAGTCCGTCACAAACCTGAGGCTTGGGAGACGTTGGACCTTTCAACAGAACAATGATCCCAAGCATACCTCCAAGTCCACTAGAGCATGGTTGCAGATTAAAGGCTGGAACATTTTGGAGTGGCCTGACTTAAGTCACCTGACTTAAATCCGATTGAGAACCTCTGGTGGGACTTAAAGAAAGCAGTTGCAGTGCGCAAGCCTAAGAATGTGACTGAATTGGAGGCTTTTGCCCATGACGAATGGGCGAAGATACCCGTAGATCGCTGAAAGACACTTGTGTCAAGCTATGCTTCACGTTTAAAAGCTGTTATAACTGTAAAAGGATGTTGTACTAAGTACTAAGATTGAATGTCACTTGGGGGTTGAATAAAACTGATAATGATGTGAGCACAGTAAAAAAATTTGTGGTTATTTCATTATAAATGTTATGTTATATTTGTCTGACCTACACGTGCCTCTTTGATTTAATTGTAAGCAAGATGACTGAATGATTAAAATCAATGTCAAACTGGCCAAAACACTCAATTTCAGTGGGGGTTGAATAATTTTGAACACAACTGTACGTCTGCCCGTTATGCACGCACGCAGAGTGCGCTCAGTCTGCGTTCTTCTAACATTAGCTTTAGCTGTGAATAGTGCAGCTTGTGCTTCTTTTGTATTTTTTAACAGACTGTTTGGTTTTCTCTGAAGTTGCTTAAAATCATACCATATTATTATTTAAGATTTTTAGTGCTGGCACTATTCATATTCGAGTCTTTTCATTGCATGTTGTCTGCTGTGGATTGGTAGGATTTGTACATTCAGCTGCATTTTTCCAGGACAATAGCGTTAATGAGTGACTTTTAATTGTTGACATTTACATACTTTTCAGTATTTATTTAACTTTCAGGTCTGGTTCAATCTATCTTTTAATTTTTGTTGATACAGCACATAATCTTTTGGGATTTCTTTCAAGTCTGAGTTTTTATTTCTTCTTTGTTCTTCTGCTATGTCTTCATAATTCTACCACCTTTTTGTGCTCTTCGAGGTGACGAACACATTAATTCACAGTCACAATTCCTTAAAATGTCTTTGTCCTGTGAATTTAAATTGTGTTCCCTGAATAAACCTTTTTATCCCTCACAAAGTTCACAAATTAACAAAAGAAACTGAAAAGTCTATTTTATTTTAAGGGACATGTAGAGAATATGGAAGCAAACACCTAGACAGCAATCACCACAGGTTCCACACAGCATGGTATGGCTATCAGTCCCCCAAATGTTAGTAGCCAAGGAAATTGTGACTGGCATACCTTTTTCCTTATTTAAAGGGATGGACAATCCATTGGGGATATTTCTAGCCATTTTTATGCATTATCATACTATTGGACATTATAAAGCAGGGATGTCAAACTCTGCCTCCCAGATGCTGCTGAACTACAGCTCCCATGATCCTCTGGCTATCTATTGGAGTCAAAGATTTCTGGGAAATGTAGGCCATCAAGTTATGGGGGTGGAGTTTGGCATCCATGTTGTAGAGACAATCAGGGTTATTCAAAGAGATTCGAAAAGTCACCGCACGTTCGGTGACTTTTCGTTCTCTTCAATTTGGTTCCTTTTGCCGATCCCATTTCGGTGACCCTGCGGTGTATTCAGCAAGCACCACAGGGTCCCCGAATTGCAGGGAAAAGCTGCCGCAAACCTGACGAAAACTAACCGCAAACCCACCGAATGCACGCTGAAAACCCACAAAAACATCTGGATTAACCTGCCGAAAACCACAGAAAAAGCCAGAGCAGGAGCCGATCGCACACAGCCAAAGCAGCTGAGACCGCAGACAGAGGGAGGTGAATAAATTAGCTAAATAGTTTGTGTAAATCTGGGAAAAAGAAACGCTGTTTGCAAAGAAACTACTGAGCGAAAATGTCTGAAATTTACACAGGAGGTCCAGGGAATGACAATAAAGAGGGCTGTTACAGAAAAAATAAGTAAACTTTAAAAAAAATTGGACTTTGAAAAAGAAAAAAAAAAATTCAGAAAAATGCTTAAAGTATCCTAAAAAATCTATAAATAAAGAGACTTTTTGCTGCAGAATTTTATAATGAATGGTTTATTAGATATTGAATTAAAACGGGAATATTTTTAACGTTGAAGCCTATGGGATTCGCCTGAATAAACTTGCCGAATTAAACCACTGAATGGCAGGGCATTTCGGGAACCTTTCACTGCTGGTTTGTGTTCTCTGAATAGCCGAAGCAGTTTTTTTCATGGGGATTTCTCTGCCCTCGAACAGACACCGTATGTGCAGGCAATTCGCCAGGATTTGGCGAATTGCCTGCTCTCTGGATAGCGAATGGCCAGGAAAGGTAACCGAACACTGATTTTCAGCGTTCGGTTACCTTTCTCAAGCAATTCGGATCTCTTTGGATAACCCTGAATGTGTTTATTTCAGTCTCCCTTTCTCTGGGCAGCATGCCAATTCTAACATCTTGGGTCACAGACAGTATTTTGTGATATTTTCATTAACAAATTGAAAAAAAATGATATGTTTATTTGTATTGCACCAATAAGTTCCACAGCGTGGTGCAGAGGTTACAGTATAGTATAGCAAGACACAGATGGAGGGAGACAGGAGGTAGAGAGAGCCATGAGTGATACCTAATGAGCTTACATTCTGTAAAAGAAAACATTCATCCAAAATCCATAAGCATAGTGCATATTCATAGCCAATCAATGCTGATGTATCCCCTTAGCATCTGTACAATACTCTGCATAAGGCTGGTCGTCCACTGGGTCTGCAGTCATATGACCAACTTGTTCGTCAGACTACGGACAACCTAGGTCGTGTGACTATGTACAACTAGTTTCGTCCACTGCAAGCAACCATGGACAACCCACGTCGGACATTTCTGGTCATTACATTAGAATATTTATTTGTGGGAAAAATGCAGTACCCCATAGAATATATCAGAGTAGAATCATAGAATATATAAAAGCGTACCCAATAGAATATATCAAAATAAAAGTTTGAATGTTAATGTGTGCCTAAATATACACTTGTCACATAAGGCAGGGCTCAAAATTTCCTCTCGTATTTGGCGAGTGGAAATTAAGTGAGGGCGAGGAAATTAAGTGAGGGAAAAGCACACGCAGGCAGCACAATAAATTATTTTGTGCTGTGTATTCCGGCAGTGCGACCGTGCAGTCCCCCCTTCCCCAGGCTGCACAGTGGCAGAGATCAGCTGCCTAACCTGACCCAGCTAGTCTCTGTCACTGGCAGGGGGGTGGAGAGGAGCTTCCCTGCCTCCTCGCTCTGCTCACACTGGGCTCTGATGACTGGGTATACATGTATCTGGAGTCTGATGTCTGGGTATACATGTATCTGTAGTCTGGTGTCCGGGTATTAATGTTATTTTTGCAACTTTATTCTAAGTGAAACCTTTAACAGTGTAATTTCATAAAATATTTTAAGGGTGTGTGTATAGGGCAGAGTTAAGGGCTGGGTCGGGGTTAGGTGGAGCAACTGGTGGCGAGTAACTCTTATGGCCTGGTTAGTAGCTTGGGACTTGGGAAATTTTGAGCCCTGACATAAGGGGTTATGGCACAGCTGCAAAAGGGCCTGAGTATGTTTCCCCTACCCTCAAAATAAGACTAACAAACAGGGCTAGTCCCATCTGTCACAATAAAATATCTTTTTTTCAGCTTCTCAGCATCCATATTGTGACGTATGTTGTTACAAGGTTGTCCGACTTTGTACAAGAAATCCCATTCGGTTGGGAGAGGTCGCTAGTATTATTATTATTATTTATTAAACGCCAACACATTCCGCAGCGCTGTACAAAGTATAATGGGCAAAGACAGGACAATTCTACAATACATACAGGAGACAGGTCCGTATTCCTGCCAGCAGATATATGAGGACCCTATTCCCGTGGGAACTTACAATCTAGATAGTCGGAGGAAGTCACAGGCAATGGACAAGTATTGAATCTCTTCTGTGTTGTGGGATTAGTTGTATGACTACGGACCCATTGGACGAGCAGCTTTAGGAAGACCTTTAAATCCAGATACTTTTACTAATTCTGATATTACTGCAACTCCACTATGTCTAAACTTGTGATTAAGTTGCAATTCTCCTCTTACTAGTGAACTTGTTTTAATACGTACCGATACATGGATGAGATCTCACAAAACCTTTGGGTGAGAATATGCGTTATTCAGTTATGAGTTCACAAAAGTTAATTTTTAAGGGAATCCCACCATCCTCCTAAGAGTTCGTTCTACATACTGCATATATTTGTATGAGGCTCATCTTTATCGGCTGGGTGGAGCAGAGGTAACATCACTGCGCTACAACCATAGTGATGTATTCAGAGCACCTTTCCATCAAGTGTCCATGGGCAAGAGATCTAACGATATCTATTCGTCTACCACGTAATATTAACTGCATCGCATAGCAGCAACGCTTCTGCTCTATAACCCTACAGAAGCTGGTTTGAATCCCAATGAGAACACTTGAGCAGCACGTTTCTTCTCTACAATCATGGAGAGGCAGGTGCAATCTAGAGTTTGACCGATTATCGCTACTACCCTACTGATATTTTGGATTTTCCCCATTGTCAGTATTGGCATGTTACATTGCCGATATACCAATAACCAGGTCTTTTTTCTACCAGTACATGCAGGTACTAAGTACAACTGGCGGGGCAGACGCTCCTCCTCTGAGTTGCAGAATACGTCTCCAGCCCATGGGCGAAGTTCTGCTTCTCGGCGCCCCTCTGGCTTCAATCGCAGACTTCTCCCTCAGGGGGCCAGCATCTTGAATGTCAGCTGCCTGTGGGAGCTATCCCTGCTGACTGATGTCATTGTGCATGGGAATGATGATGTCACAAGCAGGACCCCCCCCCCCACAGCCGGGAATTCCCTAAGGAGGAGATACGGGTCCAAAGGGGTCCCATATCTCCAGAACCATAGAAGCTATAGGGTCATATGACGTATCTTTGGAAAGGCCAGAAAATGACTAGTGTTTACGTAAAAATAAATACAATTTTCTGTTTTTGTTTTGTTTTTCCTAATGCAGCACTATTGTTCAGTTTTCATTATAAAGTGAACAATGATGCTACACTGTGGAGCTCTGTGATACACAGATACACTCCGCACATTACTGTATCCCAGAGCTCCATAGCTATAAAACTCACTCATACACAGTACATATTACTGCGAGTTTTATTGTTGTAGAGGTCTGGGATACAATCATACACACCACACATCTGAGTTTTATTGCTGTGGAGCTCTGATATGCTCATACACACCACACATTACTGTGAGTTTTGTTGCTGTGGAGCTCTGTGATAGGCTCATAAACACTGCATATTGCTGTGAGTTTTTTTGCTGTGTGGAGCTCTGGGATATGCTCATACATAATGCACATTGCTGTAAGTTACCCGTCACACTGAGCGCTGAGATTCTTTAACCCAAAATATTGTTTAGCTTTCTAGTAGTGCCGTTTAGTAAGTGATGTTTATAGTTTTTTTGCCCCTTTTCTGTGTCCTGGAAAGCTATTTAAGTTATTTTGCAAGCACTATATTTTTTCAGTTGTTGCAGTGTTTAAAATTCTGCCGACAGATTTGTGTAGAAACAGTGATTTTTCAAAAAAATTCAATGTACAGGATATCGGCACCTGATATCGGTTATCGGCCTGAAAGGGGGCCAATAAACGGTATTGGTACTGGAAAATTTATATTGGTTTATCACTAGATCAATGTCACCACCATGTCTAGGCTCCACAACGATGGAAAGCAGATTCAGATCCTGGTCAAACAACCCACCAGCAAGTGTCCTTGCGCCAGACACCTAAAGATATTTATGTGCCTACCTAACAATATATAACCCTTAGATATTGTAAGTTTCCTCAGGAACATGGTCCCCCAATGTATGCTGTCATCCTTGATATGTCTGGTGTTCTGATCCATCACCCTTTCTCCCCAGTTCACATATCTGTTTTTAATATCTTGTATTTTATTACTTTTTATTTCTGTACCTACTGTAACAATTCAATGTTCTTGAACCCATAACATACTTGAAAACGAGAGAAATCTCAATGTATCCTTTCTGGTAAAATACTTTATAAATAAATAAATAGAACTGCAGAATACGTTGGCACTATATAAGATAACGTATTATTATCTGTTGGAATTTGTTTTGGGTGAATACTGTCTTATGCACTGAGGCTTTTGGCATAGACTGTCATGTTCCTTGCTTATATCTTTCTTTAAGCTGCATAACCTTGTCCAAATGTCAACACTTTTTGCATAAAAATCAGCTTTTCTTATTTAATACATTTTTAAAACGTATTTTTTTTAAATGTAACACTTTCGTGAAGCATTAAAACAAGGAGGTAAGGAGTTTTCCTTTAGAGAGGAAAAAAAATCATAATTAATTGGTTTGGGATAATTAGACGGTAGTGCTCCATCTGCTATAGTGCTCCAGTCACTTCATGATCTGTAAATCAGCTGGAAAAATGCATTGTTGGCTGGACATCACGTAAGTTGTAGTACAACATTAGAATTTTAAATGTTGATAACACGAATACACAGAAACGTTATTAAATTTACTAAATATGGAACATATCATATATTTGTAGATCATGCTATGGGATGTACTACAAGGACAATGACTGAATTATTAATACATTGTACACTGACTCAAGTTGCAGTTATTAGTAGATAGAATATATTTATGGTACAATTAGGCACTTCTAGAATATCCATTTAATGAATCCAATCTTCGGTAATAAAGTCAACTTTTTTCATTAACTACATTACCATTTTGTAAACCGTGCAATAATGCATTTAAGCCTTTTGTTCATCTGCATACAATACATATTAGCAATAAATGTGTAACAGTCAGTACAATATCGTGTTTTAGAAGCAATACTTCATTCCACACACCAGGCCCTATTCCACAGTGGCTGGGGAAAAATGGAGACGGTAAGTGAAAAAAATCATAGCAAGCGGAGTTTGCTTACCGTCTTCCCTTTACTGCAGCTATTTTGGTCTAGCCACTTTATCAGCAGCTGGTTCCCGGAAGGTCCATAGTCCATAGGACTCCACGGTGGGTTGCGCTTCCAGGCAAAGGAGTGAGACTGGGAACTATTTGTTCCCAGTCCGACTCTGTTCTCAGTGACAAGAAACTCTCTCGCCCCATCCCGGACTTAACCAGACACAAAAACAAACTCCTAGCTAAAATCACAATGGCGGCTCATAGGGTCCTGGCGGAGGGTTGGAATTGCCCACAGGTTCCCCCGATTGCCCGTCTTTACTCCAAGTTATATAACGTACAATTGATGGATGAACTCACAGCGCTGCCCTCTCACACTCTGCCAATATACTACAAGACATGGTTCCCCTGGATCCCCCAAATGGGTTCATAGGCCTCGTCGGGCGGCCCCACCGCCTGGCTGTGGGTATCTGTTGGGTGGTGTTTGCAATTAGTGATTAATATTGTTTGTATACAGTATTCATGCTGGTCCTCCTACATTGTCTGTGATGCATTGCCTACATTACGCGAGCCTTCTTTTTCCTTTCTTAGTCTCCCCCTCTCCCCTTTCGAAACCTTTCTCTGATCTGTCCTCTTTGTGGCTTGGGGCAAACCCCTTGTTTCTCAACCCCTTCCACCCCCTGTGTTCTTTCATATATGTTGATTTGGGAAGTGCCATTACTATTCTCTTATTGTCTGTAGCACTATGTTTTATTGTGTGGTGCTTATACTTTGCAATAAAAATTATATTTAAAAAAAAAAAGTCTCTTGTCCTGCCGGTAGCACTTACACATCCGAATGCTACTATTAGAGTTTATTAGGGAATAGTATCTGTTGCGGCTGGATGTAATGCGATTGGTGGTCCCAGAAAGTAGCAGTGGCTCGAGTTGAAGGGTCTGTTGTGTCAGAGGTGTCTTTATATATTGGGTTGAACAACGTTATGTTGCCTAGTTATGATCATTTAATTATTATGGTTTGTCAGTTCATCACAGACGATGTTCTGTTATTTTTTTTATAAACGCCTCCATATTCTTCCTTGTTAATATAATGAAATCACCAATGGTAAATCTTGTAAGGAGAACAGAATCAACAGGTCATGAGGGTCATATTTAAATAAGCTAAAAATAAAGGCATGATTTTTAAATGTTTCCACGGATATATGACCAACTAGTAATATAGGTTGAAATAAAATGAGTCAGGCATGTTCTTCCTTTTCAAGGTTAATGTTTGTTGCAATGGAGGTTATTTTGCTATTGGTACCAAAGTGAAAAAAAGGCATGAGGAAAAGTACTCTGTAAAAATGGTATTTGCAGAGTCCTGTTTATTAACTTTCATAAAAGCATCTGTGCTTGGAAACCAACCTCTTCAAAAAAGAGATGAAAGAACACGTTGGTCATTCAGTTCAATGGCCCCTTGTTTACCACTTAAATTTTTTCGTCATGGTCTGCTTGAAGAAACAACTGGTCGACAGTTTCAAAAAAACAAGGGCAAATTACACATCTAATAGAACAGAACTACTTGCGTAGGAGGATTTTGCTTGGTTCCCAGCTTTTGCATGCGCTCGCACTGTATCGGCAAAAGAGTTCATCAAAGAACATGCTGGGAATCAGCTGCCTCCCTAGCAGGATCTAACAGTCATGGAGCAAAGGACACTCATTAGTAAAAGGAAGAGAGATTGAATCCATGTTTGCGATGCACATTGTTCCACTTTTCACAGTCTTTCGTGTATATTCATTTGGACTTCTAAATAGCACATGTTCCTTTTATTGCTCTAGCACTTTATTTTGTCAACAGGAAAAGCAGGATAGGCAAGTTCACTGTCAAAAGAAACAAATGTACATATTGTTGAGTACACTTAGTACAAATGAGCAACCAATTCACCATTCACATCGCAGAACTTGTTTACAAAATTCTTTCCGCTTAGGCAGCAAAAAGGTGTGTTACACCACACATGTATGTTATAAATTCAGGAATTTAGAAGAGTCTCCACGTGGTCTTATTTGTTTTTGAATACTAAAAAGGTCTCCAATGCCAATCCAATTTTACAGACTGTATATTTGACTATATGGTCTTAAAATTATATATTTTTTCAAATGATTTATAGATAAAACTTTAAAATTTATTTTGAATGTAGATAGTTTGTTATGTATATTTTGAAATACACTCCCTTTATACCCAAACCAAAAGGGGATTTTGCAGTAAGCCCTGTATGATTCGGTGGAGACAGAGCCTGGTCCTTGCAATAATGGGGATCCCAAGATTATATCTAGGATACATGGTATGCAGGGCCGGTGCTCCCACTAGGCAAGCTAGGCAACCGCCTAGGGCGCACTGCCACCTAGGGGCGCAGCCGGCCCCAACCCAGGTTCCATTATTGTACCCATTCCTCATTGTGCGGCTTGTTTAGCTGGCAGTGGCAGCTCTCAAAGCTGACATTGTCGGCTCGCGGACCCCCTTTAGCGGCGCAGAAGGTGGTGGACGTCTTATGGTGATGCGCAGGTGCCACCAGATGACGTGCGGGCACTACCAGAGGCAGATGAAAGAGACAAAGAGGCAGAAGAAAGTGAAAAAAGGCACAAAAGAAAGTGAGAAAAGCACAGAAGAAAGTGAGAAAAGCACAGAAGAGAAGCACGAAAGAAAGAAAGGCACAGAAGAAAGAATGGCACAAAAGAAAAAAGAAAGAAGAAAAGAGGCAGAGAAGCAGAGGCAGATAAAAAAAGATAGGCAGAGGAAAGAAAAGGCGAAGGAAAGAGGCACAGAAGAAAGAGAAAGGCAAAGAGGGCTAGGGAAAGAAGAAAGAGGCGCAGACCGATCCCGGGCCCGACCACCTGAGGGGTAAGATGGGCACCGAACGACCATGTGCGCCCCCGTGCACAGTGTGTGTGGCCCCCCTGCAGTGTGCGTGTGTGTGTGTGTCCATGCACAGTATGTCTGCCACCCCCCTGAGCCCACAGTGTGTGTGTGTGTGTCCCTGCATTTCAACGGTTAACAATTTATTCTGGGGGGAGCCCAAGTAGCTGGTCTTGCCTAGGGCACAAAATAGTCTAGCACCGGCCCTGATGGTATGTCTATACCACTGACAATCCCTACTGACTGAACATGTACGTTTTGAATGGATTGATTCCAGAGCTGTATTCTTTCCTAGGCCAGAGACACCTGGGTCTAGGGGGGGCAGATTTGAGGGGATGGCACTTTTTTGAGAAAGGCAGCAAATACTGCCATAACGTGGGGGGGGGAGACTTGTTCTCTTGGTACGCAGCCCTCCCTCTCACCTATCTTCCTTTTGTGTGACACGCAGTATGTAGTAGGTATTTCAGTAACATTTGTTTTTGGATTGTTTACTTGGTTTGTGAATTGTTTGCGCTTAACCCCTTGCCGCCCCAGGACTTGCTATGCCATCCTGGTGGCGGGAGGGCTTTGAAGACGCAGGTACGCCCTGCTCTCTTCAATGGGCCGCCTTTGTCTCTTCCCGTAGCCTGCACAAGACACACATCATTGGCTAATTAATTGGGGACAGGCACATATACAGTATGTATACGGTCAAACCTGGGTTATTCACATATACAAAAACCTTACCTAGAAAATGCCTTGAGGGTTTCTGAGGTTTCTTCTTCTCTAAGTGTGAGAGAAAATTATACTAGGAGAATACAATGGAATAAACATTGGGTAACATTCCTAAATGAGGCAGAACAATGACAATTGTGATTGGCGAACAGATTACAGTCTAAAGACAGCAGATAATGGGGCAGTGTTTGCCTGACAAAGAAGATTAGCAAACTACTCAACTATATAGCAGATATTAACACATTCCAATCGAGTTGATGCGGGAAGGCCAATCCTATCAGGAGATAACAGATACACATGGACCATAAAGATAGACAATAACATTATTCATGCATAACTCATGCACACAAGAGAGGCCAAGGAAATAATATAGAACATCAGGCCTGCACCTCCAAAATATACCTCCAGGTCCATGCTCCCCAATTCCAAAGTGACGCACATCACAGAATGTATATCCCTTCCCGACCACTTTGCTCTACCAATGATGTGATATAATCAGCTCCTTGTACCTGCACCCCCAGCTCCCGCTTTCAAGACTTCTCCCAAGCTACCCCCTTTCTATGGAATTCCCTCCCCTGCAACATAAGACTCTACCCGTCTCTCTAGTCCTTCAAGAGGTCTCTGAAGACATATTATTTTAGAGCAGTCTATCAGCTCACTCCATGATTCCCCAACTGCACATTTCTTGCACCACATTCCCACCCAGCCCACATGCACCCTGCTATTTCAGGTCCTCTATCCTCCCCTAATGTGCCACCCCTCTCCTCTTAGATTGTAAGCTCTTGAGCGGGGTCTTCTCTCCTATTGTTCTGTGTGTTTAACTTGTAGGTATATTTGTTATTCTGTCTCACCCATTGTACAGCGCTACAGAACTTGTTAGTGCTTTATAAGTGCCTGTAACTGTTACTATAAACTGCTATTTGTACTTTTATTTTATGTATATCATTTGTCTGTATGATGTGACTGTTTTAGCTGAGCCTAATAAAGTGTGTTTTTATGCCTCCTATGCACAATTGTTTGATTTGTTTTGTGACTTGAATACTTTAAGGACTTGCTCGGTAGACAAGTACAACACTGGTGATACTAATTGCACATAGACACGTTTATATCATGATATTATAGCCTGGTGATTTGTGATTGATTAGGAAACCTCTGGAAGGTTTGTTGGCTTACTTGAAGTTGCCCCTTAATGTGATGTGGTGTAATATTTTACGTCTTTATTTACAATTAACTCCTTTTTATTTTCTTTGCTACACAAAAACAACATAGATTTTGGTCTGATAATTGCAAGCATTTTTGAATGGACATTTTTTAGTCGACATTTTCCTTGCAATACAAACAAACATACATAGACAGTTCTAAAACATTATGTTACCTACCTGCAAAGCTGAATGATTGTTCTCTCTGCAAATACTAGAACAGGAAGGTATTTCTTAGAAGGTTGTGTAGCATACTGTACATAGCTGAAAGTTCATAATAATTATGTATGAAATCGCTTGTTTTTTTTATGTTCTGTAAAAAGTAAATGTATTTGTGTAAATGTAGGACTATTGTGCAAGCTGTTGCCACCAGGCTTTGCTAAAACAGCCTCAATACTCTCAATCAAAATCTACTATTTATCGGGGGCGTGGCCAACTGCCGTGAATGGACGCGTGAAAGAGCGGCTCCAGTGCCTAACAGCTAACTAAAGCGGACATCGACTTTGCAGTTACCTCCAACCAGATCAACCGCAACCGCAAGGTACAGTGCCCGTCATGGCAGCCTCTAAAACGAAAATATCTGCAGCGAAATCAGACTTTTTCTCACCGAAATCGGCCAAACCTAAGAGTGCTGCGAGCTCCCAAGATGGCGGCGGCGCTCCTGGAGAGTCGCAGGACGCGCAGCGTGAAGACCTCGGCGGGGAACTCGCAGCTTTTTCAAAGAAGATAGAAAACATGTTCCTCGACTTCTCCTCAACCATAACATCCCGACTGGAAACGGTCTCCTCGGACATTCGCAAAGACATACGAGACATAGGAGAAAGAACCTCGCACCTCGAAAACGAAATGGCGGAGGCCCATAACGCCATGGCTACAACTGTGGTGGGGTTAGAGGACCGGCTCCAGCAAAGCCTCAATAAAATGGCGGACCTAGAGGATAGATCGCGCCGCAACAATTTAAAAATACGAGGGATCCCTGAATCGGTGCATCCACGTGACCTGCATACCTACGCTTCGGAGCTGTTCTCATACCTGCTGCCTGAGGCGACACCGGATTCCCTGCTGCTGGACCGAATCCACCGGGTCCCCAAACCGCCATCGGCCCCCGCAAAAGTGCCCAGAGATGTGATTCTGCATCTCCACTATTACAAGCCTAAGGAGGAACTACTGAAAGCCCCGAGATGCCCAGAAGCGCTGGGTGAGGATTACGAGCACTTAGCTATTTTTCCAGATCTCTCAAAGACAACACTACAGCAACGCCGCAGCTATCGTCCCATCACAGCTGTTCTCCGAGAGGCCGGAATCATATATAGATGGGGTTACCCCACTAAGTTGGTGGTGTTAAGAGACGGCTCAACCACAGTGATCTCCTCGCCGACGGAGGGTAAGAAGATACTGGATGGATGGAACATGACGCCTGTAGATGATTCCTCGATGAAACGCAAGCCACCTAACCGGATCCCACCGGAACGGCACTGCAGTTGATACGCCGAAAGATATGGAGAAGGAAATCCCGTCCACAACGTCTGTTATCGAGCCGTAGATGGTCGAATGAATACGGAGTACTTTTACTGGACTGGTTAAAAGGTACTAACTGCATCCGACGCAGGGTTAATTGCTGTCGCACTGGATTTACTGTTGTTCTCCCCCCCCCCCGTTCTTGCCTCCCCCTTTCTTGGAAGGGCTCGGGATCCCACTTTGGGACGCCCTGTTGGAGATGATATTGCGTATGCATGTAAATAGTTGCGCTGCTTCCCAGCCCAGGTTTCTAGACTATTGTTTTCTTTTGCTTTTTTTTTCTCCCCTTTTACCTTCCCAGGGCACCCACAGTGCGCTCTTAGGAACACCACATAAATTCCAGACGACAATGAGACACACACTGGAGAGTAATGTAGTGTCAATGCTCTCCTCTCAGAGTAGCCTCTTTACCACCCTAAATGAAAGTAATCACGTATAATGTAAAGGGCCTTAACCTGCCGGTTAAGCGGCATTCGTTGTATAGAGACCTACACCGATATGACGCGGATATAGTATGTCTCCAGGAGACCCACTTTAGAAGATCAGATCACCCCAAGCTATCGGCAACGCATTATTCGAAACAATATCACTCGACTTAGGCTGGGGTCAGACCAGCGCACTTTTAACGTGCGTTCTGGCGCACTTAATTACGGCTGCACTAGCAGCAAATGACGGGCAATGACAGCCAATATACGAAATACGGTCGCACGAAAGTCCGGCCGCGCAACGCAAGTGGAAAATGAACGCATTTTTTCGAGAACGCAGAACCGCTAGTACTGACGTACAGAGTGCGCTGCGTCCGCTAGCGGTGTGTGTGATTTGGAGACGTCAGACCCTGCTCATGTCCGGCCAACATAACGTCCAGACACCCAAAGTTTCCTGGTTTGGATCCGTAAAAAAATCACGCACGAAAATGCGCATCGTATGACCGTTTTCGCGAATTCCATGAAAAAATACGTCAATGCGTTCGGACGCACTTTTTTACGTTCGCGTGTAAAAATGCTTTCGTTTGACCCTAGCCTTACAGATCAAAAGTGAGAGGGGTGACCATACTAATAAATGATAGGGTAGCTTTTGAAGCACATCGGATCATAACTGACCCCAAAGGCCGATATATCATAGCGATATGCACCTTGAATTCAAAAATCTACACACTGGTGTCACTCTATGCCCCCAACTCCTCCCAAACACAATTCCTGTCGCATCTTATGGGCAAAGTGTCTGACATACAGACGGGGGAACTGATTGTTACTGGGGACTTTAACATCAGCCTGGATCCCAAACGAGATAGGTCGTCAGTAGTACAGGCCTCGCACTCTGTGGCGTTCACAAATCGTGTGAGGACCCTCTTGAGCCAACATAATCTCTATGACACGTGGAGACTACTCCACCCCACGGAACGCGACTTCACGTTTCGGTCGGCGGTGCACAAGTGCTATACCAGAATTGACTACGTCATGACTTCCCCTACTTTACTCCCACAGGTTCGAGAATGCAATATTTTACCATTCACCTGGTCAGACCACGCTCCTTTAATGCTACAAATTAGCGACGATTACCAACCCCACCCCAGACCGTCGTGGCGTTTAGCGGAATATCTGCTGAAACATGAGCCGGCCGCTCTGGCTCTTGGAGAGTCGCTGACAAATTATTTCTCAGACAACCTTTCACCTGACTTGAGTCCGTTCACAATATGGCAAGCGCATAAGGCTGTAATTCGCGGGGACTGTATCCAGTGGGCGTCCAGACTCAGGAGAGCTTATACATCAAACAGACTAGACATTCTGACGAAACTACACAATCTTGACACGCAAAACAAACTAACGCCGACCGACGCTCTGGCCGAGGAGATCGACGCTACGCTACACGCACTAAAAACGCTAGAAGCAGATAAATATTTTCACGCCATGCGCAGAATGCACACGACATTTTATGCTTTTCAGAATAAGCCAGGGTGCTTATTGGCTTGCAGGCTTAAACAGCGAACTGCCCTCTCCAGAGTGGTGACCTTGAAGACCCCACAAGGTCAAATACACGACCCCAGACAAGTCGCAAATGAATTTGCGAACTACTACGAACACCTGTACAATTTAAACACCGACGAGACACTAAGACAACCGACGGAGGACACGATTAAAGATTACCTCAAAAACATACACCTACCTTCCCTATCAACCGCCCAAGCGCAAAAACTAGCCGCACCCATACGGCAAAGCGAAATTTTAGACATTATTAAGACCCTGCCGAAGCGGAAAGCTCCAGGCCCGGATGGCCTGACGGGACTATACTACACGCACTTCTCGAAAATACTGTTACCACACCTACTAGCGGTATTCGAAGCGGCCCGCGAACACGGCTCGTTCCCGGTTGACATACTGAGAGCACACATAATAACCCTCCCGAAACCGGGGAAACATCCTGATCAATGTCAGAATTTACGCCCAATATCACTCTTCAACGTAGACCTGAAAATATATAGTAAATTACTAGCGACCAGACTACAAAAAATTCTTCCCACGCTGATAGGAATGGATCAAGTGGGGTTTATCTCGGGTCGACAGGGCCCGGACAGCACTAAAAAATTAATCAACCTAATGGAAATACTGAGACTAACGGGACAGCCCAGCCTGCTACTGTCCTTAGACGCCGAAAAAGCGTTCGACAGGGTAGGCTGGCTCTTCCTCCAAACTACCATGGGCAAGTTCGGATTCCCGGAGCATTTTCTGCGGGCGGTGCAAGCGATGTACGATTCTCCTTCGGCCAGGGTGATGCTGTCGGGCTTTGTGTCAGAAGAGTTTGTGATCACAAACGGGACAAGGCAAGGTTGCCCCCTGTCACCCCTTCTGTACGCGCTAGCGTTGGAGCCACTGGCTCAAGCCATTAGACAGAAAGATGAAATCAGGGGGGTAACAGTAGGACCAACGACATACAAACTCCAACTATATGCGGACGACATCCTGCTAACACTGACGGACCCCGAGACTTCGATGGCAGCGTTGCAAACCGAACTCGAAGCCTATGGCCTAGTGTCGTACCACAAAGTTAACTTCAATAAGACTCAAGCTCTACCACACAGATTGTCCCCAATACAGCTACAATCTCTTAAAAACCTATACACATTAGATTGGAGGTCCCATTACCTGATCTACCTGGGACTTAGAATAACGTGGGACCCAGGTGTATTGTTCACGATTAATTATGAGCGTATTTTAACAGACATAAAATCCCTACTGTCTCAGTGGAGATCTAGAGAGGTATCATGGCTGGGCCGCATGGCAGCCGTAAAAATGAATATTTTACCAAATTCCTCTATGTGTGTCGGACGTTGCCCATAGGAGTGTCGAGGGCCTATCTAGATAAACTGCAAGCCATACTGATGGCATATGTCTGGAATCACAAACGCCCACGGGTGCCCCGACGACTACTGTACTACCGCCATAGAGACAGAGGGCTGAATATGATCCACCTACATAAATATTACTGGGCAACATGTATAGCGGGGATCACGGAGATAATGCACAAACCCACCTGGCCACAGTGGTTAACCATAGAAGCTCCTTACCTGGGGGGACATAATCTGGCCTACTTAATGTGGACCCCCCCTACATCCTGGCCAGCGTTGCCACAGGCGCTCACTTCCACTGCTATCCATCTACAAGCATGGGACAAACACTTCTCGCAACTCACACACCAGCACCCATTGTCGATGGCCACCCCCTTGCCCGCATTAACATACTACCGCATTTCAGGGCAAGCCCCTGGCTACGACACGGAGTGACTAACGTCCACCACCTATTTACCAATACTACCATCTTATCTTTTGCGGACTTGAGCCGTAAACACTCTCTGCCGAGCAGTTTGTTTCTGTCATACATGCAACTTCATTCCTTCTTCAAACACCGGTCGATAATCGCCAATTTGCACGCACAAAAGCCGCTTCTATCAGAGGTAGAACTGTTTTGCTTAGATCCCATAACCGCCATAAGGCCGATCTCATTATTATACCGCACACTTAACACACCAATAGGGGGAGAGAACTGGGCATACCAGAAGGGATGGGAGCGGGATCTTTCTATGGTCTTTTGTCCCTCTCAGTGGGCAAGGGCGAATATGTTCGCGGTAGGGGCGACAAAAAGTGCCACGCTAATAGAAACCCAGAGGAAAATCCTATACAGGTGGTACCTCACGCCAGAAAAAATTAATAGGTATGCCCCGACG
Organism: Leptobrachium leishanense; assembly: GCA_009667805.1. NCBI lineage: Eukaryota > Metazoa > Chordata > Amphibia > Anura > Megophryidae > Leptobrachium > Leptobrachium leishanense. The sequence goes on along the minus strand of CM019065.1, from coordinate 343,131,813 downwards.
GTGTCGAAATCTTGTTGGAGATGTAATGGGGAAGTGGGGACCATGGGACACATTTGGTGGCAGTGCCCGGTGGTGGAGCCTTTGTGGCGGGAGATAGCACACCTGGCAACTGAAGTGTAGGGCGTCCGGATTCAACCTGCTCCAGAAATCCTACTGCTAGGAATGATTAAACTACCACGGCCGCACTTGCAAATGTTCTTTATAATAATCGCTACCACGGCGCTGCTACTCGCCAGACAATGGAGAACAACCGTGATCCCCACTCGGAAACAAATTGTGGACCTTCTGGAGCAATACAGACAGTTTGATTCTAAGGCTTCAACTTGGCTCGGCATTCGCCCTCCCAAAAAGGACCCTTGGCAGATATGGGACATACACAAAATATACAAAGCCTGTGTGTTATGAATGGGAACAGTCTGGACTTGGCCGATACCTTGGTTAATAAAGCAATGGCGGGAGGAACATGGTGTAAATATATGCGAAGGTTGAATGATAAATGAGAGTTTCATATGTGCTGACCCTGGTACCCCCCCCTTTTTTTTTTTTGCTTTTTGCTGTTGTCATTTTGTTATACCGTTCTAATATTAAGAAAGGAGAGAAGGGAAGAGAGAAGGGGGAAAAAAAAAATGTTCCATTACAAACAATAACAAAATCTCCTTGTTCAAGCATCACACTGTACACAGACAGTACCCCCGAGGAATTCCCCTAAATTCCCCCCTCCTTGTTTAGAGTTTTATATTTTTTCTGTTCATCTAAGGAAAATTAATTGAGATACTTGATGCTATGTGCCTTGTGCTGATGTCATATGCATGTATGTTTTGGCACTGTTTGATCAAAATTCTCTTGAATGTTCTAACTGTGCACCAACCAAGGCATTGAACATATTCTGTTTTTCTGTTAAATGCAAATCTCAATAAAAACCTTTTAAAAAAAAATCAAAAAAAAAATCTACTATTTACTTCTCTGCAGCCCGGACCATTGCATGCACCTATTTATTTTCCATCTAACTAGGGAATTTTATATAGCAAATGGAAATTCCGAAATAATGAATTGTCTCCACTTTCATAAGGATGTATTGGCATTATAGCTATTTTACAAACAGAACTGCTTTGTTAAGGCTTGGCAGAGTTTCAGGACTTGTGAAGGTTAAATAAAGGGATATAGAAGGTATATAGTGTCAGCAGAGCTTTGGGTTAGGGTGGAGACTTAAAAGGAACATAGGTGACATTTGTATTTACGATGCTGTGCGTGGTAACTCCTCCAATTCCTTGGAAATTGTGAGACTGATATTGTGACTAATACTTGGGCAGTTGTCTCTAATGTAGTAAGGACTGATTGGGATGTTAATCTTTTTAAGTGTAAAGCACCTAGAAAAAATTGGTACCCCACAGGCAAACACTGCCATTGAAACATATATTAGATTGGCTGCACTCCTAACGAGCCGTAAAGCGAATTGCGTGTGCGGTGTATTTACCGCATTTTACAATCCAAACGCAAACGGTTTAAAAAACTGCGCGAGGTTAATGCACTTTGCTCTCCCTATACTTAACATGGGGAGCGCAAAGTGTTAATTCGCGCTGGAATTACAAAGTCCCAGCGCTGATTATCGCCTGGCTCTGGTTAGCGAAAAGTTAACCAGAGCCAGAACCTGGTGTTAACGGATTCCGCTTTTGCAGAATCCGTTAACACCAGGCTTAAAAAATAAAAAAACAGAACAGATACTCACCCTCTGTCCCGCGGCAAGGATCGCAGCTCTGTTCGCCTCCTCCAGCCAGCGGGAGCAGGGAAAGACTGGGGGAAAAAGTCCCCCCAGTCTCTCCCTGCGTATCCCTATGCCAACCGGCCGGATCTCGCGAGGCGAGATCCGGCTGATCACGTGACCAGCAGGGAGGAACTCAATGGAGTCCTATGGACTCCATCGAGTGGATGCTCGCGGCTGTGCTCAGCGCTGCCGCGAGCATCCCGGCTTTTACCGCCCACAAACAATGCACGCAGCATTTTTTGCGCCTGCATTGTGATCTGGCGTTAAAACGCAGTGCAAGGGGGAAAACTGCAGGCGCAGTGTTTCCTCCCTTGCGCCTGCGTTTTAACGCGAAGATCATAATAGAGCCCCATATCTTGTCCGGAACTTAATTTTGACGCTATGGATAATTAATCTGTTCATCTGCTTACCTTTCTGAATCATTGTCATCACGTCTCTGCTTTACCTGTCGGGTTGGTGTGCCTGGAATCTGTGTATATAATACATAGGGATAATCTCTTATGGACAAGGCACTACTGACCTATATATGTATGAAAAATGGTAGCTAATTTTTAATTGTGTGTCTTTTTGTGACAGCCTTTGATAGTGATATTGAAACGTTATCACCAATTTTACTAGAAAGAAAGAAAGTTTATTGTTTTAATTATGGTTCCTGCTAGTGTGCAGGTATGAAATGCATTTGCATGTCTTTATATGTTTATTCTTTTCATTTTCAGCAAACAGTTTTTTTATGTACTTATCTTTTGGAACACCTTTCTGTATTTTTTAGACAAAAGTTTTGATTCCCAATTTTTTAAAAGGCGTATTTCAAAATTCTGTATTATTTTTTTATAGATATTATTTATTACTTAGACACTTTTTATTGGGTTAACCCCATAGTGACCAGGCGGTTTTACTATTGTCGGTCTGAACGTACCCATTGCTGTTTTTATGTTTTTAAATTTCTGCGCTATTTGTGTTTAGCTCTATTTTTCCTCTTACTTGTTTATGGATCTCACACATATTATATACCGTTTTTCTCCAAATTAAATAGACCTTTTAGAGATACCATTATTTTAATCATAAGGTATAATTTACTATGAAAAATATTATGAAATATGATGAAAAAATGGAAAAAAACTTTTTCAAACTTTGACCCCCAAAATCTACAACCGCCAAAAAAGACCCCAGCTAAATAGCTTTTAACTTTTGTTCTGATTTTAGAAATACCTAGGGCAGTATTACATAGTTGGGGCTAACTTAACCAGAGCTGTTGATAACTTAACAGCTCCATAGGCTATAATGGCTCTGGTAAGTTTACAACAGCTCTGGTTAAGTTAGTTAGCACCAACTTTGTAATATGGCCCCAAGTGTTTACATGTTTTTGCTTTTTAACCCCTTTACTACTGAACCATTTCACCTCTGCGTGCTGAGCTCATTTGACCGTTTTGTGCTCATCATGTTTAAACGTGATTTGAAGTCCTCTTGTATTATATGACTCAAACACAAATATTAAAAAAAACATGTTTTTATTTATTTAGTTTTTTATTATTTTGTTATTTTTTTCCCACGAAAGATGGTCATGTTTGGTATCATTGGAAAGGCCTTTCCAATGACATCTAACATGATCCTCTAGTTGCCACCAATCTGAAGATAGGGGAGTCCAAAGGGCCTTCTATCTCCACCACTGGGCAGCTAGGGGTTAAATGCCCAGCTGATGTCATTGTGCACATGCGCAACAACGTCAGTGGGCAGGGGGAGGCCCCGGAGGCTTGGCTGACTTGATGTCTAGATGTCAGCCAACTCCGAGGCAAGTCCGCGGTCTGGCAGCGCTTCGCGCTGGAATGTGGACCGGCGGTAAGGGGTGAAATTTCCTGCTGTTTGGGGGGAGGAGGGGTCCAAAGGACCCCCTCCCTTTCAGGCACCCTCCCGGCTGTGCCGGGGGCACACCAGATACTGACATGAACGCGCCTGGTGATGACGTCAGTGCGACGGCTGAGTCCTTAAAACCGGAGGACTGACTTCAAGGAAGTCGACCGTCGCAGGACCCTGGCCATAGATGTAAGGATAGGGAGGGAGGGTGGTTAGAAGCCCATGATGTGCAGGGTACGTCTTTGGTCCCTAAGTGAACTTTTTCTTAGAACGTACCCTGCACATCATTCGTCCTTATGGGGTTGCAGACCTATTAGAAGATTAGCAGACTTCTGTTTTTTTTCTTCCAGTTCGGTGTTCTGCAGTCAGTTTGATGCTCTTTGTCGGTGTTCAGGGGACAGTTCGGCGCTCTTCGACGGTGTTCAGTGACTCCATCTTTGGCGCACTTCGAGGACCCTGCGGTGAATAGTTAATTCACTAGAAAGCACCAAAATATCACTGCTTTCTGAATAACCCCAATATTCTATATACCAAACAATATCACACTATCTTGTGAAAATAAACAAAATAAATGCTTAGACACAGATCAGTATTGTTCTCATCCGGATTTATGTTTCAAATGAATAAATATAATAAAGTATATATACTCGGGTCTATTTAAACTGCGTCTTTCTGGAAAAACTTGCTCAATCCCAGATAGTTTAGTAATGACAGGCAGATGCTTGTGAGAAATATACAATTCTGTTTAAAATTTATAAATAAATCCCACACCTTAACTACATGAAGCACAACTAACCCACGGGCTGTTTACAACTAGAAAAAAACCCGTCATTGTGAAGGGTGTGAGCGAGGAGTAAAGAATATACACAAAGAATAAATTCTGTAAGATAAAAAGTGGTTGGACAGCCAGGGAGAAACCTGTTCTTAGGTAAAGGTAATGAAATAAAGGCAGATAAGGTATGCAGTAAAACTGATAAACAACTAAGGGCGACAACAGGGAAAGGTATTCATTATCATAATTGCAGCTCTAGGCTTAGGTTATTCACATGAATGGAATTTCTCTTGATAAAATGTATGAAAATGTCTGTGATGTAAGCTGACACAACTGTCTCATTTGAATAACATGTAAATATGTAAGATTTGTGTCCTGTTTTTTTTTTTACAGTTTACTGCAGTATGTTTTAAATGATACCATTAGAAACTAAGGAACTTCATAGGGTGACTTATGAAAGGATTACTAATGCAATGTTTATTGCCATTAATCATAAAATAATGAAGATCGACATCAAACAAAATATCCCTGGAGATGATGGTGGTCAAGGTGGCTATGGTAATTCGATCAAGCTAATGGCCCTTCATAAAGAAGTGCCAAATTAAGCTTGTGAAGAGGGTGATGGTTTCAGCTCAGCCCTCCTACTTACTGTCTTCTGCAGGTCACTCGATCTTGCGTCATTTCTTGAGTATGCCAGGACAGGTTAAGGTCGGGTTGCATGAACACACTTAGTGCGTCCCTAGTGACCCCTCTTCCCAGTGTCCATCATAGCATTATGACGGCTCGACTGGGAGGGCCACATGGTGTAACTTGTATAATAGTATCTCGCATTACAATGGGTGTGCTGATATCCTCCCCGTCAAATCATTACAACAGTCGTTGGATGGGTCTACAAAGCGCGATCCTCCATAGGAGACTGGGACTTTGTAGGGCTGAGCGCACTACCGTGCACGCAGTGAGGTGGTCACTCGGGCGTCCGAGCGGAATTCTCACGGACTTTCTCTCCATGCTCGTGTGACCCCATCGTAACTCAGTGTTTCCTTCTGCCATCATTAATGACGTTAGACACTCCTCAACATCACTTTCTTATGGGCCACCATACGTGCGTCACCCATATGATGCCGTGCAATGTACCTTTTGGTGCACCACTGTGCTGCAATCTTATGGGAATATTCTCAGGGTATTTAAACCCATGCGAAGAAGAGGTTTGTGAGGGTCCTGAATGCCAAGAAAAAAATAGGTTAATCTGCATATGGAGCAGTTGTCCCTGTAATGGCACAATTGAATAAAAGCCTTGTGAGACCTGTGCGGGCCTCACTGTAGAGCAGGACACTAGTGCTGTTGCTCATCCTCAGGACCCTCACAAACCTCTTTTTCTCACTATAAATTTACAGGGTAATCCAGACAAGGACCCCTTGCTCGAGGTGCCTAGACGGGTGTCAGCTAAACACTCCTGACGAGGCCTAACAAGGCCAAAATGGTCATCGGGGGTGTCTGCATCTCTCGATCAGAGATGACGTCCTTGGCATTCAGTACTGGTTACCCTTTCTGGGTGAGAGCAGGCTGGTTTGCATATGGAGCAGTTGTCCCCATAATGGCACAATCAAGCTAAAGCCTTGTGAGACCTGAACCGTAGAGCAGGCCACTAGTGCCGTTGTTGGTCCTCAGGACCCTCACAAACCTCTTTTTCTCACTATTTAATCCCATGGCATCAGTTCTGCAGTGCCCTGTCATGATTTCTGTTGAAACCCTAGAGCACATTCATTGTTATTGTCTGATTATGCATGTACTGAACCTGGCTTGCTTTCTGACCTGTCTGAAATGCTTTGCCCATAGACCTTTGGCTTGTTTGACTACCCTCTTTTGTGTATGACCTTGGCTTGTCTGATGTAGCATTCTGCTTATCCCTCTTTGTGTGTCTGTCTATATTTAGCATTATATCCAGTCATTATAAAGACTGGTAGGGAGGTCTCTGCTTAGACTATCTGTAGAGATCCATGGCAGATCGAAGACAAACCTTCCTTCTAGTTAGGATTAAACTTGGATTTAAATAGAGACATTGAAGAAAGGAGACACTTAGCCTAGGCATAGGAATATGGTGGGAAGTTTAGAACTGGGTATAGAGGAAAAAATATGTGCGCCACTGAATTTTCCAAATCAATTTGATATTGGATCAGTGTTAATAGGAAATTTCCAAATTCAAAATTCTTCCAAATTCAAAATATTTGAATTTAGAAATATCTGAATCCGAGCTGAACCAAACCCAAATTTTCGGCTATGCAGGTGTCTAGTTCTCACCACTGAACTATTTTCACTTGCTTGAAATACATTAACGATTTCTAGTGCTTATTACAACATTAAAGTGATAGGTAACCCTGTGTTACCTTGCATGTACTGTGTTAGAATATTTTTTGTATATTAATAGAAAAAGATTTGTTATTTAATTTCTCCTACTCCTTTTTTCCAAATAAATACAACTGTACATTAAATCACATTTTGCCGAGCCCCATATTGTATTTCTAATCTTAATTTGATGCTAAAGTAACCGTCGTTTATGTCACGTTGTGCTTGTAACATTCATTTATTTTTTATAGATTGCAATGTTGCATATACCCAGGATATACTTGAAACAGAGAGAAATGTCAATGTATCCTTCCTGGTAAAATACTTTATAAATAAATATACCCCATTTATTCTTTGCAATCCAGGACAATCTTATGGCAACCGCGACATAAGAAGGCAATCGAAGGTATTGGGTGTTCTCCAAGTTCCCTTGTCTGCTGAACTCACTGTGTGTCTTCATTCAGCATTCAAAAGACACAATTAAACATTTTGCTCTCATGTTTCTCGTAATGAAGCTTGACTTACGAATAACCCAGCCTTCTGAATGGATGGAAAACCTAATCCTTCCCTGGCAGGTATGCTGAGAGGCCAACATTGACGCAGAGCTAACGTCACTCGTGTACAAAGAGTTTTATAAATGGAAACCTACCACTCTTTAGCGAACAAATAAAAGAACAGGAAAAAAGAGCGGCCCAAGAAATAAAGCATTCGTTTTGAGGGTCACTTGGTGAACAAGAATTGTATTGGAACAGGAATAAAAAAAAAATCTACCTTTTTTAAAATTCATATTAACAATCCATTTCTGGAGAAAATGTTACATTTAGAGAATTACATTGGAAACACAATGGGCGTTATCGGCTTCCTACAGCTGAAATGGGGACGTTAAAGGGATAATTTAGTGTTCCCTAATCTCCCCTTTGTGTCCCCGTTTTACCAGTAGATTACGCGGCAGGTGCGGAGTCCAGCAGCCTGACCTGTAGCGGCCGCTAGAGTCCAGGATGCTCGGGGCTGCGCTAAAACTAAACCTCTAAGCACTAAGCAGTAGCTAACTTTTTTCGTTAGCGGCAGCTGTTCATAATTAGAGATATGACTTTGTGATCCTAATGCTAATTACTCTCGGCTTACTCTTTGCCCTCCCCATGTTAAGTACAGTAAACTGGCGCTAAAAAGCGATATACCGCTTTGCTAACGGGTCTTGTAACACTTTAGCATTACGGCCACATCACCTCCCTATTGCTATCACCTCAATTAACCTAGCGCTAATGCTCATTTATGTGACCGCTAGCGTTAAGGAGGTGATAGGGCCCAATATATTTTTGAAGGTTTATTATACAAATGTTGCATTAAAACAATCTGTGTCAAAAAAGACACAAAAAAATAAATGTAAAAAGTGTTTTTAAAACTGAAGCGTCAGTTTGGCCATGGCTGTATTGGACACATTTCCAATTCAGACCCAGATTATTTTAATGCTCAGGTTCAAAAAGAAGTGAATTTTTAACTAGGGTTAGGAATTAGTTAGGGTTAGAGTTACAATTAGGATTAGGTTAAATATTAGGCTAGAAATAAGGGTTAATTTTAAAAATTAGGGTTAGGGCTGGAGATTTGGGCTAGGTTTAGAGTTTAGTGTTGCAAATGCATATTTAGATCTACTTTTGCGTCAAAAGAAGGAGTAAAATCTGTTGCCTAAATCTTAATATCATGAAAGAGGGTAACCCTTATACCATGGGTGATATATGGAACGTGGTTCTCAGACAAAGCCGGATCAGTATCAGGAGCGTGGTTCTCCGACAAAGCAGGGTCAGTAATAGCAATCAATAGTACAGTACAGCAGTTGGGAAGTAACTCCATGTCAGGCCAACGAGTGAGTGTGGCATACTGGGTTTTAAACTTGGCGGCTCTGCGTCATCATGTTGCGCCCCGCTTCCCGGCTAGTCGCGTAATTGCTCCGGGCCGGCATATTACTCGCGTCCGGCCAGTGAGCAGTGAGGACGCCGCTGCCGGGTGCCGGGCAGCACCAGGGGCATAGGACGCGACACTATCAGGGTCATTCAGAGAGAGTTAAAAACCAGGAGAATGACTGGAGAGTTGAAAATTCTAGGTCAAAATTTATTTATTTATTTATTTATTTATAAAGGATTTTACCAGGAAGGATACATTGAGATTTCTCTCGTTTTCAAGTATGTCCTGGGTTCGAGAACATTGAGTGGTTACAGAAATACAAAATAGTAAAATGCAAGATATTAACACAAGACCAAATATACAGATTACCAGAAAAATAAATATGGAGGAAATAAAGTCATTATGTTACATGTTTACAGGTGCATTCTGTATTGAGGTATGTTAATAGGGAAGTCTTAAGGGACTTTAGACTGGGGGAAGATTTGACGGTGTTTGGGAGGTTATTCCATATTTGCGGTGCTCTGTAGCCAAACCAGAATTTTTTTCCCATTTATCTCACTTTCCAAATTGACTATTTGGTCTAGATTGTTCTCTACTCCTGCCATTCTCCTGGTTTTCACCTTTCTCTGAATAACCATGTATGTCCAAATTGGAATGTATCCTATTCGGTCACATCTGAATTGATGCGTCATTTTTTAAATCTTTTTTTTTTATGTTTCATAGATTATCGTTTTTGCAGTTTTTTTTCACTTTCCTCCAGTTTAGTCCTGCTTTGACTCATGTGACTCAGGATAAAAGCATGGTAATTATCACAATAAATTAATGCAAATATCTTTAGAATTATCAGTGTTATTAGTAGGGTTGCACCGATACTGATACTTACCCCCCGATACCAGAAGCCAGCATTGAGCTGACTTGCCGGCATCCGAGGGACTGGGGCATGCTCTATCGGCATTCGGACAGGCCCTTGCAGCTCACCGCGTACATAGTTACCTTCCACGAGCGCGGCTGGCAAAGTTTCCACGCGTCCGCGCGTTGGAAAGCCCCAGCCTCGATCTCGTGAACTCCCGCGAGATCACGGCTGGGGGCTTTCCAACGAGTGGACGCATGAAGACTTTGCCGGCGGCACTCGTGGAAGGTAACTATGAACGCGGCCAGCTGCAGGGGCCTGTCCGAATGCCATTAGAGCATTTGGACAGCCGCCCCACGTCTGGTCTGAGGTCTGAAAGTGTGTGTGTGTGTATGTGTATATATATATTACACATACACACTGAGGTCTAAAATGGGCCAATGTGTGTGTATGTGTATATATATTACACATACACACACACTGAGGTCTAAAATGGCTAATGACCACAGTGTGTGTATACACACATGCCCTTAGAGTGTGTGTGTATGTGTATATATATTACACATACACACACTGAGGTCTGAAGTAAGTGTGTGTGTGTATGTGTATATATTACACATATATACACACATTCTGAGGGCATGTGTGTATACACACACTGTTGTCTGGTGTCTGTTAGGTATACATGTATCTGATGCATGTGGGGTATATTCTATATAAATATACCCCACAGGCATCAGATACATGTATACCCAACAGACACCAGACCAGTGTGTGTATATATGAATGTATATCTGGTGTCTGTGTGTGTCAGGGTGTGTGCAGGCAGTGGGTAAATGGGGTGTCTGGCCATACATTGCAATATTCACTTAAACAGGACAGGCTTTCAGCAAAATCCTAAATTATTTATTGAAAAGCGTCACATGACAGTAAATAAAAGTATCGGTACTTGGTATCGGTGAAAAAAAGTATTGGTACTCGTACTCTGTCCTAAAAAAAGGATATCAGTGCATCCTTAGTTATTAGTGATTAAAACCATTTTCTACGGACATTCGCCTAGTGCTGCCGATGTCGCGACTGAAATAAGGCTATCATAAGAGTTTTGGAATGTACAAATTCAGCACATAAGATTCTGATCATGTCTAGTCATGCATTTATTGTTTGAACAAACTCCATGCCAAACCTGTTAGGGCTCAATTCAATTTTTTCAATAATAAATAAAAGATACAAGTGGTTTGAAAGGTATACATTACTTTAAAAACATGCCAAACGTGGGATAAATCAACGAACAGCATAATTATTTTCTTTTACAAAGGCCTATTACTCAGCCACAAAGTAAAATTGTCCCCAAATTTGAGGCACTATTAAAAATAAATTTTTCTTCCTTTTCAAATGAGCTTGGATCACCAGGAATAACAGAGTTATGAGAGCTTGAACCGGATGGAGTTGAGTCTTTTTTCTATCTATAAAATACTTTGTGATTCTATAATGGCAGCCTCATTTCTTCTCTGGTTAAGGAGCTGTAGTTACATAATAATAGCATATTCGACAGATGAAGAGCCGGAAGGGGTTGATTGGAGGTGTTAAACATTAACCCCTTTTACACCCTCTGCAATTCCCCACCAATCTTTACTCCTTAATGGAAAAAATGCTCCTTCTTTCCAGCACCAGGTTCCCTCGGCTCTGCACTGCACATGACATACTGCAGCTCTCTCTGAAACAGTAGATCTCATATGACTGGTGTCAGAGGCATAACTAGAAACCTCAGGGCCCACGTGCAGGAATCGATGACTGTCCTCCACCGTACTCAAAAACATAATTCCCCACAGTCACCAATCATTTGACCCCTCCAGATACACAATGTCATCATCACAGCAATAAAACTCCCAGTAATGTGCTCTGTGTATGAACGTATCACAGAGCTACACAGCAATAAAACTCCCAGTAATGTGCGGTGTGTATGAGCATATCGCAGAGCTCCACAGCAATAAAACTCACAGTAATGTGCGGTGTGTATGAACGTATCATAGAGCTCCACAGCAACAAAACTCACAGCAATGTGCAGTGTGTATGAGCGTATCTCAGAACTCCACAGCAATAAGACAGAGGGTTGAATTAGCCCTCTGAGACCTCCCCCTTCCTGGAGATGGGATAGGGGTATGGACAGTCAGGTCCTAGAGTGTCCCTTTAACAAATGTATTTCTAAATATACAGTTTTATCAAAAGTTTTCATTATCTTCTGTATCATATAAAACAAATCAAGATAATTCCATATCCTTATGTTCTTTAGTATAAACCACTCATTTTGTTTAGCTGTAGGTAAATTCTTTTTTCTTCAAGTCTCATCAGTTGTTTGTAATGTTCCTTAAAAGGACAGGTCATTGGAAACTGTTTGTATTGGTCCTGTAGATATAAGTATGATTTTTTATCACACCTTTAACACTTTTCCTCTGATTATTGAACAAGAATTATGTTACAACAACTACTCAATTTGAAGAATATCCTAAAACGTATATTAATGTGGAAGTCACTGGGTACCAGGTGTATGATCTCTTGTGTGAATGAAATGAGCTCTACTAACAAATTTAAATGGAAAGCTTAAATTAAACAGTCAACCCCAGATCCAAAGTCTCTTTACAGAAGGTTTTTTTTGATGCTGCCAGGACATTGAGATGCCAGGCTTTGCTACTCTGCAAGTGACCAAAACTACAATGTACCCAGCTTGGGTACAGATATTACCTTACCATAGATATCCCTTATTTCTGAGTATCCTGTCATTTGCAAAGTAGTACTAGTTCTAGGAATAACCGCAGATTACAAATCACTAGATATTTGTGTGTCGTATGATAGTTATTTGCATTTTTTTAAAAAATTATCTTATCTATAGTACGTAGTAAGTAAACGTACAAGACGATAGATAAAGAAATATTCTGTATTCGAGATTTTTAAAGCATTCTGCTCTTGTTAATGTTAAAGAAATCTGTTTGTTAATCCTTTTTGTTTAATGACTAGATGAGCCATGCGTTGATTCACTCGTCTCCCTGCATAGCGCACATTGCACAGATGCTAAAGCCATGGGAGACCATTCTGTCTTTAGGTGCTGCCAGAAGCACAGATCCAGCTAGTATTACTGTAGCAACACTTACCCAACATAACATGTCCATATGTTGTTGAATATGTACAGATTGAGATCAGTAGGATATAAAGATGGGTTTGTGTTCATCTCTTTTCCAAAAGTACAGGCTATATATTAAGCTAAATGCAAAGCTTGGCAAATTACATCATCCTCCTGATCCCTCCTTATCAAGGCTGTAATGGTTAAGGTTAAATATCCTGTGGTTTCAATGCACTTGGTTGTTCTGTAGAATATATATATATAGAATTATATATATATATATATAATATTAAAATTGTTTAAAATATATTAATACTACTAATGGTATTGTTGCATTTCCTTATAACTGGAGATATATAGATTGACTTAAGATTTGTTTTATTTGTATATTATATATATATATATATATATATTATATTTATATATACAAATGTCAATGTAATAGAGCAGCAGGAAATGCTGGCAGAATGCTTGGTTGTGTAGGGAGAGGTATTGGCAGTAGGAAAAGGGAAGTGCTCATGCCACTGTACAGAGCACTGTTGAGACCTCACTTGGAGTACTGTGTGCAGTACTGGAGACCGTATCTCCAGAAGGATATAGACATTTTAGAGAGAGTTCAGAGAAGGGCTACTAAAATGGTGTACGGCTTGAAGGAGAAAAGTTACCAGGAAAGGCTTAATGATCTTAACATGTACAGCTTGGAAAAAAGACGAGACAGAGGAGATATGATAGAAACATTTAAATACGTAAAGGGAATCCACAAGGTAGAGGAAGGGAGTATATTTAAACGGAAACAAAGTAGCAAAACAAGAGGACATAGTCTTAGATTAGAGGGGCAAAGGTTTAAAAGTAAAATCAGGAAGCATTATTTTACTGAGAGGGTGGTGGATACATGGAACAGCCTTCCAGTTGAAGTGGTAGAGGCCAAAACAGTAATTGAATTTAAGCAGGCATGGGATAGGCATAAGGCTATCCTAAACAAAAGATAAATCCAGGTAAAGTATCCATGTAATTGGGCAGACTAGATGGGCCGAAAGGTTCTTATCTGCCGACATTTTCTATGTTTCTATATATATATATATTATATATATATATATATATAATAAATTTGAATTTATAGCTGGCATTTTACAGAGTACCTTACATTTACTTTACAATAGAACCCTAAACATACAGGGCCCTATTCCGTCGTGAACGCTACTGTACCATTTGGATATGTAACCGTTAACCTCAGGATAAGTGACTTTAACGCATGCCCCCCATATTACCTTCCTAAGGCTAAACCTGTGAGAAATCAGTTAGCACAACGGTGATAGCGATAGTGATACAGTGGGCTTACTATACTTTGCTTTCCCTATACTTAACATGGGGAGCGCAATAAGTAATTAGCGTTAGGATAAGTAAGGTATTAAAAAAGTCCTAGCGCAAATTAGCGCACCAATGCGTTAACCTAAAATTAAGCTACCGCTATAAGCTAGTGCTAATTGAGCCGCTTTTTTAGAATCAGTTAAAACCAGCTAAGAAAACCCCTGTAAAACAGATAATCACCTCTCATCCTGGGGAAAGAACGACAGGCAGATCCGCTGCTTCTGGCCGCCGGGAGTAGTCCCCAGTCACCCTCTGTGAATCACTCTGAAGCCCTGCGTGAATTTGCGGCCTGGCAGTGCAACCTTCCATGGAGTCCTATAGACTCCAGGAGGTGATACTCGTGGCAGAAGAGTGGAAGCTATTATAGCTGCAAGCGGGGGACCAACTCCATATTAATGTCTATGGGCAGTATTACAAAGCTGGTGCTAACTTAGCCAGAGGATGGTGTAAACTTAACAACTATGTAGACCAGTGGTTCCCAACCGTGGTCCTCAAGTACCCCAACAGGTCAGGTTTTCCAGATATCTGGAACAGAACACCGGTTATATGATTTGCTGCTCAATGATTGCAGGATTCATTCTGCATTTCCCCAAGTTGGTCCTTAAAACTCGGCCTGTTGGGGGTACTTGAGGACCGTGGTTGGGAACCATTGCCATAGACTATAATGGTTTTGGTAAGTTTACAACAGCTCTGGTTAAGTTAGCACCAATTTTGTAATACTGCCCTATGTATTTTGAATGTGATGTCATAAAAGTCCCTGTTTGAGTAATGGTCAAGTGTTGTGATACTTTTGACCATATATTGTGTGGGTCCAACATTTATTAATATAATTATAATTCTTTCCTGAGCAGGAAATTCTATTAAAAATAGCATTTGTAATTACAGAATTGGGAAAAATTAGCTTTTGTTTACTCTAGGTATTGAGATATTGTCTAACTTACCATTTGACCAGGAATGGTCAATGGGCATACGGAGGAGACGCGCCATTTTGAGCCACTATGAACATAGGCCACAGGCTGACCTTGGCAGATAAATGATCTTGCCAGTTGGTCCATGCAGAGCTACTTCACTGTGATGTTCTGAGTCTCAACATGACTTTCCTGCCCCAATATCTGCCCACAGCACAGCCTATCAATTTGTATACAAATGGCATACTGAATGCCCACATTCTTTTTAATTGTAGATTTAGATACCCACATGTGAGCATTCAACTTCTTTTGTGTCATTTCTGAGGGTCACAGTAACTACACAATTGCCAAAACGGAGTCTTTGTAGATTGCAAAAAAATTAAACAGCTTTCTGTATCCAGCAAAGGGTTGTATGTGGTTATTTTATAATAAAACTATGGATCATTTTGCTTTGTGTCAATGTTATTGATGGCTGAATTGGCAGGTATTATGCATTCAGCTGCCAAACCAGTAGTGGATAAAAGTTTCATTGTTCCAGAAGTTATACATTGAGCTATGCATATTTACATTGTCTACCGATTTCAAATACATATTTCAAGCAGTATAATACAGGTCACGAGCGAGCATCACCTTCACCTTAATTCATAACAAAGACTTCAGTTTATTCCATTGTCCTGCATAAATATTTTTTAGTGGACCTCTGTAGAAAGAAGTAGTAGTAAATCAATAATTGAATGAATTGTTCAAGACCTGTGTGATGGTGTTGAGTAAAACATGGGCTAGTAAGTTGTGACAGGTAATCAAACAAAATGAGCACTATTCCGTAGTTTGTGCTTAAATGGGGACGTAACTGGGAAAATCTGCACCTGCAGGTTTCCCCATAGCGTCTCCATTTTAGCGCAGTATTCTGGGGCAGGCGCCAGCTGAGAACCTCGCCACGGAACGCAGCACTAACTGCTAGGATACTCGCAGTAGTGCTTCCCGCCACCGCGAGTATCACCTCCTGTAGTCCATAGTCCATGGAGGCTTGCGCTTCTGGGACTCAAGCCCTGCGCCGCGTAGTGATCGCGGAGGGAAACTAGGAACTATTTGTTCCCAGTCTCACTCTGCTCGCGGCCAGAAGAAGCAGCTCATCGGGCCACTGTTCTCACCACTGTATGAGAGGTGAGTATGGGAGTTATTGGGGGGTTTAGGGGTGATAAATGATTTTGCAAATGCAGAATCATTTAGCGCCAGCTTTTAGGAGTAGCTAAAATTTTGGCTTGCGCGTCCCGACGGTAATTAGCATTAAATCTTTGTAATACCCTACTTATCAAACCACTATTTAATGATTGCGCTCCCCATGTTAAGTATAGGATGTGCAAAGTACAGTAAGATCGCAGAAGCTAGGGCAAAAACCGTTGCGCTAATTGATTTCTTAGGGGTGTAGTGTCAGGAAGGCAATATGGAGGGCATGCGTTAAAGTCACTTATCCTGGCGGTAACGCTTACACATCTGAATGCTAATGTTATTGTTCATTAGCGAATAATGCCCAATGTGAAGGGGCAAAACCATGTATACTTGTATCAATGTGTATACTGTATATTTTTTAACTGAGTATGTACTTACACAGAATGTTTTTTTGTTAAGTTTCTCTTGTTATATAATTTAGGTTTTGAGGGTTTATAACTATATGATATATAATATGCTTATTTGTTTAGTATACAGCTGGTAATTGAATATCTTTAGATTTTGTTAACGATATTGTGCAACTTACTTAAAAGTAAATGTTTATACAAACATCCTAGAATGAGCAAGAGTGAACAGGTTTTTTAGAAAGCATGTCTTGTTTTCATAACAATAACCCATGACTCATTTGCGTTTTCAGTTTAAACCAGTTATTCACTGATTTTACTTCATTGCCTTAACTTGAATAGACTATGAAAAAAACAACTCCCATATCTATCTTTCTTTCTTTCTTTCTTTCTTTCTTTCTTTCTTTCTTTCTTTCTTTCTTTCTTTCTCTTTCTTTCTTTCTTTCTTTCTTTCTTTCTTTCTTTCTTTCTTTCTTATCAAACTAAAACTCTCTAATATAATTTGTTGTATTGTATTTACAGTTACAAGCATTTATAAAGCGCCAACAAGTTCTGTAGTGCTGTACAATGGGAGAGACATAACAACAAATATAAATACACATTACACACCAAACAGTAGGAGAGAAGACCCTGCTCGAGAGCTTGTAGCTTTAACAGTCACTTAATGGAAGCTGTGTATATGTACTGAGTTCTGCAGTTCTTCCCCATTCAGTAAGCACATTCATTGGATCAAATTAAGGGGAAAATTTACTCACTCTGACCAGTTTCGTTTTTTAGAGAGAGCAGCATGTCCCCATTCCTGTCCTCCCCCTCCCTCTGAATCAGCTTTGACAACTGTGAGAAGTAGAGGAGTTTCCTTTCTCCTGCCCACACAGCTGTTACCTGGCAGATGAGATATTGAATATCTCACCTACCAGGGACCAACTTGGGCACCGATGACATCAGCACAATTCATACGTGTTGACATCTGGTCCTCTATGCACGGTCAAATTTTGCAGTGGCCAATATCAGCTGTGGGTGAATTCGGAGTGTCCAATATTGGCTGCAGCCAGCTGATTGATCCGGGTCATGCAGGAAACGCATGCACCATTCACATGGAAAAGGCTCCAGAGACTTCCGCCTTTGGAACCCCTGGAATGGAAGAGAAGGAGGAGCCCAGCGTCGCTGTTGAAAAGGTATGTAATTTTACAAAAATAAAAGATAGTGTGGGGCTATTTTAGGGTAGTGTCCCTTTGTGACGTAAGTAATTTTGGACTTGGGTGCATGGGTATAGAGGCATATTTGTAGGGTGCAGGACTCCTAATCAATATTAGCCCATTTCCCTCTTGTGTGAAGAATGTTGGTATAACATTGGTATATCAATTTGTGATTATGCAAGAATGCTATTGTCAATCTGTCTATTGTCTGGTCCTTGTGTATCTGTTATCTGTTGAAAGGATTAACATCCCAGTTTACCCTGTCTCAGGAATGTGCTTCACTGTTTATATTTTAATAGGTTTTAAATCTGATGACTGTAATCTGTTATCCCGATTCCCATTGTCCTATCTCGCTAGAAATGCTAAGTAATGTTTAATTTAAACTGTCTACCTAATCTAATTATGTTTCACCTTCCAAAAGGCAAAAGTGTCCCATTGTCTGGTTCGGGCTGGTTGGGTCCCCCAGCAGTTTCTAGGGGAAGTTTTGTGTATCTAAATGACCCCATGTGTGACCATATAAATGTATGTGTTTGTCCCGATTAGAACCAGTTCTATTCTGACCCTACATGCAGTCACGACTCATGGTTTGGGTAGCAGCTATATTGTGTTCGCTCTTCCAGCGCAAAGCTTCAGATCTACAACCATGACTTATTTCTGGAGGAATGCTAGTAAGGCTCTCTCTGTGTACCTGTCTTTAAACTGCGGCCAAGGACTGGGAGAAAGGCATGAGAGTCATGAGGAGAACACGGGGGTCCAGCAAGCATGCGGCATTGGCAAATGTGACCCTGGTGGGGTGCTGAGATCTGTTACACCCTTTAACTATCTTCATTTTTAATTTGATATCATTTGTGCTGCAGGAATCCCAAATGTGCCCAAGCAAGAGACTCTAGTAGATTTGAGAAATGAACAGTCTGTTCTTGCTGAATGATCCTACAGCATTTAACAATCTGGAAAACCAAAGCAAACATCATCAATGTCATCAGAAATAAATGCAGATGATAAATTACATAATGTATAGCAATCAATAGAATGCTTAATGTCCATTCTGGTTTTAAGGTTATTCCACTCTGTTATCTTGGGTTTAATCCAAAACATAATCCCAGACAGTCTGAGACAGTAAATAAAGCCATTAGCACAATCACCGATTGTTTAATTCCAGGACACATATTTCCCTGAGGAACAATTCATCTGTATTTTATAAACAGTATCACTTTTACTGCTCTCCACAAATGCAATTTCCTGGTACTTTATTGTTTATAATGTACATAGGACATGGGATAAAGTTTAGCTGCTAGTGTGTACCAAATGTTTATGAAAGCCTTCACTGAACATATCACGAAGATAAAAATACGTTTATCTGAAGCCATAAATTTGTCTGGCTAAAATCAATAAACTGATTGTAACGAACACTAAAGGAAGCTGTAACTAAAAATGGAGCTTTTATTTATTTTGTATGGATAAGATTACCAGGTACAATGCTTTCAAGAACATTCCGTTTTATGAAACACCCAAGAAAATAACCAAAAAATTAATAGAATAGAAAAATAAATAAATGAAAGGCAAATGCGTAAATTAAGAAACAATAAACACAATCAGGGTTATTCAAAGAGAATCGAAAAGTCACCGCACATTCGGTGACTTTTCGTTGTCTTCAATTCGGCACGATTTGGCGATCCCATTTCAGCGACCCTGCGGTGTATTCAGCAAGCACCACAGGGCCGCCGTAATGCAGGGAAAACTCACTGCAAAACCCAGCGAAGGCACACCGAAAACCCGCAAAAACATCATGATTAACCCCGCCGAAAACACTGGAAAAACCCGAGCAGGAGCCGATTACACGCAGCGCAGCTGCCGGAAAAACCCGACACCGCAGACGAATGGAGTGAAAAAAAAACCAAACTGTTTGTTTGAATGTTTGAAAAGTGAAACGCTGTTTGCAAAGAAACTACTGAGCAAAAAAAATGTCTGAAATTTACATATGAGGTCCAGGGAATGATAATAAAAAGGGCTGTTACAGAAAAAAAAAAAACATTTAAAAAAATCTGAAAAATTTTTATGGCAAAGAAAACCTGAAAAATGCTTAAAATATCCCAAAAAATCTTTAAATAAAGAGACTTTTTGCTGCAGAATATTATAATCAACGGTTTATTAGATATTGGATTAAAATGGGAATATTTTGAACATTGAAGCCTATGGGATTCGCCTGAATAAATCTGCCGCATGAAGCAACCGAATGGCAGGGCATTTCGGCAGCTTTTCACTGCTGGGTTTGGTTCTCTGAATAGACAAAGCTATGGGGATTTCACTGCCCTCGAACAGCCACCGAACAGGCACTGTATGTGTAGGCAATTCACCAACATTTGGCGAACTGCCTGCTCTCTGAATAGCCAAATGGCTGCCGAAAGGTAACCGAACACTGAAAATCAGAGTTGGGTTACCTTTCGGAAGCCATTCGGATGTCTTTGAATAAGCCTGAATGAAAATGTTGAATAATATCAACGTGCAAAATAAATGTGTGACATTACTCTACAAGTGCAATATGGTAACTCCAATACTAATACAAAATACTATATTCATCCACTATAAATTGATACTTATCACATAAGCACAAGTATGTGACTAGGCAGAAACATGGAACTAGACATGTGCACAGCACAAAATTTCGTTTTAAACTAATGGATTAGTACTAAAATGCAATTTATTTAGTTGCTAAAGAAATTCGTTTTCAGTTCTTTAGTATGAAAACTAATTTCATTCATCCGAAAACCAGCGGATACAATTACTATTGTAGTGGCTCCTCAGAGGGCTGAGATCACTGCTTGTTACAGTATCTCTCACTCTCAGCACAATGTGTCAGGCAAAGCTGTTACAGTAACTGACTGCTGCTCATCACAGCGCTCAGAGTTTCAGTAAAACTAGTAAATAATATTTTTCTATATAAGAGGTTAGAACAATATTATTTCCTTGTTTTACTGAAACTCTGAGAGCTGTTACAGTCAGTTACTGTAACAACTGAGCCTGATACATTGTACTGAGAGATAATGTAACACAAGCAGCCGATCTCAGCACTCACAGCCACTGGATTTAAAGTCCTGAAAAAAAGGATCCTCTCTGTATAATGTATACAACATCCACCTGCATTAATTAATACCCCTCTCTGTATAATATATAGAACATCCTCCTGAATTAATTAATGTCCCTCTCTGTATAGAACATCCTCCTCAATTTATACCTTTCTCTGTATAATGTATTTAACATCCTCCTGCATTAATACCCCTCTCTGTATAATGTATAGAACATCCTCCTGCATTAATTAATGTCCCTCTCTGTATAGAACATCCTACTGCATTGACATGTGGAGGGTGCAGAACTTCGGATGTTGTGATGTTGCGCTCTTCATTGCTGGTCTCCTTCACTCACAAAAAGGACTGAAACTAAAATGTAGTGCATTTTATTTTAGTTTCTTTCGTTTTTTGGACTGAGCAGTTTCGTTTCTCTTGAGTCATACTAAAACTAAATTATCCCAAAATTCTGACTAAATCGTTTTAGTACTAAAACGAATGCACATGTCTACATGGAACCACAGTTGAGGCTGCCTGGAAAACGTTGAGGTAATCTTAAGGTTTTCAGGGTTGCCTTACATGCTCCCTGACTGACACACAGATACAAGTTTGTTTTTTCATCATAGGAATTGAGGACATCCTATCCGATTATATATACACTTTACTTATTTCCACCCTTGACAATTTAACTTTAGACCTGTGTCATTTGCTCTGAGCCCCTGGAGAACTCATTCAGGTTTTGTTTTAAGAGTTGGCCAGACTAATGATCCATACTACTGAACACAGCCAAGAGATATACAGTGCCTGATCAAAAAAAGAAGTCACACACTCTAATATTTAATTGAACCACTTTTTGATTTGATTATGGCGCATGTTCGCTGTGGCATTTTTTTCAATCAGCTTATGCAATGTCACATCATATATTTCCATCCAGAGTGGCATTAATTTGTCGCCAAGATCCTGTATTGATGATGGGAGAGTCATTTCGCTGTTTAAAGTCTTCTCCAGCGCATTATCCCAAAGGTTCTCAATGGGGTTAAGGTTTGGACTGTGTGGTGGCCATGGCCAATACCTGTTTGAAAATTATGTCTCATGCTCCCTGAACCACTCTTGCACAATTTGAGCCCAATGAATCCGGCATTGTCAAAAGAAAAAAAACATGGATGGAAAAACCTGCTCATTCAGTATATTCATGGAGTCACATGACCTAATGTTTTGCCAGCTGGAACATACTAATCACTGAAGAGTTATCCAGTTGGAGGCTCGTACCTTTTTGCTTAGTTAAATCCAGATGGTGACCTTTTTTTGGCCAGGCAGTGTATTTATGATTTATATATGCTTATAGCTTAGGATACCAATGGTAATTCGGATTTACATATCCATTTAGTGAATTTCTATCAAGCAAGTCATCACTTGTCAAACCATTACTTCAAGAATAGCAGTTTTACCTCCTTCTAAAGATCCCATGATGGGAAATATGGCATGCCTTATATAACGAAGTAAATCCATTAAAAACTTAAAGGGTCTCCAAGGTCATTACATGAACAACCTATAGTTTCAGGTTTGTTACCGCAAACCGGCACAGTCGTCTATAGTAGAATTATGGACTGACAGTTCCTGGAGGCTTCACTCTCACTTCAGACAGCTTCCCAAGTACACTACAACCAAGACTGCAACAAGTTATTGATGTCACAGAAGCCACACAACGTAAAATGTTTATTGGGGTATTCTTGTAGGATCTGATACTCCTTTCTCTATCTTGCACTTGATTCCCACTCCCTTCCAGGATGGTATGCAATTTGTATCAAAAAAACACCTTATTCTTCTCTAGCACTGGAAGTCTAGCTTCCCTTCTAGTCTGACTTTGTACATGAATAATTATGATCCCCAGAAACTAATTAGAATGCTGGAAAAGTAACTTCATTCAGATAAGAAGAAATGAAAGTCACATTTTCAATCCAACATTCGAATCCTCCTTGAGGAACCCTATCAACCACTAGGTAGTAGTACAGTCCTCTTTTTTTCTCTGTACACAGTGACATTAGTCACTATTGTACAGCTCTGCGGAATATGCTGGCGCTTTTTATAAATAAAGAATAATAATAATAATAATTAGTAATCCATTGCTCCTCTGGGTTGTAAATGCCCGATATTCAAAAGTAGGGCTCCAAAGTATAACAAAGCAGGGGATCATGCCTGCATCATAGGCATTTCAATAGTCAATACTGTTAAGTAGCATATTGGGCTATTATGACTTACAGGGTGTAATACAAAGATGGGATTCTTTGTGCATTATCTGAAGGTAAGAAATTGGTTCTAAAATGAAACATTTAATTCTGCTTATTAATAACAAGAGTCAACAAGCTCTCAGCCTTGTGATGTATCCAGGGCATTTGCCATTAGGATACCTGTTTTGAAGATATTATGACAACAATAAAAACTTGATGTTATTCAAGATTCAGGCTAGGGTCAGACAAACGCATTCTATGCGGACTGTGTGTCTGTGCACAACGGTCGTACTTTCTGACTGACGACAAGGTAGTGGCCACACGGTCCGTTTTTGTGACTGACGTTTTTTTTGACTGATGTAGATGGGAAATAAAATGAATATGAAAAACATTTTGTCCGTCAAAAATGCTGGACGTATAAATGAAATCCGTCTGACCACGTTCCATCACTCACACACAAAGCGTTGCGGACGTGGCGCACTCCGCACGTCCGTTCTAGCGGTTTTACGTTCTTGCCTAACTTGTGTCCGTTTGCCGCGTCCGTTGTGCGTCCGCACTTCTGTGCGGACGTACTTCGTGTGTGGGTCTCTATTGATTATAATTGTATGCTACCACGGACGTTAAAATGTGTGGCAACACGGACGTGAACACTGCGCTCGTCTGATCCGAGCCTTAGCAGTTGAGCTACAAGTGATCTATAGGCATAATCTGGCAAAGTTACAAAAATGTAGGAATTCAATGCTTGAACAACAAACTAGCTTTGGATATAAGTCAGATCAGTTTTGAAAATATTGTGGGCATTATTGCGATGAGATCATTAACATTAGAGAGTGATGAAGTATAACAGCCCCGCTGGTAAGTGTTAGTCATTCCCGTCTTATTCCAGGCTGTATAGGAATCACATATGTTGAGCAAGCTGGAGAAAAATGAGTAATTTCCAGTCACCTGTTATTCAATTATGTGGCTGAGAATAATTACCATCTCCCAAATCCTAGAGTTAAGTGATTTTCCATCTGCCTTAACAGGGTCCATTGATTATTTTACGTGAAAGTAACAACGATTGGGCCAAAAATATGCCGTCATCGAACATCGTGTTAAAGTGTAGATTCAAAAATGAGAGTTAAATAATGTTTGGTGTTGGGAAAATTGTGAGTATTAAAGAGCATTGTACATCGTATCTTCATCGAAGACTTTACTTCCTATGTAGTTTAGTTAATTAACCTGTCTATTAATTAATGGAAGTTACACAGAGTGTCTCTGTAGTATATTCACTTGGAACTGAATCCACATTTGAGTTTTCCCTGACCTAAAAATGAAGTGGCATGTAATGTTACAAACAGTTATTATGCTATTTAACAAGATTCAATTGTCCCATAAAGACCATTTGAGTCACCGGATGTTTCCTACCAGAAATATCTAGCTAAAACATGCACACTATTGGGAGCTATTTATAAATAGCATTTCTCTTTTAAACGTTTTAAAGTAAAGCTAACACCAAACAAACCAATGGAAAATTTCTAGTTTATTTTGCTTTTAGAATTTTATCCCAGAGCACTTTGTGATAAACAATCCTCATGCATTGCTACATCTGTCTATGCTTTACTGAAGCCACAATCCTCTGAGAAGAGGCTTCTTGGCAATGCGCAGGTTCTTCAGTTTCTTCCACAGACTATTAGCATAAGACCATTAAATGCACCATTATTATCATATCATGACTTTTAAAATAATTCGGTCCGTATAGCCTTAACTATAACTATTGTTTACATACAGAAAAAACTGCATTGCGCCTAATTCCCCTACCAGGGAGGCTGCGCCTGCAACAACCAGAAGTATCCTGCCCAGTACATGTATAAAACACTAACTGCTACTTCTGTTTGTTGCAGCCGCCCTGGTAGGGATTAGGCACAACACCGTTTTTTCTGTATGTATGCATATTTTGTTGGATCTCCAGCCAGGTCATTTTTGCTGTTGTCACGTTCTGTGTTTTTGTTTTTAATCCCAAACTGGAAATGTCTCTGAGGGTATAAATAAAGCCCACCATTTTGTCTCTTGGCTGAAAAACAGCATGAGAGTATGAGGTTGCTTAGAAAAGCAACTCTTGGTTATAATTAAGTTAGGACTCACCTACCAAAGGTGCCGTGACGTGACAGGTGAGCTTACACTTAAGTGGCCATTCAAGTAAACCAAAACCTCTGTTTTGTTTCACATGGAGCTATAGGGATAAGTGCATATGACACCTTTTTTTCTTAATCAATATTGTGTCAGTTTAAAGATGCATTGAGTAGTCTGGAATAGAAAAAAGAGAAGCATATGCCACCATACTTCACCCAGAGTGAGTTCACCAAAGTCTGTATGTTGCCAGTCCACTGTATCCTTACAACCAAAGAAAGAATAGGTCACATCAGGCAGGTATGTTGCAATTACGAGCAGGGTTTTATTGCAGAATGCAATGTTTCAGTCCTGTCCAAGGACCTTCATTAAGCTTGTTGAAGGTCCTTGAATAGGACTGAAATGTTGCTTATTTCCATAATCCCCTGCACCTAGTTTCAACATACTCACGTGATATGATCGATTAAGGTCCTTGGATAGAAATGAAATGTTGCATTTTCCATTAAGGGCCTGTTCCCTTTCGCAACATTCCCACCTGTGACCGGTTCTTTCTTCGGTGTAATCATGCATTGAAACTGAAATTGAGTGGAGTAGAGACCTACTAAATTGTTTGAGTATTTGGAGGATTGGAAGTCTATAAACTGGCTGTTGCCTCTTAAATAACGTTTGTATAATTGTCATAGTTTATTAGTACCTTGGGCTAGATTCCAAATCATGTGTAAATTTAACTAGACACATTATAATCTTAGTAGCTCCATAGACTTTACAGCCTCTGGTTAAGTTAGAATCCTGAACTAATCCTAAAACATAACCAGTAGCTATATGTTTGATCCTCTATAATAAATAGCACATTGTGTACCAAGCTGTGAAACTGTAAACTTATTGTCCGCATCCCAGACGAGCACATCACACATTGATCAACATTTTGATTAAATTTATCCTTGGATACAAAGTCCCATCCACTTTTGTTAAATATGTTCATGATCCAGATTAAGTTAATTATTACAGAATCTTGGTTGGCTCAGAGCGGGTGTTGCTCAGCCAAGTTTCCTCTTGTGCCAGAGAAGGTTCTCTCTGCCAGCTTTTGCATTCGTCTGTAAATTTAACAATAAGCCTACAGTTCAGCAACATTCCAATTATATTAGTTATTTGATTTAATAAAAAAGTCAAACGTACAGGGATCTCTCTGCACTAATCAAATAGATACACATAGGGTAATATTGCAAACACTGCTGGCTAACAATTCCCTGCTATATGAACTGCTCACAAGATAGGAGAAAATAGTATGCATATCAATAATGTATACTCATCCTCCCCGGTGTTGCTGAACTGCTGGATCTGTTGGAGCTGACCCAGACTGGTAAAAGGACCACAGAAGGAATACAGTGTGTACTGTATAGCAGACTATAAATTACAAATGAGGCAAAGGAGCTGGATATCCGAATAATGGCTTTAATAAAAAAATACATAACATGAAATTATATTGGACTGTCAACTCCGACGCGTTTCGTCACCTGAGTGACTTTATGAAGGAAAAGTCCATAGAATTTATAAGAGTTTACCAGAGTTTGGATCCCATGTTATATTCTATTCAATATTCCCAATATATAATTTAATGTATTTCAGAAGTGAGTGCCATATTGATAATAATAGGTCTATAATTAATGATTTTATAATATGACATGTAATACAATAATATTAATAATAGGTCTTAATCTAGAAACTAGGCACATATTTTCAACTCCTCAAGCTTGTTTGATCTCCCACTTGTTCTACATAGATTGTCCAAGAGTGTCACGGGGACACCCGGCGTGAGCCAAGGTGGGCCCTTTGTACTGGATGTTAAGCCCTTGAGGCAGGTTAGCTGCTGACTGCATAGACCGGCCACAGCACACAGATGATATACGGATACAAGACAAGATATATAACAGAAATGTAACAGGAATGAGAACAAGGAGAATACGAAGGAACTCTAAAGGGATCCCTAATGCTGGGGTAAGATCCTTGTATTTCCTTCTGTCTAGGAAAAGAAACCAAACAAGAAATAAAACATAGACAGGAGAACAAGAAGGGCGAGAGTTAAACAAGATTCCGGCAACACAAAAGTACACACATGAGGAAACCCTGATCGGGGGCAAGGTCCTTATACTGGCCTTCTACAGGATACAGGGCACAGAAATAACAGCAGGGGTTAACAAGAGAATGGTCAGAGGAAATGCAAGAGGGTCTAAACACCAGGGTAGTGTGTCAGCCATATGCCAGGGATCAAGAGCCTGGAGAGTAGTCAGACAAGCCAAGAATCAGGCTCCAGAATATGAATACCCAGAGTACAGGTATAACACAAGAGAGTAGTCAATACCAGAGCAAGAATCATACACAGAAATCAAAGACACAAATACAGGAAGCAAAAACTCAAGAACCCTCAGGAACATAAAACCATGAAAGAGCCATGAGCCTTGCTGCTGCTTACATCTTTATAGGGAACAGGACTGAGCAAACAGGACCTGTGACCCCAGGCCTAACAGCCACAGGGGAATCCGGGAGTGACACGGGGTGGAATGGCTAACCCAGATGGGGAAGAGCTGGCCTGGATCGCTCTCACCACCAGGGGGCATGACTGGAACTGGTGGAAACGTGACAGAGTCGTTGCATGCTATTAGAGATTATTGGATTTTTTTTGTTCTGAATTTAGCACCAGATCCGTTCATTAACTAAGCAGGAGAGGGATGGAACATTTCGGCATGGGAGCAAGCACAAACCAATAACTTTTTGGGCAATAATAAAACCTCTAATGCCTTTATAGTTTGAAAAAAATATGTTAAATATGTTTTGAAAACAGACAGAAAACACTCATGCTAATGATAGTAGTAT
Source organism: Leptobrachium leishanense (assembly GCA_009667805.1). Taxonomy (NCBI): domain Eukaryota; kingdom Metazoa; phylum Chordata; class Amphibia; order Anura; family Megophryidae; genus Leptobrachium; species Leptobrachium leishanense. Next base: position 343,103,905 of record CM019065.1, on the reverse strand, counting down.
AATATTTGTAGTTACACCATATAAGAGCACATTAATCTCATGCAAGCTTTTCTCCTGTAGTTCTCAGTGTACAGACAGCCCAGCACACATAACACTGTATTTAAACAGCAGACGAATGGTGCTGTGAAGCTGGCATGGAATTGCTGAATAAGCAGGCATATGTTTGATACTTTACAATTTCACACTACTGCATTGGTAGTTTTATGTACAGTTACACATAGGGATCTCCCAAGCTACCTGCTGAAAGTGAGATGAGAAATGTTGGCAGCTAAAGTTTAACGGAACCTGATAGGGTACAGGAAATTGCATGTCCTGCTGTGCAGTTGCTTACAACTGTACTGTATGGATGGGGAAACATGGAAATACAGGTGTCATGTCAGTCAGGTGTCAAATATTAGCCCCCAGCTGCCACGAATCGGGAGATGGGGGTTCATTGGAACCCCCTATCGCCAGCATTGGTGGCAGCTAGGGGATAACTCCAAAACTGACATCATCGCGCTATGCACGATGACGCCAGTCGTCAGGGGGAGATCCCGGAAGCTTGGCCGACATCCAAGATGTCGGGCCAGCTCCAGGAAAGGATCGCTATCTGGCACTTTTTGGTGCCGAATAGCGATCCTGTCCCGAAGGGGTCAAAGCCAGGCACCGTTTGCCCTTCCAAACCGTGCCTGGCTTTGATCGCTGCCCCGAACTGAAGGGGAGGGAGAGAGATCCGAAGGACCTCCCCCTCCCTTTCAAGCACCTCCTCCGCACTCGCGGGGGAGGTGCCTGCAATAGATGTTAACCCGCCGCCGCAATGACATCTATTGATGCCCGTGGCGGTCCCGGATGCTGGGCTGACATCAAGGATGTCAGCCCGCACTGGGGGGCCCAGCGATCGGCCGGAATCCAGCCGATCGCTGGCTGCAAAGAGAGGACGCGCTCAGCGCGTCTTCCACAGCCAACTCTACCTGCGGGTGGACGCGCTCAGCGCGTCCTCCACAGCGAAGCGATTAAAAATTCATGTACAGTCACCATTTTTTGATTGCTCCCTAATCAGGGTTATTGTTAGAATTAAGATTTGGTTTGGGCTAGGGTTAGAAATTAAAGTCAGGGCTAAGACTAGGCTTAGAAGTTAATGTTAGGTTTCGATTTGTACTTTTTTAGGGTAAGGGATTGTCACGGTCTGAGTGGTGATCCAACACATAGATATCCTAAAAAACTCATGAAATCCCTAGCCGGACAGGCCGGACCTTAAAGTGAATAAAACAACGAAATAAACTAAGGAAGATCCTAACCGTCTTCCTGAAACTGGTGTATTCTATATTCCCGCACCTATACGGGCCTCACCCACTATATAATCAAAACACAACACATGAACTAAGATAGCCTTATTCACCCTACACCATAGTAGGGAATAACCCTTTCAATGTGGGTGAAGTGTGGGGAACGTCCTCATTGACTCTCGCTATATGCGGAGGACGTTCCTCACACATCATCCACAATAGGGAGCCCTGGGAGAGATACTTACCTCTCCGTCCGAGGTCCCGTGGCGTTCTGACTTCCTTGAAGTCAGACGCAGAATTTATACCCCTCCTGACATCAATGACGTCATTGCGCCATGCGCGATGATGTCATTTTCAGGCGACCCCCCGGCAATGCCGGGAGATCGCCTGAAAGGAGAGCGGGGGATCTTTTCAGAAATGTCACTGTATGGGGAAATTATCTGTTTGGTGACATTTTGGGGGCAGATCGTCTCTCTCTGAATAACAACAATAATGTTTTTACTTTATTTTCCACTTTATCTGCTGTATGGGCTATTTTCTTCTATATAAAATAGTGTTGCACCTACTCAATACCCTCTACACCCATTACACTTAAAATGCAGTTTGTACATTTTCACATATATGAAATTTTGCATTTGCACAAGATTTTCTCTGCATGTTGACTGCTTACATAAATATTCTGTTTGTACTTGCTCATAATTAAGAAGATCTGTCCTCGGGCAAGAAATAGGTATGACTGACTTCAATATCTATATTGAAATATTATTTAATTAAAGATACGTATAATTTTTTAATGAAGAGAAGCATTTTGTTTCTGTAATGAAAAACAGGTAACAAGGCCAGGAAGGAGACCGTTCCCCTGCCAATCTCTGCCGCAGGGACATACACAGCAGCTGGGAGACATGCGCACCCAGGGAGACGGGGGAGAGGTGGGACGCGGATCTAGGGCCGGCCCAAGCCACTGTGCTGCCTGGAGCGATGGATGAAATGCTGCCCCCTCATATAAAAACATGTGACATGTAAGATCGTTTCACAGAGCACCACGTCTATAAAACTCACAGTAATGTGCGGTGTGTATGAGCGTATCACAGAGCGCCACAGCAATAAAACTCACAGTAATGTGCAATGTGTATGAGCGTATCACAGAGCTGCACAGCAATAAAACTCACAGTAATGTGTGGTGTGTATGAGGGTATCACAGAGCTCCACAGCAACAAAACTCACAGTAATGTGCGGTGTGTATGAGCGTATCACAGAGCTCCACATCAATAAAACTAAGGGCAAAAAAAGGTAACTCTTTATATTTTTGAAGTGGCCAGGATGTGAAGAGTGCCCCTCCTTCTCCCCCCCCCCCCATTAAGCCTAGCCGGTCTGGTTAAAAAGGTAGGTGAAGTGGAGGAGTTTGCTCCACCCCACCCAGCGTCATCAGCAGGCGGGGAATTTGAATTTCCCAAAGCTCTGTTCAGTAGCTTTTTTCGGATTGATTCAGTGTTTTTTCTGATGCATTCGGCGGCTTGTTCCCTGCACTTCGGGGACCCGCATTCACCGCAGACTCGACGAATCGGACTAGCTGAAATGCGGGGAATGGGAGAGAACTGGAATGTTGGTGATATTTCAGTGCTCTCTGAATAACCCTGGTAGTGGGGAGAAGGGCAATGACATAATAGGCTGCGGGGGGAATAGAAGAATTCAGGTGTAAAGGGCATGTTTGCAATATAAGGGCAGTTATGTGATTGAAAACATTGACAAGAGAAAGCAAAAAAATAGAGACTATAAAAACAAACAACTCACACAAATGATGTATTTAAAACATTGTTTACATACTTACAAAGGAAAGTATAGGTGAAGATTAGCTGTGATGTTTAGTTGTTTTTAATAGGTATGTAAATATACAGGGTCATTCAAAGAGATCTGAAAAGTCACCGCACGTTCGGTGACTTTTCGTTCCCCGCACTTTGGGGCGATTTGGCGATTCCTAGTTCGCCAACCCTGCGGTGTATTCGGCAAGCACCACAGGGCCCCTGCAGTGCAAAGAATACTCGCCGCAAACCCGCAGAACACTAGCAGAACACTCGCCGAACACTCACTGAAAACCTGCAGAAACCGCTGCAGAAACCGCCGCAAGAACCAAGCTGAACACGCTGGAAAAATCCGAGCAGCTGGCGATCACAGCGCAGAGCAGCCACGGGGAAAAGCCGACATGCAGACGAACGGGGTGGAAAAAAAAAACAGTTTGCTTGAAAGTTTGAAAACTGAAACGCTGTCTGCAAAAAAGCTACTCAACGAAAATGGCTGGAATTTACATATAAGATCCAATGAATGATAATAAAAAGGGCTGTTACAGAAAAAAGAAAAAACGATTTAAAAAAAACCCCGAAAAATAGTTTTCGCAAAAAAATTCCCGTGAAATGCCTAAAAGATTCTAAAAAATCTATAAATAAAGAGACTTTTTACTGCAGAATATTGTAATCAACGGTTTATTAGATATTGAATTAAAACGGGAATATTTTTAACATTGAAGCCTATTGGATTCTCCTGAATAAACCTGTCGAATGAAACCACTGAACAGCAGGGCACTTCGGCAACTTTTTACTGCTGTTCGGTGTTCTTTGAATTGATTAACTACTACTTCTCTAAGGAGGATTTCACTGCCCTCAAACAGGCACAGTATGTGCAGGCAATTCTCCAACATATGGCGAACTGCCTGCTCTCAGAATAGCCGAATGGCCAGGAGATGTAACCGTACGCTGAATTTCAGTGTCCGGTTACATTTCTGGTCCAGATCGGCTCTCTTTGAATAACCCTGAAAATGTGTGTATTGCACAATGTGATATTGGTCGATTTATTTCAGTCTTATATGTATCCAGGAAGGACTCCAAGGACAATGATATTTATCAATTTTTATCCAGCAGAAGCCCATAATTGAATCAATATACAACCAGTTCTTATTATTAACTGTTATTAGACATTTTCTTTGTGTGCGCATACAGACGTTTATGTACCGGGTGTGATGAAACCAGACATAGGTGATATAACAATTAGGACGGCTGTCATTTTTGTAAATACTGTTCTCTTTTTGTATCAATATACAACATACACAATTGATGGAAGATGATGTTTGCTTTAAACCACATTGACCTATAAAATGCAGAAGTCAGATTCCCCATGCTGTCAGAGAAGCAAACGTGGGAGGAATTAACATAAGACGGTTTTGCAATGCGATTGTTTTTTTATTTCACTTTCATGGTCATTGTACAAACAGGAAACCCCACTCTTCGTCTTCAACAGCAAAAACACTGACATCAAAATATCACGCTCAATAAACAGATTATATACTGTGAGGACACTGTGTCAAGTGATACGTTCTTTTTGTTGCCCAAAGATGTGAAAATACAAATTTCTAATTAAAACAATATATTCTTTGTGTGTTCTACAAAAACTGTCACAGAGGAACAATAGGCAGTCACTTGACAAATAATAGAAACAAAAAAGATAGGTATAATATATTTAGTTTTACTGCTTATTCCTTTTTTTGTTTATTTTGTGTGGTTAAAACTGTCTGAAAAATTGTACTACCAAGGACCGCACACATAGAAAGAAACAGCATGCTCCTCAGGTACCAATCCCACTAATAAATTTATTTAGAGCTATACACAAAAAAGTGTAATGTTTGGCTGCATGATTAAGGCTATATGAGCGGAAACGTTGCACTTTTTTCTTTATAGCTCTAAATAAATTTATTCGTGAGATTGGTACCTCTTTCTATCTATGAGGTCTATGAGGAGGTAGGCGGACCTCCATGGCATTGCACCGGGACATCCCGGTGGCTGAACGTAGGCTCTCCCATACCACACTGCACTTTTCAGCATACATTGTCTAAGGAACACACACACGCGGACACGTCAAATCACATGTCAAATGTTTTTAAAAGTAATTTTTTTTTAATATGATACAATCCATACAATTTAGAGAGTAAAATTGATGCTTTATTTAATTTATGACAAAAACTATATCTCACACTGTGTTATCATTACTGTTTATGTATTGCAGAAAAAACAGTTTTGCGCCTATTTCCAACCAGGGCGGCTGCGTAAACCAGAAGTATCCAGCCCACTTCATGTATAAAACATATCAAGAAAAAAAGGTTGTCATTTGCGCTTACCCCTGTGGCTCCATGCAAACCAAAACACATCAGAGGTTTTGGTTTACTTGTATGGCCATTAAAGTGCTAAGCCCACCTGCCACATCACGGCATCTCTAGTTAGGTGGGTCCTAACCTAATGAAACCAAAAGCTGCTTCCTAAGCAACTATATTGGTCTGCCTGCCTCCCTGTATTCATAAGTATCTTCTAATCTTCTATACTCATGTGTTTATTCCAACTGCAATATCTAGCACTTCTCTTCTCTCAAGTAACATATTACCCTGATATGAATTACTGTAGAGAGCTGAGATGCAATGATATCATATCAATCAGTTGGTGTGTGGCCAAGATGGATGAATAGTAGTCAAAGGAGTTCACCCCATAGTGAACCACAGACAATAATGCCCTCTGTGTCCAAATGTGGGCAGTAAGAGGGGCATTCTTTTTGTATGAACGGGAATATATTGAGTTGGAGCTCCTAATATGTTTTTTTCCATGTAGGCTGTTTTTGTTCTCCTCTATACGGCTTACACAGACACAGTTTTCCTGTGGTTTGGTTTTTCTGCTTGAACTCAGTGTACAGTAGCCACATTTCCTCTGAAAGTCAAGTGAAATGCAACAGACCGGCAGGTGAGTCACCACTGGCTTGTGAGTGGGCTGCAGTTGTACACAAAAAAATTATTTTTCATTTCTTTATTTCTTAAAGGGACATGCATGCTTTGCTACAGTGCTTTTAAAAACGTGCAATGCCTTTTGAATGAGTCAGTAGTGTCATTCCGCAGAAATAAAAAGCAAGTAAATATGATATTTTTTCATATTTACCTGCTTTTCTTTCTTGGTGTTTTCCACGCCCACCTCAGGAGGCAGTTTGAGCTAACCAATCAGTGCCTCTTCCTAGGGAGAGCTAAAAAATGCACTGAGCGTGTGCGACTGATTTGCTCCTCCTCCCTCCTGCACTGTGAGCTGAGGGGAGGGCGGGGCAGAGAGACAGGGAAGGAAAGAAATCAATACACACAGGGAGAAAGAGAGACAGCAGAGAGATACATCAAAAAGAGGCACAGAGAGACACAGCAAGAAGAGGTACAGCAAGATAAAGCAGAGAAAGCGCAAGAAACAGTTCAGTGAGAGAGAGCACACACAAGAGACAGGACAAGAAAGAGTGTGAAAGGGAGTGACTGTGTGAGGGAGTTTGAGTGAGACAGTGAGTAAGAGTATGTAAACCGTGAAAGAGTACAAGTGAGCATGTCAGTAGGTGTGGAAATCTGTGTGTGAGCGAGCGTGAGTGTGAGCGAGTCAGTGGGTGAGTGAGTCTGTGTGTTAGTGAGTCAGCGAGTGAATGTATGAGCGAGTCAGCTGGTGAGTGTGTTTTGCTTTCATAGTTGCAGAGATAGCTAATATTCAGTTCCTCAGTTTCCCCAGTCTGAGGTCCTGAGCGAGCACAGGGTTTCACGTGCACAGCTTTTACTAGTTCATGTGAAGCTTTGATGGGTGGAGTAGTGGGCATTGAGGAGGCAGGTAATATTCAGGAAGTGGGAGCTGAAGAAACACCCCTAGCTGAGGGGCGTGACCAGAGAAGAAGAAATGACAGAGTTTACAACAAGATTTTTTTTTTTTTTACACATTTTTGAAACATTTATTGATTTATTCTAGTTTGTGTTTAGGTATAAAAATGTTTGGGGGCAGAGTAGAGCAGACAGCGGCCGTGTGTGGACGTGTCCAGAGGACCTCTCCCTGTTGCCGTGCTGTAATGGGATTTTTGTGCTATTTGCTGTCGGTTTCTTACCTTTATCCTGGCCCCTGGCATTGTAGTCAGCCCGTGGAAGTTGTTTAGAGGCAGAAAGGTGTCCTCAGCATCGGCTTCCGCTTGTTCCCAAGACGGGACGCTTGGTTGCCGCCTAGTCCAGGCAGCCATTTTGGATACTGGGGGTGTGCATGGAGCTATCACTCGATTCATCTTCCGGATTCCCCACCATGACCCTGCTGAATTGCCAGATGGGGAAGAAGAGTGTCAGGAAGCCCACATTGGTGGAGGACCCCCACCAGAGGGACATCCGTGCTTCTTTGTGCGGTGATTCACACTGCCGCTGTGATGAGTCCCGGACCCCATCTCTGTCTGCTCACCACTCCTCAGATGAGAAGGAGTTGCCCTGGCCGAAGGGTCAAATAGCCACCGGTTGTGTCCTGATCTCTGCCACTTTTCAGGCGAATGTGGCCTTGGGGCAGTGTACAGTGATATCCCCAGTACGCAGCTTGTCCATTGCTGAGGATTGCTCTGGCCTGGTTCCCGCTGGTGTCCTATTGAAACGTGATGACTTACCTGATGACTATGCCTTCTACAAAGGCCGAAATCTGTCATCTATTCGTGGATTTAAGAGGGATGTGGCAGTCTGATGTCAGGGAGGTGTGGGCCTTGGTGGCTTTGGTGAAGAGCCAGGTAGAAGCTTACTTGCAATACCACAATACAAAAAGACAGTGGGTTGATCCTCATTTTCCTACCGAGCACCACAATTATGGAATAACCTACCAGACGCCATCAAATCTTTCCCCAGTCTAAAGTCACTTAAGAGCTCCTTATTAAGATACCTCAATACGGCATGCACCTGTAAACATGTAACATAGTGAATATATTTATTTTCTGTTAATCTGTATATTTGTGATATTTTTTTTTAATATCTTGCATTTTATTACTTATTTCTGTAACAACTGTAACAATTTAATGTTGCTGAACCCAGGACATACTTGAAAACTAGAGAAATCTCAATGTATCCTTCCTGGTAAAATCCTTTATAAATAAATAAATATTCAGTCGCAGGTGGATGGGATGGTGGTGGAACAGGATCGATTGGCTGGGCAAGTGGGGGTGCTTCGGGGACAATTACATCACCTCTGCCGGGCCGTGGAATTTTTAGAGGTCCATCACCACCATCGCAACATTCGAGTTTGCGGTGTACCCTAGTCTGTGTCTTATGCCACTCTCCTGGGGTTTGTTCAGTGTGTGGCCCGACACCTTCTTGCCCTCCCGGATTCTGACCCTCCAGTGTTTAGGTCTGTTACTCGTATCTGCAAGGTTGCCGCAGCACCATCGGATGTCCCGAGAGACGACATTGCGGTGGCTCAGGAGCTTTCTGTCAAGATGAGCTTGATGACTTTGCCTGTGAACCCGTGTGATCTTTGTTTTTTGAGGGGACGTCACTGTCCCTTTTCAATGAGCTACCATTTTTTTACATTGATTGCACAATGTCCATTCCGTGAGATTACGACATTTTTGAGATCTGAGAATATACTCTAAAAATGGGGTGTCCCCAGGACTCTCATGATCATCTGCGACAATGCTTCCCAATCGGTCGCCATCCCTGCTGAGGCATGGCAGCTGCACGATAAGTTTGGAGTTTTACCCCTGTCTACCTCCCAGTCCACTGCTCCTGAAACCGTTACCTCGGTGACCACCGATCCAGGTTGAGAGGCTTGCCTCCATCCCCTCCCTCCCTTACTCTTTTCCTTTTCCCTCCACCTGACCTCTGAGACTCACTTTGTCATTCTGGAGACTGTTTCTGAGGCTTCCTTGGGTTCTGGGGTACACCCCCCTCCTTATTATATTTACATGTGGGACCAGGCGCGCCGCTGGTCTAGCTACTATGGCTCTCTCCACTCCACTGGCCCTGTATCTCACAACCACGTGACCCCTTCCATGGTCTTCAGTCTCCCACCCAGACACCAGAGTGCACGGGGAATGTCACCTAACAATGGGCAGTTCCCTACACTTTTTTTCCCTTTTCCCCCTCCCTGGAACCCCTTGCCTCGTTCATTCCAACCCTGTCTTTAAAGTAATGGCTAAAGTTATTATACATAAGGGCTTCAGCCATTAGGTTAACAGCTAAAGTCACTGTACCAAATGAGCCGCCCACTTGGCTTGTGGCATGCACATTTCGAACGCTTACTGGAAAATACCAGTCCCTAGACTTTATGTAGGAGATGTTAATATGTATATTTATGTATTTATTTGCAAAGTATTTTATCAGGAATGACACATTGAGATTTCCCTCGTTTTCAAGTATGTCCTTGGTGCAAGAACTTTAAAACTTTTACAGTCAATTTGCAGCTCGATGAACAACGAGCTAACCAATGTAGCTTGTCCAATAGACTCCTGGTAACTGGAGTCAATTCCTGTGCCAACATGCTGCATATTGATTATCAGCTCCCTATTATTATGGTTCAATCTTAATAGAGTCAGTAACAGGAAGATGCTAAGGATTTTTGGATTGTGCAGTTTTTTGCCCTAAACAGTTTCCTGTTACAGACTCAGTGAGTCGGAAGAAGGCCTTTTGTTTCCATTACCCCCTTAGCAAATAGTAACTTGTTGCTCTGCCATAACAATTTTACAGTCAACTGATCTAAAACCACTTTGTAAAGAGTCAGCAAAACCAAGTGTTCCGTACCATACCCCAGGAAGTGCGGCTCTGTTTCAGTTCACTGTGAATATAACATTAGGAGAAAAATGAAAGAAATGGGGGAAAGGGAAATAAATACAAGTTTCAGGAAAGATTGAAGTAACGAGACTGAACATCAATAAAGAAAAGTATAAGGGAATGTGTAGAAGAACGATGAATGAAATGGAATTATGGAGAACGGAATGGGGAAAAAATACGTTTTTTTTTTTTAGTGGGAGAGAGAAATGTCAAAAGCAGTTGAGGCATAGTTAGAAGAGGGCAATTCAGATTACAGTTTTGAGAGAAGATACCGTAATAGTAAAATAGAAAAAAAATGGAGTAAAATAAAATTTAAATGCCACAGTCACCGCTTAAAAAAGGAATAGGTGTAAAATAAAATAGGGAAGAGACATAAGAAAGAAAAGTTGATATAAATGGTAAGACAAATAAGTTAAAAAGACAACATGATAATTTACACCACGTCAAAATGCGCCCTTAAATTACGGTTTCTATAATCTACAAACAGGTTCCAGAAGATATAGTGGGCCCTATTACAATCTTCGTGCAAAAACGCTCGCGCAACGTGTAAATTTTTGCGCGAAGTGTTAAACGTTAACGCGTGAAAATTAACGGTGGTATTACAATCCTCACGCATTTTTTCATCCGTCAAAAAAAAACTTGCGTTAAAAAGACACGCAAAGACACACGCGCATTAACGTTGCGCGCAGAAATCGATGTGCGGACTGTTTTTTAACGCGATTCAGCCAATTTAGAACCAATTAAGAACTACAATTGTCTCCCGTTAGTTTTTGCGCCTGCCAAAATCAGTCTGAGTATATATGCTGCAGCAATAATAAAAACACCCGAAACTTATCAATTTTATTGTTTGGGTATGCGTAGAATGTGTAACTATTGTAGCGCTGGGTTTAATTCCCTGTCGTGGCAGTACCTATTTTTGGCCACCGGAGGGAGACAAGCGCGATGAGAGACATTGAACATTGGGACTACATTTCCTGGCATGCTTTGGGAGCGGACACAGGAAGTGGGTGGGACACAGACACTTACATCCTGAGCCTCGTGGAGAGAGCTGGCAGAGCGCGCCAGGGAGTGAGAGGAGCAAGACGCAGAGCAGCAGAATGAGACAGCGACTAGGCCGGAGCGCAGCTGGGGCCTGACAGAGCTTATGACCGGGTTATTCAGCCTTACCAGAGGAAGACCCAGTGATTCACAGGACTACCCGCGCTGATATTGAGGAAGCCGGAGGACCCCGAGTTAGGAGTACTGCAGATCGATTGGACAGGGAGAGCAGGCGGTGAACTGGATATCTTGCGGCAGTTACAGAAAGCCAGACAGCGGATCCAGTAACCAGGAGAACCCCAGTCAACATCGAGCGGAGAGACGTCCTGGGTCGAGCGGAGCATCAAGTATCTGGCGGATGGGTGAGAGGCCTTCCAGGCCGTTGTGAAAATAAAGCATGCTGCTGTTTGTTTCCAAAACCCACAGGGCCCCAACTTGACTAGTCGAAGATACCTCATAAGCAATTCACTGGCCAGTTGAATATTGTACCCGGGTACCGTAACACACACACACACACTTACCTTCTGGGACATAACCTGTGCGGGACTCACTCCCCAAACACAAAAGGGGGTTAAAGATTTATTTTTCCTTTTCTTTTCCGCTGCGCGTTTCTCGAATTACGAAGCATTGTATTTCTTTTTCGCTGCGCGTTTCTCGAATTACGAAGCATTGTATTTCTTTTCCGCTGCGCGTTTCCCGCATTGCGAAGTACTGTAAATATATCTACGTATACCGTGTTATTCATTATATGCCATTTATTCTAGTAAACCATATAATTTATAAAATCCACGACGGTGCTGGAGTATATTTATCCCGAGGTTCAATTTCAGCGGCTCCTCCGGGAGTGAGCACTACACTATATTGTGCTGTATTTTTTTTTTCAGGCTGGTGTATTTGTTTTTTGGCCAGGACGTTCAGATTTGCCGTTACCACCAGCTTTTCAAAGACGTTAAAATTATGCGCGCAAACGCTGTCCGTTAAAATTTATGCATAGATTGTAATACCATCCGCGTACTAGCGCACAAACGCATTTGCGCTCACAATGTTAAGTATAGGACGCACGCAGTACATTACGCTCGCAAAGGGTTTGCGCAGGTTCACCCGCGTTAGACGCTAACGTGCATTTTTTGCGCAGACGTTGTAATACGACGTTCAGCGCAAAGGGTTTTGCCCCTCGCGGTAATGCTTTTTTGTGCACGCGTTTTTTTTCCGCGAAGAATGTAATAGTGCCCAGAATATTTTATTGGAACTGCAACATATGCCTTATATCAAGAAAAAGAAGGCAAGGAAGACTTATACACTGTATACTGTAATAATTAAGAGCTAAATGGACAGCATTGCCCCTGAAACATTTAATTGTTCAAATTTCGCTAGGAGCTGAGTTTGCAAACCTACTACTCCTATATGGTAAGTTAGGTTATGCAACCAATCTAATTCTAGCTTTATGGCAAGATTCCTCATCCATTTACTGCGTAAGCCCCGAGAGCCATACAAAAGCATTCAACGGGCATCTCACCGACTGGCTCGCCAGGAACACAACCACGAAGAGATGTAAGAATGCAGAATACAGATGAATAAGTGAATCAGTGGAAGAGAAGAATTTTTTTTAACTTTGAATAAAAATGCATACAAAAAGAAAAAGCAAGAGAGTTAAGAGAACTGAAATGGAAAAGCTGAGACAGAGACTGAAACAAGTATAATGTGGACAATGTGAAGGGAGAGGTAAGGAGGAAGAAAAACTGTGAAAAGGCAGGTTGAAGAAAACATATCACTTTTTAACAAGAACTGTAAATCTATGAGCATGCCTCAAATTCCACTATTTGTCATTTCTGAACAGTGAAAAAAAGGATTTATTATTCCAGTTTAACAGAAATCAGCACCTGTTTCTCACCATAGAGCCAGATTAGATTGGCACGCTGAAAGTAAAACAGATGGCGGCTCTGAGATCCTTAGCTGTTCATTTATTAGATTATTTACAAATAAACATTTCTCACCTACTTTAGAATTATGACAAAGTAGATTTCACTTTTGTAACATTATCTTTAAACTGTAAACGCAAATAAATTGTTCTCACAAATGAGAAAACTGCTGACAGTGATTTGTCAAGCACTTATGTCCACACTGTGAATGCGATTCTCCACTATTTGATCCAACTTCAGATCATGTATGGAAAATACAGTCAGGTCCAGAAATATTGGGACATCGGCACAATTCTAACATCTTTGGCTCTATACACCACCACAATGGAGTTGGCATGAAACAAACACAATGTGCTTTAACTGCAGACTGTCAGCTTTAATTTGAGGGTATGTATATCCAACTCAGGTGAACGGTGTAGGACTTACAGCAGTTTGCAGATGTGCCTCCCACTTGTTAAGGGACCAAAGGTAATGGTTGGCTTCTCAGCTGTTCCATGACCAGGTGTGTGATATTCCCTCATTACCCCAATTACAATGTGCAGATAAAAGGCCCAGAGTTAATTTCAAGTGTGCTATTTGCATTTGGAATCTGTTGCTGTCAACTCTCAAGATGAGATCCAAAGAGCTGTCACTATCAGTGAAGCAAGCCATCATTAGGCTGAAGAAACAAAACAAACCCATCAGAAAGATAGCAAGAACATTAAGTGTGGCCAAAACAACTGTTTGGAACATTCTCAAAAAGAAGGAACGCACCGGTGAGCTCAGCAACACCAAAAGACCCGGGAGACCACGGAAAACAACTGTGGTGGATGACCGAAGAATTCTTTCCCCGGTGAAGAAAACACCCTTCACAACAGTTGGCCAAATCAAGAATACTCTCCAGGAAGTAGGTGTATGTGTGTCAAAGTCAACAATCAAGAGAAGACTTCACCAGAATGAATACAGAGGGTTCACCACAAGATGTAAACCATTGGTGAGCCTCAAAAACAGGAAGGCCAGATTAGAGTTTGCCAAACAACACCCAACAAAGCCTTCACAGTTCTGGAACAAGATCCTATGTACAGATGAGACCAAGATCAACTTGTACCAGAGTGATGGGAAGAAGAGTATGGAGAAGGAAAGGAACTGCTCATGATCCTAAGCATACCACCTCATCAGTGAAGCATGGTGGTGGTAGTGTCACGGCGTGGGCATGTATGGCTGCCAATGGAACTGGTTCTCTTGTATTTATTGATGTGACTGCTGACAAAAGCAGCAGGATGAATTCTGAAGTGTTTCGGGCAATATTATCTGCTCACATTCAGCCAAATGCTGCAGAACTCATTGGACGGCGCTTCACAGTGCAGATGGACAATGACCCAAAGCATACTGCAAAAGCAACCAAAGAGGTTTTGAAGGGACAGAAGTGGAATGTTATGCAATGGCCAAGTCAATCACCTGACCTGAATCCCATTGAGCATGCATTTCACTTGCTGAAGACAAAACTGAAGGGAAAATGCCCCAAGAACAAGCAGGAACTGAAGACAGTTGCAGTAGAGGCCTGGCAGAGCATCACCAGGGATGAAACCCAGCGTCTGCTGATGTCTATGCGTTCCAGACTTCAGGCTGTGATTGACTGCAAAGAATTTGCAACCAAGTATTAAAAAGGGAAAATTTGATTTATGATTATTATTCTGTCCCGTTACCTTTGGTCCCTTAACAAGTGGGAGGCACATCTGCAAACTGCTGTAAGTCCTACACTGTTCACCTGAGTTGGATGTACATACCCTCAAATTAAAGCTGACAGTCTGCAGTTAAAGCACATTGTGTTTGTTTCATTCCAACTCCATTGTGGTGGTGAATAGAGCCAAAGATGTTAGAATTGTGTCGATGTCCCAATATTTCTGGACCTGACTGTATATGTATACCTGAATATCAAAGATTGGATTGAAGCTGATAAGGGCTTTCCGTGATGGACTGTGCAACATGAAATCAAGAGGACTCTAGAGCAGTGATGGGAACCTCGGCACCCCAGATGTTTCTGAACTACATGTTCCATGATGCTCAGCCAGCCTTATCTGTGACTAAGCATCATGGAGCATGTAGTTCTGAAACATCTGGGGTGCCAAAGTTCAACATTATTGCTCTACAGGTTAAATCATCATTGTGTGAATTAATCTGCTGGTTATTGATCTGTGGAATTGTAATTAGCCATAACAATTTTATACTGCACAACCAATTTCTATTCACTAGTGAAACTTATATGGATTTTTATCTGAGATATAGGACATACAAAATTGATGGGTCCCACAATATGAAAACCATTGAGTGGTTAATTTAGTGATCTTTTGTCATATGTGGCTTAACCCCTTCACTACCAAGTTGTTGTTTTCCATAATGCACTTGCAGGACCCAGCGGATTTATAGAAAACTCATTTCTATTATGCACCCATTGAAATTGTGCTTCAAATATCTCTTCAAATATCAAAAGCACATTTTCAACTTTATGCTTTATTTGATAGACAGCACTATCTGCTGGCCAAAAAGTGCTACTACATCTACGTAATTCATCCTGGAATCTTTATCTTTCTTTAGGAAATAAAGCAATCTCAGATGTTTAAACTGTTTTGGCACATTGGGTATCATACTTAAGGTTCCAAAACATTCGAAGCGCATTCTGGATCCTATTTGCAAAAAAACTAAATGCTTTTGCATTGATCCACTATTAGGCCACATCGACTATACTCAATATCGGGGCACCAGCAGGTGCTTTGCAAATCCATTATACGCTGTACTCTGTCTGTGAAGAGAAGGGATTAATTCAAAAGTCGTTGGACAAAGAAATAAAAATAAAGGGGATGGTGGAGCCTGTATTATAGTCTTAAAAGAGGTCCCATGTGAAGTGGTAATATTCACTCCATTAATCCCTTTACACCCAAAATTGAGTTATCTTGATTTTGCATTGTAATGCTTTGAAAACCACTCATTAGCATATCAAAAGACTATTTTCACACCTTTTAAAAGCAGGATTAGTGCGTCCCCTGTGGAGAAACAAAGTCCTTTGTTTTATGTCTCTTCAAGCACCCTGGAGAAACATGGTGCAAACAGCAGCACTAAACCTCACTCTAATAAAAAGTTTAAATAGATTACTGCTGCATTACATCTGCAAGGGATACAGAGAGAGCTTTGGGGTTACTCACTGCTGTACAGGGATAAGATTCAGGGGATTGTATTGATTGAAAATCCCTGTACAGTACAGATACAAGGTGTTACTGTAATTTCCATACACAGGCAGTATGCCACATACAGATATTATTTTTATATTCTATCGGAATTTTTTGGAAGCTGGAATGCTAATAATCTCATTGTGATCGCTACAAATCCCCATAAGCAGGAGATCTGAACATTTATCTCTATCACATCTACTGTATCTAGCCAACAGATCTTTTCTGCCTGTGTGATAATAATGCAGACCGCTTTTGAAATTGTGTAAGATAAAGGGCACCATCTAGAATTCAGAATATTACATTTCACCAATATTTCTGTAAAGGAGAAACAAATACATGAAAAATTAAAATGAGAAAATTACCATTATTTCGATTTTTTAAATATTTCTGAATAACAATTTTCATGCAAAACTTTATTTTACCCTATATTTTCTTGTTAACTTCAAATCCCGTGTTTCAAATAACGGTTATGATAAAAAAAATTCAACAATAATCACTTGGTAGTGTAGGGGGATAAAAAAGATATAGTTGTAATTTTGTATGATATGGAAAGTCTGATCATTAATTTGATTAATTACTAAACAATAGACTTGTGCGTTTGTTTTTGGCAGTTTTAAGTGAATTGGTGGATAGACAGAGGTTCATTATTTTTTTTGTTGTCATGCGGCACTAAGTGGCAGCTGATCATCACTCGCTTGACAGTCGCTGCTATAAAAGTGTAAAAAGTAAGATAAATAAATAAAAGCACCTGGGGCTATAATGACCTCATAGCTAGCTACTAGTGTTTCCTGTGGGCAAATAGATCGCCCTGCGATTCATTTAATAAAAAAAAAACTTCTTGGATGAACCGAATCGTGGCATGAGTGCTGAATAAAAGCGGAAGAAACAATTTCATCCTCATATAATTTCATTTTTTTATCGTTACATTAATTGTGCCAATTAAGTCATTTACTTAAAAAATACTAGAAATAGGAATTCAATGAATATAAAAGGGAAAAGGTCATTTTGCATCATGAAGTTTCATACGAAAGTTGCTATCATTTGTTAACGTTCTTTTTCTGTGGTGTTACACCGAAAAGAGGAACTTTACAAACGTCACTAGGTAATGTACAGTTTACATATATCACTGAGTGTTTACAATGTGATGTACTGAGCAGGATAAACTGAGTAATGAGCGCACGCCTTATAAGGTTCAAATAATCTGTGTAAAAGCAAGTATATGACTTAATATCAGTAATGTTGTTCTTAATAATTAACCTGTTATGGTACATTGGAATTTTTAACTCCAGACCTTTCGTTGTATTGAAAGATAACATCTTATCGACTCACGCTGAAATTTCCCTTTAGTGGCTCCCTGTTACTGGCTACATCGATAAAGGGGCCTAAGTGTTCAGAAAAACAAGGCAGAACTTGCGTTCCGCATCAATGGGAGATGTGGTACAAAGACATCTAGAAGGAAAAGATTGCCAAACCACGTCCTGTATCCAATTAAATAATTAAATAAGTATCCAATTAAATAATATATATTTTAATGCTCTTGAACCCAGGATGTACTTGAAAACGAGAGAAATCTCAATTTATCCTTCCTGGTAAAATCCTTTATAAATAAATAAAATAAATAAATAAATATATGTATTATAACACTACAACCAATCATTGATCCATTGCGATAATTTTGAGCCTAGAATACGCTGAAGATACACTATATTGTCAAAAGTATTCGCTCACCCATCCAAATAATCAGAATCAGGTGTTCCAATCACTTCCATGGCCACAGGTATATAAAATCAAGCACCTAGGCATGCAGACTGTTTTTACAAACATTTGTGAAAGAATGGGTCGCTCTCAGGAGCTCAGTGAATTCCAGTGTGGAACTGTGATAGGATGCCACCTGTGCAACAAGGTATTATAAGAACGTGGAAGTGTTTGGGAACGACAGCAACTCAGCCACAAAGTGGTAGGCCACATAAACTGTCGGAGTGGGGTCAGCGGATGCTGAGGCGCATAGTGCGAAGAGGTCGCCAACTTTCTGCAGAATCAATCACTACAGTCCTCCAAACTTCATGTGGCCTTCAGATTAGCTCAAGAACAGTGCGCAGAGAGCTTCATGGAATGGGTTTCCATGGCCGAGCAGCTGCATCCAAGCCATACATCACCAAGTGCAATGCAAAGCGTTGGATGCAGTGGTGTAAAGCACGCCGCCACTGGATTCTAGAGCAGTGGAGTCGCGTTCTCTGGAGTGACAAATCGCGCTTCTCCATCTGGCAATCTGATGGACGAGTCTGGGTTTGGCGGTTGCCAGGAGAACGGTACTTGTCTGACTGCATTGTGCCAAGTGTAAAGTTTGGTGGAGGGGGGATTATGGTGTGGGGTTGTTTTTCAGGAGCTGGGCTTGGCCCCTTAGTTCCAGTGAAAGAAACTCTGAATTCTTCAGCATACCAAGACATTTTGGACAATTCCATGCTCCCAACCTTGTGGGAACAGTTTGGAGCTGGCCCCTTCCTCTTCCAACATGACTGTGCACCAGACCTCAACCCGATAGAACACCTTTGGGATGAATTAGAGCGGAGACTGAGAGCCAGGCCTCCAGGATTACAAAGTCCTAATGCTGATTAACGTCCAGCTGTGGTTAGCAAAAAGTTAACCACAGCCTGGACCTGCTGCTAACGGATTCCGCTGGTGCAGAATGCATTAGCACCAGCAGAAATCCCACCCCCCAAAAAATCCTTGTATCCCGCGACGAGGACCGCGGCTCCATCCGCCTCCTCTATCGCCGGGAAAAGAGGGATAGATGGGGGAAAAAGTCCCCCAGTCTTTCCCTGCAGATCACTTCACCAACCTGCGGGATCTCGCGAGGCGAGATCCGGCAGGTCACGTGACCGGCACAGGGGAAACTCAATGGAGTCCTATGGACTCCATCGAGGGGATGTTTGCGGCGGCGCTTAGCGCTGCCGCGAGCTTCCTGGAGCGTAGCGCCCGCTAACAAGGCAGGCAGCTTTTTAAGCGCCTGCATTGTAATCTCACGTTAAAACAGAGGCGCTAGGGAGAAAACTGCAGGTGCAGTTTTTTCTCCCTTGCGCTCCCGTTTTAGCGTTGAGAATGTAATGTTTGAGAGGCTTTCTGGGAAGCTACAACCCTACCTGAATAGACTGCTTCCCCCAGCAGTTCCCTCATCCTATAACCTCCGATCCAGGACCAGCACCTTACTTGCAATACCACAATACAAAAAGAAAGTGGCTCGATCCTCATTTTCCCACAGAGCACCGCAATTATGGAATAACCTCCCAGACACCATCAAATCGTCCCCCAGTCTAAAGTTACCCAAGATCTCCCTATTAACATACCTCAATGCGGAATGCACCTGTAAACATGTAACATAGTGACTATATTTCCTACATATTTATTTTCTGTTAATCTGTATATTTGTGTGTTTTTTTTAATATCTTGCATTTTATTACTTTGTATTTCTGTACCTACTGTAACAATTCAATGTTCTTGAAACCAGGACATACTTAAAAACGAGAGAAATCTCAATGTATTCTTCCTGGTAAAATACTTTACAAATAAATAATATAGACATGTATATTTATGTTGTATTCGCATGTATATGTACAGTATGTGATATAGGTATGTATATGTATGTAGGGTTCAATGAAATAACAACTGGATGTTATCTTTTTCCATGGAAAATTATTCCAATGTGACGATCCTTTGTGTCTGTGCTTCCAGTGTGCCAATTACTTATATACTTGACGACTGCAAAATTAAATCCGTGGATATATTCTGTTGTGACATGGTGCAACCTGTGTCTGTTTGTGTTTATGTTATTTATTTTTATATTTTCCTTTTATAATTTCTGTGTTTTACTATAACCGTTGGGAATATACAAGGTCATGAAATTATACATATATATTCTGCTGTGGGTTAGAGAAACCTATTCAAAGAGGTGACTTCCTAGTGCAGTCATTGTTTAAATAGCAAGAAAAAATCCCCACCCACTCCATAACGGGGAACTTTAGTACAATTATGAAAATAAAACAGAAAAACAGTTAACAGGATGTGGAAGAGTAATAAAAACATCTGAATGTTGTTTAATTAGAAAGTTGCAAAGATTCATTACCAAATAATCATGTGAAAATGAATATTTTTGTTTCCGTATATTGTTTTTCGTATATGATGGGCCTTCAGCTGTGTGCGCGTTAACATTAGGTTAAGTGACCCTAGCGTGGGCAAGACCGTATTACATTCCAAATGCTAACGGGTTAAAAAACCCGTTAGCGATTCGGAGATTTCATCGGTTTACTGTACTTCGTGCTCCCTCTGGGGAGCACAAAGAGTTAATTAGCGTTAGGATTACAAAATCCTAACGCTAATTATGTCCCGCTGCAGTTAACTCGGAAGTTAACCACAGCTTGGAGCTGGTGCTAACTCATTCCGCTTTTTTTTTTAAAGGATTTTACCAGGAAGGATACATTGAGTTTTCTCTCGTTTTTTTAGTATGTCCTGGGTGGCGAGTATGTACCGTTAGGAGTCTTGCCCAAGGACACTTACTGGCGAGGTTGCTTGTCGGGATCGAACCCATGTCTCCACAGGCTCTCTCCACGCAGAGCAGTGATGTTACCTCTACTCCACCCAGCCGGAATGAGTTATCACCAGTTTTAAAATCCCACCAAAAATCAGATACTCACCTCTCATCCTGTGGTGAGAATGGCAGCCGGATCCGCCTCTTCTGGCCGCCGAGTGCAGAGTGACACTAGGGACAATAATATGGAGTTAAAATGGGGGCGCCAAGGAGAAACCTGCAAGCGCAGGTTTTCTTTCTTAGCGTCCCTGTTTTAGCGGGCAAATCAATACTGCCCAATGTTTTTGGTTCCATTGAAGGTGCTGGGATAATGACTAGGCTGTGGCAGAGTTCTCCTTTTCGGTTTTCTGGTATAATTATCCTGTTTGAAATTTACAGTTGCAATCTTTGCATTCATGACCCCTTCACTACCTTGATCATGTAAAGGCGATCAGCAGTAGCAGGCACAGCAGCCCGAGATCGTGTTAACACGATCTGGGGCTATGCTTTATGATTGCAAATGAAATTTGTTTGTTGCAAACAAATTTAATTTCTTTCTAGGCTCCCGAAGGCGCCGTCGAAGTTCTTGCACTGTGGGCATAATGGCCATGGTGCTAAAACTGGTTAAAATTGGCTAAGGAATGCCCTGACATATGGGGCATTCCCCAGTTGACTCTAAGACACAGGCTGCAGTTTAACTGCAGTAACTGCTTTTGGCACCATCTGCCTGCCAAATAGGTTATTACAGTAAGAAATACATTGTGAATAAGCCAAAATATTTATTACTGTATAACTAACTAAAAATGTTTTTCCAAAAAAAAGTGGTTCCTGACGGCGTATTTTTTTAAACTTATATGCTAGTGAATTTCTGCCTGTAGGCTAATAATGCAGAACCATTTTGATAATGTGCAAGATAAGTGACGTCATCTAGAAGTTTAGAACCTTTCATCCCAGCAATATTTCTAAACAGGATAAATGAACACACGGAAAATTAAAAATGAGCACATTTACATTCATGTTTGTAAGGTTTTTAATAATTTACCGGTTTCAGAGTGATTTTTTTTTGCAAAATTGCTATTTTTACCCTGAATCTTCGTGGTAAATACACATCCTATGTTTGAAACAATTGGTCAGATAATATTGTTCTCAACAAAAAGCATTTGCTAGGTAGTGAAAGAGTTAAACATAGATGTTTTCATGCTATGACCATAAGTCCCATTCATGATCATATCCTGCCATATTTCTAGAGCTTCTAGAGACTGAAAGATGATCTACACCTTAATGAACTGGTTACTCATTTCTATTTTGTGGCCTAGGTCTGTGCCACATAATTGACTAATCACCCAACAGTCTCCAGTCATCGCCAACATACATTTAGGTTGCACAAATAAGCAAGTGTTCAGGATGTTTTTTTTAGTGATCTGCTTTAAAACGGTTAACAAAGATGTTAACTGTTTTCATCCAATGTGCGCATCTTGGATGCCAGCATTCTTGCCATGTCTTCAAGGATAAGCCGTCATAATGACAGCTGCCAAATGACAAATGGGGCAGAGGCTTTTAAGCATTCTTTGTCTTTATTGGAGGCAGCTAACATTCAGGTAATGCTTACAAGGAAGTCAAACAACTATCCATGTTGAGTAAACGCAGCTCACAGTATCACCTTGATTGATCTTCTACACTTTTATTCATTTATTCTTATTTTCCATATAAACTACAAGCTTTCATAGAGGGTTCAATGTTCCGAAAGTACATTATATCTAATTCCAGGGACAAAAAATGGACAGAACATACTTGACAAGTACGACGTACCCAGAGATTATTGCAGCCTGTGTACATCCTTACACAGCAATTGTGTTTCCTCATGGCCGTGGCTCCTTTCAGCAGGATAATGCACCCTGCCACACTGCAAACGTTGTTCTGGAATGGTTTGAGGAACATGTCAGGTTCAAGGTGTTTCTTTGGCCTCCAAATTACCCAGAACTTGAGAGAGTGCTGTATAATTCTAAGTATCTCTCCCCAAACACCAGGCACAGCTTAATGCAGGGGAATAGTGGGGGACCAGTTATATGGGAAACAGGGAGAGCAGGGGCGAATCCAGGGGGGGCAACGGAGCAATTGCCTGCCCCCCCCGAGAAAATATTACCAACCCCAAGGCTCCCTCCCACCCTCACCTCCTTGCCGATAAACTAAAGGAGAAGACCAGTGGTGAGCCATGGGGTTACTAGCAGTGTCTGCTGTGATGGCTCTCTAAACATACAAGGTTATTCAAAGAGATCCGAATGGCTCCCAAAAGGGAACGGAATGCTGGAAATCAGTGTACGGTTACCTTTCTTGACCATTCGGCTATTCAGAGAGCAGGCAATTCGCCAAATCTTGGTGAATTGCCTGCACATATGGTGCCTGTTCGTGCCTGTTCGAGCACAGTGAATTCCCCATAGAGAAGCAATGCTTCGGCTATTCAGAGAACAAAAACCATCAGTGAAAGGTTCCCGAAATGTCCTGCCATTCGGTGGTTTAATTCGGCAGATTTATTCAGGCGAATCCCATAGGCTTCAATGTTAAAAATATTCCCGTTTTAATTCAATATCTAATAAACCAGTCATTATAATATTCTGCAGTAAAGAGTGTCTTTATTTATAGATTTTTTCGGATATTTTAAGCATTTTTCGGGATTTTTTTTTTTTTACTTATTTTTTCTGTAACAGCCCTTTTTATTATCATTCCTTGGACCTCATACGTAAATTTCAGACATTTTCGCTCACTAGTTTCTTTGCAAAGTTTCACTTTTCAAACATTCAAGCAAACTTTTTTTTAATTTATTCACTCCATTCATCTGCGGTGTCGGGTGTTTCCGTCGGCTGCGCTGCATGTGATTGGCTCCTGCTCGGGTTTTTCCGGCGTTTTCGGCGGGTTAATCCAGATGTTTTTGCGGGTTTCGGCGTGCATCCGCCCTCGTTTTGCGGTGAGTGTTCAGCGGGTTTGCGGCGACTTTTCCCTGCATTTCAGCGGCCCTGTGGTGGTTGCTGAATACTCGCCAAAATGGAATCGCCAAATCGAACCGAATTGAAGAGAACGAAAAGTCACCAAACGTGCGGTGGCTTTTCGATTCTCTTTGAATAACCCTGATAGATGAGTCCGGACTGTGGGATCACATGACCGGAGGTTCCTCTGTGTGTAGGGAGAGAGCGTTGACAGGAAGTGCAGAGTGCCATGTGCTGCTGCTACAGGACACTCAGAACAGAGCTGCTGGATTCCCACTCCCCAGGAAGACCTAAGTATATCAGAAGGGAGTGATTTTGCTGTTTAGTTCTAAGGACCTACATGTTTTGTAACTACAGATCCCACAATACTCAGGCAGCCAGATAGTAGCACTGTGGGATAAAGGAAAATACTGTGATTGTTCTGGTACACAATTGATCAAATAATTTGGTGGCTCTTACAAAGAAAACACCTAGGATTTATTAAACACAGTATATTGTTTATATATGTGCATATGTATGTATATATGTGTAAGGTGTACACAGCTGAGCTTTAAAAATCTTCCTTTTCCTTTACTCTGTAACCTGATATCAATGTCCTTCTTCCTGCACTGAACAGCAGAAACTCCTATCCCTTAATGTGAACAAGGAAGATAAGGTGCAGGAAAACGTAAGGGATTAATGGGTCCAGGTGGGGTCCCTCCTGCAAATTTGCCATTCCCAGGGCCCTGTCTAGCCAAAATTGGTAGAATGCCCCTCCCGAGACAGGAGTCTGGATCCGCCCCTGAGGGAGAGGGACGTAATCAAGTGAATCCCGGACGAGCCCAATGTTCCTTTACTTAGAGAGAGGCTTGAAGGAGAAAAGTTACCAGGAAAGGCTTAATGATCTTAACATGTACAGCTTGGAAAAAAGACGAGACAGAGGAGATATGATAGAAACATTTAAATACGTAAAGGGAATCCACAAGGTAGAGGAAGGGAGTATATTTAAAAGGAAACAAAGTAGCAAAACAAGAGGACATAGTCTTAGATTAGAGGGGCAAAGGTTTAAAAGTAACATCAGGAAGCATTATTTTACTGAGAGGGTGGTGGATACATGGAATAGCCTTCCAGTTGAAGTGGTAGAGGCCAAAACAGTAATTGAATTTAAGCAGGCATGGGATAGGCATAAGGCTATCCTAAACAAAAGATAAATCCAGGTAAAGTATCCATGTAATTGGGCAGACTAGATGGGCCGAAAGGTTCTTATCTGCCGACATTTTCTATGTTTCTAATACATTGTGTACATGAGGGGGATTTGATTTCGTTCAGGAGACAGAGAAACCTGATCAGTACACACTACAAAGGTTTAGTAAATAGAACATCAGATTATTATTATTATTGTCATCATTTATATAGTGCCAACAGTTTCCGCAGCGCTTTACAATAACCAAAGGGAACGAAATACATATAAACGGACATAGGATGGAAACAAGAGGTGTAGAGGGCCCTGCTCACAGGAGCTTAGATGAATCTAGGGTAAAACAGATAGCAAGTACATTATCAGGGTAATTCAAAGAGAATCGAAAAGTCACCGCACGTTCGGTGACTTTTCGTTCTCTTCAATTCGGTTCATTTTGCCGATCCCATTTCGGTGACCCTGCGGTGTATTCAGCAAGCACCACGGGGTTCCCGAATTGCAGGGAAAGGCTGCCGCAATCCCGACAAAAACTAACCGCAAAACCTGGCGAATGCACGCCGAAAACCCGCAAAAACATCTGGACTAACCCGCCGAAAACGCCGGAAAAACCCGAGCAGGAGCCGATCACACGCAGCGAAGCCGCCGGGAAAAGCCGACACAGCAGACGAGTGGAGTGAATAAATTAGCAAAACAGTTTGCTTGAATGGTTGAAAAGTGTAACGCTGTTTGCAAAGAAACTACTGAGCGAAAATGTCTGAAATTTACATATGAGGTCCAATGAATGATAATAAAAAGGGCTGTTACAGAAAAAAGATGTAAACTTTAAAAAAAAAAAATCGGAATTTAAAAAAAAAAAAAAAAATCCAGAAAAATGCTTAAAATATCCTAAAAAATCTATAAATAAAGAGACTCTTTACTGCAGAATTTTATAATGAACGGTTTATTAGATATTGAATTAAAACATTAACATTGAAGCCTACGGGATTCGCCTGAATAAACCTGCCGAATTAAACCACCGAATGGCAGGGCATTTCGGGAACCTTTCACTGCTGGTTTGTGTTCTCTGAATAGACGAAGCAGTGCTTTTTTATGGGGATTCACTGCCCTCGAACAGGCACCGAACAGGCACCGTATGTGCAGGCAATTCGCCAGGATTTGGCGAATTGCCTGCTCTCTGGATAGCCGAATGCCCAAGAAAGGTAACGGACGCTGATTTTCAGTGTTCGGTTACCTTTCTCCAGCCATTCGGATCTCTTTGGATAACCCTGTAAGTCTATATTATATCTCTAATACAAACCAACTCCTAAAATACAAACAGTTTCAAGATAGAAATACATTTAACCCGTTAACCCTTAGGTGCCCACTTATGCCCATTGTCCTTGAGAATTGGCTTTGCCACATTGGTCCGCGATCCTTTGGCAGGAAGACACAAAGGTAGAGGGAGCTTTGGTTACATGATATATATACACAGATATACTGTAGTATTCAATAACAAATGGGGAGGCCTGCTAAATCGAATTTACTTCATATAACACTGCAGCCCCAACCCTCCCAGTTAGTTACAAATTATCTGTCATTTAAATTACAACTGCAATTATTTATGAAGCGAGAACATATATCATAGCGCTGTACAATGGTTAGGACAAATGAAAACATAAATTTAAGAAATAGGTTTGATACACAAAAAGATAAACATGAAAAAGTAGATACACTAAAAGGTAAACATGGAAAAGTAGGACCAGATACTTTTCAATAAATGTAAAGAGATTTAAAAACAACAGACTCAGAGGAAGATAAAGATGGACAAGCCACCTATATATGTATTCTTCTTTGATTATGTTTTCATTTATTAAAAAGACTCATTAATTTCCATTTAGCTTTTAAAATGTATAAAAATCTATAAAACCTTGTTTAACCCTAAAAATAAAATGTACCTTTTTTTTCAACCTTATAGCACACTTAATTTTCTTTTTTCTACAACATGCGTGTGACTGATGTTCATTAATGCTGGGTAAGATGATATCGGTCCAAAACTTCTTCAAAGCAGACCTGATACATGAATACACAAAGCTTTAATTCTTAGTACCGGATTCAGCCGGGTGGCTTCCCTCTACATTGCACAAGAGCATAGCCCTGTGATTGCCCACAGAACAGGGCTGTGCAATTGCACATTTATATCCGTGGAATTTCCTGCTTGTTTTTCCACTAAAGACTTAGACGTCAAAGGAATCTATTCATAGTCCCTTGACTTCCAGGTTGCCAGAAAAAGCAGCTAGAAATCCTACAAAATTCACAGAAGCAAATAATAAATATACAGCTGAACTTTCAACTTTCTCCTCTTTGATGCTCCTGGTTGAAGCATTCCCAGAAATCCCATTATAAAAGCTAAAGCAACACAGTGTTCCAGTAACACCTATTTTTAAAAGTCTTATCATTTTGCGCAACCCCATCTAATCTCCTCCATAGAAAACTGATTAGTTAAGACATTGAATACAAAAAGTGACCTCCGCCACCATATGCGGGCATCAGGTCAAGCAGGAACTCTTGGGAACGCAGATTCCCTACAGTTACAGTTACAAGCATTTATAAAGCACCAACAGATTACTTAGTGCTGTACAATGGGAGAGACACAAAAACGAATATACATACACGTTACACACACCCTGAACAGTAGGAGGAAGAGACCCTGCTCGAGAGCTTACAATCTTAGAAGAGAGGGTTGAGACAGTAGGTAGGTGAGGGTACCTGGAGTATGTGAAGTGGCGTGGCAGCGAGGCACATATGGGCTGATTGGGTAGATGGAACAAGAGATGTACAATGGAGTGAGCTGATAGGTTTCTCTAAAGTAATGTGGTATCAGAGACTTCTTGAAGGACCCATCTTATCTTTATATATACCGGTAAGTATTAATATCAAATTTGAGTTTGGGGCAGTGGGTTAACTCCGATGTCTCAATGCTTAACCCCTTCACTACTGAGATCAAGATATCTCGGGCTTCAAAAGGCACCATCTGGTGCACGATATCGAGATATCTCAATCTGCAGTTTAGCAGCCCATATGCAAATTAATTCTGTTTCTGGTACCAGCTGATGAAGCCGTTTGATGCGGCGAAACGCGTACTGGAGACCTGTTTGTGGTTCTACCTTTTTACTTATGTTTTAATAAATATACTTTTTTAAGACCACGTCTTTGGATCCTTGGTGTTTTTTTGGATTTATCTGATGCATGAAAAATCCATATGCGTTTGTCTTTGAGCTATGGAAGCTGAAAATTGGCAGAAAAGATTTGTATCCATGTTGCCAGAATTTCACACTAGGAGAGCACTGCTTGCGCTTTTCTGTCTTCCATATTGCATATATGTACACTGTGGCGAAAATAAATCATCGCAATGAGGTGCAGGTTACCTGAGAAGGGAAGGAAGAAAAACAACCCAGAGGCCCAGATCCACTCAGAGCCAGTGGTGGGGCTCTTTATTTGTGAGTGGAATACCTTTATTGCTCAAGCGTCACCAGTTGCATACGATATACTGCACAATTATGTTTTATGTATCCGTTTCTCTTTATATATACATCCACTAATGGGCTACTGATCCATGAGAGACATCCGAGCCCCGAATGCAATTAATTTTGCGCTGATCAGATATGTATTGTATATGTCTATGTGTTAATTGATTTTAGGTGAAACCACTGAGTGATTTCTTAGTCAGCTTTGAGGTTCTGTTGGTGGTGCGTGTTGTGTGGCGCTGTATCTTATTTTTTATAATAAAACCCAAATCAGTCTGTAGTTCTTGTTTTTACTGAATTAATCTCTGTTAACCCACTTTTTAAAAAAAATAATTATTGTGTAGAAAGTATCTACCTCACAGTATCACAAGCACGGTATATACAGTACAAGAAAGGTAATGAAATAAGTATGAGTGTGCAACAATAGAAACCAAATATACATCAACATAATAGATTAGGGGGGTGGTGGATGCCAAAAAACCCATGTAACTTAATATATAGAAAGAAAACATTAAGTGAGGAGTCATCAAAAGAGACCAACTGCAATGAGAGAACACCTGACCAACGTGTCCCTCCTATACCACCATGGAGAAGTAGGTCTCGGCCTTATGACTGTGGAGAAACAGGATCAACCTCACCACCAACCTCACTCACCACCAAAACACCAAACAATATGTAAGCACCTACCTCACAATATATATTCCTTATAGATTGTAAATTCCCTCAGGAACAGGGCACTCCAATCACACTGTATCATCATTTTTAAGCTTTGTTTATTGTTCTAATGTATCATTCCC
This sequence comes from Leptobrachium leishanense, assembly GCA_009667805.1. Classification (NCBI taxonomy): domain Eukaryota; kingdom Metazoa; phylum Chordata; class Amphibia; order Anura; family Megophryidae; genus Leptobrachium; species Leptobrachium leishanense. Next base: position 343,074,850 of record CM019065.1, on the reverse strand, counting down.
CTGCTCATTTACCTTGCACAGTGCTGCGGAATATGCTGATACTAAAGGGGTTATTCAAAGAGAATCGAATTGGCCCTGAAATTGCACCGAACAGTTACATAGTTACATAGTTAGTTACATAGTTATATAGGCTGAAAAAAGACATGCGTCCATCGGGTTCAGCCTCTCCCACATAACCTACTGCTGTTGATCCAAAAGAAGGCAAAAAACCCAGTCTGAATGCTTGCCAATATGCAACATACTGGGAAAAAATTCCTTCTTGACCCCAGAATGGCAGTCAGATTTCTCCTTGGATCAAGAAGCTTTTACCCACATATTAAATATTATAACCCTTAATATTCTGTGTCTGCAGGAAGTCATCCAGTCGTTTTTTAAAAGTCTGTACAGACTCTGACCCAACCACCTCAACAGGCAGAGAATTCCACAGCTTTATTGTTCTCACCGTAAAATAACCCTTCCTATGCTTTAAGCTAAATTTTCTTTCTTCCAGTCTAAATGGATGACCCCTTGTCCTATGTATAGTCCTGTTAATGAATAGGTTATCAGACAATGGTTGATAATGGCCCCGTATATATTTATATAAGGTTATCAGATCCCCTCTAAGGCGCCTTTTCTCTAAACTAAACAGGTTTAAGCTTGTTAGTCTTTCCTCATAACTTAACCCTTCCATCCCCCTTATTAATTTAGTTGCCCGTCTCTGCACTTTTTCTAACGCTATAATATTTTTTTTTAAGACCGGTGCCCAAAATTGCACGGCATATTCAAGGTGCGGCCTGACCATTGATTTATACAGAGGCAAAATTATGTTTTCATCCCGTGAGTGAACTCCCCTTTTAATGCATGCCAATACTTTGCTGGCCTTGGCGGCTGCTGTTTGACATTGCACATTGTTACTTAGTTTGAAGTCTATGATTATTCCCAAATCCTTCTCCTGCTTGGATTTCCCTAACTCCGTACCATTTAGGGTATAAATTGCTTGTGTGTTCTTCACTCCAAAGTGCATAACTTTACATTTATCTAGATTAAATTTCATCTGCCATTTAAGTGCCCAGTCCCCCAATCTATCTAAATCCCTCTGCAGCGAAGTAACATCCTGCTCACATTGTATTACTTTTCCTAGCTTTGTGTCATCTGCAAACACTGATACATGACTTTCAATGCCTATCTCAAGGTCATTTATAAATAAATTGAATAGTATTGGTCCTATAACAGACCCCTGAGGGACACCACTTACCACTGGTGTCCATCTTGAAAATGTACCATTTATGACCACTCTCTGTACCCTATCTTTTAGCCAGTTTTCTATCCAAGAACAAGTATTTTCATCTAGACCATTTTTTCTTAATTTAAATAGTAACCTTTTGTGTGGAACTGTGTCGAAAGCTTTGGCAAAATCTAAGTAAATCACATCCACTGCGACCCCCTGATCTATACTTCTACTTACTTCCTCATAGAACGTAATTAGGTTAGTCTGACATGATCTGTGTTTCATGAAACCATGCTGATTTTTGCCAATTACATTATACCTCCCAATAAATTCCTGAATACTATCCCTTAGTAACCCCTCAAATACTTTCCCAGCCACAGATGTTAAGCTCACAGGTCTATAATTCCCAGGCACAAATTTTAAACCTTTCTTAAATATAGGGACCACGTCAGCTTTTCTCCAATCCTCTGGTACTATTCCTGAAAGAAAAGAATCTTGAAAGATTAAGAACAGAGGTTTACATATTTCAACACATAGCTCTCTTAGTACTCGCGGGTGAATTCCATCTGGCCCTGGGGCTTTATTAACATTCACATTGTTTAATTTGTGTAAAACCTTGTCCTGAGTCAACCAGTCACTTTGTATTAGTAAGTTTTTATTAATGAATTTCCTGTCTCCTGTTATAGGTTTCTCTTTGATAAATACTGAAGAAAAATAATCATTTAAAATTTCTGCTTTATCCTGATCTTCAGTTAACAATAACCCTGACTCAGATTTTAGTGAACCTACATTTTCACTCTTGGGTTTTTTAGAATTTATGTACCTAAAGAATCTTTTAGGGTTGGTCTTGCTCTCTTTGGCTATTTCTTTTTCATTTTCTAGTTTAGCCCATCTAATCGCATTTTTACATGCTTTTTTGGCTGCCCTATATGCTTTATAGGATGCCTCAGATTTATCAAATTTAAAAGCTTTAAATGCCTTCTTTTTATTTTTCATTTCCTTAGTTACCTTCCTACTAAGCCACATTGGTTTCAGTCTGTTTCTTTTATATAAATGAATTTCCTTGTACAGTGCAATTTTGTCGTCACAATTTGGCTATTCAAAAACTGGCAATTCGCCAAGTATTGGCGAATTGCCTGCGAAATACGGTGATCTTTGGCAGCAGGGAAATCCGGCTGGGTGGAGTAGAGGTAATGTCACCGCTCTGCATGGAGAGAGCCTGTGGCGTCATGGGTTCGATCCCAGCGAGCAACCTCTCCAGTAAGTGTCCTTGGGCAAGACACCTAACGGTACATACTCGCCACCCAGGACATACCTGAAAACGAGAGAAATCTCAATGTATCCTTCCTGGTAAAATCCTTTCACAAAAAAAATAAAAATAAAAAATCCCCATAGAGAAGTAATGGTTAACCTATTCAGAGAACACCAAACAGCACCGAAATGTCTGTGAAATGCCCTGATGTTTGGTGGTTTCATTCGGCAGGTTTAATCCCATAGGTTTCACTGTAAAAAATGTTCCCGTTTTTAAACAGTTTATTCTTTTAATCTGCAGCAAATTTATTTATTTATTAGGATTATTTAGACATTTTTCAGCAAATTTTATTTTAAATAGTGGGTTTTGTTCTGTAACAGACCTTTTTATTATTATTCATAGGACCTTATATGTAATTTTCAGGCATTTTCGTTCAGTATCTTTTTGCAAACAGCTTTTAAAAGTTGTGTTTGTTTAACCCCGTTAGCTGGCTTTTTCAAGTGGCAGGTCAGCTCTCTGTTCGGTGGATCATTGGCTTTTTCTGGATGCGTTCAGCAGTTTTGCTGTATATCGTTGTGTGCGTTTGGCTTTTTTCACTGTTTTTTTGGATCACTCAGATTTTTTTTCTTTGCGATAAATTGGTGGTGCTGAGGCGGTTTTTCAGATGCGGTTGGCGGCTTTTACCTGCACTATGGGGACCCAACCATGAACTGAATTATTTTTTTTTGGAGAAAGGATTTTACCAGGAAGGATACATTGACATTTCTCTTGTTTTCAAGTATGTCCTGGGTGGCAATTATGTACTGTTAGGTGTCTTGCCCAAGGACACTTAATGGAGAGGTTGCTCGCTGGGATCAAACCCATGACTCCACAGGCTCTCTCCATGCAGAGCAGTGATGTTACCCCTACTCCACCCAACCAGGGTCAGGGAATTTGATTCCCTGAAGTGCAGGGAACGAAAGAGTACCGAAAATCATGTGCCATTTCAGTGCTCTTTGAATAACCCTGTATATAAATAGAGTCATCAAGTCACCCTAAGCATCATCTTATCACGGAAGTATCACCTCTATATCTGGTGTGATCCAATGCTGCAATTTCCATGTTTCAGTAGACAGCTAATGCTGGGATCTGCAACAAAATCAAAGGTTTTTCATACAAGACTATTTAAGACTCGTAAGTGTATTTCTTCTGTCCAAAAAAGCTATATACGTATATTACCAAACTTAAAAAGTCAAAGATTAAAGTTAGCCTCAAATGTAATGGTTAAGTAACTGTATCTCACCATTGCAGTGAGTCTTCCAGGTTTTAGATTAAAGTCTGATGTTAGTAGATAGGCACCAGCCAGTGTATTTTGTAGCCATGGTCATGTAGAGAGCAGAGGCTACTTGACAAATAGAGTGCATGTCTTTGGTAGTTTGGCCTCAGTTTCAGTCCAACCACAATACGCTTTAGAATCCCAGAGAAGTAAAAAAAGGGCACATCTTGGGTCACTGGTGCATAGGTTTTCCATCGGTAACAATGGTAATAAAATAACAAATAATTATATCCTTACTAGCTGTCGCTTGCCAAAAAAACTGGGAATGAGAAGTTGATGACCAGAAAGAAAGACAACGGATGTCAATATAGGCACGGTTGTGCCACGAGGGCCCATGGCTTGAGCCATGGTGCGCCCTTTATACTGGGTGTTGTTAAGCCCTTTAGGCAGGTTTGTTGCTGGCAACATGATGCAGAACACAGCACACAGAATATACACAGATGCTGGACACAAAAGACAGAATTAGGATACACATACAAGAGGAAACCCTGTACTGGGGTAAGGTCCTTATAGTGGCCTTCTAAATCTATGCAGGATACAGGACAAGGAATAAACACCACAATAACAACAGGGAAAGGCAAGAGACAACAATATGAAATGCCCAGCCACAAGCACAGAACCCTAAACTAGAATGAGGTCCTTAAGCTGGCCTCTAACAGACTATAATATGCTGCTGGACAAATACACAAAGACAATAAAACAGGACACCCAGAATATAAACAGGAATAATCAAGAGTGTAGTCTGGGAAAGCAGAAGGTCTAGATGCCAAGGAAGTGTGGTAGCCGTATGCCAGGGATCAAGAACCAAGAGAGCAGGTCAGACAAGCCAAGGTCAGTACACAGGAATACAATATACAGAGTACAGGGAGCAGACAAGAGAATCGTCAAAACCACACAGAAGTCATACACAGAATAACAGAATAGCAGACAGGGATAATCCAAAAGAGTAGTTATATAACAGACCAAGATCATCCACAGGGAAACAGAACAGAATAACTAAATAGCAAACACTCACTCAACAATGATACATCCAGGAGCAGCGAGCTGATTCACTGCTGGCCATATTTAAGGGACCAGGGCAGGTCATGTGACCACAGGCCAGATCAGCCACAGGGAATACAAGGGTCGGAAAGCCTGGACTGGCTAGCCCAGAACACCACAAGATCTGGTCTGGATCGCTCTCACCAGCAGGGGGCCTGGCTGAAATGTGGAAACTTGACAGGTTGGGATTCTGGGTTGGTGATTGCTCCTTGCTACAGGGGAAGGAGGTAACCCTATAAACATGGTGGAGTATTTACTTATTTATAAAGTATTTTACCAGAAAGGATACATTGAGATTTCTCTCATTTTAAAATATGTCCTGGGTTCAAGAACATTGAATTAAGAGAAAGGTATCTGACATTAAGGTGAGAGGCAGTTGTATTAGGAGCATACAAATGAGATCCCAATTATTGAATAAAACTAAAGTTAACAATAAACAAAATTTTATTCTAGACCATTAAAAGGGCCAAAACGTTGGCCAATATACATCAAACAAATACAAGTACAGGACAAAATTCTAAGCACCCTCCTTTTCCCTTTTCTTATCATTTGCTTATATTTTTTGATGTATACAGGCCAACTACTTTTGGCCCTTTTAATGGCTTAGAATAAAGTATTGTTTATGTTAAAATTAGTCAATATTTGTATTCTCATTTGTGTACAGGTAGTACAACTACAGTCAGGTCCAGAAATATTGGGACATCGACACAATTCAAACATCTTTGGCTCTATACACCACCACTATAGAGTTGGAATGAAACAAACAAAATGTGCTTTAACTGCAGACTGTCAGCTTTAATTTGAGGGTATGTACATCCAACTCAGGTGAACGGTGTAGGACTTACAGCAGTTTGCAGATGTGCCTCCCTCTTGTTAAGGGACCAAAGGTAATGGGACAATTGGCTTCTCAGCTGTTCCATGGCCAGGTGTGTGATATTCCCTCAGTCATTACCCCAATTACAATGTGCAGATAAAAGGCCCAGAGTTCATTTCAAGTGTGCTATTTGCATTTGGAATCTGTTGCTGTCAACTCTCAAGATGAGATCCAAAGAGCTGTCACTATCATTGAAGCAAGCCATCATTAGGCTGAAGAAACAAAACAAACCCATCAGAGAGATAGCAAGAACATTAGGCATGGCCAAAACAACTGTTTGGAACATTCTCAAAAAGAAGGAACGTACTGGTGAGCTCAGCAACACCAAAAGACCCGGGAGACCACGGAAAACAACTGTGGTGGATGACCGAAGAATTCTTTCCCTGGTGAAGAAAACACCCTTCACAACAGTTGGCCAGATCAAGAACACTCTCCAGGAGGTAGGTGTATGTGTGTCAAAGTCAGCAATCAAGAGAAGACTTCACCAGAGTGAATACAGAGGGTTCACCACAAGATGTAAACCATTGGTGAGCCTCATAAACAGGAAGGCCAGATTAGAGTTTGCCAAACAACACCTAACAAAGCCTTCACAGTTCTGGAACAAGATCCTATGGACAGATGAGACCAAGATCAACTTGTACCAGAGTGATGGGAAGAGAAGAGTATGGAGAAAGAAAGGAACTGCTCATGATCCTAAGCATACCACCTCATCAGTGAAGCATGGTGGTGATAGTGTCATGGCGTGGGCATATATGGCTGCCAAGAACTGGTTCTCTTGTATTTATTGATGATGTGACTGCTGACAAAAGCAGCAGGGTGAATTCTGAAGTGTTTCGGGCAATATTATCTGCTCACATTCAGCCAAATGCTGCCGAACTCATTGGACGGCGCTTCACAGTGCAGATGGACAATGATCCAAAGCATACTGCAAAAGCAACCAATGAGTTTTGGAAGGGACAGAAGTGGAATGTTATGCAATGGCCAAGTCAATCACCTGACCTGAATTCCATTGAGCATGCATTTCACTTGCTGAAGACAAAACTGAAGGGAAAATGCCCCAAGAACAAGCAGGAACTGAAGACAGTTGCAGTAGAGGCCTGCAGAGCATCACCAGGGATGAAACCCAGCGTCCGGTGATGTCTATGCGTTAAAGACTTCAGGCTGTGATTGACTGCAAAGGATTTGCAACCACGGTTAAGAAGGGAAAGTTTGATTATGATTAATTATTCTGTCCATTACCTTTGGTCCCTTAACAAGGGGAGGCACATCTGCAAACTACTGTAAGTCCATACACCGTTCACCTGAGTGGATGTACATACCCTCAAATTAAAGCTGACAGCTGCAGGTAAAGACAATTGTGTTTGTTTCATTCCAACTCCCATTGTGGTGGTGTATAGAAGCCAAAGATGTTAGAATTGTGATCGATGTCCCAATATTTTGGACCTGACTGTATCTCTCACCCTAATTGTGGAGATATGTTCTCATACCCGACTAAATTGATAGCCAGCTTTATCCTATTGTGGGGTACAGCTCAAATGGGGGGTACCCTTCCCAGGATAAAGGTAGTCCCAATCGCAGGATTTCTTTACAATGTACAGCCCTCTGTACTTTTATTCAAGAGCTGCATACAGGTCAAGAAACAAAACAAAACAAAAAACCCTTGCCTGTCCGGCACTAACTAAACAGTTTAAGGTTTTCCCTCACTACCGTTTCAGACAACAAAGTGTATTCCAACCTTTCCTTTTTGCAGCCTGATCTCTGGTTCAGCTTTGCTCCCTCAGTAGCTGGTCTGAGTCCCAGGGTGGAGACTGAATGAACCTCACTTCCTGCTTTTATTTCCCTCTAGCAGCACCCATCAATCAATTAAGCCTCCCCAGGGAAAACTGCAAAACCCGGAGATTTGTGTGCCCCGAGCTGAACCCAAACTCCGGCCTGGAGTGCTAGTCCCAACAATATGACAAAACTCGAGGGGACACATACCGTCCCTCAAACACCACTCCTCTCCTCTCGTCACATATCCCCCCCTCTGCTCCAGCCCCCGCGGCTGAGCAAACGCAACAATAGGGTTGGGGGCCCGTGACAGCGCATCCGCGTTAGCCTGCAACCTCCCAGCCCTGTGTTCCACCGTGAACCGAAAGGCTTGTAAGGCCAAGAACCATCTCGTAACGCGGGAGTTTCTTTCCTTACTATTGCACATCCACTGCAACGGGCTGTGATCGGTGATGAGCCGGAACTGTCGGCCCAAAAGTAATACCTAAGAGCGTCCAGGGCCCATTTAATTGCTAAGCATTCCTTCTCAACGATCGCGTAGTTCTGCTCGTGCCTGTTGAGTTTCCTGCTTAGGTAGACCACCGGGTGTTCCTCCCCCTCCCGTACCTGGGATAAAACCGCCCCCAGACCCACGTTCGAAGCATCAGTCTGGACTACAAAAGTCCCCTGAAAAATCAGGGGCCACCAGCACGGGTTGTGTGCATAACGCCCGCTTCAAGTCTTTGAAGGCACTATCAGCCTCAGGGCTCCATCGTACCAACCCCGACTTCGTACCCTTTGTCAGGTCGGTCAATGGGGAGGCCATGGTGGCAAAATTTGGGACAAAGCGGCGGTAGTAGCCGGTGATCCCTAAAAAGGCCCGGACTTGCTTCTTATTCTGGGGCTGGGGCCATTTTTGAATAGCCTCCACCTTGTCGATTTGTGGCTTAACTAGCCCTCGTCCAATGACGTATCCCAAGTATTTGGCCTCTTCCGAGCCTATGGCACATTTCTTAGGGTTTGCCGTGAGACCTGCCTCCTTCAGCGAATCGACTACGGCCTGTACTCGTACCAAGTGCGTCTGCCAGTCAGGACTATGGATCACCACATCGTCTAGATACGCGGCGGCATACCGTCGGTGTGCCTTCAATAGCCTATCCATTAACCTTTGGAATGAAGCAGGGGCCCCGTGTAAGCCAAAGGGCATTCGCGTATATTGGAACGACCCATCCGGGGTGGAAAAGGCGGTCTTTTCTCTGGCCCGGTTTGTCAGGGGTATCTGCCAGTACCCCTTCGTCAAATCCAGGGTAGTTATGTATCGGGCCGTACCCAGTTGGTCGATAAGCTCATCCACCCGGGGCATAGGGTACGCATCAAATCTCGATACAGCGTTCAGTTTCCTAAAGTCATTGCAGAAACGGATACTCCCATCTGGTTTTGGCACCAGCACTATGGGGCTCGACCAGTCGCTATGGGACTCTTCAATTATACCCAAGGCTAACATTTTCCTAATTTCTGCCGAGACGGCCTCCCGCCTGGCTTCTGGGATCCTATAGGGTTTAACATTTATGCGAACCCCAGGTTCAACCACTATGTCATGGTGAACCACCGTGGTTAGTCCTGGTATCTCTGAAAAGAAATCGGTGTTTCCCCTCAAAAATTCCTTCACCTCATTGCGTTGAGCCACCGACAATGTGTCGGCGATAGGAACCTCAGGTGTGGGGCGAGCCATGGGTTTTGAAGTAGCTGGGGTGCTCAGCAGGGCCTCCCGGTCCTTCCACAGCTTCAGGAGATTTATATGGTAGATTTGTTCTGTTTTCCTTCTACCGGGTTGGAGGACTTTATAGTTTACTTCACTTTTTTTTTCGCTATCTCATAAGGGCCTTGCCACTTTGCTAGGAATTTGCTCTCAGCCGTTGGGACCAACACTAAGACCTTATCCCCGGGGTTGAAACTACGCATTTTCGCCCCCCGATTATACACCCTCCTCTGGGCTTCCTGGGCTTGCTCCATATGTTCCCTCACCAGGGGCATAACGGCGGCAATCCTGTCCTGCATCATGGACACATGTTCAATGACAGTCTTAAAAGGGGTGGTCTGACCCTCCCACGTCTCCTTGGCAATATCTAGGAGTCCTCTGGGATGCCTGCCATATACGAGCTCAAAGGGGGAGTAGCCCGTAGAGGCCTGGGGCACCTCTCGGATGGCAAACATGAGATACGGGAGTAAGAAGTCCCAGTTCCTCCCATCTTTGTCCACGACTTTTTTTAACATATTTTTTAGGGTTTTATTGAACCTCTCCACTAGCCCGTCGGTTTGGGGGTGGTATACAGATGTGCGCAGATGGGAGATTTTAAACAACCTACACAACTCCTTGGTCACCTTCGACATAAAAGGGGTACCCTGGTCCGTTAGTATCTCTTTCGGAATGCCTACCCGGCTAAACACTTGGACCAGTTCTTTGGCTATGGTTTTGGCCGAGGTGTTGCGTAGTGGAATCGCTTCCGGATATCGCGTGGCATAATCCATTATCACGAGGATATATTGGTGACCCCGGGCAGACTTCACCACCGGACCCACCAGGTCCATGCCAACCCTCTCAAAGGGAACCTCTATGATAGGCAACGGCACCAGCGGGCTACGAAAATGGGGCGCGGGCGCGGATTGTTGACACTCCGGGAGGACTCACAATAATTCTTTATATCTGCATGCAGACCCGGCCAGAAGAACCTCCGGCATATTCTTTCTTTGGTCTTTTCTACCCCTAGGTGTCCCCCCAGTACGTGCCCATGAGCAAGATCTAGCACCAACTTGCGGTATGGTTGAGGCACCAGTAGCTGTTCCACCACATCCTCCCCTTGTCTCACGACCTGGTACAACAAGTCTTTCCTTTGTGCCATGTGTGGAAAAGCTAGCCTCATATCTGGGTCAACGGGTTTATCGTCTATAACCTTTATATTCTCCCGGGCTCTGGCCAAGGTGGGGTCCTTCACCTGTTCGCTAAGAAAATCGTCCCTTCTGACTTCTAAATCAGGCACGTCAACCGATCCGTTCACCCCCCCAGGGCCCGGTTCTTCTTCCTGCTCCCCAGCCATGACAGAGAAAGGAAAAGGTACACTATCCCCCTTTGGGACCCCCACAATGCCCTCTTCCGTATCCGGTTCAAACGGTTCGGGGTTAAGATTCGTGACAGGGTCCACACTATCTATTCGGAGGTTTTTCTCTTCCCATAAACTCCAAAACCGTGGAAAGTTCCTCCCGACTAACACCTCATATGGCAGGGAAGGTACCACCCCACAGACTGTGTCACAATCCCCCAGGACGTACCAATGTCTACCATGGCTGTCTGGTAGTCGCGGGTATCCCCATGGACACAGACCACACCTATGGTACTCGGGTGATACTTGATGGGGTCAACAAACTCGGGTCGGACTAAGGTCACTACGCTCCCGAATCTAACAGGGCGGTAACCGCCTTCCCATCTACGGACATCTTACACATCTGTCTCTCAATATGCTCCTTGTGTGCAGCAGTGCATGTGAATTGAGCGAAGAAGGATAGCGTTTCGGCCTCCCGGCATTATCACATTGCATTGGTTCGTCCATAACCGGACAGTGAGCAGCAACGTGTCCCATTTCACGACAGCGAAAACACTTTACGGTGTCGAGTCCCGAGGGTGTCCTCAAGAACTTTCCTGACCGATTCGGCCCGATCTTCAGACCCAAGCCTGGGGTTTCTTCCTCCCGACTAAAGGTCTTCTTAGACTCTCCCATGTCCTTAGGGCCGCCGACGAACTTGCCAAGTCTTTTAGGCATACCGCCTTGTGGTGCCGTGGAATGTTCCAGTGCTGAGTTACTTTGTAAGTTTGTGGCCGTGGTGTACCGCTCCACCATGTCTACAAGCTGGGTGGCAGTTTTTGGGTTCCCGTAGCCGACCCATTTCCTCAGGGGGCCGGAAGCGCCCGCAAATACTGGTCCATCACTACTCGTTCTACGATCTCCAGTGGGGTCAAGGTCTCTGGCTGTAGCCACTTTCTGGTAAGGTGTACGAGGTCAAACATCTGTGACCTTGGGGCTTTATCCGCTACATAGCGCCATTGGTGCACGCGCTGGGCGTGAACAGCCGTCGTTACTCCCAGTCTTGCTAGGATCTCCGCTTTCAGGGTGTCGTATTTCCGGGCCGCTTCTGGCTCCAGATCGAAGTAGGCCTTCTCGTTCGGCGGTTCTTTCGAAAGTAGTGAGGTAGGCCTCCACGTCATCCGTCGTAGTCATCTTCTGAAGGAACTGGTTGGCACTCTTTACTTTGGGCACCACCGGCTCGGAGACCGCACGTTTTGTCTTAGTTCTATGAGGCCCTTGGCCAACTCCTGGAGTACCTCCGGTCTTCCCGCTGGTTCGCTCTGTCCGTTTGTTGGGCGGCTTGCTGAACCTCCAGCATCTGGCGGAGGAGATCCCGGTCAGCCTGCATCTGTCGGTTGGTCTCCTGTTGGGCCGCTGTGGCCTGTACCAGGGCTTTCACTACGTCGTCCATATCGTCACTTGTCATGTACTCCGGGCGTTGCCCGCATTCTCCACCATATGTGGGGTACAGCTCAAATGGGGGTACCCTTCCAGGATAAAGGTAGTCCCAATCGCAGGATTTCTTTACAATGTACAGCCCTCTGTACTTTTATTCAAGAGCTGCATACAGGTCAAGAAACAAAAAAAAACAAAAACCCTTGCCTGTCCGGCACTAACTAAACAGTTAAGGTTTTCCCTCACTACCGTTTCAGACAACAAAGTGTATTCCTTTTTTGCAGCCTGATCTCTGGTTCAGCTTGGCTCCCTCAGTAGCTGGTCTGAGTCCCAGGGTGGAGACCTGAATGAACCTCACTTCCTGCTTTTATTTCCCTCTAGCAGCACCCATCAATCAATTAATCCTCCCCAGGGAAAACTGCAAAACCCGGAGATTTGTGTGCCCCGAGCTGAACCCAAACTCCGGCCTGGAGTGCTAGTCCCAACAATATGACAAAACTCGAGGGGACACATACCGTCCCTCAAACACCACTCCTCTCCTCTCGTCACACCTGGTTTCAGGGAAACATAATACAGGGTCATAAAAGCCCTCTTCAAGCTTTAAAGAGGGTTTATATTGCGTTAGGGCACTGAATGCAAAAAAGTATTGAGCGGCGAAAGGGTTAAGCACGTAGATATGTTTTATATCTCCAAAATCAGTTAATTTGTAACTTTCACTTGCATTTTAAAACATCATGTGATAATCTTTGACTCAGAACAATATCCAATGGCACTTAGCAGGCTGATTGTCCGGTACTTTCCTGATTCTAATGGAATGCTCTTTATCGTATACATGACACTTCAATCACTTTTGTTATTACTTGTATTCTTGTACTTGTATTACTTGTATACTTTTGTTATTACTTGTATTCATTGGCGTGACAGGTATCTGGACTCAAACCCATTATTCCGCACTTAAACAATCCTTCACTTTTTCTAGAGTTACAATTGACAATATATTACTAAAGGGACTATTTAATGAACTCCAAGACGGAAGGGGGTTATGCATATTGTTTGTACTTTGTATTTTATTTTGATATTAAGCCCTTGAGAAAGTCCAAGTGATGAAACGCGTCGGGCGTTTTAATCATTTTTAATTGTGGTAATAAATTCTTCTATAGGATTAACACTCTCCTGAATTCATTTTTGCAGTGAAAACTCTAGGATGATTCCTGAGGGCAACTGAACATCGGGACGAGATGGTGATATCCATCTATCCTGTGAGTGATATGTATTACACCCAGTGATTTAATTTTCAAAAGCCACAATTCTGTGTTCCTTTGTTTTAGAATCTTTGGAACTCCCAAATTTCTTACACAATCTGAATAAATTACTAAAATGATACACTTGAATGCATATTGTAATTTATGTTCCACATTTCCTGCTGGTAATATTTGTGTGTTTAAATAGGGAGGCACCCACATGTTTACCTTTCTAATTGTGATTCCTTTCTCCTACTGGGAAAATAAAGCACGTTAAACATATACTTGGCCCTGTCCCATAGGTCCTTGTGAAGGCATCTCCCTGAGGGCTGTTATGAATCCTGTTTTAACATCCTCGTGTAGCTTTGTTTTGGTAAGTTGATCTGGCTGTGGGTGCGTGTAACTTGTTGACTCTCTAGGTCAGTGTTTCCCAAACCTGTCCTCAGGACCGTCCGCCGCGCCAGGTTTGACAGATATGTGAAGCACAGCACAGGTGATATGATTTGCTGCTCAGTGATTGCAGGATTCAGTCTGCATTTCCTCCAAGGTGATCTGCAAAATCTGGCCTGGTTGAGGGTCCCGAGGACAGGTTTGGGAAACACTGCCCTAGGTTCTATGAAGATTCTCAATGATTTTGGGACGATGATTCAATGAATTCATCGAATGGAAATAAAGTAAACTGGAAATCAATATTTTCATGTGATATAAATAACTAATAACTAATAACCAATAAGTGGACATATAACTAATTCTTAGTGGGGATTTATCCATAGCGGGGATTTATATAAGTTCCAAAAAGAAAGAAGAATCATTGTGAAGATTCCCCTGTTAACTACAATGACTGATTTGTTTATTGAATGTTTCTCAATAGTTGCTGTTTATGAATTGTTAGCATAAAGCTGGCAGGTTACAAGAATTAGGTAGAGCTTTTTCCAGGTTCATGACTCCTCCACAACAGCAAGCAGAACTTTTTTCTTCTATCTAACTCCTTGTCCTTTTTATGGCCTAGCTCAAAGGTGCAGTGAACCTAAGGACCCACAATGGACATGCATGAAAGTGGAGTACTAGCAATTCCCACTTGTAAATACAAACAGTCTGTTGGATGTTATAAAATGGGAATATTATGAAGGGAATAGTGGTAGGGTGGTAGGATGGGACATTCAGCATCTTATAATAACATCTTTTACTACCAAAACATTTTCCATAAAAACGCTGTCACGAAGCAGTGGTTTTAGGAAATCACTTTTCATTAGTATACAATAAGAAATCACTGGGAATATTCTCAATGTATTTTTTTAACTGTAGAAGCCCTATTTGACAGACGGACATCGCCATCTGCTGCCCAAGGGCTACTGCAGCTGGAGCTCCTAGCTGAATCATATGGGGACTTTTTGTTTTAGGCAGAGCGCCAGTTGATCAAACTGTATTAACACCTCTGCTGTCGTGCCTGGAGTGCTAAACGTTTGGGGCAAATTCTGGAGCCCATTTGCAAATGAGGTTGTCTGCAATAAAGGCAATTCCTTTGTATTTCTTCAGAAATAGACCAAATCGAGTATACTCGATATTGGGGTACCAGCAGGTGCTTTGAAGCTCAGATATACTCAATCTACCTAGTGAAGAGTTAAAGTGCAAATGTGTTATATTTTGATATTATTTTTTATAGTTTTATCTTAAATCATATGTTACCCACAACATATGAGAATCCATTGCATGTTTATATATCTTAATCTAGATTCAGAATATAAGATTTATTAAACAGAACATTTCCTTTTTGAAATGTATACAGATTATTTGCTAGCTATTACATATTCTTACATCAAAATATCAGCTAGATAAGAACCATCCTGCACAACATAACCTGCAAACAATGCTACGTTTGTGGGGTTTTGACTTGTATATGTTATCTATACACTGACGATTTGCTTGATGTTCTATTCTTGACATTAATGTCAAGATTCTGAGAGCATACAATGAACTTCAAAGGTCATGTTTGGAATGGGACCCTTTATCAATCACCTTAAAATACAGCTACAGTTTAGGTTTATCACAGTATAGTTATTAATTGTGTGGCTTAATTATTATTTTATCCAACGTAAAATCAAACTGATTATCTGCTACTTTGTTGCTTCTCGTTATTATTACTGGGTTTCTACTTCTTAAAAACTAGCTAATGATTAACAACTCCTTCGACAAAATCAGGAGAAATTTGGTAGCTTGTTTCATTTAGTTAGGCAAAGCACACACTGATTTGCATCTCGGAATGCAGGGTTTAATATTTAATCTTCATGAGAAAGTGTTATGGGGAGAATGTGTTGTGACATGCAATATGCGGAGTATAGAACCTGTGATACTTTTGAAGTGGTCTGGAGTGGAACTGTGGCCTGTAATAGAGTTTTTAATTAAATTATGGTAAACCCATAATATTTTCTATTACTAGCGTTACATGTGGTATTTTCAGCCACAGGGCTTTCAGTGCGTATAA
This sequence comes from Leptobrachium leishanense, assembly GCA_009667805.1. NCBI lineage: Eukaryota > Metazoa > Chordata > Amphibia > Anura > Megophryidae > Leptobrachium > Leptobrachium leishanense. The sequence goes on along the minus strand of CM019065.1, from coordinate 343,059,175 downwards.
CACACAACAATATTATAATGAAGCTGAAACTTTAGGCCAAGGATCTCAATCCCTGGCCCCCCAGATGTTTATTGCCTACAATTTCCAGAATACTTTAGATGCTCTAGATGGCCAGAGAATCATGGGAGGTGTAGTTCAGAAACATCTGGGGGGGGGAGATTGATATCTCTGAGGCACTGTGACCTCTCAATGTAATCTCAGGGATTATTAATATCTGGGTAAAAGCTACTTGATCCAAGGACAAATCTGACGCCATCTGGGGTCAAGAAGGATTTTCTCCCAGTATGCTGCATATCAGGGCCGCCATCAGGGCATTACGCCCAATACTGCCGTAAGGGGCCCGGGCCCGGTGGGGGCCCGGGCCGCTGGGCCTGGGGGAGGAATCCCGGGCCCCCAACGGCAGCGGCGTCGCCCTTTAACAGCTCCGGTATCGGACTCGATGAGTCCGAATCCGGAGCTGTGTCCCTGCTGCTGCTGCAGGAGCCGGAAGGAGACTGAGACACTGTGTCTCCTCCGGCTCCTGGCAGCTTCACTTCCTGGCTGGGCGGGGCCAAGCAGCGTGTGAGGGGGCCTCCCAAGCACGTTGCTTTGGCTCCGCCCCTCCACTCAGTGAAGCTGCGCGCTGGAGCTGGAGGGACCGGGAAGAAGACCAGAAGAAAAGAAGAGAAGAAGATTGAAGAAAAGGTGAAGAAAAGAAGAGCTGAAGACAGAAGAAAAGAGATAGAAGACAGCGAGTGGTGAGCCAGGGCCCAGACCCTAAGACCCAGGGCCCAGACCCCTAGGCCCAAACCCAGGACCCAGACCCCTAGGCTCAGACCCAGGGCCCAGACCCCCTAGGCCCAAACCCTAAGGCCCAGACCCAGGGCCCAGACCCCCTAGGCCCAAACCCAGGGCCCAGACCCTAGGGCCCAGACCCTAAGACCCAGGGCCCAGACCCCTAGGCCCAAACCCAGGCCCAGACCCAGGGCCCAGACCCCTAGGCCCAAACCCAGACCCAGACCCAGGGCCCAGACCCTAGGCCCAAACCCTGGGCCCAGACCCCAAGGCCCAGACCCCAGCCCAAATACAGACCCAGGGCCCAGACCCTAGGGTCCAGACCCCAGACCCAGGGCCCAGACACTAGGGCCCAGACCCCCTGGGCCCAGACCCCCAGGGCCCAGACCCAGGGCCCAGACCCTAGGCCCAAACCCAGGACCAAGGCCCAGACCCTGGGCCCAGACCCCCTAGGCCCAGACCCTAAGGCCCAGACCCAGGGCCCAGACCTCAGGGCCCAGACCCAGGGCCCAGACCCAGACCCTAAGGTCCAAACCCAGGGCCCAGACCCCTGGCCCAGACCCCTAGGCCCAAACCCAGGACCCAAGGCCCAGACCTGGGCCAGACCCCCTAGGCCCAAACCCTAAGGCCCAGACCCAGGGCCCAGACCCTAGGGTCCAGACACCATACCCAGGGCCCAGACCCCAAGTCCCAGACCCTAGGGCCCAGACCCCAAGGCCTAGACCCAGGGCCCAGACCCTAGGACCCAGACCCCAAGGCCCAGGGACCAGACCCAGAGACCAGGGCCCAGGCTAGACCCCAGGGCCCAGACCTCAGGGACCAGACCCCAAGGCCCAGTCCCAGGGCCCAGGCCCAGACCCAAAGGCCATCATACACAGCCCGTTTCTGTGAGATTTATTGCTGTGGATTCTGTGATATGTTCAGACACACCGCTCATTACTGTGAGTTTTATTGCTGTGGATACTGTGATAAGCTAATACACACTGCACATTACAGGGAGTTTTATTGCTGTGGTGCTATGTTATGTCCTTTTTTTTTGAAGGGGGAGAAAAGCTGTTAGAGGTTGAGGGGGGGGGCCCTGGGGGGGCCCATCGTGAGGTTTAGTAAGGGGCCCCATCATTTCTGATGGCTGCCCTGCTGCATATTGGCGAGCACTACACACTGGATTTTCTTTTGGGTCAACAGCAATAGGTGATACGTGAAAGGCTCAACTCGATGGACGCATGCCTTTTTCAGCCTATGTAACTATGTAACTATATCTGAGTGCCCCAGCACTCCCAAACCTACTGGGGAATCTCTAAGATCTAATTCAGCTCTCTCAGTGTGGGGAATTAGTCCCGCCTAGACTTTGAGGTTCTGAACTAAGCTTCCAAAGGATCGAGACTTTTGGGATTCTTTTCTTTTGCCAATGGCTCTTAATGTGCTCGCATTGGCTGGACACTTTCTCAAGCATCCAGCTTCCCTCTGTTCATTTGACAGCTGCAGCCCGGCAGGAAGCCGGTGGCTAATCATCTCTGACCAGCACTGAGGGAGCTCCATGCTGGATTCAGCGTGAGTTTTTAAACAGACTTAGGGCTAAATTACAATCTTTGCGCAATCGTTTACGCTGGTGCAAAAAAACATTAACGTGAGGGGTAAAACCATTTGCGCCAAATGCCGTATTAGATAGCGCAGCAAACGCGCGTAATCGTCTACCGCGGGTGAACCTGCGCGAACGATGCTCGAGCTTACTGTACATCGCGCGTCCTATACTTAACATTGTGAGCGCAAATGCGAATGTGCGATGGTACGCGGATGTTATTACAATCTATTTGTGGTAATTACCGCATAGCCTTTGCTCGCATAATTATAGCAACTCCTAAAAGCTGGTGATAATGGCAAATCTGAACAACCTGGCCGAAACCAAATACACCGGCCCAAAAAAAAAAATACAGCAAAGTATAGTTACACACTCTACACATACCAAACCAATAAAATGGAGAAGTTGTGTGTGCATTTATTATTGCTGCAGCATATATGCTCAGATTGACTTTGGCAGGCGCAAAAACTTAACGTGAGACAATTGTGGTTCTTAATTCTGATTAGATTATAAATTATAAATTTTTACATTCTAAACATCGTAGCTTCACATCTGGCTGAATCGCGTGAAAAAAGTGCGCACACTGATTTGTGCGCGCAACAGTACTGCGCGAGCAGTTAGGCGCGTTCTGTTTGCGCGCGTTATTGATCACCGGATGAAAATACGAGCGAGGATTGTAATTCCAGTGGTGATTTGCGAGTGTAAACGTTAAACGCTTGATGCAAAAATTAACACTTTTTGCGCAAACATTTGAAACCCTCCAATTTTAACCCAAGAGCTTCCCTTTAATGTCTTGGGAAATGTTTGGTTCAATATGCCTGTATATTTTTTTGAGAAAGGATTTTGCCAGGAAGGATACATTGAGATTTCTCTCATTTCAAGTATGTCCTGGGTGGCGAGTATGTACCGTTAGGTGTCTTGCCCACGGGCACTTACTGGAGAGGTTGCTCGCTGGGATCAAGCCCATGACTCCACAGGCTCTCTCCATGCAGAGCGGTGATGTTACCTCTACTCCACCCAGCCGGTAGGTGTTGACTGTGGGTCCTTTTTCATCAGTCACCAACAGGTCAGTCACTGCATGTGTATTTGATGAATGCACATGTATCCAGGTGGACTACAGGGATTTGGAAGTTGAAGATGGCACATCTGCTAGTAATGACTTGATGCCTTTTATATAAAAAAATACATATAAAAAATGGAATAATCCTTAACCAATTAATTAAGCGATTGTTTGGTGCTATTCTTGAGTGAATTTTGGGGTTCAATCAGTTTTTGTAACCCCTTAAGGACTTTTCAAACAAACAAACAAAGTGTAGTTCCTATTTCACAACCACAATACAGAAAGATTGTATGAAAAAGAATGTACAGCTGACGATATTTCAAATTTCCTTGTTTGGAAAGCCCTTTTGTAATGCAGATACTGGAAGGAATTGCTGCCATTTTCCGTTGACCTTCAGCAAACTTTGGGGAACCACTTGGTGACTGTTCCGCTTAACTCCAGTTTCTGTTTCGCAGTTACAATAAAAAGGATTTTTTCTAAAATCCCAATCTTGTTTATTTACTGTAAAAGGCAACATACTCCAGTTCTTTACTGTCACTTTCTGATATATAAGTTATGCATGTGGATATTTAGAAGCCATTAAAACAATATACACAAAAAATGCTGTTTTTTAGGGTTTTTCCTGATAAACAGGATTTTTTGTCTGTCTACGGATTTTGAAAATTTATTAACGATGATTTGCACGTTTTTTTTCTTTCATTGCTTGGCCATGCAATATAATACTGATGGGACTGATAAGACGTTGGCAGTCCGGTAAAATGGATTGCAGAACAGATGACAAAATAATGTATGCATAGACTTTATTGATCTGCCAGGAATTTTCAAAACACAGTTCAGCCTTTCTCTGGCGTAACATAAGAACGTTTCAAATAAACCACATGTGTATAAGAAGGGCACCAAAATATAGGAACGTACAATAGCCCCTTTGAGAAGCCAGGAGGGCTGATTCTCAGCATGACCTCTTGCCAGCTGTGTTTTGCTATATTTTATATAAATAGGCATTACAAACTTTTCTGGGATAAGCGAGAACTATGTAATAGGTTAACGTACTCAAAGCTGCTTTTGTATGTGCAAACAGAGGACAAAAGTGCACCGAGGGCTCTTAGGCAATTCCTATTAAGACAAATGTCAACATGATCCCTTTCAGATGTTCCGGGCATTGTGACTTGTACTATAATAGCAGAAAAATTAAGATATGAAAAATGCCTATTTTCACTTTTGAAATAAGGACTTTAGTGTAACTTTTCATCCTGGGTTAAGTCTGTCTGGGGTTTTTCGTACTGTTGCCCTTTGACATGTAATCACTCAGAAAGAGGGCAGCTGTGAGTCATCCATCCTTTCATCCATTGCAATATTGTTGCATGCTTCAACTGTTTTATCTCGAAGGGAATTTCTTTAGCTTTTCTTTGTTGGCCAAGGTTAGAAGTTTGCTCTAAAACTGGTTAGACATGCTATATTGATAGTACACGCCAGTGGAGCAGTTCAATAAACCAGAACATGTGAAGATGTTACCATCAAGATGTTCTATCAAATTTTTCCACTCTGCAAACAGAAAGAAGTAACAAGTAATCAGATTATCCACACAGGCACATACTGAACTCCAATTTCCCACTCTGCAACCAGAAAGGAGTAAAAAGGTATCCAGGATTCAACATGTTGCCCACCACAATAGTCCCTAATCTTGCAATTTTATTTTAAGTCTGCATTTATTCATTTCTGGCTGATTAGTTATTTTGGGATTTTCCCTCTCTTTTTGTTAGAATATTCTCTGCTTCTCCCTCCCCTTCTTCCAATGTCGTAAATACATCCAATACAACCAGACTGTTCTTGCTAAATCTCACTGTTTTACTTTCTCCATACAGCAACACACTCACAGATTGAACTCCATTTTTCCACTTTACAGTCCCACCCACCCTCCCACTCAGGCCCAGTCCTACATTTCAGCTTTCCTTTCCAGCTGTTTCCTCTTTTCTCTCTGATTATCCTTACTAAGCCTAAACTTCCAGTCCTTCTCATGAAATCCCGCTCTATTCTTTCTGGCCACCAGATCCACCTTCCCTCTGCTCCCATTTCTTTCACATTCCTCTGTTCCTTAGATTGTAATGTTTGGCTGAGCACTTGTATAATGTGCTGTATTAGCAGGACACGTATCCTACGGACATGGCCGTCTCTTTCTCATGTATCATTATTATATCTCATGTCTGTGCTCCTCCATTGTAAAGCCCTACAGAATCTGCTGGTGCTATAAATAACTGTAACTGAGTTGAAATGGTGGTTGAAATGGTGAATTTGAGTATATCGAACTGAAATGTTCAGTTCTCTTGTCAGTTCTCTTTATTGAATGTCCCTGTGTGTGTTTGCCAATTCGCATGGCTCCTGGACTCTAAAACCTGGGTGAAGAATGTTTCAGATGGGTGTGAATATGGCTAAGTGATGGTCTTAGATTAGGAGAGCTTTACTGTGCCAGGAACCAGCACTCTCTTTTAACAAGTCTGCTCCCTGTGGTGCCCTGTGGATCTAGTCTAAATATTTATATGTTACTTATCTCTTGGTCGGTTGATAAAATTCTTCCTAGTCTATAATGGATGAGGAAATATAACACCTGATGGAAATTACTTTACAGTGCATTTATATCAGATTTAATATGTGCAACAAATAAACGGGAAGGAAAAACATTTTTGCAAGCCGTTGGCTGTTTTTAATGTGTTTTTGGCCTCTAATTTCAAGATTCCAATAAAAATGTCAAATCGTCCATAGTTTCCACACAATTTTGATGTTTTGTTACCAGGTATTGATTTCTGCTACCTTCAGTGTTTCGCAAAATTCGGATATTCTTTTATTTTGAACTCTGTGTTTCATATCAGCAAAGTATTTTGTGTGTCTATTAGATGACATTCACCTTTCTCTTTCTCTTTTTAGGATCCTGAAACGCCAGACTCTTGTTGTGTTCTGTGTACTGTATTCCATTGTGACACATGGCTGTGGATGTGTCAGCAGTCCAGATAACCTACTTGTCTGTTTCTTGTACATAAATTTAATCAGAATCGGCCACATAATGGATTTTTTTGCACTGATTTCATGCAGTCTCTTAATACAACATAACAATTTCAAAGCGCTGCGGAATATGCTGGCGCTTTATAAATAAAGAATAATAATAATAATAAAAGCCATCTGTGAAAAAACTGTCCACGCATCTGAGATAATTTTTTGCTGTCTTCATCCCAAATTTATACCATGCATTTTGAGGAAAAAAAAGCTTTTATGACCCTCAGATTTGCGGCCTCTGTTATGTGTTAGTTTTAATAGAGGCTGCTGAATAATTAGCGTTATACCTTGTACTGTAAGTGGGCACTATAGGCCTTCCTCTGACGGAAGTAATACAGTGGAATTTGTCTGGTATATCAGTTATCGAAATGCGAAATATATTCATGAGCATACCAACATACCACAAAATATACTACATTCAAATATTTGTATCTCCCAAGAGAGCTGTCTGAGCCTTTATTAATCAAAATATATACAGGGTTATTCAAAGAGAATCGAAAAGTCACCACACGTTCGGTGACTTTTCGTTCTCTTCAATTTGGTGCGATTTGGCGATCCCATTTCGGCGACCCTGCGGTGCATTCAGCAAGCACCACAGGGTTGACATAATGCAGGGAAAAGTAGCCGCAAACATAGAAACATAGAAAAATGTCAGCAGATAAGAACCTTTAAGCCCATCTAGTCTGCCCAATTACATGGATACTTTACCTGGATTTATCTTTTGTTTAGGATAGCCTTATGCCTATCCCATGCTTGCTTAAATTCAATCACTGTTTTGGCCTCTACCACTTCAACTGGAAGACTGTTCCATGTATCCACCACCCTCTCAGTAAAATAATGCTTCCTGATGTTACTTTTAAACCTTTGCCCCTCTAATCTAAGACTATGTCCTCTTGTTTTGCTACTTTGTTTCCGTTTAAATATACTCCCTTCCTCTACCTTGTGGATTCCCTTTACGTATTTAAATGTTTCTATCATATCTCCTCTGTCTCGTCTTTTTTCCAAGCTGTACATGTTAAGATCATTAAGGCTTTCCTGGTAACTTTTCTCCTTCAAGCCGTACACCATTTTAGCAGCCCTTCTCTGAACTCTCTCTAAGATGTCTATATCCTTCTGGAGATACGGTCTCCAGTACTGCACACAGTACTCCAAGTGAGGTCTCACCAGTGCTCTGTACAGTGGCATGAGCACTTCCCTTTTCTACTGCTAATACCTCTCCCTACACAACCAAGCATTCTGCCAGCATTTCCTGCTGCTCTATTACATTGACTACTTACCTTTAGATCCTCTGAAATAATAACCCCTAAATCCATTTCCTCAGATGTTGAGGTTAGGACTGTATCAAATATTCTATATTCAGCCCTTGGGTTTTTACGTCCCAGGTGCATTATCTTGCACTTATCCACATTAAAACTCAATTGCCACAGCTCCGACCATTTTTTTAGTTTACCTAAATCATTTGTCATTTGGCAAACCCGCCGGAAGCTCACCGCAAAACGAGGGCGGACGCACAACGAAACCCACAAAAACATCTGGATTAACCTGCCGAAGACGCCAGAGAAACCCGAGCCGGAGCCGATCACAGCGCAGAGCAGCCACCGGAAAAGCCCGATACCGCAGACGAAGGAGGTGAAGAAAAAAAACAATACGCTTGAATGTTTGAAAAGTGAAACGCTGTTTGCAAACAAACTACTTATATGTAAATTTCAGACATTTCCGCTAAGATCCAACGAATGATAATAAAAAGGGCGGTTACAGAAAAAAGAAAAAACGTTTAAAAAAAAAACAGAAAAAAAATCCAGAAAAATGCCTAAAAGGTCCTAAAAAAGTCTAAAAATAAAGAGACTTTTTGCTGCAGAATATTATAATGAACGGTTTATTAGATATTGAATTAAAACGGAAACATTTTTAACATTGAAGCCTATGTTATTCACCTGAATAAACCTGCCGAATTAAACCACCGAATGGCAGGGCAATTTGGGGACCTTTCACTGCTGGGTTTTTCTCTCTGAATAGCCGAAGCATTGCTTCTCTATGGTGATTCACTGCCCTCGAACAGGCACCGAACAGGCAGCATATGTGCAGGCAATTCACCAGGATTTGGCGAATTGCATGCACTCTGGATAGCCGAATGGCCAGGAAAGGTAACCGTACGCTGAATTTCAGCATTCGGTTACCTTTCTGAATTGAGTTTTAATGTGGATAAGTGCAAGATAATGCACCTGGGACGTAAAAACCCAAGGGCTGAATATAGAATATTTGATACAGTCCTAACCTCAACATCTGAGGAAAAGGATTTAGGGGTTATTATTTCAGAGGATCTAAAGGTAAGTAGTCAATGTAACAGAGCAGCAGGAAATGCTAGCAGAATGATTCCCCTCGGTGCGGGGCGGCCCCTCGGTGCGGGCGGATATCCTCGATGTAAGTCCACCCTCCGGGACCCAGGCGGGCATGATAGACGTCATTGCGCCAGCACGATGACATCTATTACAGGCACCCCCCACCAGTGCGGGGAAGGTGCCTGAAGGGGAGGGGAGAGGTCCTTTGGACCTCTCTCCCTCCCCATCCGTGCGGGGTACAAGCTAAAGGCAGGCACCATTTGGAAGGGCACAGCCTGCCCTTCCAAGCGCCGGCTGTCTTTAACCCCTAGGGGGCTGGATCGCGATATGGCGCCAACAGGCGCCATATCGTGGTCCTCTCCCGGAGCTTCCGGGATATCCCTCTGATGACTGGCGTCATCGCGCTTAGTTCTGGAATTAACCCTTAGCTGCCACTTATGGTGGAGATAGGGGGTTCATTGGAACCCCCTATCTCCAGATCCGTAGCAGCTAGGGGTTAATATTTGGTATCGTTGGAACGGCCATGACCATGTAAAATGTAATAAAAATAAAAATAAAATAAAATTTAAAAAATAAAAAAATAGAAAATTTAAAAAAATTAAATAACTGTTTTTTTGTTTTAATGCAGCAATATTGTTCTCATTTCAATTATAATGTGAACAATGATGCTGCAATAAAGATTTTGCTAAAAAACACGTAATTTCCCCACAAAAAAATGTAGCGACTCCCCATTTCTAATTTTTTTAACAAGCACACCCCATAGAAAATATAACTGCAAAGACTCGCATGATAAAATGTGAAAAAAACCACTTTACACAATGTAGATGTTTGAAAATTCTATTTTTATTGCATTTTTTGTTATAATATTCAGGCAGGACATGACGAATACATATAATAATGATATATTATGAATCTGCCGAGTCTGCTGGAAATAACAATATATAATATGTCTGGGTTGTATAATAAAATGTGACTTAAAATCGCGTTTAAACATGATGATCGAAACCGGTAAAAATGAGCTCAAGAGGTGTGAAAGGGCTCAGCAGCAAAAGGGTTAAACATTAACAGCTCAACCTCGGGAGACGGTAAATGACACCAGCAGCAAAAGCAGACTCCACCGCTGGTATCATCTCCTGGAGTCCATAGGAAAATCCATGGAGAGCCACTTGAGCCTGACACGTGATCTTGTGAGTGGCCACCAGAAGGCCACTGGAGCAGTATTATTCTCTGTTTCCTTCAATCTATGAACAGAGAAGGCAGCAGTTTGCCCTTTGTTCTTCATCATGGGTGTGTATATTTTGGATTTAGTGCTATTTTGTTTCCCCATTGATAAGTGATTTTGCCGGTGAAAAATCGCTTAACACCAGATTTTGTCAGCCAGTATTTTTTTTCCAGAAAAATTATAATGTCTTCCATGGAAAACAGAGCAATTTACAAATCAAATACATACAGGAAAATGATAAATGTGACATTTACAAGGACACACGATCTCCCCCTGAGATTTGAGGAAATTCTATTTTACTAAAAACACTACAAGGGTTTCTACACATTAAAAACAAAAATAAATATGGAATAATCTGCATAATATGGTTGTTTCATGATACTCCTGATTCCTTTAAAATTGTTCAAGGTTTTCTGACAATACAAGCTGCAGGGGGCAAAAATACCTTTATTACTAGTTTCGAAGGAGAACGCTGATTTCCACATCTGATTACCATTATGGCATCATGTAGGATTTTTTTCCCCATTTTGGGGTACATTTGGTAATTGCTTCAGGATGTTTTGTTTGTTTACTTTATTTTAATAGTAGGACAGGGATTGGTAAAAAGTTGAACTTTATGAAATTGAGTCTTTTTTTTCCATCTACTGATACTTACTGGAAATTTACACCCCCGCTTAAAATTAACTTAAATGAAAGTATACTGGATGTATTTGGTCCCTTTGGTCTAATAATGCTAACAGGAGGCTTTTTTTCCACATAGAACTTTGTAATACTAGAATATCAAATGCGTGCAACCAGACATCTCTGGTTTTAAAGGGTCACTCTATGCACCCTGACCACTTTAGTCTATTATGTGTCCGGGAGTATAACAGAGCTGCAAAGCAATACAACTCTGAGCAATGAGTCTCTAAGCTATAATAAATGTTCTAAACCCGCTTGATGTAAATAAGATACTTTCCTTCTTCCCTAAACTACATTTTTATTTACGCAAATACTGCTGATAGGTCATATATGTATATTTGTCTTAATACCATGTTTTAGTTCATGTTTATTTAATGTTGGAGGGGGGGAGGAGAGCAGAATTTTGAGCATCAAGCCTAAATACACCCCCGCTTCATCCAATAGCTAATGGACATACTGGAGCCAATGGCTCTGCACCAAAACAAGCAATGCTGAACTGGCAACATCACAATATTCAAGTTAACAGATTAAGTTTGCTGTTTGTCATTATAGAATAAGATCACATGATATTAATTAAACATGTCAATTGTGAAAAATATTAGTTCTTTTATAACCATTTCAGAAATTAGGGTTACTTTTAAGATTAATGTTACTTTTATAGCTAGATTTAGGTTTAGGGTTATTTTTAGGGTTAGAGTTATTTTAAGGGTTAGTGATCAGGTTAGGTTTAGGGTTACTTTATGACTAGGGTTTGGGTTAGGATTAGGGTTGCTTTTATTGTAAGGGTTACTTTTAGGGTTCGGGTTACTATTACTGCTTGTTTTATGATTACAGTTAAGGTTTTACTGTTTGTTTTATGACCAGGGCTAGCGTTACTCATAGGCCGGGGTCAGACGAGCATTTTTGAGAGCGGAGGAACGTCTGTGAGAGTGGACGTTCCTTCCACTCTGACGCTCGTCTGGCCACCTCGCCGAGTGCAGTTAGTGCGCTCAGCGCTGCAAGGCTCGATCCTCCTATGAAGGATTGAACTTTGCAGCCCTGTTGAACGTGCATCTAGCGATACGACATGGAGGCTTTTAGCACGTCCGCTTGTAGCACGCGCAATTCTAGCACGCTACAGTGTGTGGCGGCCCTATTGAAGCATCACAACGCTGCGACAGATGCCAGGAGGCACGTCAGTATGGACGCACATAGTGTGCTCGTCTGACGACGGCCTTAGGACTTGGGTTAGGGTCAGGGCTTACGTTTAGGGTTAGGGTTACCATTCCTGTTTGTTTTATGATTATTAGGGTTAGTGTTTCTAGTTCTGATTGTTTTATCATTAGGGTTAGGGTTATAATGGCCATTAATAAGAAACCAAACCTCTAATTGTGTTTAGTTTCACACGGTATAATTGGAGTAAGCGCAGATGACATTATTTTCTTTGTTATGTTCTACACATGTTGTTGGGCTGGATGCATTTGGTGGTTGCAGCCAACCCTTCGGGGAATAGGCGCGACCCCACCCCTCCTGCACTATGTATGTTTCAATGTACTTTCAGCCAGGTCATCCCTGCAGCAAGACTCCGCTCCGTGTCTTTGTTTTGATCCCAAAGTGGATTTTGTTTCTGGGGGAGCATAAATAAAGGCCCACCAGTCTACCTCATGTTTGACAAGCAGCACGAGCAGGTATGGTTTGCTATGTAGCAGCCTGTGGTTTCATTTTGGTTAGGACTCGCCCTTATAGAGGTGCCGTGACGTTGGCGGGCGAGCTAGTCTTATAATGGCCATTAATAAGAAACCAAACCTATAATTGTGTTTAGTTTCACACGGTATAATTGGAGTAAGCGCAGATGACATTTTTTTCTTTGTTATGTTCTACACATGTTGTTGGGCTGGATGCATTTGGTGGTTGCAGCCAACCCTTCGGGGAATAGGCGCGACCCCACCCCTCCTGCACTATATTAGGGTTACTGATTTCTCCTTTTATGATTAGGGTTAAGGTTATGTGTACTGTTAGGGTTAATATTTCCGTTTGTTTTATGATTAGAGTTAAGCTTACGTTTAGGGCTAGGTTTAGGGTTTCTTTCAGCGTTAGGATTACCATTTCTGTTTGTTTTACAGTTTAGAAATTCACATTGCATAGTGAATGTAATTGTTTTCAGTATCTTGAATCAATCAGGTTATTTTAGATTATTATTTTGGATCGAATCATAAATTTATATCATAAGCAATTGGGTTTTGTCGACTAAGCATTTTGATGCTTCTGAAGAGCCGAAATTGAAGCTATTCAGACGAATTTGTATTCGCTTCGAATCAAATTGCACAAATCTAATATTAATTTATGTGTATTTCCTGCAATTTATTAGGGTCCTAAATGTAAAAGTGACACATAGCTCTGTATGTGTTTGTGCTGGAAAAAGATTCTTGGACCAAAATGTAATTCGGCGCATGATGCCAAGAATACTTGTGCAAGGCCTGTCTGCCAGAGCTAGCTCACTGCAATATAAAAAGAAAGGTCTCACGCAAAGACCCAGATATATAACTGCAGAGAAATATGAAGGTCATACTTTCCAGAATAACATTCTCACACATTATGCCGTGTTTGACAATATTAACAGCAAATTATCTCGGCTTCCTCTGCTATCATTTTGCTGTTTTGGCTGGCACCATATTTATCCACGTCCTGGTAGTCTGGGCTTTTTCAATCTCTCCCTCTCACATGCGCGTCATGTAATAGTGTATAAGTGCTGACCTACTTAGCGGCACTGCTCTATATCTGTCGGTTTGTTCTGTCTGCATGACGGAACATATGGCGTGCAAAGGGGGGCTCCAGCAGATGCTTTTAATTCTCTCTGCACATGTTGCGAAAGATCTTGAAAGATAAGAGGCGGAATATACGTTCAAAGGATTTAGTAGCTATAAGATGTTTAATTTTATTTCAATATCATCTGAACCAAGAAGATCTGTAAGGAGATGTATTTCACAATTTGCTGACGTCTGACAATAAAACAAGTATGTACTACGTGTACGAGTGCATATGTATGTGATAATCTGTGTAAGTGGGGGCGGGAAGCAGGTCTTTACAAGTAAAAACTCTTTTGTAAAACTGAGGATTTTAGACGCTCCATCAAGATAAGGACCCTCTGTGGAGGACTGAAAAATGACCTCATAAAGTCACATGTGTATGTAACAGTCCTTCCAAGTCACATGGTCCAGCTGTGTGACACACGTATTTTCTTCAGACCTTTCTTGGCTGTCCACTGGTTTTGCAAGGCCCGAGGGAACGTTCACCTCGAGCACCTGCTCAACGGTGCATATATGATCGAAAGTAAGCACAATAAATGAAAAATCCTGCACATGGAAAAATGGGTGAACATCCGAAAAAACAGGACTCCCCCACTGTCCCACTAAATAGTAACAGACACAAAAGAAAAAGGATGGTGCAAAAGCAAAACAACAACCGTCAAAATTTTAAAAAAATATATAATGGGTTACTCAGAGAGCCGACCTGGCCCCGAAATGGCACCGAACAGGGAATTTCTGACGTACGGTGACATTTCGGGGCCATTCGGCTATTTAGAAAGCAGGCAGTTTGCCAAATTTTGGCGATATGCCAGCAAGAGAAGCAAAGGTTAATCTATTCAGAGAACACCGAGCAGCATTGAAAATTTGCCGAAGTGCCCTGCTGTTCGGTGGTTTCATTCGGCAGGTTTATTCAGGCGAACCCCATAGGCTTCAATGTTAAAAATATTCCCGTTTTCATACAATATCTAATAAACCGTTTATTATTTTAATCTACAGTAAAAAGTCTCTTTATTTATTGATTTCTTTAGGATCTTTTAGGCATTTTTTGGGATTCTTTCAGCAAAATTCTTTACCGGCGACATTTCGGTGCTCTCTGAATAACCCCCATTATCTTTATTCAAGATACAAAATATAAAGTCATCAAGAAAACCATATGTCTCTAAACAGACTCAGTGGACATGTGTAATAAACTCATCAGATATGGATACAATGAGAAAAGCATGTCAAAATGATCAAACTTCCATAGGCACTGAAGTAATCATATATATGTCGTACAATAATACATATATCCACCTCTATAGTCAAGAAAGAGAAACCATAAGGAGCAACAAGAGAAACAAATAGGGTAACACAAACCACCAAAAATAAGCCTCATGAGGTACCTGACGTTTTGGCGTTAATATGTCTTCATCAAGGGATACAAAGGATACCCACTGTATTTATGTACGCTATTGGCTGATAGGTAAAGCAGCTGGCCACCCCACCATGTATGCCACTTTGACATGTCCCATTTCTGAATGTGGTCATGATGGCTATGCCACAAATCAGATCAAGGTCACCCCCTTGTCAGCTTCGCCCCTTCCTCCCAAACTGAGTCCTGCCTAAATTTGTCAGTTGTGATGTTATGAGGTAAAATAATTTCCGATTCATCATTCGCCACAGGGTCCCCGAAGTGCAGGGAACAAGCCGCCGAATTGATCGTAAAAACCGCTGCAAAACCGCCTAATCTATCGTAAAAAACGCTGTACGCATCAGGGGTCAAGTTGAGGGGAAAAGCGTGAAAACTCAGGTCCTCTTCTATTTTTGCAGAAGGAACTGAGTTCCCATAGGTCCCGTACACTATAAAGCTTGTATCTTTCTTTGTTAAGTCACGATAAATTTAGGATTTATCATATATTTGTTCTAAAAAACACATTTATACTTTAATGTAACACATTTGAACATGTGTTTGTGTTAAGTGCCAGATGATAATTGCTAACCGGGTGACAGAATTCTTGGTTCCCGCATCTCTTTTTTTTTAGGACTTGACCCTTGTTCCCATTGGTTATTATAAAACACTGTGGCAACCGCTGATGCTATATAAATCATGAGAATAATAGTAAATAATAATAATAATAATTGTATATGCCAATAATTAGACCCTTCAAATCTCTTAAAAAGAGAAGATGGATAAATGCAACTAAAACTCTTGCTGCCATTGAACAAAAAAAATGTCTGTCAACCATGGGTTAACCTGTTCCTGACCCGAAAGAAACAAAACAAATGCAACATCCTGCATCCTACACTGCTTCAATTAAAAGAAAAGGGAACAGTATGTACTGTATGTATATTTAAAATGTATGCGATACACAGGAATTATAAAACAAACAAACAAGCAAATAACAAAAAAATAAATAAGTCAAACAATCGCTTTGTATATATACCACCTTTTATGAAAATAACAAAAAACCCAGACTGGTAAATGCCGTGTTTTCACGCTTCCGCTGTGCTCTGACGTCAAGATAAGAAATGGAAAGCTGAGCACTTTAGATGTTCCTTTTTAGGTTATAAACATTGGGGTTTCTGCTAGATGTAAGATAACCAGGTATCTGGTACAGGATGTCTCCAAACAGATGATTAGCTAGAAAAAAAAACCTTCAAAAAATAAATCAGACTTTGTAAAAAAGAAAATGTTTTTACATGTGCATACAGCATACACACACAGGAAATACAGATGTTTTGATGTACTTTTTCTTTCTTTTGACAGGTGCTGCTTATAAATAGCAGTAGGCAAATGGAACTTTCAGTTCCCCAACATCGATTGACATCTCTAAAGCTTTACATTACCATACATTTTATGTTTCATGTTGAAAATGCATATTTGTAATTTAATATGAAAGCTCTAATTGTATAGGCAAATCATCGACATTCAGTCAATGGAGTGAGGTGTGGCAGAGCCTCACCTGACAACCGCCATCAGGGGAGTGCAGGGGTCCCTTGGAGCCTCTCATGTACGGTGGTGGTCTTGTAGTAGGGCACCTTCATTGGGCACAGACACTTAACGCTCCCTCGCTCCCTTAGCAAAGACGTGTTGATGTAAGGCAGCATACGCTCTGACTTTATACTGAATGTTATGCCAGCTAGCGTGATCTTGGCCCGAAGGACTATACTGCTCAACCACTTTAACACCAGGAATACATAATGGCTGCCTGTCAGGGCCCAGTTGCTGCCCCCCACTAGACCACCAGAGATATGAGATGTTTGCTTCCCAGCTCTGGACCCCAGGTATTAAGGAATTTAGCCCGCCTCCCTGCAACAAAGGTAACTGGCGAAGGCGCAACTAGAAACCTCAGGGCCCAGGTGCTGGGACCATGACGCCCCCCACCCTAATAAAAACATTTTTTGTCCCCCCTCCTGTCAACATGCATTTGTCCCCTCCAGGTCCACAATGTTGACTCCAGACAATCAGTGTCCCATTTCTTTCAGTCCCATTTCCACTATGACCTTTTCAGTCCATCCTATATTTTATGTAATGTGCACTATGTTTGTATCTCACAGAGCTCAACAGCAATAAATCTCCCAGTAATGTGCTTTGTGTGTGAGCGTATCACAGAGCTTCACAGCAATAAAACTCACAGTAATGTGCGATGTGTATGAGCGTATAATAGAGCACCACAGCTATTAATCGCACAGTAATATGCAGTGTGTATCAGTGTAAATCATAGAGTTCCACAGCAACAAAACTCACAGTAATAAGTGGTGTGTATGAATGTTTCACAGAGCTCCAAAGTAAAACTCACACATAAGTATAAAATAAATTTAAAAAAAATTATATATATAAAATATAGGCAAGCCCACTGGCCCAGGTAGGAGTGTGGGCCCCCCGGACTCGAGGGCTTGGTTGCGGTGGCACCCTCTGCAGCCCTGCTAGTTATGCCCCTGGTAACTGGGGGAAGGGACCAATATGTATACTTTTTGTTATAATATTAGTTATAATCCTTTTGTTTGGGGGTTGGAGATATATGTCTCACCAGCCATTCACCTCACTGCACTCCACTGATGCACACCTGTTTCATAACATTCGAATTTCTAGATGACTAAATTCGAAAAGAAACACCTCAAGGTTTGTTCCACCAGCTAAGGAATATGAACACTTACTCTACTTATTGGTACCCCTGATTCCCAGATTTGCGGTGGATATATACAACATATTTAATAAAACTTGGCTAATGGCATTGAAGAGGAGAGATGTCTGAATCCTAGAAATGCTTTTAAATGCCCCTGCACTCCGGATAACACCTCATTTTCCCCAAACATTGGAGAAGATGTCCTTATTTAATGGAAGGCCCAGTAAGAAATGCATAAGCAAACCTTCTTAACTCTATCAGCTGCCGGATAGTATGCTGTCAGTATCAAGAGCTCAGAGGAGAACAGCAGCAAGCCTCTCAAAAATACATCCCATCCAGGAATGTGAGCAGATAACTGGAACTGAGAGATAAATCCACAGCTTGAAATTTGACCAGAGATTAGCTTTACTGCCACACATTCCCAGGACCAAATATTCCCAAAGTTATGCATTCTGGCACGGCTCCGCCGAATTCTGAATTCAATCGATGAAATGTGAACGTACTAATTGGTGCTTCACCCACTTTCCTTGCCTGATTACAACTTACAAGTGGCTCATTTTGAGAATCTCTTCAAGCCCTGACAAGTCAGGTTTTTCCAGTCGTGACTTGATACACATTAAAAAGGACTTTAATAAAGCATTTGTTCAAAACAGTTGGTAGATAATGTCACTGAATGTTCATGAAGGGTAATTGGAGGATTACTATTATTAAAACGCTGAGGCCAAGCTTATTTATAAACTCCTCAATTATATTTGCACATAGTGCAGGGTAATAAACTTGTAATTCTGGTTCTTGTGAGTATTAATTAACCCTCAATTAAACTCAACAAGAACAATCTAAATCTATAGGAAATTAAGCAGCTGCAACTCTTTAGCAATTAATCTAAATGAAATTCCAAAACGAATGTTGAGAGTTATTACCTTATCACTGTTTTCACATTTCTTAGGGGCTTATTTATCGAGGGCACAGGTGTTTAGCAAAGTTGCAAACACTGGCGAGAATTACTTTTGTTGCAACGGTGACAAATGCTGGTATTTCACATAAGGGAAATCCAAAGAGCCGCAGGAGAAGCCTCACTGAGAAGCTTCTCTTGCCACTGTTTGGATTTCCCTTTTGGAATTTGTCACCATTGTGACAACAGTGTATAAGAGGAATAGAATCAGTGCTACATGAATCACGTTGTGACGGAGATCAATACTCGGATCTGATTATCTCCTTTAATGTCGTTCCCTTGCAGGGTATCCCTTCTCCCACTGGAGATCTTCTGTGCTTTCCTCAGTCCTTAGTCAAAGCTTAAGGGCGGATAAAATAAAAAGGTAATTATAGCATTCCGCAAGAAAAGTGAGACAGATTTGTGGCAACAACATGAACCAAAAATATACAGTGCAAGGAGGGGTCATGAGAGCAATGGAAGATGTCACCCTGGTGCACGCTCCTAATCTTTCTTTCCATCTCATGTAACCATGACCCTACCATATCTCAAACCAAAGTAAAATATGAACAATAGAACATATTGAAATCAAAAGGTGGGCTACGTTTTGTCTTTAAAGGACACTTCCCATCAGTCACATCCAAAAGGCAACAGGAGCCACAACTGGATATAGAACATAATGTATAAAATATAATAATGAATGCAGTCACATTTGAAAGATGAATTCAGCGAAAAATAGCACATGATATACATAATATAGTCAGATAGGGAAGAGAATCAAATGTGCATGGTCCATCCAATTTATAAAAAGACCACTGACTTCTGGAGAGAAAAGTCCTTTGGAGCAACTTTGTTTCCTTGAAACACTGTCCTTATAACAGTATAGTATTTTATATGCTGCATAACCATGTATTGTACTTTTTGTATCAGCTCTTTGTCTCTTTGAAAGCCACTTCCACCTTGATAATGAACTGTGGACTGTCATCCTCCCCTTATTGATTTATTTTATCCTTCAGACTATCTTCATTCAGGTGGTTCAATTCAAGCAGCATGGTGTCACTGATCCAAAGCTAAAATATGAGGATCCAAAAATAGAATAGAAGCGATGGCCAATGGTACAACTAACACTTGCACCAATTGTTAACCTTGGGCACTGCTTTCTATAGGGCTCTACACCCTGAGAAAATGCTGAGCACTCAGTCATGGACCAAAGGACCAACTGCTGGAGAAAAAGCTGCACTCTTCAATTGGAGTCAGATTAACATAACAGAAGTCACAAGAAGGCCAGCAGAGCAGATCAATGTCCTCCTGCTGGAAAGCCTTTGGCTGTTGCGCAATAGAGTGGCATCCAGGGCTTCCAGACAAGATGTTCCTTCAGAGGTATTCATGGGATGGATGGAATTTGGGAGTGGGGCCATGAATCTGGCCACATGTGTACATGCCATAATTGTGTGAGAGTCAGGGAAGCCTGAGAGTTTTGACTGAGGACCAAACACAGGAATCTGGGTTTGGATGACACACAAAGTGACCAAAGTGAGCTTCAGTGACCAAAGTGAGGTAATAGAGGATATAGATAGAAGAGAGGACAGGAGATGGATAGATGTTGTAAAGTCCAGCATTAATGTGTACCCAGTATGTCTAGTGGAAGGCAATAAACAGGTCCTCAGTGTGTTTGGTTCCAGTCAGAAAGGGAATCACATGTCATGGAGTGAAACAATAACACATATAACTGAAACCCTACTCCTCTCTGCAAAAAATTGTTTACCTGAGGGTCTGCTGAGATATGGGGCTGCACAGGAGTGCAGGAACCTCTTTTAAGTCTTATTGGGTAGCTGCTTCTGTCAGTCACAGTTTGAGAAAAACAGACAAGCGCCATCAGGGCTTCCTGTAAGGGGATACTGCGACACAGGATATCCTGCATTAAGGTTTCCTTATATTAGGTCTCTAAGGATTAAAAAGTCGAATTTGATGTTTTTTCAGCCAAACATAGCACCATATCAGTGTTGTCATCTTACTGATGCCAGTAAACCACACAATCAACACTGGGATTAAGGTTATGGTTACTATATGTACTGTACCTGTTTTAGATTTAGGACTACTATATAACCCCAAAAGTACCAAACTCTGCCATATCAATACAGGGGTATTCATGTTATAGAAAAGACAGAGCAAAGAGAGGAGGGGGAATTGTTATTTATGTTGAGGAGTCCGTAAAGTTCACCCCCTTACAGACTTCTAGCTCTCCTGTCACCTTTGCTCTTTTCCTCTCTGGTATAATTGAGATCCCATTCAGTAAATCAATCATTGTTGCTGGGTTCTATTGTCCACCGAGCTCTCCAGTGCACTCCCTCTCTGACATATCTCAAATCCTTAATAACCTACTTGCCCAAAACCAAAAAAGTGAACTGCTGGTCCTCGGCGATTTTAATACAGATTGGCTAAATCCTAAAAACAATTAACACTGCACACTGTTTAAAACTTTGCAGCTAACTCAATTAATCTCCTCCCCCACTCGCATTAATATGAAAAGCCCTAACCATACCTTGCTGGACTGGATTCTCTCCTCATCTCCTGATAGAATACAGGAGGCAGGCGTTCTTGCTAATAGCTTTAGTGACCATTGTCTAGTGTACTGCGTGCGTAAAATAAAGGCCTTGAAATCTTCCCCAAAGGTAATAACCACCAGGTCTTTCAAGAAATTTATTCTTGAATCCTTCCTAAGTGATCTCAAACAGCTCCCCTGGTACAGGCTAAACCTAATCCCAGACCTATACTGTGCAATTGAATACTTTCAGTCTGAGCTCCTGCAAGTCTGGAATTCCCATGCCCCGCTGTGAAAAGGGCGAGTAAAAGGGACCCATCTCCCCTGGGTTACAGCTGATTTTACACTAATGTATCAGCTTAGAGATTCACTATGGTCAAATTTCAAGAGTACTGGTTCCATGAACGATCACTACAAATACCAAAAATGCCGGAATGAATGCACAAAACAAACAAAAATGGCAAAAGCCCATTACTTCAATGAAAATCTAAACAATAACATATCAAACCCTAGAAACTTTTGGAGAACCATAAGTAACATACAAGCACCCCCAGTCCACTCCCAGCCAGCTGCTGTCAAAGTAAACAACCAAACCCTGCAACACCCCCTAGATGTAGCAAATGCCTTTAATGATTATTTTGTTGGATGCGCCACCACTTTGATTGCCAAGCTAGGAAATGACATGCAATCAGAGAGGCCTCATGCAGGTCAGGCCCCTCCAACTGTGCAAAGTCCCTGTATCAGACAGGAATTCATTTTTTGACCAGTGCCTGTCAGTGTAGTTACTAAACTTCTCCGTAAGCAAAAAATGAAATACCAGTCTGGACCTGATCAAATACCAGCAATGCTGCTGAAAATCAGTGCGCCAGCAATTGCAAATCCTGTCGCAACCCTAATAAATGAATCACTGGCGACTGGATACATACCCAAACTCTGGAAGACTGCGAGAGTGGTACCTATCCATAAAAGTGGTGACAGTACTTTGGTATCCAACTACCGTCCGATATCGTTGCTCCCTGTAGTTTCAAAAATCTTGGAAAAATGCGTCTACACAGAATTACGTGATTATTATCAATATTGGAACTA
This sequence comes from Leptobrachium leishanense, assembly GCA_009667805.1. Taxonomy (NCBI): domain Eukaryota; kingdom Metazoa; phylum Chordata; class Amphibia; order Anura; family Megophryidae; genus Leptobrachium; species Leptobrachium leishanense. The sequence continues at coordinate 343,037,024 of CM019065.1, read as the reverse complement.
CTTAACCCAGGATCAATCATGCTTTCGTCCAAATCACTCAACTACAACCGCCCTTTTAAAAGTCTGCAATGATATCCAAGCTGGGATGGAACAAGGAAACCTAACTGGAGCCATCTTCCTTGATTTTGCCAAGGCCTTTGACACGGTAGACCATGGCATCTTGTTAGAAAAACTTAAAAACTCTGGCATTGGTGATTGCACGCTAACCTGGTTTCAATCATATGTATCCGACCGATCACAATATGTGGAAATTTCTGGCAGCTCCTCCCTCCCGCTCCCAGTCACTTGCAGTGTACCCCAAGGCTCAGTACTAGGCCCCCTGCTATTCACAATATTCATAAATGATCTTCCCAACGTCTGCAAAGCCTCAACTGTACATATGTACGCCACTGTAATCTATACCAGCAAACCTAATCTCCCGCAGCTGGAGGCCGTGCTGCAAGAACAATTCACAGAGGTAGAAAAGTGGATCAAACACAACAAACTTTTTTAAAATACTGACAAAACGGTAATGATGCTCTTTGGAACAGCACCTAAACTACACAAATTGCAAAATCCCCATCTGTGTGTTGGGACGAAATCAAATGGCACGCTGACCATAGTCACTTCTCTCAAATATCTAGGTATGTGGTTGGACCCTAATCTATCCTTTGGCCACCACATCGAAAAACTTGCATCTAAACTTTACCCCAAACTAGGTGCCCTGTACAGAAACAAATCCTGCCTGAGCCCCGTGGTAAGAAAACAGATTGTACAACAAATGCTGTCTAAGAGCATTTCTGGGAAGCTGCCACCCTACATGAATAAACTGCTTCCTCCAGCAGCTCCCTCATCCTATAACCTCCGATCCAGGACCAGCACCTTACTTGCAATACCACAATACAAAAAGACAGTGGCTCGGTCCTCATTTTCCTACAGCGCACCACAATTATGGAATAACCTCCCAGACACCATCAAATCTTCCCCCAGTCTTAAGTCACTCAAGAGCTCCTTACTAACATACCTCGTTACAGAATGCACCTGTAAACATGTAACCTAGTGACTATATTTCCTACATATTTATTTTCTGTTAATCTGTATATTTGTGTTTTTTTTTTAATATCTTGCATTGTATTACTTTGTATTTCTGTAACTGTAACACTTCAATGTTCTTGAACCCAGGACATACTTGAAAACGAGAGAAATCTCACTGTATCCTTCCTGGTAAAATCCTTTATAAATAAATAAATAAATAAAATAAATATGTACTTCTTTTAGCGTTAAGGTTACTATATGTACTTGTTTTAGGGTTAGGGTTACTATATGTACTTCTTTTAGAGTTAGGGTTACAATATGTACTCATTTTAGGGTTACTATATGTACTTGTAGGGTTACTATGTGTGCTTGTTTTAGAGTTAGGGTTACTATATGTATTTTTTTAGGGTAAGGATTGCTATATGTTCTTGTTTTAGAGTTAGGGTTGCTATATGTACTTGCTTTACGGTTAGGATTACTATCCGGGTTATTCAGAGAGAGGTGAAAACCAGGAGAATTGCCAGGAGAATGAACAATCTAGACCAAATAGCCAATTTGGAAAGTGAGATAAAAAGGGAGAGTTTTTTTGGTTTGGCTATTTTGACCTAGAATTTTCACTTCTCCAGTCATTCTCCTGGTTTTCACCTCTCGCTGAAAAACCCTGTATATGTACTTCTTTTAGGCTAGGGTCAGACTAACGCAGTATTAACGTGCGTTTAGCCGCACTAAATCATGGCCGCGCTAGCAGCAAATTACGTCCAATGCCGGGCAGCAGAGGAAGAACGTCCGCACAAAAGTGCGGCCGCGCAACGCAAATGGCAAACGAACGCATTTTATCGAGAACGTCAAACCGCTAGTACTGACGTACAGAGTGCGCTGCGTCTGCTAGCGGGATGTGTGTGTGATTAGGAGACGTCAGACGCTGCTAATGTCCGGCCAACATCACGTCCAGACGCAAAAAGTGTTATATTGATGATCCGTACAAAATCACGAATGAAAATGCGCATCGTATGACCGCTATCGCGTATTCTGTGAAAAAATGCGTCCATTCGTTCGAACGCACTTTTTCACGGACAGCGCAAAAAATGCATTCGTCTGACCCTAGCCTTAGAGTTAGGGTTACTATATGTACTTCTTTTAGAGTTTGGGCTACTATATGTACATATTTTACTGTTAGGGTTACTATATGTACTTGTTTTAGGTTTAGGATTACTATATGTACATATTTTACTGTTAGGGTTACTATATGTACTTGTTTTAGGTTTAGGATTACTATATGTACTTGTTTTAGGTTTAGGATTACTATATGTACTTGTTTTACTGTTAGGGTTACTATATGTACTTGTTTTAGGTTTAGGATTACTATATTTAATTGTTTTAGAGTTAGCGTTACTATATGTACTTGTTTTAGGGTTAGGGTTACTATATGTACTTGTTTTAGTGTTAGGGTTACTATATGTTTTTGTTTTAAGATCACTGTATTTACTTGTTTTAAGATTACTATCAGGGTTATTCAAAGAGAATCGAAAAGCCACCGCACGTTCGGTGACTTTTCGTTCTCTACAATTCGGTACGATTTGGCGATCCCATTTCGGCCACCCTGCAGTGTATTCAGCAAGCACCACAGGGCCACCGAAATGCAGGGAAAAGTCGCCACAAACCCACCGAAAACTCACCACAAAACGAGGGCCACCGAAACCCGCAAAAACATCTAGCTTAACCCGTTAAAGACAACGGAGAAACCCGAGCAGGAGCAGATCACAGCGCAGCGCAGCTGCCGGAAAAAGGCAACACCGCAGACGAATGGAGTGAACAAATTAAAAAAACAGTTTGCTTGAATGTTTGAAAAGTGAAACGCTGTTTGCAAAGAAACTACTGAGCAAAAATGTCTGAAATTTACGTATAAGATCCAATGAATGATAATAAAAAGGGCTGTTACAGAAAAAATAAGGAAAGTTAAAAAAAATACAGAATTTTTTTTTAAAACAAAAAATCCCGAAAAATGCTTAAAATATCCTAAAAAATCTATAAATAAAGAGACTCTTTACTTCAGAATATTATAATCAATGGTTTATTAGATATTGAATTAAAGCGGGAATATTTTTAACATTGAAGCCTATGGGATTCGCCTGAATAAATTTGCCGAATTAAACCACCGAATGGCAGGGCAATTCTGCAACTTTTCACTGCTGTGTTTTGCTCTCTGAATAGCCGAAGCATTCCTTCTCTATGGGGATTCACTGCCCTCAAACAGGCACCGAACAGGCACCGTATATGAAGGCAATTCGCCAGGATTTGGTGAATTGTCTGCTCTCTGGATACCCGAATGGCCAAGAAAGGTAACGAACGTTGATTTTCAGCGTTTGGTTCCCTTTCGGCAGCCATTCGGATCTCTTTGAATAACCCTGTATATGTACTTGTTTTCGAGTTAGGGTTACTATATGTACTTGTTTTAGGGTTAGTGTTACTTTTAGGATTAGCGTTAACCCTATCCCCTGACCAACAGATTCTGTGCCATTTTTTTTCTTCATTTTTAAGCAATGGTTCTGCTTTTTTTGCACAAGCATCAAACCCTAAACCTAACAGTACCCCTAACCTTAAAATTAACAACAACCTAGATTTTGCAACTTAGTGGTGTCAGTAAAATGACGCCAGGGTGGTGACAAGTTTGACCAAAACGCAGCGCACTCGCGCTGTTTTTTCTTGTCAAATACAAGTTTTTTTTCCCTCAGGTCCTAAAATCAGGAAACATATTAAATATTGACTTTGTTACCATGTCATTTCCTGCAGAAACCACAAGGTGGTGCCATAATGATAGTAATCCATTTTTAAGTAGCTGCAGTTCAGCCTATTACCTGGCACTTTCCTATCATGCTAGGTACTCAGCAGCATCATACTAGTCCTTTTTCATATCTGACGACTATTTAGAAAGCAGGCTCCAATGTGAGTTGAGAAAGGAATAGTATCCCGTCTCCCCAGCGACTGCTAACGATATGGAAATGCTAGCAGAATGCTTGGTTGTGTAGGGAGAGGTATTAGCAGTAGGAAAAGGGAAGTGCTCATGCCACTGTACAGAGCACTGGTGAGACCTCACTTGGAGTACTGTGTGCAGTACTGGAGACCGTATCTCCAGAAGGATATAGACATCTTAGAGAGAGTTCAGAGAAGGACTACTAAAATGGTGTACAGCTTGAAGGAGAAAAGTTACCAAGAAAGGCTTAATGATCTTAACATGTACAGCTTGGAAAAAAGACGAGACAGAGGAGATATGATAGAAACATTTAAATACGTAAAGGGAATCCACAAGGTAGAGGAAGGGAGTATATTTAAAAGGAAACAAAATAGCAAAACAAGAGGACATAGTCTTAGATTAGAGGGGCAAAGGTTTAAAAGTAACATCAGGAAGCATTATTTTACTGAGAGGGTGGTGGATACATGGAACAGTCTTCCAGTTGAAGTGGTAGAGGCCAAAACAGTAATTGAATTTAAGCAAGCATGGGATAGGCATAAGGCTATCCTAAACAAAAGATAAATCCAGGTCAAGTATCCATGTAATTGGGCAGACTAGATGGGCCGAAAGGTTCTTATCTGCCGACATTTTTCTATGTTTCTATGTTTCTATGTTTCTATGGAGCTGAGGAGTAGGGATGAGCTGTTCGGTTCGATCAGTTCGGAGTTCAATTTGAACATCGGCAGTTCGAAAGTTCTCGAACTTCGAACTTTTTGGCGTGTTCGGTTCGAGTTCTAAAAAAAAAATTGAAAAAAGTATAAAAAATGCAGAAGTGTGGGTCTGTGATGGCGATGTTTCCATACATCCTACAAATCCGCCACTTCACAGGCAAGTTATGGGGACCTCCTAGGCACGATATTTGAAGGAGTTTTTCGTTTTTATTTTTAACCCTTATTTTATGGAAAACTCACTGTTCCTTTAACCCTTTCACTGCTGAGGCATTTCACTGCTGTGTGCTGAGCTAATTTTTACCGCTTTCGCTCATCATGTTTAAACGCGATTTGAAGCCACATTTTATTATACGACCCAGACATATTATATATCGTTCTTTCCGGCAGACTCGGCAGATTCATAATATATAATTTTTATATGTATATATCATGTTCTGCCTGTATATTATAACAAAAAATGCAATAAAACTTCAATTTTTAATCATCTGCAGCATGTAAAGTGTTTTTTTTCACCTTTTATCACATGAACATTTGCGGTTATATTTTCTATGGGGTGCGCTTGTACAAAAATTAGAAATGGGGACTTATTAAATTTTTTGGGGGGAGTTATGTGATTTTTAGCAAACGCACACCATAGAAAAAAATCATTAGTGCAGCATCATTGTTCACATTACAATCATTGTTCACATTACAATTGAAATGTGAACAATATTGCTGCATTAATAAAAATAACACACGAAAAAAAATATGTTTTTTTTTTATTTATTTTTTTACTTTATACCTGGTCATGTTGGGTATCATCATGCTCAGGCCTTTCGATTGACACCCTCCATGACCCCCTAGCTGCTAGGGGTCTGGAGATATCGGGGTTCAAATGAACCCCCTATCTCCACCAGGGGATTCCGGGCAGCTAGGGGTTCCCCGGCTATCTGACATCATCACGCTATGCGTGAGGACGTCAGGCAGTGAGGGGGAACCTGGGGGTGGAGCCACCATCCAAGATGGCAGCCCCCACCGGAGCTAGGCCGCACTTTGGCGCCGCATTTTCACAATGACGTGATTTACGTCGGGAGGAGCTTGACTTCAGCGTCTGAGGACGCTGAAGTCAGAACGCCGCGGGGCCCCGAACAGAGAGGTGAGTATCTCCGCCGGGGGTCCTGCAAACTGATGACGTGTGGGACACATCCTCCGTAGCATACAGCGGGAGTAACTGAGGACGTATCCCACACGTAGTCAGCAGTGAAGGGGTTAAAAATGTATTTTTGTTTTACTTTTTGTCCTTGTTTCCTGTCCCCCAGGGCACTACCCGGACCCAGACATTGTTTTTAAATGTTTCTATACATTCTAGAAATCCGCCACTTCACGGGCAGGTTATGGGGACCTCCTAGGCACGATATTTGAAGGAATTTTTCGTTTTTATCTTTAACCCTTATTTTATTGAAAACTCACTGTTCCTTTAAAAAATTTTTTTTTTTACTCTTTGTCCTTGTTTCCTGTCCCACAGGGCACTACCCGGACCCCCATACACCTTTTATGGCAAATATTTAGCATATATGCCCTCTTGGAGGGCACTCTAAAAATCGAACTTTGAGTCCCATTGACTTGTATTGAGTTCGTGTTCGAGTTCGAGTTCAAACTTTTGAAAAGTTTGTGTTCGAATGCGAACCGAACTCGGGGGTGTTCGGCTCATCCCTATTGAGGAGGCCAAGTCCAATGGCTTCAGCCCTTTCCAACTATATGTGATAGTGTGTGCTTGTTAAAATATGTGATATTGTTTGTGTGTGTGCTTCATGAAGGACCTTGGATAGGATCGAAACCATTAAAATCCTGCTCCTGCTCACATACCTATCTGATATGACGCGTCGTTTCTTTGCTTTGTGTGGAATCGGTGTGATGGCTCTGGTGAACCCAGTTTGGTGTCGTATATTGTTGTGTATTTTTCTTCTTCGCTTCTTGTGTGTTAAAATGTGTGATAGTGAGTGATTCTGTTAATGTAAAATCAAGGAACAGCAGGTGAAGTTTCATTAATGACCACAACAACGCTACACAACAACGCTACACAACAACGCTACACAACAACGCTACACAACAACGCTACACAATGCCAGGTAGTGGATGGATAACCTCCTATGTGTTCATGTACTGTTTATATGTAAATATATATATGTAAACAGGGTTTACGACGGTCAGATAGTGCAAAATTGTGTTTCCTAGGATCTTGCAAACGAGAAGGATGGCCCTGAGAGCCTTAAAAGATTTTCACCATGCCTCTGTAGTCACATCAATGGAATTTTATTCAGGGGCCAAGTCCTGCAAAAACGCTTGGGAAAGCAGCTCCCTCTCTGTATTAGCAGGAGAAACTTACAGGGTTATTCAAAGAGAATCGGAAAGTCACCGCACGTTCGGTTACTTTTCGTTCCCCGCAATTCGGCGCGATTCAACGATCCTAGTTCGCCGACCCTGCAGTGTATTCAACAAGCACCACAGGGCCGTCGTAGTGCAGGAAAAACCTGCCGCAAACCCGATGAACATTCACTGCAAAACCTGCCGAACACTCACCGAAACCCGCAGAAACAGCTGGATTAACCCCGCCGAACACGCCGGAGAAACGCGACTAGCCGCCGATCACAGCACAGAGCAGCTGCCGGAAAAACCCAACACGAAGGCGAATGAGGAGAAAAATAAAATAAACAGTACGCTTGAAAGTTTGAAATTTGAAACGCTGTTTGCAAAAAAACTACTGAGTGAAAATGTCTGTAATTTACATATAAGATCCAATGAATGATAATAAAAAGGGCTGTTACAGTAAAAAGCAAAGACGATTTAAAAAAAAAAAAAAAAACAGGAAATTTTTTTGGCCAAAAATAATCCCAAGAACAGATCCTAAAAAATCTATAAATAAAGAGACTTTTTACTGCAGAATATAATATTAAACGGTTTATTAGATATTGAATTAAAACGGGAATATTTTTAACATTGAAGCCTATGGGATTCGTCTGAATAATAATGCCGAATGAAACCATCGAACAGCAGGGCATTTCGGCAACTTTTCACTGCTGGTTTTTGTTCTCTGAATAGATGAAGCATTGCTTCTCTATGGGGATTTCACTGCCCTCGAACAGGCACCGAACAGGCACCGTATGTGCAGGCAATTCGCCAACATTTGGCAAACTGCCTGCTCTCTGAATAGCCGAATGGCCAAGAAAGGTAACTGTACGCTGAATTTCAGTGTTCGTTTACCTTTCGGCCACAATTCGAATCTCTTTGAATAACCCCCTTAGTTTCCTTTTTGGCTCCTATGCTGGGAAACTGCAAAACCTTCCTATATAGACCCAATTTTAAAAAACTGTTTATATTTAAGGGTTTTTCCTAGATTTTCATTACAGTGTTTGCCACAGGAATGGCATTCTCATGCATAAAGAAGTGCTGCAGCTGCTGCGGTTCCCAGTAATCTTTAAGCCCGGAATGGACAGAAATGTTGGTGAGTTTCCACACTTATTTTTTAAGGACTTGACCCCTAATTTTATTGCTTGTTTTTTATTGCTTCAATGGAGGTAATTTTGTTTATCTCTGTAATGTACACTGTACTCTTTTACCCTTCATGAAGATTCCACCTCAGGTTCATGTTTGTAAACACAACAGTGTGTGAAAACAGGATCTTTTCACTTTTCATATTCTTTATTAAAACAAGGAGTGGACCTAGGTTTCACCCAACCCCCCCATCCTGACCAAAAAAGTCCATCCTTATTGTCATACTCATAAGAATGGTGTCTCATATGGAGATTGATTGATTTTTCCTGGTGGTTAAAGTGCAATTCCTCAATCAAACACCTTTTACCTCTTTTCCCACAGCTGTCGACAACAACACCACTATTTAAGCAAAATAGTCAAAAAAGGGAAATAAGAAAAATGTCCAACTCAAATGTTTCCGTCTAAAATCTTTTTTTACTGAAAGGTTCCCCACAATCCTGGTTTATTGATTATGCCTCTCTTTTTTTTTTTTTTTACTGCAAATTGCATATTATGGGTTATTTAATTTAATTATGCAAAACAGACCCAAGAAAGTGTTTAACAGCGCCATCTAGTGGCTACCTGTGGGAATAATAGCATTTTTGTAGCAATATTGTGCCAGGAAAAATGTTCAATGCAAAATGAGTGCTTGATGTGTTCAGGTCACAGATGAATATAGATAGAATTACAAAAATCATCTATGGTTTGGGCAACAGCAGAAATGTTCCAGTAGAAAAGATTGGCTGACGGACTTGGCAGGAGCGATAAAACACGTCACAAACACATCTGCCTGCCATGAAGAGCATTTTCAATAGGCCCCAGATACTGTGAATTATATGAATAACATTATATGAATAACAGTAGGTCTAACTGCAATCACAGATGTTCATTATTTATGGGAAGAAACAGTTATCTATCCTATAAAACAATAAGGCTAGGGTCAGACGAGCGTGATTTCTACGGACTGTACGTCCGTGCAGTACGGACATCGTCAGTACGGATGACGCAGTAGTGGTCACACAGTCCGTTTTTTCACTGAAGTTATTTTATGACTGATGTAGGAGGGAAAAATAAATTACAATGAAAAAACATTCTGTCCGTCAAAAATGCTGGACGTATAAATGCAGTCCGTCTGACCATGCTCCACCACTCACACACAAAGCTATGCGGACGTTGTGGACGTGGCGCACTCCGCATGTCCGTTCTAGCAGTATTACGTTCTTGCCTAACCTGCGTCCGTTTGCAGCGTCCGTCATGCGTCCGCAGTTCAGTGCGGACGTACTTCGTGTGTCAGGCTCCAATGGACTTACTTTCATGCTATCACGGAAGTACTTTTAGGCGCAATCACGGACGTGAACACTACGCTCGTCTGACAGCAGCCTAAGGGCTGGCGTGTCCGTCACCAAAACCCTACTGCGCATGCGCGCGCAACCTGCGGCGGTTGGCTGCGCGTGCATCCAACGGCCGTGGCACGCGCACAGCCGTTGTGCGAGAGGGACAAAACAAATCCGATCCATTGGAGAGGCGCACAGCACAGCGCCTCTCCAATGGATCGGATTTGTTTTCTGCATCTCCTCCGTGCCCGGCCTCCATCTCCTCTGCGCCCGGCCTGCATCTCCTCCGTGCCCGGCCTCCATCTCCTCCGTGCCCGGCCTCCATCTCCTCCGCGCCCGGCCTCCATCTCCTCCGTGCCCGGCCTCCGTCTCCTCCGCGCCCGGCCTCCATCTCCTCCGTGCCCGGCCTCCGTCTCCTCCGTGCCCGGCATGCCATATTACCAGTCTGCCATGCCTGCCATGCACAATACCAGTCTGCCATGCACAATACCAGTCTGCCATGCCTGCCATACACAATACCAGTCTGCCATGCACAATACCAGTCTGCCATGCCTGCCATGCACAATGCCAGTCTGCCATGCCTGCCATGCACAATACCAGTCTGCCATGCACAATACCAGTCTGCCATGCCTGCCATGCACAATACCAGTCTGCCATGCACAATACCAGTCTGCCATGCTTGCCATGCACAATACCAGTCTGCCATGCATATTACCAGTCTGCCATGCACAATACCAGTTCCCAGCCATATTACCAGTCTGCCAGCCATGTTACCAACAATATTAAAACAATAAGGGCTGGCGTGTCCGTCGCCAAAACCCTACTGCGCATGCGCGTGCAACCTGCGGCGGTTGGCTGTGCACACATCCAACGGCCGCGGCACGTGCACAGCCGGCGTGCGAGAGGGACAAAACAAATCCGATCCATTGGAGAGGCGCACAGCACAACGCCTCTCCAATGGATCGGAATTGTTTTCTGCATCTCCTCCGTGCCCGGCCTGCATCTCCTCCGTGCCCGGCCTGCCATATTACCAGTCTGCCATGCACATTACCAGTCTGCCATGCACAATACCAGTCTGCCAGCCATATTACCAGTCTGCCAGCCATATTACCAGTCTGCCAGCCATATAACCAGTTTGGCAGCCATATTACCAGTCCGGCAGCCATATTACCAGTCCGGCAGCCATATTACCAGTCTGCCATGCACAATACCAGTCTGCCATGCACAATACCAGTTCGCCAGCCATATTACCAGTCTGCCATGCACAATACCAGCCTGCCATGCACAATACCAGTCTGCCATGCACAATACCAGTCTGCCAGCCCCATTACCAGTTCGCCAGCCATATTACATTTCGCCAGCCATATTACCAGTCTGCCAGCCATATTACCAGTCTGCCATGCACAATGCCAGTCTGCCAGCCATAATGCCAGTCTGCCATTCATAATACCAGTGTCTCATAATACCAGTGTGCCTAAATACCAGCCTGCCATGCCATGCATACCACGTTTCATTAAATATGCGCATAATGTATACGCTACAAAAAAATGCCCGCCCAAGCCCAACACAATCTAAGGGGCCCCATGAGCTTACAATCTAAGGGGCCCATGAGCTTACAATCTAAGGGGCCACATGAGCTTACAATTTAAGGGGTCCCACAAGTTTACAATCTGAGGGGTCTCACGAGTTTACAATCTGAGGGTCCGGTTCCCGTGAGTTTACAATCGAAGAGGGAAGAGGAACCTACTCTAATATATAAATTCCTTTGTAATGTGCTATCAGCTGTGCGCGCACCCATCACAGCTGCTCAGTCGGCCCTCCTGTTGCAGATGGGATGGTGATGGACACGTTACAAACGTATTTATATAGAGAGATACTCTTGGATAGGACATTGAAAAAAAACTATGTGGACTTGAATTCTGACCTGGCGACAACAACAATAGACTGCCCTCTGGGCAGGCTTTCCACCTAGTGAAATAATAAAAATATATATATATATGAAACGAGTATAGCAGTACGTAGTGATACCTTTTTATTGGACTAACATTACATTTAAAAGACAAGCTTTTGAGAGTGTTCCTCTCTTCTTCTGGTCTGGAGGCTATACTGAGTAAAATCATCGAATTGAACATTAAGGGGCACATGGGTGGGGGGATAGATGTCGTAAATAGTGAAAGTAAAATAGTATGGTCCTAAAGATCTCTCATGTGTCTATTTTCCCTTGTTGACCATACTATTTTACTCTCACTATTTACGACATCTAACCCCCCCACCCGTGTGCCCCTTAATGTTCAATTCTAGGATTTTCCTCAGTATAACATCCAGACCTGAAGAAGAGAGGAGATTCTCGAAAGCTTGTCTTTTAAAAGTAATGTTAGTCCGATATAAAAGGTATCACTATGTACTGCTATACTCGTGATTTTGGCATCTGGACTAACACGGCCTATCTAATCTATATATAGATACACTATATTGCCAAAAGTATTCGCTCACCTGCCTTGACTCGCATATGAATTTAAGTGACATCCCAGTCCTAATCCATAGGGTTCAATATGACGTCGGTCCACCCTTTGCTGCTATAACAGCTTCAACTCTTCTGGGAAGGCTGTCCACAAGGTTTAGGAGTGTGTTTATGGGAATTTTTGACCATTCTTCCAGAAGCGCATTTGTGAAGTCACACACTGATGTTGGACGAGAAGGCCTGGCTCTCAGTCTCCGCTCTAATTCATCCCATTCATGTTCTATCGGGTTGAGGTCAGGACTCTGTGCAGGCCAGTCAAGTTCATCCACACCAGACTCTGTAATCCATGTCTTTATGGACCTTGCTTTGTGCCCTGGTGCACAGTCATGTTGGAAGAGGAAGGGGCCAGCTCCAAACTGTTCCCACAAAGTTGGGAGCATGGAATTGTCCAAAATGTCTTGGTATGCTGAAGCATTCAGAGTTCCTTTCACTGGAACTAAGGGACCAAGCCCAGCTCCTGAAAAACAACCCCACATCATAATCTCCCTCCACCAAACTTTAAACTTGGCACAATGCAGTCAGACAAGTACCATTCTCCTAGCAACCGCCAAACCCAGACTCATCCATCAGATTGCGAAGCACGATTCTTCACTCCAGAGAACACATCTCCACTGCTCTAGAGTCCAGTGGCAGCATGCTTTACACCACTGCATCCGACGCTTTGCATTGCACTTGGAGAAAGGATTTTACCAGGAAGGATACATTGAGATTTCTGTTGTTTTCAAGTATGTCCTGGGTGGCGAGTGTGTACCCTTGGGTGTCTTGCCAAGGGCATTTACTGGATAGGTTGCTCGCTGGGATCGAGCCCATGACTCCACAGGCTCTCTCCATGCAGAGCAGTGACATTACCTCTACTCCACCCAGCCGGTACTTGGTGATGTATGGCTTGGATGCAGCTGCTCGGCCATGGAAACCCATTCCATGAAGCTCTCTGCGCATTGTTCTTGAGCTTATCTGAAGGCCACATGAAGTTTGGAGGTCTGTAGCAAATGACTCTGCAGAAAGTTGGCGACCTCTTCGCACTATGCACCTCAGCATCGGCTGACCCCGCTCCATCAGTTTACGTGGCCTACCACTTCGTGGCTGAGTTGCTGTCGTTCCCAAACACTTCCACGTTTTTATAATACAGCTGACAGTGGAATATTTAGGAGTGAGGAAATTTCACGACTGGATTTGTTGCACAGGTGGCATCCTTTCACAGTTCCACGCTGGAATTCACTGAACTCCTGAGAGAGACCCATTCTTTCACAAATGTTTGTAAAAACAGTCTGCATGCCTAGGTGCTTTATTTTATATACCTGTGGCCATGGAAGTGATTGGAACACCTGATTCTGATTATTTGGATGGGTGAGCGAATACGTTTGGCAATATAGTGTATATTATATACGTATATAATATAATATTAAGGTAGACCTTCATCCTTCATACTCATCTGAATGCTTTATAGACTCTTTGTGAAAATGCCATCTGTCTAAAAGTTTAGAGCCTGGAATCATTTATATGTCATGTTTTATAACGGATGTGAAAACTTGAGAAGGTCAATAAAAACGCTTTACGAAACCTTCCAGATGGAAAGTATGTATTGCAAATGCTGCAGGAGATGAGCAAGAGCTTTAGTCACGCTCTATTTTTGTAGGTTATGTTGTACCTGTGGGTTTATCCACTAAACAGTGAATTCTGAATTATTTTCAAATTAAATGGAAGCCAAGCTAGAGGCTCTAACACTGTCAAACAACAATTCCCAATATTCTTTCAATGCACTAGATGGCCAGGGAATCATGGGAGTTGTAGTTTAGAAACATCTGGGAGCATAGGCGTGCGCACAGGGTGTGCCGGGTGTGCCTAGGCACACCCTAATTCTGGCCCGTGGCACATTCTGCGTCCCGGCTGGCCGCATCCGATGGATAGCCGCCGGGACCCCTCAACTCCGCGGGCCTGGCGCAAACCTCCGCTTCCCTGGTGGTCCCTGTGGTTCGTGGGGTGCTGCACTGCGATCTGTGCATGGCGCACAGACCGCACAGCACATCCCTCACTGACACGAGTGGCCAGCGATCTCTGATGACCTGTCACCTGACCGCCGGTGCTCTGACACAGTCAGTAAGCACTGGTGGTCAGGTGACAGGTCATCAGCGATCGCCGGCCGCTCGTGTCAGTGAGGGATGTGCTGTGCGGTCTGTGCGCCATGCACAGATCGCAGTGCAGCACCCCACGAATCACAGGGACCACCAGGGTAGCGAAGGCTGCCGCCAGGCCCGCGGAAGTGAGGGGTCCCGGCGGCTATCCATCGGATGTGGTCAGCCGGGTTCCCCCTCCTCGACCCCCCCTCTGTGCCACTGGACCACCAATGATTCATATTCAACCCCCTCCCTGCAAGCAAAAAAAACACACAAAGGTAAGCAGGAGAGGGGGCAATTTTTATATATCAAAAATATTTTTTAATAGTGTATTCAAAATATTTAAACACAGAGTTTTATGGCTGTGGATTCTGTGATACACTGATACACACTGCATACTGCTGAGTTTTATGACTGTGGATTCTGTGATACACTGATACACACTGCATACTGCTGAGTTTTATGGCTGTGGATTCTGTGATACACATACACTGCATACTGCTGAGTTTTATTGCTGTGGATTCTGTGATACACATACACTGCATACTGCTGAGTTTTATTGCTGTGGATTCTCTGATACGCTCATTCACACCGCACATTGCTTGGTGTTATTGCTGTGGATTCTGTGATATGCTCATTCACACTGTATGCTGCTGAGTTTTATTGCTGTGGATTCTCTGATACGCTCATTCACACCGCACATTGCTTGGTTTTATTGCTGTGGATTCTGTGATACGCTCATACACCCTGCACATTGCTGAGTTGTATTGCTGTGGAGCTCTGATACGCTCATACACTCTGTATATTACTGAAGGTTTTATTGCTGCGAATCTCTGATAGGCTCCTACACACTGCACATTACTGTGGGTTTTATTACAGTGGTACTCTGTGATACGCTCATACACACAGCACATTACTGTGGGTTTTATTCCTGTGGAGCTCTGTGATACGCTCGCACACACTGCACATTTCTGTGAGTTTTATTGTTGTGGATTCTGTGATATGCTCATACACACCGCACATTACTGTGGGTTTTATTCCTGTGGAGCTCTGTGATATGCTCATACACACTGCACATTACTGTGGGTTTTATTGCTACATACCCCCAGGGTGTAGGGAGGAGGATATATAGTTATTTATGTGAACGTATGGCTGTGTGTATAAATGCATGTATTTGTCTTTAAACAGGCTGCTTTGCGTAAAATTCTGCACCTGTTTCCTTATCGTAGTCCGGTGTTGCCCCCTTGTCTTGCACCATAAAGGATTGTATTGTGCACAGAAATCGCCACAATATCTGCTGCCTGCACTCCACAAAAAGAATTACAGCGAGCGTCTTGGCAGCATCGTGAGGTACAGGTAGGAGACTGTATTCGTGCAAGTCAGCAAGAGGTTAAATGGGCCACTCTACTCAAATTTCACTCCCTTTTTAACATTTAACCACTTTGCTGCTGACGACGTGCTGAGCGCATCCTCTGGTTTCATGTTTGTGTGTAGAGGATGTACTCGGCACGTTGTTGAAGTCCTTGTGAGATCCGGCAGGTCGGCATAGTGATTCCCAGAGTGAGACTGAGGTACTTTTTCTCCCAGTCTCCCTCTGCTCCTGGCGGTCAGAGGAGGCGAATGGAGCAGTCGTTCTTTCTGCGGGATGAGAGGTGAGTATCTGATTTTTGGGGGGGGGTTTCAGCTGACTGATTCTGCAGAAGTGGAATCCGTTATCACCAGGTCCTGGTTGTGAGTAAATGTTCAGTAACCGCAACCGGACGGTAATCAGCGCTAGTAGATTGTAATGCTAATGCTGATTAACACTTTCCACTCCCCATGTTAAGTATAGGGAGCTGAAAAGCGCAAGATTCCAAACGGTAACGGGTTTTCGAACAGATTAGCGTTTGGATTTTAATATGGTGTGCCCGCGCTAGGACCACCAGAGCTAACATTAACGCTCATTCAGATGGACACTAACGTTAGCGTTAGGAATGTAATATGGCCCGTAGAATACATAACTAACAATCTTTTGGATGAAAAAATGTGGTAAAATAAATTTACACGCTGTATGTGATCGAAATCCAAATTTTAATTTTTTGATCTAGCATTTTGACGTGACATGATGTATACCGGAGTCATTGGTCCTCTAGCTCAATTGGAACTATATCTCATATGTTGCTCGGCCACTAATTAAGATAGTTGAGATTCATTGAAAAAGTAGTTTCAAAACGTCTGGGTATCGAAGGTTGCTTAACCCCTGAAGCATACACATAGTAATGGTGTGGGTGTCGTTATATATATGTATATGTATATACAGTTGTGTTCAAAATTATTCAACCCCCACTGAAATTGAGTGTTTTGGCCAGTTTGACATTGATTTTGATCATTCAGTCATCTTGCTTACAATTAAATCAAAGAGGCACGTGTAGTTCAGACAAATATAACATAACATTTATAATGAAATAACCACAAATGTCTTTTCTGTGCTCACATCATTATCAGTTTTATTCAACCCCCAAGTGACATTCAATCTTAGTACTTAGTACAACATCCTTTTACAGTTATAACAGCTTTTAAACGTGAAGCATAGCTTGACACAAGTGTCTTGCAGCGATCTACGGGTATCTTCGCCCATTCGTCATGGGCAAAAGCCTCCAGTTCAGTCACATTCTTAGGCTTGCGCACTGCAACTGCTTTCTTTAAGTCCCACCAGAGGTTCTCAATCGGATTTAAGTCAGGTGACTGCGATGGCCACTCCAAAATGTTCCAGCCTTTAATCTGCAACCATGCTCTAGTGGACTTGGAGGTATGCTTGGGATCATTGTCCTGTTGAAAGGTCCAACGTCTCCCAAGCCTCAGGTTTGTGACGGACTGCATCACATTGTCATCCAATATCTCCTGGTACTGAAGAGAATTCATGGTACCTTGCACACGCTGAAGCTTCTCTGTACCTGCAGAAGCAAAACAGCCCCAAAGCATGATTGATCCCCCGCCATGCTTCACAGTAGGCAAGATGTTCTTTTCTTCATAGGCCTTGTTCTTCCGCCTCCAAACATAGCGTTGATCCATGGGCCCAAACAGTTCTAATTTTGTTTCATCAGTCCACAGAACACTATCCTAAAACTTCTGTGGTTTGTCCACATGACTTTTGGCATACTGCAGTCGAATCTTCTTATTCTTTGGAGACAGCAAGGGGGTGCGCCTGGGAGTTCTGGCATGGAGGCCTTCATTACGCAGTGTGCGCCGTATTGTCTGAGCTGAAACTTCAGTACCCACATCTGACAAATCTTTTCTCAGTTCCTCAGCAGTCACACGGGGACTTTTCTCCACTCTACGCTTCAGGTAGCGCACAGCAGTCAAAGTCAGCATCTTCTTTCTGCCACGACCAGGTAGCGTTTCAACAGTGCCCTTTGCCTTGAATTTGCGAATGATGCTTCCTATGGTCTCTCTTGGTATGTTTAACATCTTTGCAATCTTCTTATAGCCATTGTCCTTCCTGTGAAGAGTAATCACCTCTTCTCTTGTTTTTCTGGACCATTCTCTTGACTTCACCATGTTTGTAACCACACCAGTAAATGTCTAGAAGGAGCTGAGTATCACAGTCATTTTAACCCTTTCGCTGCTGAGGCGTTTCACACCTCTGTGCTGAGGTCATTTTTACCGGTTTTGCTCATCATGTTTAAATGCGTTTTGAAGGCTTATTTTAGTATATGACCCAGACATATTATATATCGTTCTTTCCGTCAGACTCGGCAGATTCATAATATGTCATTATTATATGTATACGTCATGTCCTGTCTGTATATTATAACAAAAAATGCAATAAAATATGAATTTTCAATAATTTACAATGTGTAAAGTGGGTTTTTTTCACATTTTAACATGCGAGCAATTGCGGTTATATTTTGTATGGGTGCGCTTGTTAAAAAAATTAGAGATGGGGTCTCGTTACATTTTTTTTTTGGGAAAATTACGCGATTTTTAACAAACGCACCGCATACAAAAATCGTTAGTGCAGCATCATTGTTCACATTATAATTGAAATGGGAACAATATTGCTGCATTAACAAAACAAAACAAAAAAAAACTTTTTTTTTTTTTTTTTAGAATTTTTTTTTAATATTTTTTTTTTTATTTTTTTTTTTTTTTAAAAAAAAACTTTTTTCACAGTGGTGTTTGGTATCGTTGGAACGGCCATGCTCTGGCCGATCCAACAGTACCAAACATTAACCCCTAGCTGCCACGGATCGGGAGATAGGGGATTCATTGGTACCCCCTATCTCCACCGTTGGTGGCAGCTAGGGGTTAACTCCAGGACTGGCGTCATCGTGCTATGCACGATGACGCCAGTCCTCAGGGGGAGTTCCCGGAGGCTTGGCCGACATCCAAGATGTCGGCCAGCTCCAGGAAAGGATCACGAACAGGCGCTTTTCAGCGCCGATTCGTTATCCGGCTCCCCAGGGGTTAATGACAGCCACCGTTTGGAAGGGCAGGCTGTGCCCTTCCAAGCGGTATCTGTTTTAACTCGCTACTCCCCGGCGATCGGGAGGGAGAGAGGTCCGAAGGACCTCCCCCCCTCCCTCTCAGGCGCCTCCTCCGCACATGCGGGGGGGGGGGCGCCTGCATTAGATGTCATCGCGTCGCTGCGATGACATCTAATGTCCCCGCCGGGCTCCCGGATTGACGGACTGACATCCAAGATGTCAGCCCGCACCGGGGGGGCGCAGCAATGCGCTGGAATCCGGCGGATTGCTGCTTCCTGTGCTCGGACGCGCTGAGCGCGTCCGTAGCACAGGAGAACCACTTGGCTGGACGCGCTGAGTGCGTCCATAGCAGCCAAGTGGTTAAAGCTGCCTAATTGGTGCTTATTATGCTTTATTGCTGCTCCGTGACATCCACAGGTGTTTTCAATACCTGATTGAAAACACTCGAATGAACCTCTGTTCTTCAGAGTGGTAGTCTTTAAGGGGTTGAATAATTGTGTCAATGAAGAATTCACAAAAGAAACATTTACTACTGTATTACAAAACCAATTGATGTCATTTTAGTTGCATATGGTTCTTTAATAGTCCTTGTAGGATTTCATTCTGAATACAATTACAAATGTACACTAAATTCCCTAAAACCCTTTACAGCATTGGGGGTTGAATAATTTTGAACACAACTGTATATATATATGTGTGTGTTTGAGCTTTTGGGTGCACACCCTAATGCAATAGGCTGCGCACGCCTATGTCTGGGAGGATGGAGTTCGACAGCCCTGCTCTATCTCCTTTTCAGGGATTATATTCACTAGAAGCGGAATAGATGGTATGATGCAAGCGGAATGAAAATTGCAGCTGAATTAGATTTTTCCTTTTAATTTCAATATTACGTCAGCTCACATTTTTAGATTACAGCTTGCAATATGTTTTCATTTCTCTACCAGTTCTCTTGAATAACAACTACTTGAGTCAGAAACATTATATAAGTTGTTTGCTAATGCAATTTATAAATAAACAGACGCCTTCCAATTATGATACTAGCAGGGTTATTCAAAAAGATCCGAATTATGGCCGAAAAAGGTAACCGAACAGTGAAATTCAGCGTACGGTTACCTTTACTGGCTATTCAGAGAGCAGGCAGTTCGCCAAATCCTGGCGAATTGCCTGCACCTACGGTGCCTGCTCGGTGTCGTTTGAGGGCAGTGAAATCCCCATAGAGAAGCAATGCTTCGTCTATTCAGAGAACACAAACCAGCAGTGAAAAGTTGCTGAATTGCCCTGCTGTTCAGTGTTTTCATTCGACAGGTTTATTTAGGCGAACCCCATAGGCTTCAATGTTAAAAATATTCCCGTTTTAATGCAATATCTAATAAACCATTTTTTTTTCCGTTTGTTATTTTAAATCGTTTTTTCTTTTTTTCTGTAACAGCCCTTTTTATTATCATTCATTGGATCTTATATGTAAATTTCAGACATTTTCGTTCTGTAGTTTCTTTGCAAACTGCGTTTCGCTTTTCAAACATTCAAGCACACTGTTTTTCTTTTCTCCACTCCATTCGTCTGCGGTGTTGTTTTTTCCGGCGTCTGCTTTGCGCTGTGATCGGCGGCTGCTCGAGTTTCTCCAGCGTGTTCGGCGGGGTTAATCCCAATGTTTTTGCGGGTTTCGGTGTACGTTCGCCGGGATTTGCGGTGAGTATTCAGCGGGTTTGCGGCGGCTTTTCCCTGCACTACGACGGCCCTGTGGTGCTTGCTGAATACACCGCAGGGTCGCCGAAATGGGATCGCCAAATTGCACCGAATTGAAGAGAACGAAAAGTAAACGATCGTGCGGTGACTTTTCGATTCTCTTTGAATAACTCTGATAGGCTTTCCCTGTAATATAAATGTGCTCATGATATATTTTTGGACCTAAACTTAAAAACAATGAAATAATTAATTTTCCTAGAGTTTCCTTATCATAGGTAATGGGTATTGACATTTCAGCACCATCAATTCCTATTTCTCTTCAAACTACTACTACTACAAAGTTATTTTTAAAAAAATGGCAGGAACCAGTATTTTTTTTTAAAATAATTTTTAATTAATTAGACAGTAAGGAATATGTGGGAATATTGCCACTACATTTCTTTTAGTAATAACCAATTTGGCAAGCAGATGCTGCCATCTGCTGGCCAGAAGGAGTTACTACTCCTTCTGTGCATGAAAAGCTGAGGGAAAAGTCCCGACAGAGAAATTCCCCAGCTGACTTTAAAAAGTGTTAGCACCTCTCACATCATGCCCAAGGTGCTCAAACGTTAGGGGTATGTTCTGGAGCCCAAATGCAGACAAAATTTGTTACAGCAAACAATTTGAATCACATTTGTCCTTCTCAGCTGCAGAACTCGATATTGGGCACCTTTGAAGACCCAAGTTATCTTGATCTTGATAGTGAAGGGGTTAATAACCCAAAATATACTCTTGGAATATGTTAATTGAGAAATATATTTATACATATATATAATTATTTTATAGACACTACAATAACATGTACAGCTTGGAAAAAAGACGAGACAGAGGAGATATGATAGAGGCATTTGGGTACGTAGGGGGAGTCCACAGGGTGGAGGAGGAGAGTATATTTGAAGGGAGGCAGGGTGGCAAAACGGGAGGACATAGTCTTCGATTAGGGGGGCAAAGGTTTAAAAGTAACATCAGGAAGCATTATTTTACTGAGAGGGTGGTGGATACATGGAACAGTCTTCCAGTTGAAGTGGTAGAGGCCAAAACAGTAATTGAATTTAAGCAAGCATGGGATAGGCATAAGGCTATCCTAAACAAAAGATAAATCCAGGTAAAGTATCCATGTAATTGGGCAGACTAGATGGGCCGAAAGGTTCTTATCTGACGACATTTTTCTATGTTTCTATGTTTCTATGTAATAAAACACAACTTGACTAGACTTTTAAATATTGCATTATTTGTTGTTTTCTTGTAGCACAGGTCTGCGCTATAATAAGAATACATTATGAATTATTTAGAAGCTGTGCGAGCGTTCCATGTATAGTCTTGGTCTGCACAACTGGAAATATTGTAAACAGTCAAGCATAGCTATAAATTTATTTCCTGCGTGGTTTTGTATAGAAAGTGCTTTGCAAAAGTATTCAGGCAGACAACCAGCTTCCTCCTCCTGGTGCGTCTGGAACGGCACATGGATATGTCATCCTGTGATATTTTATTGAGGCTCAAAATCAATTACTTTAAGGTGACATAGGTTTTACATTAGAAAATTATTTTCCGGGGGAAAAAAAGCATTGGATACGGCTTTTGCATAAGAACTCGACGCATCATTTGTGGAAATCCAACTTGAAGTAACCACTATGAGTCAAGTGAAGGTATCTGAGTGCCGGCTCCCAGCTTTCTGTGTGATCCGGTAAAGTCACATTTTCTATTAAAATACCTTGCAGCATCTGCCGAGGTAGTGAATATGAATGAAAAACAGGAACAAACCTCAGTCTGCAGATGTTTTAGATGCATAACAGAAATGTATTCACTTTGAACAAGGTGCGCATATTATCTAAGGACTTCAATCACCCTGTAAGAACAGCTGCATTAGTAATCATGAGGTGGAGGTTGCAGCACAATGCCCAGACCCAGTCACACAAAGAGCATCCATCAAACACTATGATCAAGCAAAGAAATACACACAGCTACTGTTTTAAAACGTTTTATTGTTAGTCTACATGAAAGCTGACATCCTTTTTCACCCTTTTATGCATTATTCCGTGGGTATATATATATATATATACATATACACATCTTTTTCACCCATCTCCAAGCTTTCACTTGCTTCACAGGAGCAGCCATTTTAATTCCCTCCTCAGTCGAAAGCTCCTTTTTCTGAATGAAGGCCATACAATTGGCTCAGATGGTGGTTTTGCGACACCCTCATGTGTGCAGAACTTCAGGGTTTGTGAATGCGCTTCACGTCTTTATTACCTCCTTTGTTTTAGATGAATGTTATCTTTAAACGAAAAGAAAAATGGCTGCTCCCAGAGAAAAAAAACAACAATATTCAGTCAGGAGATGCACAGAAAAAGCGATATAGACTTAGATATAACTTACAAAACAATGCAGAAAGGCTCTAATACGTGCAAATACATTTCTCCGGGCTGTTGTAGCCGCTCTGGTGAGTACAGGCGCGACGCCATTTTTTCTGTATGTGTGTATATTATGCTGTAACAGCAGTTACTCATTTTTGCAGCTGTTGCTTTTTCCATGTTTTTGTTTTCAACCCCAAATGGGAAGTGCTTGGTGCGTGTATAAATAAACCCACCATTTTGTCTGCCTCTCCTTAGCTGAAAAGCAGCAGGAGGGGCATGTAGTTTCTCAGTAGAGCAGCTTTTGGTACAATGGTTAGGACTCACTCTACAAAGAGGTGCCTTGTCGGGGCGAGTGAGCTTACGTTTCAATGGCCATTAAAACAAACTAAAACCTCCTGATAGTGTTTTGTTGTACATGGAAATATATAGAAACGAGCGCAGATGACATCTTTTTTTCTCCAAGATATTGCGATTGTTATTTAAACAATGTTTGCTTATACATTTGTAACCTTGAAAATGGCTCCAGAGAGAGCCGAAACGTTGGTTCAATTTCAACAGATATCAATAAACTTTATTAGTTTTATTTTTCCTGAGTGCAGCCAACATTCTTTTTACTGTGTAACTTTTTTTTTGCACTGCACCAGATATATTCTCTATTGCTGTGATTTGAAAGGCTGTGCTGAAATATTCTTTGGCTATCTATATATATATATATATATAAATCACGAGTATAGCAGTCTGTAGTGATACCTTTCTTATTGGACTATCGTTACATTAAGGCTAGGGTCAGACGAACGCATTTTCGCGTTGTCTGTGAAAAAGTGCTTTCGAACGAATGGACGCATTTTTTCACGGAGTACGCGATAGCGGTCATAGGATGCGCCTTTTCGTCCGTGATTTTGTACGGATCATCAATAAAACACTTTTTGTGTCTGGACGTTATGTTGGCCGGACATTAGCAGTGTCTGACGTCTCCCAATCACGCATACACGCCTCTAGCGAACGCAGTGCACTCTGTACGTCCGTACTAGAGGTTTGACGTTCTAGAAAAAATGCGTTCGTTTGCTACTTGCGTTGCGCGGCCGAACGTTCGTGCGGCCGTACTTCGTGTGTTCCCCGGAATTGGACGTCATTTGCTGCTAGCACGGCCGTGATTTCGTGCGTCTAAACGCACGTTAATACTGCGTTAGTCTGACCCTAGCCTTAAAGTACAAGCTTTCGAGAGTGATCCTCTCTTCGTCAGGTATATTGAAGCTACGCTGAGCAGAATGATAGAATTAACATTGGGACATTAATCAGGCACACGGTTGGGGGTGTAGATGTTGTAAAATCTCCAAACAAACAAACAAAAAAAAAAACAGTGAGTATGAAGAAGACACAGAATAAAAAAAATAAATAAATAAATAAAATAAAAAAAAACAGGAAAGAGAAAACCAAACCCCACCCAGAATTATGAATATTATGTGACGTTGTTATGATAATGGGTTAAGAGCCCCGAATCGACATTGAGTCCGGCATTTATGGTGTTAAAATATGTGATCATTTTCATTTCATATGGTTTGCGTTCACGATTGTCTGAACGCAAAGCATATGAAATGAAAATGATCACATATTTTAACACCATACTCACTGGTTTTTTTTTTTTTGTGTGTTCTCACTTTCCCTTTGAAGTGATCTTATCACTGTTGTCTCATGTGCCTTAATTGTTTTGTTTTTTTTTTCCTTTTTTCTTTCCCCACTCTAACCCTGCCATTTGGCGATTTTACAACATCTACACCCCCAACCGTGTGCCTGATTAATGTCCCAATGTTAATTCTATTATTCTGCTCAGCATAGCTTCAATATACCTGACGAAGGGAGGATCACTCTCGAAAGCTTGTACTTTAAATGTAACATTAGTCCAATAAAAAAGGTATGACTATAGCCTGCTATACTCGTGATTTTGGCATCTGGACTAACATGGCCTACCTAATCTACATTATATATAGAATTGCTGTGATGTGCAAGTGGCTTCTGCAATAATAAACACACTATATGTGTATATATATATATATATATATAACAAAACATGGAGAGAGCACTCCAGACAAACACATGTGTTTGTCTGGAGTGCGCTCTCCATGTTTTTGTTTTGTATTTTATTTTGAGACGCACCCGCACTGAAACGCTTAGTTAAGGCTGAGTGCTACCCCCCCATGTTTTTTATATATACATATATATTCACAAGTCAGGCACCCCTTATCTTGAATTCTAAAATCCAGGAGACACCAAAAATAATGCCATTTGGATTTTAGTGATTCCAGACAAGGTGCTCTCTGTACGGCCACTGCCGCTTAGGAACTCAGCCCCCAAATGCTGCAGCAGATGGCGGCACACACTGCGAGCGTCTGAGCATCCCCAGTATGCGGCATGCTGCTCAGAGTCTCGCTGACTTCAAGCAGCGTGTACGTGAAGAAACACTGCAGAGCAGTGGCGGAAGTACCAGGGTCGCAGCTGTCGCAGTTGCGACTGGGCCCTGGCATTCCGCCACTGGAGGGGGGCCCAGCGCCGCCGCCAGATTTCGGCAAAAAGCGCCAGAATCTGGGAGCAGCGCCGCTGGCTGTTCCCCTCCCTGCGAGCGGCCCGCTGGCTTGCAGCTTGGCCGCTCGAGTGGGATGGGAACTAGCTGACCAGCGCACGAGATCTCGCGAGAACTCGGCTGCGCTGGTCAGGTGGTTTCCGGTGAGCGGCCAGGCTGCATGCTTTCAGCGGCCACTCACCACGGAGAGGAACGTTCTGTTCGGCAGCAGAGGAGGTGAGCTGGGGCCCTATATACCCATAAGAGCTGGGGGCAAATCTATCCATGAGCTGGGGGCAGTATATCCATGAGCTGGGGCAGTATATCCATGAGCTGGGGGCAGTATATCCATGAGCTGGGGGCAGTATATTCATGAACTGGGGCAGTATCCATGAGCTGGGGCAGTATATCCATGAGCTGGGGCAGTATATCCATGAGCTGGGGCATTATCCATGTGCTGGGGCAATATATCCATGAGCTGGGGGCAAATATATCCATGAGCTGGGGCAGTATCCATGAGCTGGGGCAGTATATCCATGAGCTGGGGCAGTATCCATGAGCTGGGGGCAGTATATCCATGAGCTGGGGCAGTATCCATGAGCTGGGACAGTATATCCATGAGCTGGGGCAGTATCCATGAGCTGGGGGCAGTATATTCATGAGCTGGGGCAGTATCCATGTGCTGGGGCAATATATCCATGAGCTGGGGGCAAATATATCCATGAGCTGGGGGCAAATATATACATGAGCTGGGGCAATATATCCATGAGCTAGGGGCAAATATATCCATGAACTGGGGCAAATATATCCATGAGCTGGGGGCAAATATATACAGGAGCTGGGGGCAAATTTATACAGGAGCTGGGGCAAAAATATCCATGTGTGGCCTGGGGGCAATATATATGTCCATGTGAGCTGGGGCAATATATATATCCATGTGAGCTGGGGCAATATACAGTATATATCCGTGTCAGCTGGGGGCAATACTATCTTTTTTATATTGCAGAAAAAAAAAAGTAAAAATATAGATCTTTTTTTTGGGGGGGTTGGGGGGGCCCTTCATGGATTCTTGCACCGGGGCCCTCAGGTTTCTAGTTACGCCACTGCTGCAGAGCATTCTCAGCATGTATACACTCTGATAGCTGCAGCAGGAGGGAGATCACAGCTCATCCGATGCCATCTCCTTCCTCTAAATTATCAGATTCTCCCAGATTCTGAAATCCAGAAGAATCCAAAATCCGTGGTCCCGAGAATTTCAAATAAGAGGTTCCTGACCTGTATATATATTTATATTAAAGTAGACATTGGTTTTACTGGCTTAAATGAGTTAGTCATACTTGTTTGCTTTTATACTCTGTTCACATTGAATATACAAATTGTTGTTATTAATTTTATTTGATTAGCTAACTATTTATTGCACAAGATCGCATACACCAAGCTGGGAGAGCAGGTATTTATTCCTACATACCGTCTCAAGCCTAGAAGAAGGAGCTATGTTGAAACTTGGAATAGCTCATACTTCTCCATCAAATTAATGATTTTTACAGAAAGTATCTAGGCTGTAAATATTCAGTAAGCTGTTGCAACTGAATATTGCAGCTCAGTTGGAGTTGCAGCTCAAGTGGTTAGCTTTATGGCTCTTTTGGAATCGGGCCCACTGTGTGCATCTAGTGGCTCTTCAGCCTTGAAGTCTTCTTTATTTTATCAGTGGGAAATTCGAAGATCTAGCTGTTTTTCTTCCACTGAAATTCCAAACTTACAGGAACTGAAGTGCAATGTGAAACACACCCAGTCCCATTGTTTTTTCCACTCTTTCCTCCAATTCAACTGAGATTTCAATTCAATAACTCAGCCTTTGTGACACTTTTGGCATTACAGTTAATGGCATTTCCCTCTTTAATCAATTACCATATCCTGGAATAATATTTGACAATGACTCAACAGGCAGATCTCCAGCAATTAAACGTATTAGCTTTTGACAAATATAGAGTTCAATGTTTTTCTAAAACCACATGATGAATTAACATACCACACCTTTAAGAGTAGGAAATACATATCTAATGGAACAGGCTAACCCCATAGTGACCAGGCGGTTTTACCATTGTCTGTTCGAAAGCACCCACTGCTGTTTTTACATTTCTGCACTGTTTGGGTTTACGTCTAATTTTCCTCTTACTCGTTTATGGAACCCACACATATTATATACCGTTTTTCTTGCCATTAAATAGACGTTCTAAAGATACTATTATTTTCATCATATCGTATAATTTACTATAAAAAAATTATGAAATATGATAAAAAAAATAAAAAAACACACCTTTTTGAATTTTTATCCCCAAAATCTAAAACCACCAAAAAAAGACTCCCGCTAAATAGTTTCAAAATTTTGTCCTGAGTTTAGAAATACCCAATTTTTACATGTTTTTGCTGTTTAACTCCTTCACTGCTGAGCCATTTCACCTGTGTGCTGAGCTCATTTTGATCATTTTATTCTCATCATCTTTAACCCCTTAAGGGCCGCTGACGTACCCTGTACGTCTTGTCCTCGGGTCTCCCTTAGACCCGCGGACGTAGAGGGTACGTCAGCGGCGCCTAATCCCCCTCCCGCCCGATACTCACCTCCCTCGCCTGATCACACGGCGATCTGGCAGGGAGGAAGCCTGCCCATGTGATTTACATGGGCAGGCGAGGCTGATGACGTCGCCACGCTGCGTGGTGACGTCATCAGCAGGCGTCCCCATGCATTTCAATGGGGGGAGGGGGGGCTCCTTCGGAGCCCTCTATCTCCCCATCCATTGAAGCTAGGGAGATGCCGTTTGCACCGCTGGAGAGGGGAGAGCCTCCCCTTTCCAGCGGTGTATGGCATTAACCGTTTCGCCGCCGGATCACGTTGCGGCGCCAATTGGCGCCAAAACGCGATTCAAACCTGGAGGGGGGCTGACATCTTGGATGTCAGCCAAGCCTCCAGGTCCCCCCCCCCACCCACTGACAACCTCACCATATGTGTGAGGATGTCAGTGGGCCAGTTAACCCTCTAGCTGCCATGTAGAGATAAGGGGATCCTAAGGATCCCTTTATCTCCCGATCCATGGCAGCTAGATGGTCATATTTGCCATCATTTGAAAGGCCTGATTATGGCCTTTCAAATGATACCAAACATGACCAGGTTTGGATTTAAAAATTTTTTTTAAAAAAAAATTAAATAAAAAAAAATAATAAAAAAATTAAATAAAATAAAAAAATGGTTTTTTTAAAAAAGTTTTTTTTTGTCTGGGGGGGGTTAATTAAATAGGACCTAGGCTGTCATCTAAAAATAATTAGCACAAAATGGTCAGAATGAGCGCAGCGCACATAGGTGAACTGTCTCAGCAGTGAAGGGGTTAAAAAGCAAACGCATGTAAAAATTGGGTATTTCTAGTCTCGGGACAAAATTTTGAACCTATTTAGCCGGGGTCGTTTTGGGTGGTTGTAGATTTTGGGGATTAAATTACAAAAAAGGGTGTTTTTACCATTTTTTTCCTCATATTTCATATTTTTTTTTATAGTAAATTATTCGATATGATGGAAATAATGGTATTTCTAGAAAGTCCATTTAATGGCGGGAAAAAGGGTGTATAATATGTGTGGGTTGAATAATCGAGTAAGAGGAAAATTTGACCTAAACACTAACAGCGCAGAAACATAAAAACAGCAGCGGTCACTAAAAGACGGATTTGTGTAAAACCGCCCGCTCACTAAGGGGTTAAACGTGATTTGAAGTCCTATTTTATTATATGACCCAGAATAATTTTTTTTAAAAAAAAAACTTTTTAATTTTTTTTTAAATTTTTATTTTATTATTTATATTTTTACCCTTAACCTGACCATGATCAGGCCTTTCCATTGATACAAAACATGACCCTCTAGCCGCCATGTATCGGGAGATACGGGGGTCCAAAGGACCCCCAGCTCCATTTGGCATCAAGGGGGTTAAATGGCCTACAGATGTCATCGCATATTTGGTGATGACATCAGTGGGTGGGGGGATGACCCCAGAGACTTGACTGACATCCGCGATGTCTGCCACCTCTGGGAGTGAATCTCAAGCCAGCATCTAAGGGGTTGAGGAGAGGCACCACTGGAAAGGGCAGACTCTCCCCTTTTCAATGGTGCCTCTCTCTTTTTTTATTGTTTGCATCCGTTCGGGAGGGAGATGGGTCCATAGGCCCCCCCCCCGCTTTCAGGTTCTCCCCTGGAAGTGCCAGTGGGTGCCTGAAAATGATATCATCGCACACGGCAAACGCGACATCGCGATGGCCGGGGCCCATAAAACCATCAGGCCGGCTTCAAGGAAGCCAGACCTAGGTGGGACCACAGCCAGAGAGGTGAATATAGGGAGGGTGGGGGGATTAAAGGACCCATACCTGTAACTAGATTACATGTGCATTACAAACAAAAACACATTATACAACACATGCTCTGTGTTTTTTTTCTTTGTTTGAATTTATTGCATGTAAAAAGAAAAACAAATAGGTGTTTATTTCCATTTCCATTTTGTGGATTTTTCCCATGACGCAACATTTAACATAGAAACATAGAAAATGTCGGCAGATAAGAACCTTTCGGCCCATCTAGTCTGCCCAATTACATGGATACTTTACCTGGATTTATCTTTTGTTTAGGATAGTCTTATGCCTATCCCATGCTTGCTTAAATTCAATTACTGTTTTGGCCTCTACCACTTCAACTGGAAGGCTGCTCCATGTATCCACCACCCTCTCAGCAAAACAATGCCTCCCGATGCCACCTTCAAACCTCTGCCCCTCCAATCCAAGACCATGTCCTCCCGTTTTGCCACCCTGCCTCCCTTCAAATATACTCCCCTCCTCCACCCTGTGGACTCCCCCTACGTACCCAAATGCCTCTATCATATCTCCTCTGTCTCGTCTTTTTTCCAAGCTGTACATGTTATTGTAGTGTCTATAAAATAATTATATATATGTATAAATATATTTCTCAATTAACATATTCCAAGAGTATATTTTGGGTTATTAACCCCTTCACTATCAAGATCAAGATAACTTGGGTCTTCAAAGGTGCCCAATATCGAGTTCTGCAGCTGAGAAGGACAAATGCGATTCAAATTCTTTGCTGAAATTTTTTTTGTCTGCATTCGGGTTCCAGAACATACCCCTAACGTTTGAGCATTCAACAATCCATTCAACAATATTGGAATCCAAGCGCAAAGATTGAAATTTATTGATAAGCCTTCTATGCGGAACAGTATCAAAAGCCTTACTGAAATCTAAATAAGCAATGTCTACTGCACCACCTTTGCCTATTATTTTTGTTATCCAATCAAAAAAATCAATAGGATTAGTTTGGCATGATCTCCCTGAGGTAAACCCATGTTGTTTCTTATCCTGTAATCTATGTGTTTTTAGATGTTCAACAATCCTTTCCTTTAACATGGTTTCCATTAATTTCCCCACTACTGACGTAAGACTAACTGGCCTATAGTTCCCCGTTTCCTCCCTACTAACCTTCTTGTAAATGGGCACAACATTTGCTAATTTCCAGTCTTCTGGGACGACTCCCGTTAACAAGGATTGGTTAACCACTTCAATGCGGAGGACGCGCTCAGCGCGTCCTCCGCAGCGGAGGACGCGCTGAGCGCGTCCTCCCATTGGGGTCAGCGTTCGGCCGGGTTCCGGCCGATCGCTGGCCCCCCCGGTGCGGGCTGACATCCTCGATGTCAGCCCAGCATCTGGAACCGCAGCCGCTGAAATTAGGTGTCATCGCGACAGCGCGATGACACCTAATTCAGGTGCCCCCCGCATGTGTGGAGGAGGCGCCTGAAAGGGAGGGGGGAGGTCCTTCGGACCTCTCTCCCTCCCGATCGGCAGCGTTGCGGGGGTTAACCCAGGCACCATTTGGAAGGGCACAGCCTGCCCTTCCAAATGGTGCCTGGCATTAACCCCTGGGGAGCTGGATCGCGAATCGGCGCTAAAAAGCGCCGGTTCGCGATCCTTTCCCGGAGCTGGCCGACATCTTGGATGTCGGCCAAGCCTCCGGTAACTCCCCCTGAGGACTGGCGTCATCGTGCATAGCACGATGACGCCAGTCCTAGAGTTAACCCCTAACTGCCACCAACGGTGGAGATAGGGAGTTCCAATGAACTCCCTATCTCCCGATCCGTGGCAGCTAGGGGTTAAAGTTTGGTATGGTTGGATCAGCCAGAGCATGGCCGTTCCAACGATACCAAACACTACTGTGAAAAATTTTGTAAAAAAAAAAAAATTAAAAATAAAAAAAAATTTAAAAAACAAATTATAAAAAAAAAATAAACAATTTTTTTTTCTTTTTTTTGGTTTGTTAATGCAGCAATATTGTTCCCATTTCAATTATAATGTGAACAATGATGCTGCACTAACGATTTTTGTATGCAGTGCGTTTGTTAAAAATCGCGTAATTTTCCCCAAAAAAAAAGTAACGAGACCCCATCTCTAATTTTATTAACAAGCGTGCCCCATACAAAATATAACCGCAATTGCTCGCATGTTAAAATGTGAAAAAAAACACTTTACACGTTGTAAATTATTGAAAATACATATTTTATTGCATTTTTTGTTATAATTTACAGACATGACATAACGTATACATATAATAATGACATATTATGAATCTACCGAGTCTGACGGAAAGAACGATATATAATATGTCTGGGTAATATACTAAAATAAGCCTTCAAAACACGTTTAAACATGATGAGCAAAACCGGTAAAAATGACCTCAGCACAGAGGTGTGAAAAGCCTCAGCAGCGAAAGGGTTAAATAAATCTGTTAACGGTTTTGCTATTACACCACTGAGCTCTTTTAATAATTTAGGGTGGATCCCATCAGGCCCCATTGACTTATTTGTCTTTACTTTAGACAGCTGCTGTAGAACCTCCTCTGTAAACTCAAATGTAAATGTCTCTTTAGTGTTTCCTCCTGAGGTCCCTTTCCTTCCTTTTCTTCTGCAAAGACTGAACAAAAATATTCATTGAGGCAGTCAGCGAGACTTTTATCCTCTTCTACATACCTTCCTACCTTTGTTTTTACTCTAACTAATCCTTGCTTTACTTTTCTTTTCTCGTTTATGTATCTAAAAAATGTTTTGTCCCCCTTTTTTACTGACAGAGCTATTTTCTCTTCTGCGTGTGCTTTGGAAGCTCTTATAAATTGCTTTGCCTCTTTCTGCCTAATTTTATAGGTTTGCCTATCTTCTTCACTCTGAGTTTTTTTATAATTATTGAATGCTATCTTTTTGTTCTTCACTATTTTGGCCACTTCTGCAGAGTACCACAGTGGTTTCTTCCCTTTTTTGTTTTTGCTAACAAACCGAATGCAATTGCCTGTGGCCTTCAATAATGCCTCCTTTAAATAATCCCATTTCTCCTGGACTCCCTTTAAACTCCTCCAGTCTGATAATGACTCCTTCACACAAAATCCCATTTTAGAAAAATCTGTTTTTTTAAAGTCTAAAACTTTTGTTTTTGTGTGGTGCGGCTCCATCCATGTTCTTATATTAATCCACACTGACAAGTGATCCCTAGATCCCAAATTTTCACCTACAACAACGTCTGATACCAAACCTCCATTTGTGAGTATTAAATCCAATATGGCCTCTTTACTGGTCGGCTCCTCAACTACTTTTGTTAGAGATAATTCCAGTAGGGAGTTTAGAATATTTGTACTCCTGGTGCACCCAGCTATTTTTGGTTTTCCAGTTCACATCAGGAAGATTAAAGTCCCCCATGATAATAACTTCCCCCTTCATTGCCATTTTGGCTATTTCCTCAAACAGCAGATTATCTAGCTCTTCTACTTGTCCAGGGGGTCTATAGATCATACCTACACGAGCTACAGTATGATTGCCGAATGTTAGCGTAACCCAAACTGACTCTTTGTTCACCTCGGTCACTTTTATTTGGTTCGTTTTTCACATACAGGGCCATTACTCCTCCTTTCCTACCTTCTCTGTCTTTTCTATATAAAGAGTACCCCGGTATTGTTATGTCCCAGTTATTTTTCTCACTGAACCATGTCTCAGTAACCACCACTAAATCTACTTTTTCAGCTGCCATCATTGCCTCCAGTTCATTGATTTTATTGACTAAACTGCGAGCATTTATAGACACGACTCTGAGCTTGTCATTTTTTTACCCCGCATGTTGCTTGCACCCTCCGATTTAGTTTTGGGGGACAATCAGGCAGATTGTTTTTTACCCTTTTGTCCCCCCTCCTAGTTTAAATATTCCTTTGTGAAACCTTTGAACTTCTCACTGAGAACATATCTTCCCCTATGAGTAAGATGCAAACCATCTTTTTTATACAGTTCCTTTCTGCTCCAATTAAAGCTATCATGGAACACAAAGCCAAATCCTTGCTCCCGACACCATTCCCGAAGCCACAAATTAAATTCCCTAGTGCGCATATGCCTATCCTGAATGTTATGCACAGACAGAACTTCAGAGAATGACACAGTGGACGCAATCTGCTGTATTTCACCTCCAAGAACACAAAAATCTTCCTTAATCTCAGAAACCTCATTGCTAGCCAAGTCATTTGTCCCTAGATGGACTAGAACGTCCACTTCCCCTTGCTGCTTTGCTTGTTTGACAATATTGAGAATACGTCTCCTGTCTCTACGAGCAGTAGCCCCAGGAAGACATCTCACGAAACCACTACTCTCCAGCTCAACACCTCTTATGATAGAATCACCCAGCAACAATTGCCTTCTATCAAGTCCCACCTTTTCCTTTTTGTCCTTGGTTGCAGTCTTGCATACCTTAGGCATAGGGGTTGGTGGTTCCTCAACTTTGGTGTCTGAGCCTACTTCCGTCTTACCACTACACTCTGAAAGTGCCTCAAAAGAATTAAGAAGAGCCAGAGACTGTGGGACATGCCTTCTATCCACAACTCTAAGTCTACCAGATCCTACAGTAGTCCATCTGCCGCTCCTAGGTGGCCTCTGTGGCAGTGGCTTTGTAACAGTCATAGCCTGAGTTTGTCTAACAGATAATTTACAAATCTCAGACTTAAAACAGGCAATTTCCTGCTGCAATAAAGAGAACTGCCTACATATCAGGCGCACTCCAAACCTCCAAAAATTGGATCTAAAAAAAAATGCATGACAGCTCTTACACTGGACCAGGCCTGCCATTATAAAATGAAAGAATGGATTTAAAACTAGCAAATATTACCTTTTTGTAGGTTTTCTACCTCCTGTCTAACCTCAGACTACCTCCAGAGTATCTCCAGAATATCTCAAAGTGCCTCACTTGGAAGGCTTGCACTTAGAAGGCTTCACAAGCTCTATTTACCAAAATTGTATGGCAAGTCTCACTTCACAGCTGTGTATAGGATAAAGCAGTAGTGAAGAGGCGATGGGGTGGAGGAAGGAATGTATAGTCAAGGATGCAGGGGATCTATTTGAAATCTGGTGTTTATGCTACCAGAGATAAGAGAGAGAAGCTGAATGAGATCTGTTTGTTGGCTAACAACACCGATTGGTACCCCTGGTGATATCCTTTGCATACATCCCACAGGTCAATAGGTTGGCTTTCTGTACTGCTGACCTATAGTGTCCATTCTATGCCCAGTGTCCCAAAGTGAGGAACAAGTGTTTGAAAGATAACGGGGGGGGGGGGTTACAACACAGATGAAGATGCACCCACAATGGTTGCATCCAGTGACACGTTTAGATTAAAATATTTTCTTAATTAAACGATCATGAGAAAAACAAAGCACATGTAAGATATCAACATCAAAAGATAAACACAGTTAGGACATTTCATTTTTTTGGTATTAGTGTCCCTTTAAATCCATCTTGTTCTTTAGATAAATTTTTATTTTTCATGTGTTTTTCCGCTGGCTCTATTAGTAATCTTGTATGTAATGGTTTTGTTTTTCTACTAGGAATGTTGTTGAAATGCTTACACTGTCATATTGTTTTTTTTTTACTCATTGCCACTGAAAAACAACATTAGGCTAGCAACCCTTATCATTGCCACATTATGAAGCCAGCATATACTGTATATCTTTGTACGCCTTACAGGTACTTCAGTACATCCTAAAGCTAAGGCTTAGAAAAATGCCTTTTTCTCTAGAGGAGACATACATTAATTTCTATGGCAACCTCATGGACTGAATGACAAGCATGAGTGACCAGAGAAAGGGAAACATTATAAATGTACAATTTCTGAAAATCTGAATGTAGAAATGGGAAAAAATAACCAAAGGCTGGTTTGAAATCCAGTCTTTTCTTCAAAATAAATCAAACAAACAACTGATCACAATTAGCAAAAACACGGCACATTGCAATGATACACTAAAACGCACTTTGTATTTTTTCTTATTATTAATAGCCACAGATAATTTGTGGATATAGTCACAAGAACAAGTAGTAATTTAGAGAAATGTATGTTAACCCCTTAAGGACCGAGGACGTACCATGTACGTCATTGCAGCGGGTCTCTCTTAGACCCGCTGACGTACATGGTACGTCCTGCCGTTTTTTGAGCGCTGGAAGCGATCGGATCGCTTCCAGCAGCTCAAACGCCATTGCAGGCTGCCTGGGAGTCCAGGCAGCCGTGCAATGGCGTTTAGAAGTGCCGGGGCACCATGTGATCGCTCCCCGGAGCGATCAACATCCGTTTTCACCGGAGAGGTGCCGGCACTTCTAGAGAGCGCTGGAAGTGATCGGTATCGCTTCCAGCTGCTCTGAGTATATTACAAGGATGCCTCGACATCGAGGCATCCTTGCAATATGCTTACCTGCCACCGGTCCGTCCGTGATCGCTCCCCCCGAGCGATCACTTCCGGTAGCGGCAGGAAGTACTGAGTGCCACGAGGTATCGTGGCACTCAGTACAAAAACGATCACATCAGTGATCAGGTGCTCTGCTGGGTGCCTCGAGGGATCAAGGCACCCAGCAGAGTAAAAAAAAAGTGTAAAAAAAAGTGAAAAAAAGTAAAATAAAAAGTAAAATAAAAAAAAAATAAAAATAAACTGGAGGGTTAGGGGTAGGGTTAGGTTAGGGTTAGGGGTAGGGTTAGGGTAGGTTAGGGGTAGGGTTAGGGTTAGGGTTAGGGTTAGGGTTAGGGGTAGTGGGTAGGGTTAGGGGTAGGGTTAGGGTTAGGGTTAGGGTGGGTAGGGTTAGGGTTAGGGGTAGGGTTAGGTTTAGGGTAGGGGTAGGGTTAGGGGTAGGGTTAGGGTTAGGGTTAGGGTTAGGGTTAGGGTTAGGGGTAGGGTTAGGGTTAGGGGTAGGGTAGGGCTAGGGCTAGGGTTAGGGTTCTAAGGGCAGGGTCATCTTGGGGCTGAGTGGGATGTTCCTAGCCTGCCTCATCAGAGAGGCAGGCTAGCAACATCCAATCAGAAGTTAGAAAAAATCAAAATAAAATTTCTAATTTGTCAGGTCAGGTCAATATTTTGTAAATATTGGCTCTGACCTCTGTGATTCTCCCTCCCTCTCCTCACTTGTGTTTTGGTGAGCGAGAGAGAGAGATCAGATTTGACAGGTTAGAGATTTTAGTGAGATTTAGTGAGATTAGAAAAATTGAGGTAGATTTAGAGAGATTTTAGGGAGATTTAGAAGAATTGAGGCAGGTTTAGAGGGATTTAGAGAGATTTAGGTGTTTATTTGTATTTTCTTGTGAAACCCAACGGTTCTTCTAAGAACCAACAATCCGCTTATATATATATAATAATTATAAAATTTTATAATCTATTATATATAATGTCTGAGAGGGTGTACAGCGCCGAGGAGGCATATGCCATCCTGGCGTCAGAATCTGAGGCATCTGCGTCAGACTCAGACCCTCATTTCGACCCCGCTAACTGCTCAGAGACGTCGCTAGATACATTATCTACGCTGGCTGATGTATCTAGTGATGTTTCTGATGCAGATCCTGGGTCACCACCTGCCAGCAGGAGACGCACAGCTCCAGCTGAGGAGTGGGTAGTGCCTCATCGCCAGAGGCCAGATATCCCTCCTTTCACGGCAAATCCTGGCATCAATATTGATGTTGCAGGATTTACCGCCACACAGTTTTTGCAGGTGTTTATGGGGGATGATTTGTTGGGCCACATCGTGGCCCAATCAAATCTGTATGCCCATCAGCATTGTGCTGCGAAGCCAGACTCCTACTTGGCAAGGCAGCAATGGACCCCGCTAGATGTGCCAGAATTTCTGAAATTCTGGCACTTACTATGCTGAGGGCATCATAAAGAAGCCCTCAATTCGCTCCTACTGGAGCAGTAGCCCCATCTGCTCTACCCCCATTTACCCCCAATCAATGTCACGTAGAAGGTATGAAAACATTTTGCGTTTCATGCACTTCAGTGACAACAGCCTGTGCCCCCCTAGAGAGCATCCCCAGTTTGACAGGCACCAGACTTTTACATTTTATTCGTACATTTTTATGTTCTACAATTGGTGCTGTATTTTGCCAAAATCTTTGCACACCTATGCATGGGGGGCATGGGTGTACTCAGGAGATCTTGCAGAAAACAACCTGGAGAGTTTTCATGCAGTAACAAACAACAGTGTCTCCTAAATCACAGTCCAAAACTACTGTGGGCGTAAAAATCTGAAAATTGAAAAATTACACCACACACCTTCTCAAATGTTTTGGGCTAAAACCGTTGCATCCATGGCATCAAAGCACTCCATATGCAATACCTTAGGGTGCCAACATAACAAATATAAACAATTTTCTGGCAATAATTCAAACTGGGGTATGCGGTAGACCCAAAACCAAAGATAGGCCTAGTTGAAGAAATAATCTCAATTTCAACTCCAATGACAAAGTCATAAAAATTGTATTTGAACCTTCCCAAAATCCTGGCAAACCTATGCATGGGGGGCATGGGTGTACTCAGGAGACCTTGCAGAAAACAACCTGGAGAGTTTTCATGCAGTAACAAACAACAGTGTCTCCTAAATCACAGTCCAAAACTACTGTGGGCGTAAAAATCTGAAAATTGAAAAATTACACCACACACCTTCTCAAATGTTTTGGGCTAAAACCGTTGCATCCATGGCATCAAAGCACTCCATATGCAATACCTGAGGGTGCCAACATAACAAATATAAACAATTTTCTGGCAATAATTCAAACTGGGGTATGCGGTAGACCCAAAACCAAAGATAGGCCTAGTTGAAGAAATAATCTCAATTTCAACTCCAATGACAAAGTCATAAAAATTGTATTTGAACCTTCCCAAAATCCTGGCAAACCTATGCATGGGGGGCATGGGTGTACTCAGGAGATCGTGCAGAAAACAACCTGGAGAGTTTTCATGCAGTAACAAACAACAGTGTCTCCTAAATCACAGTCCAAAACTGATGTGGGTGTGAAAATGAAAAATGACCACCAAACTGTATCCAATTTGTTTGGAGCAAACGGATGCATCCATAGCATAAAAACACTCCATTTACAATACTTTGGGGTGTTAGCTTACCAAATATATGCACGTTCATAAAACTGGGGTATGTAAAAAGGCCCCTAAAAAGAAGATAAGCAAAGAAGATACTGTATGTCAAATTAGAAAATTGACAAGCACATGTCAAAGATTGGCGTAGCACCCCAAAAACAACAGAACAAATCTATATATGGGTGGTATCAATTTACTCAGAAGATGTTGCTGAACATATTTTGGGGTGTTTTTTGGCAGTAACCCATAACTGGATTTGACAATTCATGCCTAAAGTACAATGTGTGTGAAAAAATAACACAAAAAGTGACTACCTGAAAGTTTGACATAGAGCTAGTGCATGGAAAGTGTTAAAATACAACTCTTTGAAGCACCCTAGGGTGTGCCCTTTCTAAAATTATATGGTTTGATGGGGGTAAATTACTTTGGCCGGCTTCAAAAATGTCCCAAATAGGACATGGGTGCATGATGACGAAATGTGAAAATTCCAAGTTGGAAAACTGAAATGCGCACCCCCCAAATAAGGCCTATTAGCCCCCAAATGACCCGACATACCTATACATGGGTGGTATCAATTTACTCAGAAGATGTTGCTGAACATATTTTGGGGTGTTTTTTGGCAGTAACCCATAACTGGATTTGACAATTCATGCCTAAAGTACAATGTGTGTGAAAAAATAACACAAAAAGTGACTACCTGAAAGTTTGACATAGAGCTAGTGCATGGAAAGTGTTAAAATACAACTCTTTGAAGCACCCTAGGGTGTGCCCTTTCTAAAAATATATGGTTTGATGGGGGTAAATTACTTTGGCCGGCTTCAAAAATGTCCCAAATAGGACATGGGTGCATGATGACGAAATGTGAAAATTCCAAGTTGGAAAACTGAAATGCGCACCCCCCAAATAAGGCCTATTAGCCCACAAATGACCCGACATACCTATACATGGGTGGTATCAATTTACTCAGAAGATGTTGCTGAACATATTTTGGGGTGTTTTTTGGCAGTAACCCATAACTGGATTTGACAATTCATGCCTAAAGTACAATGTGTGTGAAAAAATAACACAAAAAGTGACTACCTGAAAGTTTGACATAGAGCTAGTGCATGGAAAGTGTTAAAATGCAACTCTTTGAAGCACCCTAGGGTGTGCCCTTTCTAAAAATATATGGTTTGATGGGGGTAAATTACTTTGGCCGGCTTCAAAAATGTCCCAAATAGGACATGGGTGCATGATGACGAAATGTGAAAATTCCAAGTTGGAAAACTGAAATGCGCACCCCCCAAATAAGGCCTATTAGCCCCAAATGACCCGACATACCTATACATGGGTGGTATCAATTTACTCAGAAGATGTTGCTGAACATATTTTGGGGTGTTTTTTGGCAGTAACCCATAACTGGATTTGACAATTCATGCCTAAAGTACAATGTGTGTGAAAAAATAACACAAAAAGTGACTACCTGAAAGTTTGACATAGAGCTAGTGCATGGAAAGTGTTAAAATACAACTCTTTGAAGCACCCTAGGGTGTGCCCTTTCTAAAAATATATGGTTTGATGGGGGTAAATTACTTTGGCCGGCTTCAAAAATGTCCCAAATAGGACATGGGTGCATGATGACGAAATGTGAAAATTCCAAGTTGGAAAACTGAAATGCGCACCCCCCAAATAAGGCCTATTAGCCCCCAAATGACCCGACATACCTATACATGGGTGGTATCAATTTACTCAGAAGATGTTGCTGAACATATTTTGGGGTGTTTTGGCAGTAACCCATAACTGGATTTGACAATTCATGCCTAAAGTACAATGTGTGTGAAAAAATAACACAAAAAGTGACTACCTGAAAGTTTGACATAGAGCTAGTGCATGGAAAGTGTTAAAATACAACTCTTTGAAGCACCCCAGGGTGTGCCCTTTCTAAAAATATATGGTTTGATGGGGGTAAATTACTTTGGCCGGCTTCA
Source organism: Leptobrachium leishanense (assembly GCA_009667805.1). NCBI lineage: Eukaryota > Metazoa > Chordata > Amphibia > Anura > Megophryidae > Leptobrachium > Leptobrachium leishanense. The sequence goes on along the minus strand of CM019065.1, from coordinate 342,996,320 downwards.
AAAATGTCCCAAATAGGACATGGGTGCATGATGACGAAATGTGAAAATTCCAAGTTGGAAAACTGAAATGCGCACCCCCCAAATAAGGCCTATTAGCCCCAAATGACCCGACATACCTATATGGGTGGTATCAATTTACTCAGAAGATGTTGCTGAACATATTTTGGGGTGTTTTTTTGCAGTAACCCATAACTGGATTTGACAATTCATGCCTAAAGTACAATGTGTGTAAAAAAATAACACAAAAAGTGACTACCTGAAAGTTTGACATAGAGCTAATGCATGGAAAGTGTTAAAATACAACTCTTTGAAGCACCCCAGGGTGTGCCCTTTCTAAAAATATATGGTTTGATGGGGGTAAATTACTTTGGCCGGCTTCAAAAATGTCCCAAATAGGACATGGGTGCATGATGACGAAATGTGAAAATTCCAAGTTGGAAAACTGAAATGCGCACCCCCCAAATAAGGCCTTTTAGCCCCCAAATGACCCGACATACCTATACTTGGGTGGTATCAATTTACTCAGAAGATGTTGCTGAACATATTTTGGGGTGCTTTTTGGCAGTAAACCTTAAAGTTCACAGTACATGTATTCTTAAATTGCGTTCAAAAAAAAAAAATCACCAATTTTTTTTTTTTCTCAAACTTTGGCATAGATTTGTGGTAAAATGGTTTGCATGGAAAGAGTCAAAATACCCCAAGTTTAATACCTTGATTTGTGTACTTTAAAAAAATATGTATATGTGGAGGGTTATTCAGGAATTAGTGACAGATATCAGTGTTACAATGTCACTATCACTAGTTTTGAAAATAAACTCTTTGAAATGGCAAAGTGCTACTTGCACTTATTGTTGCATAAAATAAGGAAAAAAGCGAGGAATATGTAAACATTGGGTATTGCTAAACTCAGTACTAAATTTAGAAACTACTAAAGAATTAATTTTTTTTGACGGTTGTTGATACATAAGAAATTTTGGGGGTCAAAGTTCGAAAAAGTGGTGTTTTTTCAATTTTTGTGTCATATTTCACAATATTTTTTATAGTAAATTATATGAAATGATGAAAAAAATGGTATCTTTATAAAGTCCATTTAGTGACGAGAAAAACAGTGTAAAATATGTGTGGGTTACATAAACGAGTAAGAGGAAAATTTGACGTAAACACTAAGAGCGCAGAAACGTAAAAACAGCAGCGGTCACGAACGGACGGATTCGTGTAAAACCGCCCGGTCACTAAGGGGTTAATTTATTAAATCAGTAAAAAAATAAATCATTTTTTGGCCCTATTGATTCTGAACCTATATATCCACAGCATTAAAGTCAGCCCTCCCTACCTCCTCCTTACCTTCAAGGCTGTGTTAACTGAATCACAGGCAGCCCTCTTAAAACTGCACATGTGATCCTACATAAATAAACTGTATAAAATGTATCATCTGGTTAATATATACATATGTGGAAATTTGAGAGACATATCAGAGAGATTCAAGTTATCATGAATCCAGGAAATAGAAAAAAAAAAAAGTGTCATGTTGTTTTGTTTTTATCTGCATGCTTGTGTAGCTTTGTTTTTCTAAAATGGCGAGTATAACATAGCTCCCAGCATTGATGAGATATAGAAGCACAGTAATGAGGCTTAACTCCAAGATACTGTACAGCTACCCATGCCAGACCATCAGTGTTTCAGTCACTGATAGATCCCGAGAGAGGGCACAGGTGGGCATTTGTCACCCCTGAGCTGCAGTTCTATTGTAGGTGATACAGGGGACCTTTGGATGTTTGAAACCCTGTATCTCCAGTTTCCTACATCCTACACAGACGATTCAGATGTCATTGGAAAGGTCGGATTCTGACCTTTCCAACAATACCAAGTATGACTATATTGTAGGCAGTAGAAATAAAATCCACGCGAACACTCTGGGCCCTAACACTAACGTTAGCGCGCAGCTGTGTGAGTGTTAGCGTTAGCGTTAGCCTTGGTTGCCCTAGCTTGGGCGCGCCATATTACATTCCGAATGCTAACTGCTTAAAAAACCTGTTAGCAATTTGGATCTTGCACTTTTCAGCACGAGCTTACTGTACTTTGCGCTCCCTATGCTTAAGATGGGGAGCGCAAAGTGTTAATTAGCGTTACTATTACAAAGTCCTAACGCTAATTACGTCCAACTGCGGCTAACTGAAAAGTGTTTGCTCATCATGTTTTAATGCGATTTGAAGTCATGTTTTGTTGTAGGACCCGAACAAATTATATATCCTTATTTTCAGCAGACTCGGCAGATTAATAATATATCAATCATTATTATATGTATACGTAATGTCCTGCCAGAATGCTATAAAATAAATGTAAAAAACTGCGAACGTCCAATAAAATTTCAATCATCTACAGCTTGTAAAATATTTTTTTCACATTTTATCATTCAAACCTTTACGGTTATATATTCTATGGGGTACACTTGTTAAAAAAATAGAAATGGGAACTCGTTACTGTACTTTTCTGAGAAAACACAAGATTTTAGCTAAAAAAACCCTGTAATTTTTCATTAGTGCAGCACTATTGTTTACATTATAATTGAAAAGTGACAAATAAATGCATAAATGCATAAATGCATAAAGAAATTTAAAAAAGTAAATTAATTAATTTATTTATTATTTTATTTCCTCGATCTATTCTATTTTACACTTAACCATGCTCTGGCCTTTCCAATGATTCCAAACATGACCCTCTAACTGCCACCGATCTGGAGATACAGTGGTCCAAATGACCCTTCTATCTCCAATACTATCTCCACGATGACATCAGTGCGCTGGGAGGGTGTATAAAACCAGAGGTCTGACTTCAAGGAAGTCAGACCACTGCAGCACCCCGGACAGAGAGGTATCGGGCAGGAGGGAGCTGCAAAGTCATGACATGTGGGGGACGTCCTCCGCATACAGCAGGGACACATGAGGATGTCCCCCACAACTCATCCGCCGCAAAAAGGTTAAATAAACAATTAAATTGCACAAATAAAAATAAAATGTTAAAATAGTAGTGTTCATGGTCCAATACGCATTTCACTCAGCGGTACTTCCTCAGTTGTTCTGAGAGTTCAGTCACCCTTTTCTATGTACCATACCTGTCTTTATGATGCACCCTTCGACTGTTCCACAGTCTATTTGCCTTTTATTTTATTTTGTATTGTAAAAAACTTAATAAAACTTATTACAATAAAAAAATGATAAAGACAAATTTTAAAATAGTAGTGTTCATGGTCCAAAACACATGTCACTCAGCGGTACTTCCTCAGTTGTTCTGAGAGTTCAGTCACTTTTGTTGTTTAACCCCTTAAGGACAGGAGTAATTTTACAACTTCGGCTCTGTTTCGAAAGTAGAAGTTTGCTGAGCTCATTTTGACCATTTTTAAGTCACGTATTATTATACCACCCAGACAAATTATATATCGTTCTTTCCGGCAGATTTGGCAGATTAATAATATATCATTATTATATGTATATGTCATGCCCTGCCAAAATGCTATAACAAAAAATGTAAAAAAATTGAAATTTTCAATAAAATTTCAATCTTCCACAGTGTGTAAAGTGTTTTTTTTTTAATTTTATTATCCGAGGCTCTGCGGTCATATTTTATGGTGTAGATTTGTTAAAAAAATTAGAACGGGGAACCCATTTTTTTTTTGGGGAGAAATTGCGTGATTTTAGCTAAACCCCCCAAAAAAAATCATTAGTGAAGCACCATTGTTCACATTATAATTGAAATGTGAACAATAGTGCTGCATTAAAAAAAAAAAAAAACACGTATTTATTTTTTTATTATTTAATTTATTATTTTTTTATTATTTTTATTTTTACTTTTTTAAAACTTTTATTTTACTTATAACATGGTCATGTGTGATATCATTGGAAAGGCCATGCTCTGGCCTTTCCAGCAATATCATACATGACCCCCTAGCTGCCACCAATCAGGAGATAAAGGGGTTCAAAGAAGGGGGGCTGCAGCTAGGGGGTTCCCCGGTTAACTGACATCATCGCGCATGGCGTGATGAGTCAGTTGACTGGGGGGGACCCAGAGGTGGGGGCTGCCATCCAAGATGGCGGCCCCCACCGGAAATAGGCCGCGATCGGGCACCAATTAGTGCCCGGTCGCGCCCTGGCAACTAAGGGGTTAACCCCCCATACATCGCTGGAAAGGTCAGGCTGTGACCCTTCCAGCGATGCTGGCCACAGCCGCCTGGTCCCCGGCGATCGGGAGATAGAGGGATCCAAAGGATCCCCCCGCTCCCCTTCAGGCGCTTCCCCTGCTCCGGCGGGGGGGACGCCTGAAACTGACATCATCGCGCCACCGGCGCGATGACGTCACTGCGCCGGAGGAGGGATTCACACTGATCTGACTCCGCGGCTGTCAGAGCAGTGTGGGAGCGACCGGAGGAGGTGAGTATTACCGGAGGGGGGCTGTAAACGCCGAGGACGTACATTTACGTCCTGCGGCGTCAAAGTCCGCCTAATGCAGGGCGTCAATGTACATCCTGCGGCGTTAAGGGGTTAATATTTCACGTTGTTGATTTATTTGCTTTATTTACGTTTCAGATGTCTTACTACACAAGTTCTTATATTACTTATTATACGATTATCAGTGGAGTGCTTATAGATTTCCTGCAGATCGTGTTTCTATCTTTGTTTAATCTGTCAGTTTTCTGTTTGCTTATCCCTGAGATGCGATGTGAGAATAACAGGAGTTTCGCTGTCATCTGTTGTTTTTGTTATTTATTTATTTATTAAGAGAAAAAGAAGAAGAAAAGCATGAGGACGCTTTCTTACTAAGTGATGCTGTAATACATTTATTCCTCATAACTAACACAGGCCAGAGTGTTCAGAAATAAATCAAAAATAGCTGCCAAGCTAAATACATAATTATATAAAAAGACAAATTTCACTGAGTGAATTCATTTGGAGATCTTTTCTTACTGGGTCAATGAGTAATTGTCTCCATTTTCAAATTGCATCTCATTGCATCAAATCAATTTTAATTTTACTGGGGAATTAGGCTCCTGCAAAATTGAAAAGCTTCTGTTATATTGTTTTTCCAGATAATCAAAGTGACAATTTGCTTGGTAGCCTCCCTTTTATTCAGTACTGCAGTGTGCTTCATGGTGAAACAAGCATTGGGTGAATCATAATGACCGATGAGCCTTAGTAACTTATTAATAATGCTTGTTATTACTCATTCTCATAAATGTCGTGAGAAAGTTTGGAATGATATAGTTTGTATTGCTATTCCTGTCGTCCACTTTTTGTGTTCTTTTGGTCTATAGAGAAAAAGACAAGTTCATTTAATTCTCATTTAGACAAAATTCAGTAACATCTTCAGACGTTTGCAGTATATGGCTATGTTTAATACTACTGCCAATGATAAATTGATAGAAATAAAAAACAATTAATGAGGGAAGTAGCGGAGAATAAAAAAATTATATCGGTCTATCCCTAGTTACAAGTATTTATAAAGCGCCAACAAGTTCCGTAACGCTGTACAATGGGCGAGACAGAGGAGCAAAAATACATGAAAGTTGAACAAACAGAACAATAGGAGAGAGGACCCTGCTCGAGAGCTTACACTCTAAGAGGAGAGGGGTGACACACTAGGGGCACCATCAACTGGTGTGAGGTAACCCTAGTGTTGGCATGTTTTTGCATTAGCGCCAGGTTAATTCAGTCTAGCTCCTGACTAACAGATCATTTGCCTCTCGCCAATAAAAATCCTTTAGCGTGTCACTAAAAGCTTACTGTACTTTCAGCCTCCAATACTTAACATGGGGAGCGCTGGAGATCTCTCTCTAGCGCTTTTGTAACGAACAGAACCCTTGATGTCTGCGCTAACTTCTGGAGCGACGCTAACCACAAAATTTTACCTACTGCTCAACCCTGGTGCTAACTCCAAAAACACCACAAAAAACAGGTCCTTACCCCAAATTATTAGATAAACAGATTGGTGGATACAAAATACTTAACTTGTAATAAAAGGACTATTTTCCAAGAGATGGTTCAGATTCTCCATTAAACAAATAATGTAAAAATACACAGAAAATATATGTCCTATAAACCAATGAAAATATAAAGTCAATGGAGATGGTTCCAAACTCCTTAGGGGAATAGATGTCCTTGGAAAGATCCCATGGATGTGATGGTTCTTCCTGGATGGTATTTTTGAGTGAGTGGGGGTTTACACCCTTCTATCGCCAGTGAATCAGGAGCCCTTCACTCAAAAATACCATCCAGGAAGAACCATCACATCAATGGGATCTTTCCAAGGACATCTATTCCCCTAAGGAGTTCGTGAGTTTCTTATCGATTGGTGCCATCTCCATTGACTTAATTTTCCATTGGTTTATAGGACATATATTTTCTGTGTTTTTTTACCTTACGCAAAATTAACAGGCAATTGAAAGGAATGCAACACAGGTGTTCGCTTGGCCCCATACACCATAGTAATGGATCTGGTCAGCAATGGCGCTGCTGTTGCAGTAGGCTATATTATAAATGTATCCTTTATCCACATATATCCTAAATCTAATATATTGCCTAATTTTAAACATTTTATGTTGGTGGTTATTCATAGTATGTAAGCGGTTGATTATTAGGGTGAGCATTTGGACCATGTTTAAAGGGACACATGGATAAGTCTTCCCTGAAACATGTATTATTTATATGCTGCAGCAGGGAAATTATTTTCACCTGGCCTTCCTTTTGGATTTATTAAATGCAGTGTAATGATTCTACATGCTGTTGGGTGGCATTTATCATGCAATGCCCATCTGCCTTAGTTAACCACTTCAATGCTAAGGACGCGCTCAGCGCGTCCTCAGCATTACCGCTGGTGTGCTGAGGACGCGCTGAGCGCGTCCTCAGCTTGGGGTCAGCGTTCGGCCGGGTTCCGGCCGATCGCTGGCCCCTCCGGTGCGGGCTGACATCCTGGATGTCAGCCCGGCATCCGGACCACCAGCCGCCATTATTAGGTGTCATCGCGGGGGCGCGATGACACCTAATTCAGGCGCCCCCCTGCATGTGCGGAGGAGGCGCCTGAAAGGGAGGGGGGGGAGGTCCTTCGGACCTCTCTCCCTCCCGATCGTCGGCGCACAGGGGCTTAACCCAGGCATCATTTGGAAGGGCACAGCCTGCCCTTCCAAATGATGCCTGGCATTAACCCCTGGGGAGCTGGATCGCAAATCGGCGCTGAAAAGCGCCGATTCGCGATCCTTCCCGGGAGCTGGCCGACATCTTGGATGTCGGCCAAGCTTCCGGGAACTCCCCAGAGGACTGGCGTCATCGTGCGCAGCACGATGACGCCAGTCCTAGCGTTAACCCCTAACTGCCACCAAGTGTGGAGATAGGGAGTTCCAATGAACTCCCTATCTCCCGATCCGTGGCAGCTAGGGGTTAAATTTTGATATGAAAGTTAAAAAATTTGTAAAAAAAAAAAAAATTAAAAATAAAAATAAAAAAAAATTAAAAAAAAAATTAAAAAAAAAAAAAATAAACACATTTTTTTTATTTTTTTTGGTTTGTTAGTGTAGCAATATTGTTCCCATTTCAATTATAATGTGAACAATGATGCTGCACTAACGATTTTTGTATGCGGTGCGTTTGTTAAAAATAGTGTAATTTTCCCCAAAAAAAATGTAACGAGACCCCATCTCTAATTTTTTTAACAAGCGCACCCCATACAAAATATAACCGCAATTGCTCGCATGTTAAAATGTGGAAAAAAACACTTTACACATTGTAAATTATTAAAAATTCATATTTTATTGCATTTTTTGTTATAATATACAGACATGACATAACGTATACATATAATAATGACATATTATGAATCTACCGAGTCTGACGGAAAGAACGATATATAATATGTCTGGGTCATATACTAAAATAAGCCTTAAAAACACGTTTAAACATGATGCGCAAAACAGGTAAAAAATGACCTCAGCACAGGGGCGGGAAAAGCCTCAGCAGCGAAAGGGTTAATATATCTGCACATCAAAACATGGATGATACGGCCACCTTGGAGAATTTTAATAAGTCAGGTGTGTGAAGGCTCTTCGCTGGATGTATTTATACTTATACAAGGTTTTATCCTGTACACAACCGCATTAGCTTTGGGTTTTAGCCCAAGGTTAGAAACATCTGGGGGTGGAGTTTTATAGTCCTGATCTATTGCTTTGAAAGAATTCTGGGAATTGTAGGTATCTACATCTAGGGGAACGTAAGTCTGACAGCCGCTTGCTATAAGACGGCAAAAGTAAGATACTGTATATGCTGTAAAAATGATAACAGAAATAAATTAAGGACATTATTATAACACAAAATAAAGGATTTGAGTTAGAAGTCTTATGTTCCATTATGACAGTGAAATTGATAAATATTTATTTTCCAGGAGCAAGGAAATATCTTTTCCCTTTTCAAGGTTGCATCCAAGGTACAATTTGTATTGATATCTAGTAAATGCCATTCGGGGCAAAGCTGGATAAACAAGATGCTTTGTTTGTATATTGCTAAGGAAAAAATTTGCATTGAAAGCGATTTACCAACTTAACCACTCATTAGCACAAGATGCGTTACTGCTGCAGTGCATGGAATTGTCCAATTAAAAATGTTGTATTAATCTCTAAAGGCCTCCTAAAATGTAAACCCAATGTTCTCATGCACAGGAAGGATTTCAGAGGGAGCAGATGTAACATGGTACCTGGCAGCTTCAGATGTATTAGTAGTCATTTTGCATTTTTATTTTCTCACTTTTTTATATAACTGCACTACCTGATAACCTAAAATTATGTGAGTAAAAGTCGCTGGAATTCAACAGTCTTTGTTTCATTAAGATACATATACACTCCATACAATATACACTCACTGGCCGCTTTATTAGGTACACCTTGCTAGTACCAGGTTTTACCCCCTTTTGCCTTCAGAACTGCCTTAATTCTTCGTGGCATAGATTCAAATTCAGGTGTTGGAAACATTCCTCAGAGACTTTGGTCCACATTGATATGATAGCGTCATGAAGTTGCTCCAGATTTGTCGGCTGCACATCCATGGTGCGAATCTCCTGTTCCACCTCATCCCAAAGGTGCTCTATTGGATTGAGATCTGGTGGCTTTGGAGGCCAGTGAACTCATTGCCATGTTCAAGAAACCAGTTTGAGATGATTTGAGCTTTTTGACATGGTGCATTATCCTGTTGGAAGTAGCCATCAGAAGATAGGTACACTGTGGTCAAAAAGGGATAGACAAGGTCAGCAACAATACTCAGGTAGGCCGTGGAGTTTAAACAATGCTAAGTAGTCCAAGTTTATCTATATATATATGAAAGGAAAAGTCCTGACTGATTGACTAACTGGCTCATCAACGCCCAGCTCTCACCGTTTAACCTAGGAAGGTGACAATTTGAAGGTACATTGTTTTTATGATGTAGGCACCCACGAAGGAAGGATTTTTGGAAATTCCACCCCTAAGGAGGTGAAAAAGGGGGTTGAATATGTTAAACAGGATGCCTATATTTTAAAAACAAAAGATGTTACAGACGTGAAAATTGGTATTTAGATTCGTCTTGAAAAAAAAACATATTTTACCATTTTCCAAAAATCCAATGAGGGGGTGAAAAGAGAGGGTGAATAATTTTATCACTATACCTATATTTCAAAAACCAAAGATGTTACAGGTGTGAAAATTGGTATTTACAATCTTCTTGAAAAATAAAAAACACACGTATTTTACAATTTTTTTAAAATCCAGTGACTGGGAAGTAAAAAAGGGGTAAATAATTTTATCAGTACCTACATTAAAAAACCAAAGATGTTACAGACATGAAAATTGGCACTCCCTCACTGCTCCAGCATGTCTGCTTCGCTCTCACAACCAGGGCTCACACATGCCCTCAATGCAACAGAATGTCTTCTTCCATCTCACAGCCAGGGTTCGAACACTTCCCTCATTACTCCAGCAGGTCTGCTTTCTTCTCACAGCCAGGCCACATACACTCCCTCAATGCTCCAGCGTGGGAGATCCTGTGATATTATTGTGGAACCTCAACCCACCTAAGCTCTGTATTGGCACCAGATTGCAAGTAAATGCACTCCACAGAAATGTGATTGAGGCTACGGTGCTAACCGGTTTTGGCCGGGAGAGTCGGTGTTCATAACGCAAATACATATATATACCTTCAGAATATCTGTTTCAATTCAAAAGACTTCAGTTCACCCTGAAGGTTTGTTTTGGGATGGCCATCAACAAGTCTCGGGGCAGACTTTGAAGGTAGCAGGGATTGACCTAAGGGGAGACTGCTTCTCACATGGGCAGTTTTACGTTGCCTGTTCCAGACTGAGCTAACCTAACCCTGCTTATCCGAGCACCTGAAAAAAGAACCACTAATGTAGTTAACAAAGAAGTACTCAAATAGTATTTTTCTCTATATTCCAGATGCCAAAAAATAAAATTAATGTTTTTTGTCTGTCTCATTTGTCTGTTTGTATTTACAACACAAAAAAAATTCATGGACGCATTTAAATGATATAGTGCGGGTGTCGGCAACCCGCGGCTCCGGAGCCGGATGCGGCTCTCTTTCACTTTTTCCGTGGCTCCCGCAGCTCCCTCCTTTGCGTAGCGTGGGGGAGCTGGGGGGGCCGTGGCCCCGGGCGCAGTTTTGTTAGGGCGCATTCGCGCCCCTAAACTGGCCCGGGGGTTGAGGGGACCCAGATGCCGGCAGCGCGGGAGCGCCTGCCCGGTCTTGAACAGTCCGTCCTGTGAAGTGGTGCGGCTGTGTGCGTGCGCAGCCGGTCACGTGGTCCGGCTAATCAGGTGGTACTGAGTCTCTGTACCACCTGACTGGCCGACCATGTGACCGGCTGCGCACGCACACAGCCGCATCCACTTCACAGGACGGACTGTTCAAGACCGGGCAGGCGCTCCCGCGCTGCCGGCATCTGGGTCCCCTCAACCCCCGCCGGAGCTGCCTGGGGCAAGTATCCAGGTGAGAGCTGGGGGCAAATCCATGAGCTAGCTGGGGCAAATCTATGAGCGAGCTGGGGAAAATCCATGAGCTGGGGGCAAATCCATGAGCTGGGGGCAAATCCATGAGCTGGGGGGCAAATCCATGAGCTGGGGCAAATCCATGAGCTGGGGCAAATCCATGAGTGAGCTGGGGGCAAATCCATGTGTGAGCTGGGGGCAAATCCATGAGCTAACTGGGGCAAATCTATGAGCGAGCTGGGGCAAATCCATGTGTGAGCTGGGGGCAAATCCATGAGCTAACTGGGGCAAATCCATGAGCGAGCTGGGGCAAATCCATGAGCTGGGGGCAAATGCATGAGTGAGCTGGGGCAAATCCATGAGCTGGGGCAAATCCATGTGTGAGCTGGGCAAATCCATGAGCTGGGGGCAAATCCAATGAGCTAACTGGGGCAAATCCATGAGTGAGCTGGGCAAATCCATGAGCTGGGGCAAATCCATGTGTTGAGCTGGGGCAAATCCATGAGCTGGGGGCAAATCCATGAGCTAACTGGGGCAAATCCATGAGTGAGCTGGGGCAAATCCATTGGCTGGGCAATTCCATGTGTGAGCTGGGCAAATCCATGAGCTGGGGGCAAATCCATGAGTGAGCTGGGGAAACCATGAGCTGGGGCAAATCCATGTGTGAGCTTGGGGCAAATCCATGAGCTAACTGGGGCAAATCCATGAGTGAGCTGGGGCAAATCCATGAGCTGGGGCAAATCCATGTGTTTGAGCTGGGGCATCCATGAGCTGGGGCAAATCCATGAGTGAGCTGGGGCAAATCCATGAGCTGGGGCAAATCCATGTGTGAGCTGGGGCAAATCATGAGCTGGGGCAAATCCATGTGTGAGCTGGGGGCAAATCATGAGCTGGGGCAAAACCATGTGTGAGCTGGGGTTTTACATTGTTAAGTGAAAAAGTCTTTTTTTTCTTCAATTGACAGCTGACTGCACGATCCTGTATATAGCATTAAGGTAAGAAACCAATATATGCAGTGTTAGATTTGTTTTAAATGTCGCAATGGTTTTGCGGCTCCCAATTTTTTTTTTCCATTCGGAAACGGGTCAAGTGGCTCTTTATGTCAAAAAGGTTGCAGACCCCTGATATAGTGTATATGGGGTTGGGTTTCTAGAGTACCCAAAATTTTTTTTTTAGAAAGTTTAGAAAGTATATTCAGCTGCTGCTAGAGAGGCAACTCCCTCTTGTACATCCAACCAGGAGGGTAATGAATCTTAAACAAGTATAGAAAAAATGGTACCTCCAGCGCTGCAAGAATTGGTGCACTTGTGCTACCACATTTATTTGAAATAAACAAAAAAGGAACACAAATCAAATGTTTCGGGGACACAGCCCCTTCCTCAGTGTATAGTGCCTTACCAAATACATAGAAAAGAAACCCTTATAAACATGTAATAGCGAGGGTAGAGCGAATCAGACAATCAGAGCCACACATGGAAAGATAATTAATTAAACTTGGTAACTCACAGACTCAGGGAGATGCAGGTTAATCCCCGAGTATTCCTGGTGTCTAGACACATGTAACGCCAGTGGGTGTGCCAAGATGGCGGACGGAGCACGGAACATGCTCTGACACACGGAATCCTGGGAGGCCGCGGGTGCGCATTCGCACAAGACGGCTAAGGGACTTAGTGGAGATGATGCTTCAAATCCAAATAACTATGACTTCCCACGACTGGGGAAGAAAAATAAATCGATATATTGATCCAGCTGATATACATTTCCATGGTGACCCGAAAGAACTGCCTTAGGAAGCAGCGCCTGAAAAAGATAACCCATACAAATAAACCCAAAGTAAATACATAATGTAAATACATTATGTAAATACATAATAACCAATAATGAATAATAATGAATAATAAAAAAAGTGATACATAAAATCAAACGTGGCAACCATGGTTATAAAACCACAGAATAAATCATATGGTAACCACACACAGTAGAGATTTATCTACATAGCATACAGATACTAAACGTATACAGGATAAATGCATAGACTCAGAGATAATATGAACCAGCAGCTCACCTAGAACTGCAGATGCCTTAGTGGATACAATCAAAGAAACCAGTGGCACTCAAGCTTCTCATTAAGACCATGAGGGGCCACTGTATCTAGCGAGTACATCCACTTCACTTCTCTTTGTAGCAACAATCTATCTCTATTCCCTCCTCTCTTAAGTGGAGGTATTCTATCTAATATTTGGTAACGAAGTTGGGATACGTTATGCCGCATTTCTCTAAAAACTAGTGTATCATAAATGACCCCAATGACCTCCCTTTGAGTAAATTTTCCTTCTTTCATAAAATGGTGTCAAATTATTGTGTAAACATTCTTCTCCTTCTCAAGCAACTGCTAATATTTCACAAAAAATATTGTGAAATCAGGACTGGGAACAGTAAAACACTTGTGAAGGACGAGCATAGCCAGAGGAATGTTCTCTCCAGCCCATGAGTGAACATGCCCCTGAGCTGTCCTTGCCATTTGTTTTATTTTGAACAGAAATTATATTTTACTTTTCCTGGAAACCAGATTATTATTATAGCGCTGAATTTATACATGAATCCAAAATAAACAATAAAATGTAAAATAAACAATAGACAAGGTCTGTAGTCTATGACAGAAAACTTCTTGTCACTCGCTACATGATGATTCTTTTAAGACAAGATATATGAATGACAAATATGAGAGTGTATTGGACTTATTGAGTAATACGTTAATTGTTTGGTACACATGTACAGTATATGAGACATAGACCTCGATTTAATTCAGCCCAATGGCCTACATCAAAAAAAAATTCAGACAATTTTTGACAAATATTTGTTACGGGAGATTCAAATGTGGGTTTATTGGCACTTTATTTCTGGACAAAACGTGAAATCGAATGTGAGCTATAGCACTTATACTTCTCAATGGAAATATCAGCAATATTGATTTAATATGAATTTATCGGTATTATTATTATTATTGTTTATTTATATTGCGCCACAAATTCTGCAGCGCTTTATAAGATCAGTGTACAAGGAGTTGATACATTGGAACACTGCACATGGATGATATAACCTGGTTCAGAGGGGCCCTGCTCTAAAGGGAACTTACAATCTATATGAGAAGTAAAAAACATTTTGTGAGGTATGCGCATCCATATCATTGTTTTGCCCAAGGACAGACGCTGGTGGAATCTTCTGTGTGGGATAGAGTCTGCTTTCCATGATTGCAGATCAGCGACCTGGTGGTTAGGTTGAACCCGCTTCTTGTAAAGTTGAGAATTGCTTCTCCAGTTGTATTGGAGGGATGTGCTGAACGGGATTTGACTTGCTTCTCCACGGTCAAAGAGGAGAGACGTTACCAGTTACCACTGGACTGCACAGCCGATATTGGGCCATATTACATAATTGGTGCTAACTAAACCAGAGCTGTTGTAAACTTACCAGAGCCATTATAGCCTATGGAGGTTTTAAGTTTACAATAGCTCTGGTTAAGTAAGCACCAACATTGTAATACTGCCCATTGTATGGTAGGTAAGTATGTACCGTTAGGTGTCTTGCTCAACAACTAAAGCTCAGAGCAAGTTAAATATCTATCTCCTTCAATAATCCCTTGCATGACTTTGGTTGGTCCATGGATTATCTGAGCTAAACTGCAGTGTGTTTGTTATGATACATTATTGTTGGACAGCATTTAGCTGAAACCAAACAATATTTTTGATGGAAGCCTTCCCCATCCACTTCCCATTCACACTTCCAATGCACTGCCTGGCACATCCCACCGCTGCCACCAATTGTAATGGGAACAACTAAGGGTCCATCCAAGATCAGAAAAAGTGAAAACTATAATTTTTTTAAATGATTGTATGAACTTCTTAAAGTGAACCTGTCATGCCGAAGGCAACATGAGCTCCTATGATAGGGAATTCAATCCTATACATAATCTATGTTTCTTTGGAAACATATTGTATATGAATAATTGATGTGCTTAAACTACACTACTCACTATCTGTGGCATGCCAACAGAGTGATGATAGCAGAATGTATAAGAAGCACCTTGCAACATCCAGCACTTGATGAGACATTGCAGGGAAAGCGAGTGTCCTTGGGCAAGACACCTAACGATATGGATGCGCCTACCTCCCAAAATACTTGTACATCTCATACATTGTAAGTTCTTTTGGGAATAGGGTCCCCCTAAATCAGGCCATATCATCCATGTGTGGTATTCTAATGTATCAACTACTTGTAAACTGATTTTCTAAAGCGCTACGGAATTTGTGGCGCTATATAAATAACGGATAATAATAATAAGTTAACCTGGCAATGAAAAATCTATGTAGATGGAAATTTCTATAAGCACCAAGGTATTGTTCCAGATGCACTTTAGACTGAGGCTCAGTCTACAGTTGGGCCATCCGTGGCCTCGTTGCATCCTAGGTTGATAAATGAATAGCATATAATTGTCTAGTAATACTTATAACATATCATCATCTTTTAAAAGTTGCAAATGTTTGATCTATACATCTTGCCTAAAATAGTTTGTCGTTGCGGTCTTTTATTTCTATGTGATTTTTAAACAGAGCAGAGGTGCATTTTCTTCAAGAAACGTTATTCTAGATATGCAAACACTTGTATGAAAAATAGATCTGGTGGATGTAGGTCTTAATTACATTTCCTCCGAAAATGGAAAAAAGTGACAAGAATGAGAAATTTCAAATTTGAAAAATGCAGTATTTACAGTTTCGGTGTTCTGGGTCTTATGCTTACAGATTAAATTAGGGATATTTTTACCTTCTGAAAATTGAGCTCAAACACCTGCTTTGTCTAATCATTGAGCAGCTGAGATAAGGCAACGTGAATATTTAGCTTATGAATAAAACCACTGCAGTGAAAATCCTGTCTTGTGTGTAAGCTAAGCAGCTGCCTGGATGATTTAATCATAATTAGCGATTGCCAGCTGTACCCAATCACTATTAAATAGAAATAATATGAAAGGTGTATGCACGAGACAAAATTTGTGTAGTGATTACATGGTACTCCTTTAAATGCTGTCCACTCACTATATAGTGACAAGGGATGAAGTGCTCCTCAATATGTTATGTAGGGAGTAAACTGAAAATGTCATACATAAGTTAAAACGGAATTTATGAGAAACACAGAGAAAGGATAAAAGGATAATGAGTAAGGATAAAAGCTCTGTAGCTTTCCGTAAGTTAGATACCAATCAGATCTCAGGTTTGAAGTCGTTTGTGTCAATAAAAATGCACCATCTGCATGTCAGACTAATCTAACCCTCAAAGGCAGACTAGAACTAAAATGCTCGGCAGCAATTCCCATTGAGCACAGGATACACAGCAGTCAGGCTCAATTGTTTAAGCCTCTTTAGGCCCCATCAATGAGGCGATTCTATCCCTAAAGACACATCCATGTGTGGATGACATCTTAGCCCAAGGGAAAGCCTTACAATGTCCAACAGAGTCAACACAGAATTCATGAGACACTGACAACTCGCAACTCGAGAGTTTACTCTTTTTGCAGTGTTGACATATAAATTAACCACATGTATACAACACACCATGTCGTGTGTCAGTGAAATAGTTTGCTGCTCTAAAATGCAACAATAGCAAGTTAAAAAGGTCATAGAATGGGACACAGACACAAAAAAGAATAGTTATACAAGTGTCAATGTGAAAAGTCCCTCTGAGTAATTAGACTTTTACTTGTTGTCAACAGCAACACAATATTAATTTCTGAATTTTTTATTTATTGGAATTTTTCCAAGATAACTCTTTCACTCACCTGGTAATGTAGATGATTTATATATACAGCTGCAAGAAAAAGTATGTGAACCCTTTGGGATTACGTGGAGTTTTGCATGAATTGGTCATAAAATGTGCTCTGATCTTCATCTAAGTCACAACAATTTGAAAAACACAGTCTGCTTAAAATAATACAACACAAACATTATATGTTTTCATGTGTTTATTGAACATAACATGTAAACATTCACAGTGCAGGGTGGAAAAAGTATGTGAACCCCTAGCCTAATGACTTCTCCAAGAGCTAATTGGAGCCAGGAGTGAGCCAACCTTGAGTCCTATCAGTGTGATATTATTGGATGTGTTGCTGAAAGCTGTCCTGCCCTTTAAAAACACACACCAGTTTTGGGTTTACTGGTTTCAAGAAGCACTGCCTGATGTGAACCATGCCTCGCAGAAAAGAGCTCTCAGAAGACCTACGATCAAGAATTGTTGACTTGCATGAAGCTGGAAAGGGTTACAAAAGTATCTCCAAAAGCCTTGATGTTCATGTGTCCACGGTAAGACAGATTGTCTACAAATGGAGAAAGTTCAGCACTGTTGCTACTCTCCCTAGGCGTGGTCGTCCTGTAAAGATGACTGCAAGAGCACAGCGCAGAATGCTTAATGAGGTAAAGAAGAATCCTAGAGTGTCAGCTAAAAACATACAGAAATCTCTGGCACATGCTAACATTTTTGTTGACACATCTACAATAAGGAAAACATTAAACAAGAATGGAGTACATGGGAGGACACCACGGAGGAAGCCATTGCTGTCCAAAAAGAATATTGTAGCACCTTTTTTTTTTTTTAAATATAGTTTTTATTGAGAAATATGTCAAACAATAACACTTATCAATATTCCTCTGAGTACAGAGGCAGAACATTTCCTCAGTTTCATCATTATAAAGACAATAACTAATAAAAGATGGGGGGGGAAAGTAAACAGAGGAAAGATAGAAATAGATAGAGAGAGGGGCTGCCCGGGTCCCTATAGAGACAGATTAAAAGAGAGAAAGGGATAGGGAAAGGCTCTTACAAAATATTAAGCGTAACCATTATCTGGCAATATTTCTCCGAATCTCGTTCTGACCCAGATGTCTGCCATCAGTGCCCCAAGGAAAGAGTAAATATGGCTATAAAGATAAAGATATATCATTCTGCAGTATGTCCATCTGTATCCGACCGTCGCCCATTTGGGCGATCCAGGGGGCCCAGGTGTTGTAATATGCGGGGAGAGTATGTGAAGAGATGGCCGTGAGTTCGTCCATTAAGCACACGTCCTGCATTTTAGATGAAAGGCGTGTGAATGAAGGAGCCCGTGGGCTATTCCAGCTTTCCGCAAGGACCCTACGTGCCGCCAGTGTCATTTTAGCCAGGAGCATATTCTCTTGTCTGGTCAGGTCCTGCAATGGTCGAGATAATAAAAAGGCCCAGGGATCCATGGGGATGTCCTTTGATAAAACCGCCATCGCCAGAGTGTGAATTTGTGACCAAAAAGTCTTCAGTGTGGGGCATTCCCACCACATATGAATATAGGTGCCGCGAGCTCCACACCCTCTCCAGCAGGAGTCTGGGGTCCCAGGGGACATTCGAGACATTTGGACCGGTGTAACATACCACCTAAATATTGTCTTTATGAGTTGTTCCTGATGGGTGGTGCATACGGATACCGACCTCATAGACTCCCAAATATCCGCCCAATCTTCCGCTTCCAGAAACTCTCCAAGATCTGCTTCCCAGGCCGCCACATATCGAAGTGTCTTCCAGTCCAAAATAGTTGTTAAAGATCGATATAGAGTGGAGATCAATCCCCTCGGGTAGGAGCCGGTTTGACATAGACGCTCAAAGGGTGTAGGGGGTGTTAAGGCCGCCTCCTTGATGAGCCGTTGATTTGCAAATGCCCTCAGTTGGAAGTATGTAAGAGGATTGGTGTTTGCGCTTGATCCAGATATTGTAGGGTCTTTTTGATCTATAAAGATTCCTCCAGGAAATAATTGATATAGGCGGCGTATTGTAGTGCCCATCCATCCGTCCTCTGCCCTTGCATTGTAGCCAGGCAAAAAATCTTTGTTACGAAGCACCGGGGATAAAGGAGAAGGGAGGGAGGTAAGGTCACATTTAGTTGCGAGTTTGTCCCAAAGACGAATGGAATTCAGTATAGCCGGGCAGGTTGTTCGCAGGAGGGGTCTATGTGGTTTAGGTAGCCAGATCCAGAGATGGGGGTGATCAGGGTGCATGAGAGTTCTCTCCAAGTCCACCCAGCAATGAAGGCCCTTTGGTGAATGCCAGGCCACGATCTGGGCCAGTTGTGCAGCATAATAGTAAGAGAATAGGCATGGGAGGCCTAGGCCCCCTGCGTCCTTTGGTCGATAGAGGGTCGCCCTAGCAATCCGATGTCGTTTTCCCTGCCAGATGAAGTGGTCTATGGTAGATTGCAAGAGTCGTCTGTCCTCTGAAGGGAGGGCGCACGGTAAAGCCTGAAAGAAGAAGAGTAAGCGAGGCAAAACATTCATCTTAATGCAATGTACCCTCCCTACCCACGAAATGGCGTACTTAGACCAAGATTCTAGATCTTTTTTCAGTTGAGAGAGCAGAGGAGGGAAATTTTTATCATACAGGTCCCCAGGGTTAGATGGCAGCGCAATCCCCAAATAGTCAATGGTGGTGGGGGAAACTCGAATGGGATATGCCCCCCGGATGGTGTCCAGATCTCCCTGGGATATGTGCATGGCCACCGCTTCCGATTTGGTGATATTCACCTTATATCCCGAAAGTCTAGAAAATTCATCAAGTCGTCGCATGACCGCCGGGAGGGAGGAGAGAGGTCGTGTCAGGGAGAGTAATATGTCATCAGCGTAAGCCGAGAGTTTGTATTCCTGATCCCCATCCGAAAACCCGCTATATGTGGGTCCTTTCTAAGTTGTTGAAGTAGAGGTTCCAAAAATAGTGCGAATAAAGCCGGCGATAGGGGACACCCCTGCCTAGTGCCGTTGCGTATTGGAAAAGGGAGTGGGTCTGTCCCTGAGATTATAATCTGAGCTGTCGGAATAGAGTATAGAGTCTGTATGGCACGAACAAAGGGAGGAGGGAAACCCAAGTGTGATAAGAGGGTGAACAGGAATGGCCATTCTGCTCTGTCAAAGGCTTTTTCTGCGTCCAATGACAGGAAGAGAGAGGGAGTATTTCTAGAGGAGGCTAGCCACAGGAGATCCGCTGATCTCCTAGTGTTTTCGTAGGCCTGTCTACCCGGTATAAATCCCACCTGGTCTGGGTGAATTAGGGTGCCCATTATTAGATCAAGTCTTTTAGATAGTATTTTAGTGAACAGTTTGAGATCTGTATTTATGAGGGATATTGGGCGATAATTACCTACCAAGTGCTTATCTTTGCCGGGTTTGGGGATAAGGGCAATGGATGCTAAAAGGGAGTCAGCAGGCAGTTTATCTCCCTCCAATAGGTTGTTAAACATCGACAATAAGTGGGGGCCAAAAATTCCCGAATGCGATTTATAATAATGATAAGTGAAACCGTCGGGGCCTGGGGCTTTATGTGGTTTCATAGATTTTAATGCTGCATGTAGTTCCTCCTCCGTCACTGGGGACGAGAGGGGCTTGAGGCTCGAGTCCGGTAGGGACGGTAGGGATGCGTCGGCTAGGTATTGCTTGATTTCCCTACAGAGTGTTTCATTGGCGGGAGTATGGGTAGGGGTATGATCATACAGGGAGCGGAAGTAACGTGTAAATGTATCCCTAATGGCGGTCGGAGTGGTCACCAAAAGGCCCGTTTCATCCCTAATTGAGGTTACAGCCTGAAACTTGGGGCGGGACTTAAGTAGGCGGGCGAGGGGGTATCCATCTTGTTAGATCTACTATAATAGCGTTGTCTGGACCATAATAAAGAGCGCCCCACATCGTCCAAAAATAGCCGATTGAGCGCCATTCGTGTTTGACTGAGCGTTGTGAAGGAATCCGGGGTCGGGTGTGATTTATGTGCCATTTCCAAGCGCCGTAATTTATGTTGGAGCGAATTTATCTCCTCCATCTTCAATTTTTTATGGTGCGCCGCTAGGCTAAGGAGGGTCCCCCGTATCACCGGCTTGTGGGCTGCCCATAGCGTCTGTTTAGAGATGTCCGGGGTGTCATTATTCTCAAAGTAATCCGCTAGAGCTGTCGATACAGAGTCAGAAACCCCCGGTTTATCCAGGAGAAGAGGGTCTAGGCGTCATCTCCTCCCCACATATGGGGAGAGGGGGTGCAGCGTGACAGACACGTCTGCATGGTCTGACCAAGTGATAGATCCTATCTCCGAGGAAAGGACGTTCGAGATGCAGTCCGAGGAGGTCAATATATAATCTATGCGGGAGTACGACTCATGCACCAGGGAATAGAATGTATAATCCCTACAAGAAGGATGATGAGTCCTCCATATATCAATTAGGCCCAAATGTTTCACAAAGCTATAAAATTGCTTGTCCTGGGATGAGGGTGTCAGTGTTGGTTTGCCGTCACGGGGGTCTGATCTGTCCACCGGGGGGCATAATGTGGCGTTAAAATCGCCCCCAAGTATAATACGTCCCCGGGCATGTGAGAGGATAAAGTCAGCCGTCGCTGTCCAAAACTTAGAGTCCGAGCTATTGGGGCCATACAATGCGATCAGCGTGAATTGTTGGGCGGAGGCGGATCCCTGGATTACTTAAAAAACAAGAGAAGGGGGCGCTGGGGTGGCAGTAGGTGGAGGGGAAGGAAAACACAGTAATGGAGCAATACAGCAGCTATGTTCTCAAAGGGTCTTTCCCAAGAAACCCAAAACAGTAAACGTAGAGAAGAAAAGGAAGAACAGCGCTAGTACAATGCCCCACTTTTGTGGGAGGTAAAAAAGTACACCACAGGCAGGGGATGTGCACCCCAGAAGTGTTGTGGATAAAAAGATGGTACAAAAATGACCTGTAAGACGCTTCAGTCCAGTGGGAGCAGATGAAGGTCAATGCACATAAAAGAGAAAAATAGAAAAAACACGTATATGGTGCAGTATATCTATACACAGATATCAGGTGGATACGTGAAAAGAGAAAACTCACATATGATGGAGCCTAAAATCTAAGGCTCAATATGGTCGCAGTAGGTCTCTTTAGGGATGACCTCGTCCCGTCTTCATAAAAATCCAAGAGTTATAAACATGGACCGTACATGGAACAGAAAAGACACATACCATAGTACAGCATTGTAAACCACAAGAAAGTGTAAGCCAGATGGTCGCAACACTTACGTGGTTAAGAGCCTGTGTAGGTTCACTGGCTCTGTATATGCGCCTGGGTGTAGATAGGGATACACCAAACCCCCTTCACTGGATGAGAAATGACTGGTAAACTCACCACCATGAAGTAAAAAACGATTTAATAAATAAATAAAACAAATGAATATGTCCAAAACGCGTTTCGCCGCTTACGCAGCTTCATCAGTTGGTTTCAAAAAGAAAAGTATATTTTAACAGGTCTGACAAGCATGTATTTATAATGACAGTCATTAAATTTGCAGATTTCACAAATGTGTTACACAGAACGCCCCTTCCGGTATTCTCTGCGTCCCAGCTTGATTCATGCCACTTCCGGGATTCCCTTTCGGAGGTAGAATGACGCAGTTCCCTGGATGTGGGCGGGCGCATGCGTCGTAGGAGTCGGCCATCTCTCCTCCTCCTCTCATACGCAAGATGCCTTGGTCACGTTTTTCCTTAACTCCACAGACGCCGCCTTTAGAAGGAGGCCCTTGAGCCTCATATTATGTCCATCGGGCTACAAGTATGCTCCGCAGATCAAATCCTTATTATAGGTGTACATATATACCTCAGTTGGATGTGGATTCCACATGTGGGAGAAACATATAGAGGAGAGATGTATGAGAACGCGCAATGAGATATTTAGATCAGTCCAGCGGATATAAAAGAAAAAATACACATATGAAACATAAAACAAAAATGTAAAATATAAAAAACTGATCCCTGGATTAGTATGCATCTCCCAGCGTCATCTGTGTGTACCCCTTCTACTACAAAAGGGCAAGAATTGCGCAGCAGTACCGCCACCCCATTACGTTTAGGGATTGCACAAGACATATAAACCCTGGAATAAGCGGGGTCCGATAGCCGGAAGGCCGCCAGTTTAGGGATCCTAGTTTCTTGTATCAGAGCTATGTCTACAGATTTTCGTTTTAGGTCCCGAAACAACATACGCCGTTTTCTGGGAGAGTTGAGGCCTTTTACATTAAGAGAAATCACTTTCACATTAGCCATTACATAAGTATAGAGGAGATAAACGCGGGATGTTCCGTCCCGCCGCCTCACCCTCGGAGGGCGCAGAGCCCGTGGGGCGGCCAGGACGAGAACACCATGTAGAGAGCCATGAAGGGGAGAGGGGTGGGGGAGAGGTAAAAGAGTGAAAAGTAAAGTAGGAAAGAGCATAAAGATTAGCAAGGTTAAAGAAAAGTCCGTGCTGGGCAGGCACGTATAGAACAGAGAGTCCTTCCGAGCGGGGATACCGGAGGGGAGGAGAACAGGGGTGAGGAGAAGGAAGAGGGGTACGCCAGCGGCGAATAGGAAGAGCATGAGGTTCAACAGTCCACGCTCCCTCCCACCGCTAAAGAGCGGGAACCCGCCCAATATGCCATGAGCTCACTTGTGGCTCCCCATTGCCATAAACATAGAATATCAATGGTATATAACCTATAACTTAGAATCGTAACTGTAATATTAATATCTAATAACTTTAAACCTTATTGGTTCTAGCCTGCCGCGAGAGAACACCCATCCTGACCTGGAATAGGGTCAGGAAGTACGAGCCAAAGGCCCTGCAGTGATAGAGACCAGTCCTGGATTGGAAATGAGGCCCCTCATTCAATCTCCCGGGGTCAACCAGTCCTGTGCCATACGTGGCAAGGGTTGTGGGGGTGTGAGGTCCGCTAAAGAGGGGGGGATCGGCAGATCCACTGCGCGGAGGGGATCCTTAGCTTGATATAAATAAGAGTACGCCTGAGAGCGGTTGTTCTTGAAGACGATAATCTTAAAAGGAAAGCCCCAGGCATACCGGATATCATTGCGGCGCAGTAACTCAGTGACCTCTCTCCACTCCCGGCGTCTGGCAAGTGTGGATGGGGCGAGATCTTGAAAAAATAATATTGTGGAGCCCTCATATTTCGCTTCCTGGGTGCGAGCAGCTTTGAGGAGGGAATCTTTCGTGTTATAATAATGAAAACGAGCAATCACATCGCGGGGAGTAGTGGTCTTATCCCGACGTGGCCCCAAGGCCCTATGTATTCTATCTAGGAGTAGACGCTGCGGCGGGACATCAGGGATCAAGCGTTTTACTATACCCAGAAAAGTGTCCTGCAGCTCATCCGGTGTCACCGATTCCGGGAGGCCCCGCAGTTGGACGTTATTTTGTCTGGAGCGATTCGAGAGGTCTTCCATAGATTACTCCAACCATTGTACCCGTTGTTCCATAGTCTCAGCATGGCCTGCTAGGTCATTGCAGTATTCCACTATCCTCTCGGCCTGCTCTTCCAGGTGTGCTGTGTGTTCCCCCACCGCCTGTATCTCTGCAGATAGGGTCCATGTGGTCCTCTCATGTTCGGCAGTGATGAATGCCTGAAGGCCTTTAATATCAGCCCTGGATGCCGGGCTGGAGTCCGCAGGGGCTGCCTCGTGGTCACGGGAGTGCGGGGATTCAGAGCGGGCGCCATCTTGGATTAGGCCCTCCGAGCGCTGCCGCACCGCGAAAATCGGCGCATCTTTCTTTTTTTGTTTTTTCGGGGTCCGCGACATGCTGGTGGACATCTCCTACCCCTTTTGGTGGTGTTTGGCAGGCGAGAAATGCTGTTGATGGGGAGATTGTAGCGGGAGTAGCGGGAGCTCGTCTAAACCACGACTGCTTCCATCGCTGGCTCGGCTCCGCCCCCAGCTCGGCTCCGCCCCATTGTAGCACCTTTGAAGTTTGCAAAAGAGCACCTGGGTGTTCCACAGCACTACTGGCAAAATATTCTGTGGACAGATGAAACCAAAATTGAGTTGTTTGGAAAAAAACACACAACACTATGTGTGGATAAAAAAAGGCACAGCACACCAACATCAAAACCTTATCCCCACTGTAAAACATGGTGGAGGGAGCATCATGGTTTGGGGCTGCTTTGCTGCCTCAAGGCCTTGACGGATTGTTGTCATTGATGGAAAAATGAATTCCAGAGTTTATCAAGACATTTTGCAGGAAAACGTAAGACCATCTGTCCGCCAACTGAAGCTCCGCAGAGGATGGGTGATGCAACAGGACAATGGCCCAAAGCATACAAGTAATTCAACAAAAGAATGGCTTCAACAAAACAAAATACGCCTTCTGGAGTGGCCCAGTCAGAGTCCTGACCTCAACCCGATTGAAATGCTGTGGCATGACCTTAAGAGAGCGATTCACACCAGACATCCCAAGAATATTGCTACACTGAAACAGTTTTGTGAAGAGGAGTGGTCCAAAATTACACCAGATCGTTGTGCAGGTCTGATCTGCAACTACAGGAAATGTTTGGTTGAGGTTATTGCTGCCAAAGGAGGGTCAAAGAGTTATTAAGTCCAAAGGTTAATTCTTCCTTTCACCTTTTAACTTTGTATTAGAAGCATTGCTGGGGCAATTTACAGTATTTTCTAAATAATGCTGTGAGTAATTACTAAGAACATTTCGATAGGTAATGAACCTCCACAGCTTCCTCTCTCCTCTTAGAAGATAATGCCCGGAGTGCTTACATCATCCCATTGAAATTGGATCAGATGTTAGTAACACATACAGTATATAATGGAAAATCCAAGAGGTCACGCAAACCTCCTCCACTGTCAGTCCACATTGATATAGGAGTGTGTATTCGAGTGTAAATAGCGTCTGCGAAGCACTATACAATGCAACTGCACTACAGATAATTAACATTAAGAACCAAATATCAGAGCTAGAAGATGTTTGGATATTTATTGTATTTGGTATTGCAGTTAATTATGTAACTATGTCACATAATTCACATGATGCAATTAACACAAGACAAAAATAACTTTGTTTTGCTGAACTTTAAAAGACATACTGAAGTAAATTAGCGGTTCAATGAAACAAACTATTTTTTAAGATTTAAGGAAGCAGATTATCTAATATCTGTGTAATTTAGCATTTTTCTTGACATATAATCCAAATAACTATGGGCCCTATTCCAAAATCGGTGCTAAATTAAACAGAGCTGTTGTAAATTTACCAGAGTCATTTTAAGGCCCTGCTCCCTTCCTAACACTAAAATGGGGATGCTAATGGGAATAACCAGTGCCTGCAGGTTTCCTTGTAGCATCCCCATTTTAGCATTAGTTTCCCGGGGCAGGCGATACCACGGCACCTTGCTCCGGAATGCAGCGCTACCCTCAGTGATACTCACGGTAGTGCTTCCACGCCGCCGCAGGTATCACCTCCTGAAGTCCCTAGGACTCCATGGAGGACTGCGCTGCCGGCCTGCGAGATTGCGCAGCTCCACGGAGGGAGACTCTATTTGTTCCCAGTCTCACTCTGCTTGCAGCCAGGAGAAGCAGCAGAACGGGCCACTGTTCTCACAGTGGGATGAGAGCTGAGTATTGGATTTATTGCGGGTTTTTAGGTGTGTGCTAAATGGTTACGCCAAAGCGGAATCACTTAGCACCAGCTTTTAGGTGTAGCTAAATTTTTGGTTTGAACATCAGGGCGATAAATAGCGCTAGGACTTTGTAATACCTTAAAAATCAAGAGACCATTGGCCTGCTGCCAGACGGAAAAGTAGAACACTCTCAACCAAAGGGATTGAACCCACAAATATAAATATCCTTCAAAAATGTGAAAGACTATAACGATTAGCTTCCCACTCGGGTTGAGTATAAATGTATTCAAACTTTATTGAATATACAAGGTACAAAATATCAAAAAAACATGCAATAAATAGTTCCAAAAAATACATTAAATAATGTAACAAAGTACAGAACCCATGGTAGACAACCACATACGCTCACTCACAAAATGATACACGTCGCTAAATGACCTAATGGAAGATCAATACACCACTACTCAACATTGTATGGAGAGAGAAATATGAGGCACAAATAGGCATGAATAATCTCCTAAATACTGACCCTAAATTCTCAAAGATTTCTAAGGTATCCCTAACTTAGGTCCCCAACACTGATGGAATAGCAAAAAATGTAAAACTGCGGAAGAGACTGCTGGGCAGTTATCACCGTTCCTGGGCAAGAGCTTGGGTCAAATATAACCAAATCTAACAGTGAACTGTTAAAAACCAAAATCCCATCACCACAAAGCGCCTGATGCATGTTTCACCGTGACTGGCAATTGCCCTCAATGAAGCCATGTTAGTAATGGTTAAACGCGCGTCGGGCGCTTTGTGGTAATGAGATTTTGATTTTGCTAGAGCAATTACTGATGCGCTGTTTTTTCAAGGGTTTAGTGTTCGGAAGGTAATATGGGGGACGTGCATTAAAGTCACTTATGCTAGGATTATGGCTTACTCATCCAAATGGTAAAGTTAGTGTTCACTATGTAATAGTGCCCAAAGGTCTATGTAGTTGTTAAGTTTAACACAGCTCTGGTTAAGTTCGCACCACCTTTGGAATATTAGTGTATGTTTTTTGAGGACATACACGTAGCTGTTCTACTGGCTAGACCACTTGAACCCCCTTTCTGATCCAAGGAGTGAGGTTGGATATTTTAGAGTATTATAATTGCAATGTATGTGTAGGTTTGTGTAGATTGCACCCAAGCTCTGCCACTTGCTGGTTTCCATGGTGACGGATGGTGGTCGTCCAGGTTTATGTGTCCTGGTTGAAATGTGAAATGGGATGAACAATGGAGATGCCAGAATCTTTCTATGCAGTGAAGTCTGTGTCTTCACTGCATTTCCAGTGGCTTGCTGCTTTGCCGTTCAGTGAGACAGGAGTGCGGACAATCAGTTTTGAAGAGTACCACCCTATATACACTTCCATTGTCTGTTTGTGGAATTTTTCAGCAAACATCAAGGTCATACATGGAAAATAATTACATCAAGTGCAGTTAGTTGACACTATATATTGAGTAACGCTAGAATTTTTTTTTTTTTTAGAAAGGATTTTACAAGGAAGGATACATTGAGATTTCTCTCGTTTTCAAGTATGGCCTGGGTGGTGAGTATGTACCGTTAGGTGTCTTGCCCAAGGACACTTACTGGAGAGGTGCTCTTGCCGGGATTCAAACCTGGGTCTTCAAAGTCTCTCTCCACGGTTATAGAGCAGTGATGTTACCTCTACTTCACCCATTAAAAAGTAAGGAATAGTCTCTGGCAATTTATGGAGGTGGCTGCCGGGGCATTTCAATTCTGGCCACCCTTTCTGGGTGATAGCAGTCTTAATTGCATGTGGTACAGCTTCCTTTGCAATTGCACCATTGAGCTAAAACCTTGTGAGAGTTGAGCACAGACCCACCGTAGGGAACACCACTAGTGTTGTTGCCCGTTCTCCGGACCCTCACAAACCTTTTGACGTTCCAATTCTCAGGGCCTTCACATATGGATGAGCTTGCATCAGCCAATTATATTACTGTGGTTTGGCAGTCACGTCCAGAAATCAGCTACAGATGCCATAGTTATAGATTTTGGTGTAGACTGAGATGAAGCAGGTGGTTCAATTCGATTTATTGTTCCATCATCTAATACACCAGGCTATAAAAGATAAGATGCAAGGACACAAATAACCGTTGACATATTAAAAAGATTAGTCTTGGAAAATTGACATGTTTACCCGAATAGCAGCTGAAAATATCATGGTGCTTTAGAAACACTTGTAAAGGGAAGTTTGATGTAATTTTCAGCAATTTGAAGTTTTGTGCCTGTAGTATCACTCAACCTGAATCAGACCGTCCATGTGGACTGTATCATCTTGATCTTCTGCACTGTGAGGTTTCTAAACTTGGTTTCAATCTTCCTACTTTTTCTTTCGGGTCCTTTATGATTATGCATAAAAATGACTGATGTTGAAAACTATCTCTTATGAAGTCCATTCAATCTTTTCAAACATAAGTCACAGTATGTTTCAAATGGTTTTAACTCGTGTATTCGATGAGCTTGTGCTATAGCTCTGTATAGCATAAGAACATTAACCCATTCACTACCAAGTGATTTTCCAAAAGAAAACATTGTCAGGAACCAGTGGTTTTTTGAAAAAACATTTTTTAATTAATTATACAGTAAGAAATATTTGAGCATGTACCCAGTGTATTTCTTACTGCAAGGACCTATTTGGCCAGTAGATGGTGCCATTTACTGCCAAATTCAGTTACAGCTGCTACAGTTGCAGCTCGTCTTCCCTGCATCGACTGCTGAATGTACGATGTCAGGACATTCTTCAGCCGATTTTACACTGTTTTAGCTCTTTGGGCATTATGCCCACGGGGCTAAGAATTTGGAGGCACCTTCTGCAGCCCTAAATCAAACAAAATTTGTTAGCAGCTAACAAATTTCATTTGCTTTTGTCCTTCAGAGATGCAGATCGAGATATTTCGATATCAGGCACCGGATGCTGCCTCTGCATCCCGAAATATCTCGATTTTTGTAGTGAAGGGGTTAAGGAAATCTGTTGTGAAATTTAGAAATCTGCAGTTTTATTATAGTGTCCATTTTTAAAATGTATAATTCCCAAATGCATTTGTTTGTCATTTGATAAACAAATATCATATCCAGATCTTTCTCCATCTAGGAATGACTCTTCTCTTTCACCAACTGGTCTGAGTTTAAGTTTTCAGTTAAATGCACGAACCTATGGGGTAACGTAAATGAATGCTAAACTACAAAGAAAATACCTGTGATTTTTGCATGAGTCATGGTACTGGAAGGGCCTTTTACCTCCTCATCGACATTCTCAAGACTGCCCAGATTATCCATCTAGGCATCTGGTCACAATCTTGGAGTCCTGTTGGCAGTCTCTTCCCATTTATTTTAGGGCAAAAAAAAGGCAACTCTATTTTTCAATAGAGTTTCCCTTTAAGCTATTATTGCCTCATCGAAATGGCACCATCTATAAAATCTTGTAAATAAGGCCACCTCATTAATTCTCTATTTATAAGTTAATTGAAAACAGAGCTCCTGCTGCCCAAGTCTGGGGGTGAATAATCACTAGGATTGTGTGGATCATCTATAACATCAATGACATGAGTGCTCCCAGACAAAGTTGCAAGGACAGAACAATAACACCCTGTGTATAGAGCTATATATACATATATATATAGTAGAGGACGGCAAGGCTGGGTCCTGGATGGGCGAAATGTATCACCTCTATTCGGGTTGTGGTCCCTTTAATGACAGCCGCAAAGTTAACCTTCCTGCCTCAACTCCTCAACTCCCAGAGAGGAGTGTGGGAGTTGAGGGGAGTGTGGGAGTTGAGGAGGAAGTCATCAGCTGTAGCTGTGTGTGAATAGGAGACTGCGAGCTGTATTGCTTTGCTGGAAGTACTTCTATTCCCGGGAAAGGAATCCCCCAGGTTTGGGACTTTTTAACAAGTCGACATTGTGCAAGTGCTCTGTGGGCTCCCCAACATCACAATATATATATATAACAATGTGGCATTGAGCTACAGTATATTTATTATTTTAAAAGTAATTCATATAAATAATATAAAATGGGTAATTTTTGCCAAGTGCAATTTAATTTAATAAATAAGTATATTAGCATAATCAACATTCTTACATTAAAAGTAGAAACATAGAAACAGCATCTAAAAGTTTCCTCCAAAACACATACAGCCCTTTAGAAATATTCACCCAAAAGGATTCTGCCAGTCACATGTTGTTTGAGCAATCGAGGTATTGCTGTCATGGACATTCCGGATACTATTGTTAATATTTTTGTGACTGCACATTGCTGGGCTTGAGAGCGCTACATATTACATAAAATAAATTGAAGAAAAGACATGAATTACTGAGCGAGTGAAGGACACAAACGCAGATTACGTAACTGCATTCTGATTTCATTTTAGATAAATAAAAGCTACTTAGCCAAATATTTTTGAGTACCTTTATGTTTGTACTAGGAACCTGAAGAGCATTACCAGGAATTGAATAGAACCCCCCCCCCCCAAAACAACACTGGAGTTCTGGTTTATTTCCAAAGAATAGGTGTACCTTATTTAAAGATAAATATGCTAGTGATGGCATTTGGGGTGCGGTGAAGACAAAACATTACTTTGCAAGGTGTGTAAGGTATGACAACAAATCTATCTGGCTTGATCAAGAAAGACTATGCTACAAATACAAAGCCAAAAGTTCTTAACCCGTTACTACCAAGATCAAGATAACTCCAGTCTTCAAAGGCACAAGCAAGTACCCAACAGCGAGTTATCTCGATCTGCAGCTGTGCAGGACAAAAGCACAAGCAAATAATTTACTGCAAGGAGCAGGAGCTGATGAAGGTACAATAAACCCGTAACTGCTGTCCAGGAGTGGATTTGACCAGTTGCGTATACCTGATCTCTGCTAAAAAAAAAAACCCATCTAGTATGGTATGGCATGGATTGGAGGGTTTGTGTGAAAACAGACCCAGGATGCAAAAAAATGAAAAATTACAGACGTCATTTGCATATCTTACCCAGAGTTCTGTGCTGCATAAGGGGACTTTAGTACATGAGCTCTGTGATGCAGTTATTTGAACTGCTGGGATGTGTAAATGACTTCTGCAATAATAAACTTTATTATTATATATATATATTTGCAGTGTGGAGGTATTTACCAAAACAAATTCAAGCTATAGTTATATAATGGATGTGGGCTGAAAGTTCACACCCTCAGGTTTAATTTGAGGCTATGTACATCCAAACTGGAGGAAGGGTTGAGGAATTACAGCTCTTAAAAGTAGCCACCCCCTATTTTCAAGGGACCAAAAGTAATTGGACAATTGAATCAAAAGCAGTTTCATGGTCACGTGTGGGCTACTTCTTCGTTATTTCTTCATCAATTAAGCAGGTAAAAGGTCTGCAGTTGATCTTAAGTGTGGAATTTGCATTTGGAATCTATTGCTACATCATGCTTTTGACGCAGCTGTCAATGCAAGTGAAACAGGACATTGTAAGGCTTCAAAAACAAAATAAATCCATCAGCGAGATAGCAGCAACATTAGGAGAGGCCAAATCAACAGTTGGTACATTCTGAGGAAAAAAGAACGCACTGGTGAGCTCAACAAAATTTTAAAAAGCCTGGACATCCACAGAAGACAACAATGGTGGATGAGCGCAGGATCCTCTTTATGGTAAAGAAAAACCCAATCACAACATCCTGACAAGTGCAGAACATTCTCCAGGAGGTGAGCGTATCATTGTCAAAATCTACAATCAAGAGAAGACTTCACAAGGCCAAAAGGATTCACCACAAGGTGCAAACCATTCATAAGCCTGAAGAATAGAAAAGCCAGATTAGACATTGCCAAAAAACATGTAAAAAAAAATGCCAGACCAGTTCTAGAAAAGCATTTTTTGGACGGATGAAACTAAGATTAATCTGTATAATGACGGGAGCAAAAATGTGTGGAGAAGGCTTGGAATAGCTCATGATCCAAAGCACACAACATCACCTGTAAAACATGGTGGAGGCAATGTGATGACATGGGCACGCATGACTTCCAGTGGCACTGGGTCATTGGTGTTTATTGATAAGGTGACAGAAGACAGAAGCAGGCGTATGAATTCAGTAGTGTTTAGAGATATACTGTCAGCCCAGATTCAGCTAAATGCAGCAAAGTTGATTGGACGGCGCTTCACAGCACAGATGGACATTGATCTGAAACACACTGCAAAAGCAACCCAGGAGTTTTTGAAGGAAAAGAAGTAGAATATTCTGCAATGGCCGAGTCAATCACCCGATCGCAACCCAATTGAGCGTGTATTGCCCTTGCTGAAGGAAAAACTAAAGGTAGAAAGAACCACCAACAAAGAACAACTGAAGACAGCTGCAGTTGGAGCCTGGCAAAGCATCAGAAAGGAGGAAACCAAGGGCCCTATTACAATCCTTGCGTTAAAACGCTCTTGCAACGCGTGAATTTGTGCGTCCAGCATTAAACGTTAACGCGCGTAAATCAATGCTGTAATTACAATCCTCGCGCATTTTTTCATCCGTCGAGCAATAACGCACGTTAAACGGATGCGCACAAATGCACGCGCAGTAACGTTGCGTGCAGAAATCAATGTGCGGACTGTTTTTTTCATGCAATTCAGCCAATCAGAATTAAGAACCACAATTATCTCACGTTAAGTTTTTGCGCTGTCAAAGTCAATCTGCGCATATATGCTGCAGCAATGATAAATGCACACACAACTTCTCAAATTTATTGGTTTGGTATGTATAGAACGTGTAACTATACTTTGCTGCATTTTTTTTTGGGCTGGTGTATTTGGTTTCGGCCAGGTCGTTCAGATTTGCCATTAACACCAGCTTCTAGGAGTTGCTAAAATAATGTGCAAAGGCTGTGCGTTACAAACTGCGCATAGATTCTAATACCATCCACGTACCAGCGCACAAACACATTTGCGCTCACAATGTTAAGTATAGAACCCGCGACGTACAGTAAGCTCACGCAGCGTTCGCTCAAGTTCACCCGCGGTAGAAGTATACGCGCATTTGTTGCACTGACATTGTAATACGACAATGGGTTTTACCCCTCGCGTTAATGCGTTTTTGTGCCGGCACAAACGTTTGCGCGAAGATTGTAATAGGGCTCCAAGTCTTTTGTAATGTCCATGGGTTCCATGGCAGTTATTGCCAGTAAAGGATTCTCAACAAAATATTAAAAATAAAAATTTTATATTTAATTATATTCAGTTGTCCAATTACGTTTGAGCCCCTGAAAATGGAGGACTGTGTATAAAAATGGTTGCTGTTCCTAATATTTGTACTTGATATTCATGTTCATCCCCTTGAATTAAAGCTGAAAGTCTGAACTTCAAATCCATTTGGATTGTTTCGTTTTAATTTTATTCTGGTGGAATACAGAGACAAAAGTATTAAAATTGTGCCTGTGTCCAAATATATATGGACTTAACTGTATATAAATATTTCTCAAAATAGATAATTCTGCAATTCTGGCACAGACCGCCACAAATATGACCTACTTGGTTAACTGTTACTAATTATGTTGGTAACTTTATTTTTTGCAACTGTAGAAAAAAAAAGGTCCCTACAATGCAAACCTTTATCCAGTGTAACAAGAGTGCCCTCTGCTGGCTCATAATGATATTATCACATTTTCAATTTATTCACTAAATAGAACTGTAAACCTCTTACTCCACCAAACATCTTCATCTGAAATATTCTAGCCATTACAATATGAAATATATCATACATGAAGTATATTATTTTTTTAATTAAACATTTACCTTCCTTCAAGCTTAATCATACATTGTTTTTGCTTGTTAAAGGGGCACTATCACTACGATAAGCTGTAACTGTAATTACATGTGCATTACAAACTAAACTACTTTATAAAACACATTCTGCTGTTTTTCTTTTCTTTGTTTGAAGTAATTGCATGTGAAAAGGAAAAATAAAGTTAGGTTTTTATCTCTTGTTTCCATTTTGTGGATTGCTACAAGGGATCTATTGTGTTGTCTTTTGCTACTTGAGATAAGAGATGGCAGATTAATGAGATCTCCTAGTGGGCTAATAACACTTTAATCTACCCCTGATGGTGTTATTTGTATACATCCCACACAATGCAATGCAATGATCCATTGTTCTGGAGATCTGACCTATAAACTCCATTCCATGCCCAGTGCCACAGAGTGAGGAACAAGTGCTGTAAAGATACTGTGTGTGTGTGTGGGGGGGGGAGAGTTATAACAAAACAAAATCACGAAATGGGTAAACCCAGTGACACATATAAAGTAAAATACTTTCTTAACTGAACAATCATGAGAAAAACAAAGCACATGTAAGGTATCAGCAACTGCTGCTGGTTGATTGTGTAGCAAAACTGACAAATGTTGGCGTTTCACAAAATGTTAAAGCAGCAGAAAAAGCTTTTCAAATAGTTTCAATTCATCGTCTGTCTTGTCTGGTGTGTTGAAACCTTTGGAACACATTTTGGAGCCCATTCACACACTGGATTTTTTTTTGTGAGAAAGTATTTTACCAGGAAGGATACATTGAGATTTCTCTCGTTTCAAGTATGTCCTGGGAGGCGAGTATGTACCATTAGGTGCCTTGGCCAAGGACACTTACTGGAGAGGTGCTCGCTGGGATCAAGCCCATGTCTCCACAGGCTCTCTCCATGCAGAGCAGTGATGTTACCTCTACTCCACCCAGCCGGATTTCAGATTGAGAACAGTGAAAAAGGTTAGTGAAGAGGTTAACTATCCTGAAAAACTGACGAGCAGGTCTTCATCCAAAAGTTTCACGTTTTATAAAATATTTATTAATTTATTTATTAATAAGAATTCATGTCACAGTCCCTGCTGTTCACTGTGATGGAGCCACTTGATTTTCTTTGGGGATAACCACGATTTCCACAGATGCAGTGTCTTCTTCCAGTGTGGATAGGCTCATATGGCCACACGTTAAAAACTTAACAGCGCAGCTTCTGAACTATAAATAGAAACATAAACAATGTATTAAGGATATGTTTGAAATGAATATGGAATAAAAAATACTAACAGGGTTATTCAGAGATAGTCGATCTGGCACCGGAATGGCACCAAACAGTGAATTTCCCCATACTGTGCAATTTCGTGGCCATTCGGCTATTCAGAAAGCAGGCAGTTTGCCAAATTTTGGCGAATTGCCAGATAAATATGGTGCCTGGTCGGTGGCAGTGAAATCCCCCATAGAGAAGCAATGGTTAATCTCAGTGGCGGACCTAAGGAACCAAGGGCCCTGGTGCAAGATTTTTTTTGCCCCCCCAAAAAAAACCTAATTCACACCCCTGAAGCAACCACAAAAAATAAAATTGAAAAATATAAAAAAAAAGATCGAAAAAATATATATTTGAGCATATTTATTTATTACAGAGAGCCCCCAGCTCACACATCTATATATTGCCCCCAACTCACATGGATATTTTGCCCCCAGCTCACATGGATATATTGCCCCAGCTCACATAGATATATTGCCCCAGCTCACATGGATATATTGCCCCAGCTCACACATGGATATATTCCCTGCTTGCCGGTGGCTGGGCCCCCCCAGGCTGAGGCCCTGGTGCGCCCGCACCGGCTGCACCGGTGGTATTTCTGCCACTGGTTAATCTATTCAGAGAACACCGAACAGCAGAGAAATGTCAGTGAAATGCCCTGATGTTCGGCGGTTTCACTCGGCAGGTTTGATCAGGCGAATCCCTTAGGTTTCAATGTTAGAAATATTCCCATTTTTATTCAATATCTATTAAATAATTAATTCTTTTAATCTGAAGTAAAAAGTCTCTATATATATTTCTAGGACTTTTTTGGGCATTTTTCAGCCAAATATTTTTTCGGATTTTTTTTTAAATAGTGTTTTTTTCATTTTTCTTTAACAGCCCATTTTATTATCATTCATAAGACCTTCTATGTAAATTCCGGCATTTTCGTTCAGTAGTTTTTTTCGCAAACAGCATTTCAATTTTGACGCTTTCAATCATTTTGGGTTTTTTCCCCCGCTTGTTGGCTTTTTCCGGCCACTGATTGTCGCTGTGTTCGGCGGATCATCGACTTTTTCCGGATGGGTTCAGTGGGTTTGCGGCAGATGATCGGATCTGATAATTTATCGGATCAAATCCGAAATTTTCTGCACATTTTAAAAGAAAAAACAGCCACAAAACCGACGAAATTATCGGGTGCGATAATTTCGGCAGTTTTGCTGTTTTTTTTCCCAATTCGGAAGTTTTGCGGCGGCTTTTGCCCGTAATCCGGGGACCCTGTGGTGAATGCAGAATTCACAGCAGGATTGGGAAGTTTCATTCTCCGAAGCACGTGGAACGTGAGAGCCCCGAAATGTCGGTGACATTTCGGTGCTCTCTGAATAACCCCTTAAATTACATTAAGATGTAATTTAGATGTAATGCAGGCCATATTAAACACTGCCAAAATCTACAGTTTGTACAGTTACAGTTATGACATGAATCTACTGTTTACAGTTTGTGATTGCAAGTTTCAAGCTCTAAGGGTGGATCCGGGGGTCACCTGTTTGATTATGGTCATGGTAATATATATATATTTATATATATAATTACCATGACCATAATATATATTTATTTATTATTAAAAAAAAATCCCCTGCCAGTGAGACTATTCAGATGGTCACTTAACTCCATTC
The DNA here is from genome assembly GCA_009667805.1 of Leptobrachium leishanense. Classification (NCBI taxonomy): domain Eukaryota; kingdom Metazoa; phylum Chordata; class Amphibia; order Anura; family Megophryidae; genus Leptobrachium; species Leptobrachium leishanense. The sequence continues at coordinate 342,959,140 of CM019065.1, read as the reverse complement.
ACCTCCATGAGCGAGTATACTCTACTCAAACCTTAAACGCTCCTGCATCAAGTAAACTCTATCTGGACATATTCTGGAGCCCTGCAAAGGAAATTCTTGTGCAAATGGGCTCCAAGATGTGTCCCCAAATGTTCACCACTTTGAACAGCTTCTAGATCCATTTTTCTGTCACAGTAACTTGGATCCCATGCTGTATTATTATATACTAGGTGGAAAGCCTGCCCAGAGGGCAGTCTATTGTTGTTGTCGCCAGGTCAGAATTCACGTCCACATAGTTTTTTTTCAATGTCCTATCCAAGAGTATCTCTCTATATAAATACGTTTAAAACGCGTCCATCGCCATCCCATCTGCAACAGGAGGGTCGACTGAGCAGCTGTGATGGGTGCGCGCACAGCTGACAGCGCATTACAAAGGAATTTATATATTAGAGTAGGTTCCTCTTCCCTCTTAGATTGTAAGCTCACGGGAACCGGACCCTCAGATTGTAAACTCGTGGGACCCCTCAGATTGTAAACTCGTGGGACCCCTTAGATTGTAAACTCATGTGGCCCCTTAGATTGTAAAGCTCAAGTGGCCCCTTAGATTGTAAGCTCATGGAACCCCTTAGATTGTACGCTCATGGGGCCCCTTAGATTGTGTTGGGCTTGGGCGGGCATTTTTTTTGTAGTGTATACATTATGCGTATATTTAATGGCACGTGGTATGCATGGCATGGCAGGCTGGTATTTAGGCACACTGGTATTATGAGACACTGGTATTATGAATGGCAGACTGGCATTATGGCTGGCAGACTGTCATTGTGCATGGCAGACTGGTAATAAGGCTGGCGAACTGGTAATATGACTGGCGAACTGGTAATATGTCTGGCAGACTGGTAATATGTCTGGCAGACTGGTAATATATCTGGCAGACTGGTATTGTGCATGGCAGACTGGTAATATGTCTGGCAGACTGGTATTGTGCATGGCAGACTGGTAATATGGCTGGCGAACTGGTATTGTGCATGGCAGACTGGTAATATGGCCGCCGAACTGGTAATATGGCTGGCAGACCGGTAATATGGCTGGCAGACTGGTATTGTGCATGGCAGACTGGCAATATGGCTGGCGAACTGGTATTGTGCATGGCAGACTGGTAATATGGCTGGGAACTGGTATTGTGCATGGCAGACTGGTAATATGCAGGCAGACTGGTAATGTGCATGGCAGACTGGTAATATGCATGGCAGACTGGTATTGTGCATGGCAGACTGATAATATGCATGGCAGACTGGTAATATGGCTGGGAACTGGTATTGTGCATGGCAGACTGGTAATATGCATGGCAGATTGGTATTGTGCATGGCAGACTGGTAATATGCATGGCAGACTGTAATATGGCTGGGAACTGGTATTGTGCATGGAAGACTGGTAATATGCATGGCAGGCTGGTAATATGTATGGCAGACTGGTAATATGCATGGCAGGCTGGTAATATGCATGGCAGACTGGTATTGTGCATGGCAGACTGATAATATGCATGGCAGACTGGTAATATGGCTGGGAACTGGTATTGTGCATGGCAGACTGGTAATATGCATGGCAGACTGGTAGTGTGCATGGCAGACTGGGATTGTGCATGGCAGACTGGTAATATGCATGGCAGACTGGTAATATGGCTGGGAACTGGTATTGTGCATGGTAGACTGGTAATATGGCTGGGAACTGGTATTGTGCATGGCAGACTGGTAATATGCATGGCAGACAGGTAATATGGCTGGGAACTGGTATTATGCATGGCAGACTGGTAATATGCATGGCAGACTGGTAATATGCATGGCAAGCTGGTAATATGCATGGCAGGCTGGGCATGGAGGAGATGCAGGCCGGGCACGGAGGAGATGCAGGCCGGGCACGGAGGAGATGGAGGCCAGCAAGGAGGAGATATACAAAAGAAATCCGATGCATTGGAGAGGCGCTGTGCGCCTCTCCAAAGGATCGGATTTGTTTTGTCCCTCTCGCACGCCGGCTGTGCGCGTGCCGCGGCCGTTGGATGCGCGCGCAGCCAACCGCCGCAGGTTGCGCGTGCAGCCAACCGCCGCAGGTTGCGCGTGCAGCCAACCGCCGCAGGTTGCGCGCGCATGCGCAGTAGGGTTTTAGCAACGGACACGCCGGCCCTTACTCTTTTATAGTATAGATGTAATAACACTTTTTGGCTAGTAGGGGAGCCATCTGCCTGTCAAATAAACATAAACGTTGAAAATGTATGAATATAAAAATGTACCTACAGTATATGTTTAGACTGGAATGGAAAGTGATTTTTCATAAATCCATTGGGTCCTGGTAGTGGTTTTACGAAAATCACTTGGTACTGAAAGGTGTGATATGTATTGTACATATTTATTTTGCAATAAAATTACTTATCAAATTTACAACTGGGTTATCTTCTTTTTACAAAAAAAGGTAAAATAAATGCTGATTCGTTTGAAAAGAATATATTACAGAATTACTATAAGACAGAAGGTCTATTTAAGAAAATTGATTTCCTGAATACTGCAAACAGTGGGCTCGATAAAATTCCTCGCGTCTGCAGGTTTCCCTGTAGCGTCCCCATTTTAGCATTAGATTCTGGGGCAGGCTCCACTTCAGCACCTTGCCCTGGAACAAAACACTACCCTCGTAGATACTCGCTGTAGTGCTTCCACGCCGCCACGAGTATCACCTCCTGGGGTCTATAGGACTCCATGGAGGGTTGCATTGCCAGGCCGCGAGCCCTGCGGGATATCGCTCTCGCAATCTCGCACAGGGACGCGGATTGATCGCGGAGGGAGACTGGGAACTATTTGTCCCCAGTCTCCCTCTGCTTCTGGTGCAAACATCAGCGGATCGGGCCATCGTTCTTGCCGTGGGGTGAGAGGTGAGTATGATATTTATTGTTTTTTTTTTAAGCTGGTGCTAAATGATTTTGCAGAAGGACCAGCTTTTAGGTGTCACTAAAATTTTGTATAATGCATCGGTGCGGTAATTAGCTCTAGGATCTTGTAATACCTTACTTATCCTAACGCTAATTACTGATTGCGCATCCTATACTTAACATTGGGAGCGCAAAGTACAGTAAGCTCGCGCAAGCTAGCGCAAAAACGATGCACTATGGGATTTTTACCGGATGTAGCGTTAGGAAGCTAATATGGGTGTCAAAAAACATTTGTAAAGACAAGGTAAACTTTATTAAAGTACGATGATTCATAAAATCACAAAAAAGAATAGTGAGTTACAGTGTATAAAAGATGTTGCACTCCGACATAAAGCAATGTGCACTATTGTTGCCTGGAGATAAATTCGAACACTCTCATTAAGGCAAAATAGATTAGGCTCAATTAGCCATACCAAAGTTGGCTCCCACTAAGAATCTATAGGCTATACATAATTAGTTAGATGTTTTGGACCTGGTTCATTTGGAATCCCTTCAAGGAATTCTGCTGGTATTAAAAAGGGTTCATTTATATTTCCATCAAGGCAAAATCATACACTCTCTTACGGCAGAATAATTTGAGCTTAATAGCTATATCGCAACTAATTCCCACTTCGAATCCATATGCTTCGTCCAGTTAGATCGGTTGTTTTGAGCATTAACTTGTATGAGATCCATACAGATGACTATGCTGACAAAAAAACAAAGTGGTCACTATAAGCTCAATTGAACAAATCTCCCAACAGGAAATTAAATGATTGAATCATAGACATATCATATATTTCCCTTTGACAACCATATATTATGGGTGGTCAATAGATTAAAAAAAATATATATATTAAAAAAATGGACTGCTTTAGAAATTTCCTTGGCCAGCATACAGGTGAAGAGTAGCCACACCTGGATCAATTCCCATCGTACCAAACCATATAAAGCTCAAATTAGCCAAGGTGCCATACAACAAGAATGCCAGCGAATTCAAACAAAATTTTTTTTTGGATCATTTATAAAAATCTTTGGTTAGCATATAAGTGGAAGGTAGCAACACCAGGACCAATTCCCATCATAATAAATCAAGGAAGACTTAACTTCAACTGAAATGCTTAGTTAGCCATAAACATTGATTCGAGGAACCGGCTGATATCAGAGTGATAACTGACTAAAGTAACTGTTAAAAACAAAACCACTCAACGCGTTTCGCCGTTTCCAATCACTGCTTCATCAGGAGTTAATATGGGTGACATGTGTTAAAGTCACTTATCCTGACATTAACGCTTACTCACCCGAGCGCTACAGTTAGCATTCACTATGTAATCTAGCCCAGTGATGTAACGGTTAGCCCCTGCTTGGGCCATCGTGGTGGCTTGGAACATGAGATGAAGCCCTTAAGGCAGGTGAGTAACTGACTGGACACAAGGACAGACGGATTTCTCCAAAACCAAGGAGCACCAAAAAACAGAACAGAATTGCCACTAAGCTCCGAAGGCTTCAAGACCGACAGACAATTTAGGACACTCAGAAGCACAAAGATACACTTGACAATCCGTGAAGGGAGCAGGCTGCAGGACAGTAAACAAAACAGACAGACTATACTAAAAGAGGTCCTTATAAGCGGCCTCTGAATATAATACTAAACTAAGACAGACAAGGTACATAAAACATGAAACATACAAGAATCGTCAATCAGGCAGAGGTTGGCAACAGATCAGAAATATACGGTACCAGGGGGGAGTAGAAGGGATAGTCAAAAATAAAGCCGAGGTCAGAACCAGAAAACACTTGAACAGGAATGCTTTGCAGCAACTCAGGAAACACGAACCAGACAGAACCACCATCAAACTCCACAAACAGTCAATGAGGCTCTGTGCTGCTGGGAATATATAGGGAGTGGGTCCGTGTGATTGGGCCATGTGACCCCAGACCAAGAGATCACAACAGAACCCCAGATCAGCCCTAAACAGCACAGCCAGACACACCATAGGGAAAAAACAAACATGAAGACCCTTCACCACCAGGGGGCAAGGCCGAGACGTGACAAGTGACCGCTAATGCTAATGTTCTCTGGCATAACAGTTGGAAAGAAATGGGAAAGCAGTCCATGGCCACTTCCTGATTTTAATAGTCACTTCTCCCTTCTTTCCTCAGACACAATATATTCCTTTCAGTCAAAGAATGAATACTATTACCTCTTTGTTAAGAAATATGTAGATAATTGGATTGTAGACAGGGCTGGTCTTCGCAAAATATGTAGGAAGAGTTGCAGCAAGTGGAGACATATAAAGCGTTGGATCAATAACCACAATCATTGCAAAGATAGCATACGGCAGCCAGCAAACAAGGAAGGCAATCACCATGAAAAGCACCATTACGGAAACTCGAATTTCTTCTTCCCGGCTGGTCTTTCCGCCTTGCTCTTCAATTTTCCTGTTCAGCTAATTAATACAATTTAAAAAAAGGATATTAGAAAATGATGTAATTGATGTTTGATGTGAAAAAACTAATTACTTTTATATATCACAGACGTTTAACACTATTGAGCTTCTCTCTGTATTATCTCTTGGAGTTTGTCTGATGTGAGGGATCCCTTATCAAAGTATTGAAGGAGGCTGCTAGTGAATGATTTTATGTTCAATATCTTAAAACCGTAGAGCAGCTCATTTTGCTCTTGTCCAAGTGAGTGTCTCTCCATCATAGATGTATACAGGGTGATTCCTATAGTTCTGAATCCAAAGGTTTTGCTTGAAACAAATTAATTGAAATTAATGAGATTTTCTGAAAAAGTGTCTCCTCTTATGTTAAGCACATCCCGATCATAGCAAAAGTTGCAAATGGCCACTGTTTTCTGTTAGACACATGATTGTCTATACGGCACTGCATGTTGTTGTTCACGCATCTCTGTCAATCAATTGTATCATCAATGTTTTGGATCTCATTCCTAATGTTAACTCAGTGTTTCTCAACCCTGGTCCTCAGGCCCCCCAGGTTTGCCAGATATCTGAAGCACAGCACAGGGGATTTGATTTGCTGATCAGTGATTGCAGGATTCAGCCTGCATTTTCCCCATGGTAATCCTTAAAATCCTGCTTGTTAGAGGGATTTGAGGACCAAGGTTGGGAACCACCATTCTAAGTCACAAGTGGTGTAGATATTGAAGACAATGTAAATCTGTACATATGACACCACCAGTAGTGTAGGGCTTGTTACAGTGCACTCTTTCCTTCAGATAACCCACCTAAAAGAAGTCCAGGTTGGTAAGATTGGGAGACAGTGGTGATCGGAGATTCTTGAAAATACACGTTCCTCAAAAGACCTCTTGATTGTCGATATTGACTTGGGCGATGTGAGTCAGTCAGTAAGTGGATGCGATTCCAACGGGTAAGTCATTTTGTTCCGGGAAGTGCTATTTTCATGGCTGTACTGTTGTCATGGCTGTGCTGACACCTAATGGCCTCTTCCAGTGTGTGCTGTGATGAGATGTGCTCAACATAAAAGGAGGTATGTTACCTAAAACTCTCACCAATTTCCCTTAATTCATTTATGATCTATAAGAGAAACTTTGGTTTTGGGTTTATGTGAAAACTCCTGCAGTTATACTTAAAAGGATTTGTTTAATTCTAGTTTTTCTGTTTTCAGTTTCTATTTAGTGTTTGCTAAAAATGATATATGTGTAACGAGGAGTCTGCAAAGTATATACTCACTGTTACTGTCATCCCTTGGGGCTTTAAATAAAGCAAACTAGCAAACCAACATAAGACAATAAGTTCATAGAGTCAACACCATGTGATTTACCTTTAATGTATGTGGATTTTATGGGACGGGTGTTGGAATGGCACACCGTGAGGTCTTGTGTGTGTAACATAGAGCACATCATCTCCATTCACTTTACATTGCTTTTTATTTTAGACTTTACTAGATTTTAATCAATGCAGTCAGAGATAGTCCATATTTTGATTAAAAGGTATGTGAGCAGAATTCCATGAGAAATATTTTAAAAAATCCCAAGCTGCGTTTTCATCTTGTATGAAGGATATTTAATTAGGGAAGACTAATGGGTCATTGTTTTTTTTTTTTTTTACTAAGCAAATTGCCTTGTTATTATTGTATCAGTCCCATATAACTTTATAACAACATACAGTGGTCAAGTCCTAAGAAAATAAGGGCCCTATTACAATCTTCGCGCAAACGTTTGCGCCAGCGCAAAAACCGCATTAACGCGAGTGGTAAAACCCTTTGCGCTGAACGTCATATTACAATGTCAGCGCAACAAACGCGCGTATTTGTCTACCGCGGGTGAACCTGCGCTAACTTTACTGCGCACGTTCTATACTTAACATTTGTGAGCGCAAACGCGAATGAACGCTGGTATGCGGATGGTATTACAATCTATGCACAGGATTTAACGCACAGCCTTTGCGCACATAATTTTAGCAACTCCTAAAAGCTGGTGTTAACGGCAAATCTGAACGTCCTGGCTGAAGCAAAATACACCAGCCCAAAAATAAAAATGCAGCAAAGTATAGTTACACATTCTACTCATTCCAAACCAATAAAATGGAGCAGTTGTGTGTGCATTTATTATTGCTGCAGCATATATGCTCAGATTGACTTTGGCAGGCGCAAAAACTTAACGTGAGATAATTGTGGTTCTTAATTCTGATTGGCTGAATCGTGTGGAAAAAACAGTCCGCACACCGATTTCTGTGCGCGTATTTGTGCGCGTCCGTTTCATAGGCGTTATTGCTCAACGGATGAAAAAATGCGCGAGGATTGTAATTCCAGCGTTGATTTACGCGCGTTAACATTTAATGCTGGGCACACAAATTCACGCGTTGAGCGAGCGTTTTAGGCTAGGGTCAGACGAACGCATTTTTGCGTTGTCTGTGAAAAAGTGCGTTCGAACGAATGGACACATTTTTTCACGGAATACGCGATAGCGGTCATACGATGCGCATTTGCATTCGTGATTTTGTACGGATCATCAATAAAACACTTTTTGCGTCTGGACGTTATGTTGGCCGGACATTAGCAGTGTCTGACATCTCCAATTCACGCACACACGCCGCTAGCGGACGCAGCGCACTCTGTACGACCGTACTAGCGATTTGACGTTCTCGACAAAATGCATTCGTTTGCCACTTGCGTTGCGCAGCCGGACTTTCGTGCGACCGTACTTTGTATATTGGCCGTCATTGCCCGTCATTTGCTGCTAGTGCGGCCGTAATTAAGTGCGCCAGAACGCACGTTTAAAGTGCGCTAGTCTGACCCCAGCCTTAACGCGAAGATTGTAATAGGGCCCTAAGTACAGGTACTTCAGGAATCTCCCAGTAGTCCCGATGGCCAGTATATGTCTGCTTAACATGGAAACATATGGTTAAACCCCTAAATAAAAGCTTCATAGTGTGTGGGGAAAAGGGAACGGAGTTCCTCCTGTTAAAATAGTGTAGGGAATTGCGTTTCCATGCGTTCCTGGTCGACTTGACTTGACTCGACTCGACTTGACCCCTGACAACATATGGCACGTACCTTGTATAGTGATATGAGGATTTTGCTGTAGGACATTCCTATGATGCCCACCGGAATGATAAAGCATGTGAGAAAGAGGGTGATCGTGTAACTGTAATTGCTCCAGGATCTTACTTGCCAGCCAATGGAACAGGAGGTCTGAACACCTTCAAGAGCATAAGAGCTCCAACCAAACAATGGAGCAATAGCCCAAATAAGACAGAATGTCCAGATAAATGCAATGCCGCGATAACCTCTTACGGTGCTGAGTTTTAACGCTCCGATTGGTTGGCACACTACATTATACCTCTCATATGCCAGGATGGTCAGAGACCACAACGAAACAATTCCTACAGTGAAACGAGAAATAATAAATAAATATTAAAATGACTATGAGCTGGGTCAGAAATATAATTACAGAATGCTTAAATGAATGTTATTAAAGTAAGCCACAAAATAAATTCTGGTTTAGTGGCATCTGCCACTTGATAGGTATGTGACTGACATGTTAACGGCAACAGATTTACATTCATTTGTAAGTATACAGCAGCAATATACTCTGCAGTGTTTAATATTTTGGAAAGTAAATAAATAAGCAGACAAGACATACTGCTACAAAGGGACCACAGAGCCATGTCATGTATTGTAATTAAACCAAAAGCAGCTTGAGGTATCACTAAACACTTTTAAAAGCAATTTGATTTTGCAATAGAATACTCATTAACCCCTTCTTTACCAAGTGAATTTCTGAAAATCCACTGTCAGGAACCAACGACTGTTTGAAAGATCACTTTTCATTAGTTATAAAGTGGGAATTTTCCCAATATATAATTAATGCATGATTTACTGCACTAGTCCCATTTCACAGACAGACGTCAACATCTGCTGGCCAGAAGGAACTACTGCAGCAAGGGCTCCATGATGCAGCTCGTGAATATCTCCGTGTCACACATACAGGTTTATTAAGAGAGCACCGAAATGTCAGCAAGATTTCAGTGCTCTCTTGTTCCCCGCACTTCAGCGAGTCCGATTTGTGGACCCTGTGGTGAATTCAACATTCATCGCAGGGTCCCCAAAGTGCAGGAATCAAGCCCCCGGAAAATCCAAAAAAACACTGCAAAACCGGCAAATCGATCAGAAAAACGCATCTGAAAAACCGCCGAAGAAACAGAGAATTGATCCAAAGAACGCAGACGACCCACCGATCAGATTGCTGACCAACCGCTGGAAAAAGCCAACAAGTCGACGTACGTACGGGTAAATAAAAAACACTCCAACTTTTAAAAGCTGTTTGCAAAAGAACTAATGCACAAAAATGCCTGAAAATAAAAAAAAAAATTCTCCCATTTATCTCACTTTCCAAATCAGCTATTTGGTCTAGATTGTTCTCTTCTCCTGCCAGTTCTCCTGAGTTTCACCTTTCGTGAATACACCGTATAAGGTCCTATGAATAATAAAAAGGTCTGTTGCAGGAAAAAAAACACCATTTTAAAAAAATTCATTGAAAAATGGCTAAAACACTAAATAAAGAGACTTTTTGCTGCAAGTGAAAAGAATAAATGGTTGAATAAATATTTAATAAAAAAATGGGATTTCTTTCTACATTGAAACCTATGGGATTCGTCTGCTTAAACCTGGGGATTTCACTGCCGTCGACCAGCATCGTATTTTGTTGCCAATTCTCCAATATTTGGTGAACTGCCAGCTTCTTGAATAGCCGAATGGCCACAAAATTGCACCATACGGGGAAATTCTCTGTTCAGTGCAATTTCAGAGACAATTCGGCTCTCTCTGATTAACCCCTATTGATATTCACTTGCAAAAACTGTTGTAGCACCTCAGTGTCATGCCTGAGGAACTATAACTTTGGAGGCACCTTCTGGAACGCAAATGCAAGTGAAATTAGTTTGCAAAAAACAAGTTTTGTTTACAATGATACAGCATAGCCCCGGATGGTGTTAACATGATCTCGAGCTGCTCTGTCTGCTACTGCTGATTGTGTACACAGGCATGGTAGTGCAGGGGTTAAGACACATACAAATCAGAGAGCTAATGTCATTCAATCATTTTGAAAAATCTTAATAGAAAGTCTTTTGAGGTTTGAGGAGCATATACAATGTTTTATTATCGAGCCATGAATGCTCTGAAAAATGTAAGTCCACCAAAAGGTCTTAGACGATTAAGCCTTATGATATATACAATGTGTAATACATATATTCTCCAGAAGGTGATGCACAAACAGGGACTTAATCCATATCTTTATTCATATGCATCTACTGGCAAACACTGTTACCGTTTCAGTCCAAATGGACTTTCATAAAGATTGAAACAAAGATTTGATGTCTATATTGATTTTTTAGAAGGCATGATAATTAAAGCATATTAATACATTGAGCTGTGAAATCAGACTTAAAATAAATATGTCAGGGTCTATGTATAAGCATAATAACAAGTCATACATTTTTTTAATTTTTTGGGCAATTTTTTATTTTTATTTTTACTAGTTTAGCATCCAATCCTAACTTCATAATTATGCATATTATTATAAAGTGTTACTTTATTTGTTATAGTACCAAACAGATTTGCAAATATTAGAAGAGGCTACAAAACATATAAGGGGTTATTAATTGCTATTTGTATCAGTGTATTGGCTTGAAGTGATCTTTCAGCTTAAATGTTCAATACGGGGGAAATGGCATTTTTCCGATAGAGAATTCTTGCAGTCATAGAACAGGTAAAAAGGTAGATAATAATATGATAAGAAAGGCAATAAATTATCAGCTTTATTCAGAGATTCTTTCTTGTTCCCCGCAACTCGGGGAATCAAATTCCCTGACCCTACGGTGAATTCAGCATTCACTGTAGGGAAAAGTCGCCGACTGCATCTAAAAATCTACCGAAAAACTGCCGCATCGAACGGAAGAACCGCTGAAAAAACACTGCATGCATCTGATGAACATGTCCCAAAAAAAAGCCAACGATCCACCAAACACAGCACCGACCAGCCGCCGGAAAAAGCCAAGAAGCCAACGAAGGGGGTAAAGAAAACAAAAAATAAAACGATTGAAAATTTCAAATTTTTAACGCTGTTTGGAAAAAAAGCTACCGGACGAAAATGTCTGGAATGAACATATAAGGTCCTATGAATCATAATAAAAAGGTTTGTTACTGAAAAAAAACAAGACCCTATTTAAAAAAAATATATCGGAAAAAAAAATTGCCAAAGAAATCCCGAAAAATGGTTGAAAAAAATCCTAAATAAATAAAAAGACTTTTTGCTGCAGATTAAAAGAACGGCTTAATAGATATTCAATAAAAACGGGAATATTTTTAATATTGAACCCTATGATATTCGCCTGATTAAGCCTGCCGAGTAAAACCACCGAATAACAGGCCATTTCACTGACATTTCTCTGCTGTTCGGTGTTCTGTGAATAGGTTAACCATTGTTTCTCTATGAGGGCTTTCACTGCCGCCGAGCAGCACTGTATTTCACTGGCAATTTGCCAAGATTTGGCGAACTGCTTGTTTTCTGAGTAGCCGAATGGCCACGAAATTGCTCCGTACGGGGAAATTCACTGTTCGGTGCAATTTCGGGGCCAGATCGGCTTTCTCTGAATAACCCTGATATAATTAGTTACTTATAACCTGACAAATCATACTTTAGCATCTTTCCATTAAAGGAAGAAAGAGTTAAAATTACTTGCACATCAAGGAAGCATTGGGAGTTTTTTGACTCTCGATGCTTTTTAATCACACCCCCCATGAGCCACATCCAGTTGACGCTGAAGACCCCTCCAGAAATCAATGCATAATAAATATGTTATATCTTCAAAGAAATATCTGATCAATTATCTGAAAACCGAGCTGTAAAGCATAATGTTTTAACTTACCAAAATAGTTTACAGCAAATCCTTGCAAAACACAAAACGTTTCACCCAGGTAGAAATACCCATGGTAGTTGGTGCTGACTACAATCGTTGTGCCAAACAGCGTCATCATCAGATCGGAAAATGACATGTTCAGGATAAAAACATTCATAGGATTCCGGAGCTGCGGGTATTTTATCGTCACAGCGATTACTAGCATGTTGTTAATGATCGAAAAAATTGCATTTAAAAACATTAAGAATGACAATATGCTGTAACCAGATCTCGGAAAAATGGTGGGTTGTGCCGTGGGGGTGTCATTATAGAAAGTTGCAGAGGAGCTGTTAGAAGACATGTGGAAATCTAAGGCCCTTCTCACTCACTCTGATCATATAATAAAATAGTGTAAGCAGCAGTCACCCCTTCATTGTGCAAAATCTGCTTTCAGGTTTATTGCTTTGCAGCAGATAATAAACGCAGAGATTTGATTACAGTAACACGTGTTCCTATAAGCTTGAATGTCATTAAATCCAATATGGAAAAACATCTTAAAATGCAGTAATATGATGAGATTATGTTTTTCTCAGGATAATGCTTCTTAAATACATCCTTGCTTTAAAGGGCTGGCTAAATTAATCTAAAGGCACTCATCTTTTACCTATAAGTTTTTCACCTGCTGTACTGTACAACACACAATCATCTTTTAGCAATATTTAGCTTTTACTCCATATAGTAATAATTGTTTTTTTTTCAAAATATGCTGCTTTATTTATTTATCTTTTAGTGTTGGATAACTAGAAAAACAGAAAGGCAGAGCTACTTCTCTCTTTCGGGGGAAAGGGATGTACACAGGGAAAGGGAAGAGAGCACAAGAACAATATAATGCCAACAGTCAACAGGGACTGGTGGAGAGTACCATTGAATTCAAAGGACACTTGAAGTCAAATAGAACATACATTATGCATATTAAAGAAAGTTCTAAAAAATTAAGATGGTTTCTGTGCACGAGTGTTCTTTCTTCTGTTAGTGGGTATATGTCCAACTTGTGGGGTGGATACCTCAACAGAAAAATAGAAGAAAAGTACGTAGTGTAATATTGTATGTCCAAATTGAATGGAAAAGGTAATTGAAAAAGGACTCACATTCTTCGAGAGCTACCAGCCCTCATATGTTCACCTTCCAGGTTGTTTATAGGCCAACCGGTTTGCCCTTGGACTCACGGCTCAGGTCTCCATATGTGGTGTAGATCATCTCAGGCACCTCTATAGATAAAGGATATGGATGCTCGGAGAGTAAAGTGGATAAGTTAAAAGGGCATTTATTATTCCCAAAAAGATAAATACAAACGGGGAATACAGTGATATTCAAATAAAATTAGATATAAAAAACCAAAAAAGGTTTATTGCTAGACGCATTTCGTGCCACTAGGGGCACTTCTTCAGTAGCAGAGGAGGGAAAAGGAGGAATTACCGTCCTCCTCTCAAGCACAGCTTATATAGTGTAAGGCATAGATGAAGCACCTATCTCTGGAGCTAAAACGAGAGTATTTCCAGCATTTCCGGTATGTGTTAAAAACGCCAACCGGAAGTGGAGGCTGCAGACTCCCAGTGTAAACCGGAAGTTCAGACTGGAGGTCGCGAATGCCGCGATTTTTCCATACATAATGACTAATACACCCTCCTTCAAACAGAAAGGATATAAACCGGAGAGGGGTTTTCTCCAAAAAAAAATTATATATAAACTGGGCTAGTACACACCAAAGGGGCACAAAACCGCTGGGCATAAATGGCAATGGATCATGCACATGTCCAACGTGGTGCACACTGCACAAAAAAGGACCAATGGATACTCCAAGGTCCATAAACAAAAAACGAGTACCAAAAATAAAAATAATCATGAAAATAAAAATAAAATAAATAAGAATAAAAATAAAAAATAAAAATAAAAATAAAAATAAAAATAAAAAATAAAAATAAATATAAATGTAAAAATAAAAATAAAAATAAATATAAAATTAAAAATAAAATTAAAATAAAAAATAAAAAAATGAAAGGAAAACAAAAAATAAGGATAAAAATACAAAAGGAAATACAGGTAGGAAAGAACTTCTAGACGAATAAAAAGGTAGGAATTGATATAAACGATATCATGATATTTGATGAAAAACCAGGAGGAAAGCAGGACCAAATAGGAGGTCCTCCTGGGGCATAAATGGGAAGGTAACTATAACTGCAAAAAGGGGGGGGAATCCTCTATGGAGTCCGAACGGGATTATGGGTGAGAGATCTCAATAGGTACCTGTCCTTGTGGGGAGAAAATTATACGCACTGAGGAAATGGAAAAACCCAGACTAAATGAACACCTAGCATAAAAAGGAGGGGAAGGAAAATGGTGTGTGTTACATATGTCTAAAGAAAATGACACAGTTCAAAATCGGAATTCAATCCGTTAGGAATCAAGGTGTTAAAATAGAAAATAAGTTTCATCTCCTCTTGATTGATTTTCCTAATGAAATCTTCTCCTCGCCAATTTTTGGTGATCTTTTTAGGATACAAAATTCCATACCAACAGGTGACCCTTCGTGGTATTTCGAAAAGTGGGCAGAAACCGTATGATTCTCAAAGTGTTTTCTAATGTTACGCACGTGTTCCATAATTCTGATGTATACGGGCCTAATAGTGCTCCCTATATATACTTTATTACAAGGGCATACCAAGGCATAAACAACATTTTTTGTGCCCCTTTGGTGTGTACTAGCCCAGTTTATATATAATTTTTTTTTGGAGAAAACCCCTCTCCGGTTTATATCCTCTATTTCTGTTTGAAGGAGGGTGTATTAGTCATTATGTATGGAAAAATCGCGGCATTCGCGACCTCCAGTCCGAACTTCCGGTTTACACTGGGAGTCTGCAGCCTCCACTTCCGGTTGGCCTTTTTTAACACATGCCGGAAATGCCGGAAATATTCTCGTTTTAGCTCCAGAGATAGGTGCTTCATCTATGCCTTACACTATATAAGCTGTGCTTGAGAGGAGGACGGTAATTCCTCCTTTTCCCTCCTCTGCTACTGAAGAAGTGCCCCTAGTGGCACGAAATGCGTCTAGCAATAAACCTTTTTTGGTTTTTTATATCTAATTTTATTTGAATATCACTGTATTCCCCGTTTGTATTTATCTCTTTTTGGGAATAATAAATGCCCTTTTAACTTATCCACTTTACTCTCCGAGCATCCATATCCTTTATCTATAGAGGTGCCTGAGATGATCTACACCACATATGGAGATCTGAGCCGTGAGTCCAAGGGCAAACCGGTTGGCCTATAAACAACCTGGAAGGTGAACATATGAGGACTGGTAGCTCTCGAAGAATGTGAGTCCTTTTTCAATTTCCTTTTTCATTCCATTTGGACATACAATATTACACTACGTACTTTTCTTCTATTTTTCTGTTGAGGTATCCACCCCACAAGTTGGACATATACCCACTAACAGAAGAAAGAACACTCGTGCACAGAAACCATCTTCATTTTTTAGAACTTTCTTTAATATGCATAATGTATGTTCTATTTGACTTCAAGTGTCGTTTGAATTCAATGGTACTCTCCACCAGTCCCTGTTGACTGTTGGCATTATATTGTTCTTGTGCTCTCTTCCCTTTCCCTGTGTACATCCCTTTCCCCCAAAAGAGTGAAGTAGCGCTGCCTTTCTATTTTTCTAGTTATCCATTACCTCTGGTATTGGGGAGATACCTCTGGTATTGGGGAGATACCTATTTGGCTCCTATAGCGATCTTCACTTCTCTCCCTCCATCCTGTAAGCGCACTACCCTCTAGTTTTTGTGTTACATCTTTTAGTGTTTAATAGTTATTTATTAGAATTAGTAAATTAGTATTTAATAGATAGCTACATAAATAACTCTTATATAATATCTAGTCATTTATTTATTTAGCTTTTACTCCATAGTAATAATTAGTTTTTTTTCAAATGAAACTGCTTTTATTATTTATCTTTTAGTGTTTAATAGTTATTTATTAGAATTAGTAAATTAGTATTTAACCTCCCTGGCGGTCTAATTTTTTCAAAATTTCGTGTCTAAAAGCGTCTAATTTTTTTTTTTAAAGGAAACGTGTTTTTGTATATAGTTAGCCTGTAATAATTAGGAATCACGCACTGAAATCCGTGCAATCAAGAGTCCTTACTGGTAAAATCCTTTATAAATAAATGAATAAATAAATAAAAAATAAATAGTAAATACACTGAGTCCAATAAAGTTTGAAACACGACATAATAATTTATTATCCCAAAAATAATTATCCAAAATAATGCAAATAAATGATATTCAATAAAATACAACAAAAAACACTGAAATCTGTCTGCAAGCAAGGGTGAGACGATGTATGGTCTATTTCTTATCCTGTACTGCCACCTAGTAGCCGTTCATAAACATTACACTGTATAATCCAAAATGCTGTAAACTGTAAAAAAGATTTATTTTATGCTAGCCCCGCCCCCTGCATCGTGTGACTCGCAGGGAGCCTTCCAGGAAGCAGCTCGCCGCGATCACACTGGGGGACAGCGAGGGAGCCAGAAGGAGGTGAGTAAACATCCAGCCCGAGTGTGGCTTGGGGTTACCATTCGCGGTAGTGAAATTTAACCCCGAGCCACACTCGGGAATACCGGCAGGGAGGTTAATAGATAGTTACATAAATAACTATTATGTAATTTCTATTCATTTATTTATTTAGCTTTTACTCATACAGGGCTATTCAGAGAGCAGTGAAAAGCAGGAGAATGACTGGAGAATGGAAAATTCTAGGTCAAAATAGCCGATTTGGAAAGTGAGATAAATGGGAGAATTTTCTGGTTTGGCTATTTTGACCTAGAATTTCTATTCTCCAGCCATTCTCCTGCTTTTCACTGCTCTCTGAATAACCCTGTTAGTAATAATCTTTTTTTCAAAAGAAACTGCTTTATTTAGCTATTAGTATTTAATGGTATTTATTAGTATTTAATATTTGTTTAATTATTTAAATATTTATTTATTTAGCTCTCAGTAATATGTTTTATTTAGTCTTAGTAATAGTATTTTTTTCAAATTTTACTGCTTTATTTATTTAGCTTTTAATCTTGCAGGGTTATTCAGAGAGAGATGAAAAGCAGGAGAATGGCCGGAGAATGGAAAATTCTAGGTCAAAATAGCCGATTTGGAAAATTAGATAAATGGGAGAATTTTTCTGGTTTGGCTATTTTGACATACAGTTGTGTTCAAAATTATTCAACCCCCACTGAAATTGAGTGTTTTGGCCAGTTTGACATTGATTTTGATCATTCAGTCATCTTGCTTACAATTAAATCAAAGAGGCACGTGTAGGTCAGACAAATATAACATAACATTTATAATGAAATAACCACAAATGTCTTTTCTGTGCTCACATCATTATCAGTTTTATTCAACCCCCAAGTGACATTCAATCTTAGTACTTAGTACAACATCCTTTTACAGTTATAACAGCTTTTAAACGTGAAGCATAGCTTGACACAAGTGTCTTGCAGCGATCTACGGGTATCTTCGCCCATTCGTCATGGGCAAAAGCCTCCAGTTCAGTCACATTCTTAGGCTTGCGCACTGCAACTGCTTTCTTTAAGTCCCACCAGAGGTTCTCAATCGGATTTAAGTCAGGTGACTGCGATGGCCACTCCAAAATGTTCCAGCCTTTAATCTGCAACCATGCTCTAGTGGACTTGGAGGTATGCTTGGGATCATTGTCCTGTTGAAAGGTCCAACGTCTCCCAAGCCTCAGGTTTGTAACGGACTGCATCACATTGTCATCCAATATCTCCTGGTACTGAAGAGAATTCATGGTATTTTGCACACGCTGAAGCTTCCCTGTACCTGCAGAAGCAAAACAGCCCCAAAGCATGATTGACCCCCCGCCATGCTTCACAGTAGGCAAGGTGTTCTTTTCTTCATAGGCATTGTTCTTCCTCCTCCAAACATAGCGTTGATCCATGGGCCCAAACAGTTCTAATTTTGTTTCATCAGTCCACAGAACACTATCCCAAAACTTCTGTGGTTTGTCCACATGACTTTTGGCATACTGCAGTCGACTCTTCTTATTCTCTGGAGACAGCAAGGGGGTGCGCCTGGGAGTTCTGGCATGGAGGCCTTCATTACGCAGTGTGCGCCGTATTGTCTGAGCTGAAACTTCAGTACCCACATCTGACAAATCTTTTCTCAGTTCCTCAGCAGTCACACGGGGACTTTTCTCCACTCTACGCTTCAGGTAGCGCACAGCAGTCGAAGTCAGCATCTTCTTTCTGCCACGACCAGGTAGCGTTTCAACAGTGCCCTTTGCCTTGAATTTGCGAATGATGCTTCCTATGGTCTCTTTTGGTATGTTTAACATCTTTGCAATCTTCTTATAGCCATTGCCCTTCCTGTGAAGAGTAATCACCTCTTCTCTTGTCTTCCTGGACCATTCTCTTGACTTCACCATGTTTGTAACCGCACCAGTAAATGTCTAGAAGGAGCTGAGTAGCACAGTCATTTTAAAGCTGCCTAATTGGTGCTTATTATGCTTTATTGCTGCTCGTGACATCCACAGGTGTTTTCAATACCTGATTGAAAACACTTGAATGAACCTCTGTTCTTCAGAGTGGTAGTCTTTAAGGGGTTGAATAATTGTGTCAATGAAGAATTCACAAAAGAAACATTTACTACTGTATTACAAAACCAATTGATGTCATATTAGTTGCATATGGTTCTTTAAAAAGTCCTTGTAGGATTTCATTCTGAATACAATTACAAATGTACACTAAGTTCCCTAAAACCCTTTACAGCATTGGGGGTTGAATAATTTTGAACACAACTGTAGAACTTTCCATTCTCCAGCCATTCTCCAGCTTTTCACCTCTCTCTGAATAACCCTGTATATAAAAGCCTTTTTTAATATTATACTGCTTTATTTATTTATTTAGCTATTAGTATGTATTTAATATTAGTATTAGTAAATTAGTATTTAATATTTGTTTATTTATTTAAATATCTATCTATTTATTTAGCTCTTGGTAATATATTTTATTTAGTCTTAGTAATAGTATTTTTTCAAATTATACTGCTTTGTTTATATAGCTTTTAGTGTTAAATAGTTATTTATTAGTAAATTAGTGTTTAATAGTTGTTATTTAACAGTAATTTATTTAACTATTTATTTAGCTCTTACTCTTAGTACTAGTCTTTTTTCAAATTACACTGCTTTATTTATTTATTTAGCTATTGGTATTTAATATTAGTAAATTAGTATTTAATATTTATTTATGTATTAAACAGTTATTTATTTAACTATCTACTTATTTATTTAGCTTTTACTCTTAGAAATAGTATTTTTTTTCAAATTATGCTACTATATTTATTTAGCTATTAGTATTTAATATGTATTTATTAGTATTAGTAAATGAGTATTTAGCAGTTATTATTTAATAGTTATTTTTTGCATTAGCTTTTACTCTTACAGGGTTATTCAGAGAGCGTGAAAAGCAGGAGAATGACTGGAGAAGGAAAAATTCTAGGTCAAAATAACCAAACAGAAAAATTCTCCCTTTCATCTCACTTTCCAAATCGGCTGTTTTGACCTAGAATTTTTCATTCTCCAGTCATTCTCCTGCTTTTCACGCTCTCTGAATAACCCTGTATGTTTTTTTTAAATAATACTGCATTTTCAAATAAACCTGCTTTATTTATCATATTTTTGATGGAGTCTAATCAGTTTTATTTGATACATTAGTTGGAATAGAGCCATGTGTAATAAAACGTCAGATTTTCTTAGAATTTGGATTTCCTGAGAAATCAGTTTCCTTTAAAATTTATATTTTGAACAAAATGTCATGTTGTCTGGACCATAATCCTCCATTCTCCAACTTTTTAAAAAATGGTTCTATTATCTGTGTTAAACATTGTGTGGTTAATAAGGTTCTTTTCTGGTTAATATTCAAATACAATTTAAATAAGGGGTTATTTTCTGAGCACCGTGGAGGCATCGTAGTTCTCCATAGGTGCAAATACGTTAACAATCTGAACTTCGGCTCCTCATCCCTGGTCAGTTCGGGGCTTCTGATACCTGGACGTCCCTGGAGCTTTTTTTTAAGGCAAAATGCCATTAATATGCCATTCATTACAAAGAAGAATACATACAGGTTTATTCAAAGAGAGTCGAGTTGGCTCCTAGATTCCACCAAACCGTGAATTTCCCCGTACAGTGCAATTTCGTGGCCATTCGGCTATTCAAAAAGCCAACAGTTTGGCAAATATTGACGAATTGCCAGCGAAATATGTTGATCTTCGAAAGTAGTGAAATCCCCATAGAGAAGTAATAGATCATTTATTCAGAGAACACCGAGCAGCGCCTAAATGTCAGTGAAATGTCTTGATTTTCAGTGGTTCAGTTCGACAGGTTTAATTAGGCGAATCCCATAGGTTTCAATGTAAAAAATATTCCCCGTTTTAACCAAATATTTATTCAACCATTTATTCTTTTTATTTGCAGCAAAA
The DNA here is from genome assembly GCA_009667805.1 of Leptobrachium leishanense. Classification (NCBI taxonomy): domain Eukaryota; kingdom Metazoa; phylum Chordata; class Amphibia; order Anura; family Megophryidae; genus Leptobrachium; species Leptobrachium leishanense. Next base: position 342,938,273 of record CM019065.1, on the reverse strand, counting down.
AGTCTCTTTATTTATTTATTTTTTAGGATTTTTTAGGGAATTTTTGGAGGAATTTTTCTCCCTGACTTTTTTTTTTTAAATAGTTGTGTTTTTTTCTGTAACAGACCTTTTTATTATTATTCATAGTACCTTAAATGTTATTTTCAGGCATTTACGTGCAGTATTGTTTTTGCAAGCACCTTTCAAAAGTTGCATTTTTTTTTTCACCCGTTCGTCAGCTTGTCGGCTTTTTCCGGCAGCTGGTCGGCGCTCTGTTTGGTGGCTTTTTTTTTGATCGATTCGTTGGTTTTGCGGCGGATAGTCAGATGCATTCGGTGGGTTTTCAACAGTTTTTTTGGATCGATTCTGTGTTTTTTCGACTGCTTTTTTGTGGTTCGATTCAGTGGTTTTGCGGTGGCTTTCGGATGTGTTCGACGGCTTGTTCCCTTAACTTTGGGGACCCTGCAGTGAATGCTGAATTAACCGCAGGGTCAGCTAATCGGACTAGCCAAAGTTTGGGGAACGGGAGAGCACCAGAATGTCGGCGAGATTTCAGTGCTCTCTGAATAACCCAGGTAATAATATGATGAGAAAGGCAATAAATTAGCTACCTTTTTACCTGTTCTATGACTGCAAGAATTCTCTTCTGAAAATGCCATTTCCCCCTGTATTGAACAATCAAGCTGAAAGATCACTTCAAGCCAATACAATGATACAATAAAAAATAATTGAAATTAATTTCTAAACGTAAATTGTGAAAGCTGTGATTTTTGCAATAAAGACATGCACAAAACTCCACATTTTCAATACAGTGCATTGCAACAACTTGTTTTCAAATAAGCAGCTCTTTCCTAAATATAAAGTTATTTTCTGCACAGTCAGATGTCACTTACAATAATGATACGATAATAATAAAAGATGAAGCAATAGGGAGCAAGATAAGTTTCAACTATTGATGGTGAAAATTATTATTTGGTTGTTTTGTTTAGCAGCCACAGGGGGGCAGCAAAGAACCTAAATTAATATTTAAGAATTACATAAAAAGGTCAAGCTTGAAGCAATGTGAACACATTCATATTCATTGACGCTATTTTAAAGTGCATATGCTTACCTACTCGTGTTCTGACACACAGATTAAGGTTTGAAGCATAGTTTTAATGGGAATAGTGAATTTATAACTATTGTAGCGCTCACTCCCGGAGGAGCAGCTGAATTAACCTCGGGTTAGTCTCACCGCACTAGGGAATAAATATACACCAGCACTGTTGTGGATTTTTATAGATTATATTCTTTACTGATCCCAATAAAGCAGCATATATAACGTAGATACGGTATTTAAACGACAGGATTTCGTAACGCGGGAAAAACACGCAGCGGCAAAAGAGAAAGATTAACCCCCTCAGTTCTGGAGTGTAAGTCCCGTGAATAATAGCTCAAAAATGTGTATGTGTATTGTCTCGGGTACCCGGGTACTGTATTCAACTGGCCAGTGAATGAAACAAACAATCTTCGACTAGTCACGTTGGGGCCCTGTGGATTTAAACAATACTGCAGCATGCTTTTTTTTTTTTTTTATTGAACTGCGGCCTGGGAGGCCTCTCACCCATCCAATAGACAAACTGTCCAGCACCCGATTGAGGATCTTCTCCCGCCGTGCACTGGGACTCTGTGCCACTGGATCCGCTCCCTGCTTGTCGAATCTCCGCAACAAGAACAACGATCCACCACCTGCACTCCCAATCGATCAGTGCGGTCTCCTCACTCGGGGTCCAGCCGGAACCAGATTTCCATCCAGACCTCTCAGCGCTACGTAGGTAGGTCTCAGCAGGGTCACAGTCCCGATCTCCAGCACCAGTGAGGCAGCGCCTGTACTCTGGCCTGGTCACGATCCTTGACAGTTTTCACATGCGTCCTCCACCTTTCACCGCTCAGCTCACTCTGCCTCTCCCCTCCACGAGGCTGCTGATGTCTTTCCTCTTCCTACACCACCCACTTCCTGTACTCACGCAAAGCATGATGGAAATTGTAGTTCAGTGTTTGTCCAGCATAGTCCATTATGTCTCTATCTCCCTCTGGTGGTCATAATAATTAAATGCAGCAAAACACAGTCTTTAAAGCAGCGCTACACTATATTTACTAATAGAATATGTGACAGAAACAAATCTCTTTGAGTTTTATGAGAGAAGGGGGGGTGTGAGGATCCTGAGGACGAGCAACAGCACTAGTGGCCTGCTCTACGGTGGGGCCCGCTCAGGTCTCACAAGGTTTTAGCTTGCTTGTGCCATTACAGGGATGAATGCTCCATATGCAAATCAGTCTGCTCTCACCCAATGAGGGTGGCCAGTACTGACTGCTGAGGACGTCATCCCTGCACGAGAGGTGCAGCAACCCCCAACGATTATTTTGGCCTTGTTTGGCCTCGTCAGGAGGGTATAGCTGACACCCCTCTAGGCACATCAAGCAAGGGGTCCACGTCTGGATGACCCTGTATACTTATAGTGAGAGAAGGGGGGGTGAGGATCCTGAGGACGAGCAACAGCACTAATGGCTATCAGCTATACCCTCCTGAAGAGGCCCAATAAGATCATCGGAGGTTGCTGCACCTCTCGTGCAGGGATGACGTCCTTGGCAATCAGTGCTGGTCACCCTTTCTGGGTGAGAGCAGACTGATTTGCATATGGAGCATTAATCCCTGTAATGGCACAAGCAAGCTAAAACCTTGTTTGTGAGACCTGAGCAGGCCATTAGTGCTGTTGCTCATTCTCAGGACCCTCACAAACACCCCCCCCCCTTTTCTCTCTTTGTGTTTATATATACATTTTGAAATCTAACGGTAAATCGAGGATTTCAAACCCACCTGAGGCTGTATTTCAACCTTGGTGGGAACTTAACCCCTTACTGCCGGGCAGGTTGTGCGCGGTGGGAGGGCGTTAACACTGGTTAGACATACTGGTACGCCCCGCTCCCCGGCTGCTGCAGCGGGCCCCTCCTCCGGCCCACCTACACAGCTGAGGCGCGTCGTGCATCAATTGAATGCAGAGGGATGGCTCACTAACTGGTCTCGGGCCATAGACGCCAGTGGGGTGTGCTATGCCTCTTTATGGTGGTGAGTCCCACCCGCCATGGTGATGCATAGTACGCCCCGCAGCGTAAAAGGGTTAACCAGCGCTGTTGTAATCATAGAAACGCTATAGACTTGGGCCATATCCCATAATTGCGGAATAGTTACACGTAACATCTCCTGTAGTTATTTTATCGACGGTAATCGATATTCCATTCCTGACGCAAACTGAGCTTGCGATTCGAATGTAGTGTTCCTCTGTACATTAACGTCTCCTATATTTATTATGGGAAATATTAATTTTCACCTCCTCGTAGAAGCGCTGCTTATTCCTATAGCTTGCACTTCCACCCACAACACGGTTTTTCACTATGGAATAACATCTCTTCAAAGCTGGTTTTAAGTGACCTCAAATTTGCAATATTTGGGAATATTCCCAATGTATTCTTTGCTGTAATAACTTATTTGGCAGGCTGCTGTCACCGTCTACTGGCCAAATGGAGTTACTACACTTCTGAGCTCCGTACAGGATCAGCCGAGGAGCTTGCAATTTGAGACATTCCTCTGCTGGTTTTAAAAGGTGTTAGCACCTCGGGCATCAAGCATGACGTGCTGACACTTTGTAGGCATGTTCTGGAATTGAAATGCATTGAAATTCACGAACAACAAATGAATATAATTTGCAATGATACAGCAGAACCCCAGATCGTGTTAACGTGATCATGGGCTGCTGTGTCGGCTGCTCATTGTTAATACATGATCGTGGTAGTTAAGGAGTTAACATTAGCGCACTAAAATGTTCAATGTGGTATTATGCATCTTCTCTGACAATAAGAACTCAAAGAATTGGTTTACCAAGGCGAAAAACACAGATTATTTGTTGTCTGTTATCACAGCAAAAAATATACATATATATATGTGTCATCTGGACCTGTCATCGATGGGATACATTGGCGCTGTGACAGGCTTAAGCAATATATGGTCATATTTTGTGAACTAAATTCCCATCATTTTTAAACAGAGTTTAGGGTTAAAAACCTTCAATGGGTTAAAAATTATTAAAATCTTGACAGGATTAAGATTTTTGGAGTCTTTGACATCTATTTATTTAATATTTAAATGTCTGAGCTACTGTTAATGTTGTTGAATATATGAGTTGGAGTGCTCTCCTCTTGGTTTGCTGTATTTTTTGTCTTGAAGCACCCGCCCGTTATGCTTAGTTAAGGTTAGTGCTGCCCTCCTGGTGTATTTTATATATTTCTCAGACATTTGCTGGCATCTATTTATTAAGAAAAAAAAGATGAACCAATATTTTATGTTATTTGTGTAATTTTTACAATTGTATAGCATCCAATATTTTTATTATAAAACATTAATAGCCACGGCGGCATTCGTGTCATTTCGGATGCCCAATCGTATCATTCACGTCATTTAGGATGCCCGTCGTTTTTGTGTGCGTTAAATGTAGAGGAACAACTTTTTTCTATGTGACATTTTGGCATGCAAAAAAAAATCTTTGTATTGTTACGATAGGGTACCCAAAGAATTTTGTTTTTTCTTTGTGAAAAACGGGATGCGATTTACATCAGGCAATATTTTTTTAGCACACACCATTTTTTTGTTGTCGAGAAATTTAATGTAAAAACATGTGTAATTTAATGTTTTACATTCTCATTTGATAAAAATATACCATCTGTCTGGTGCAGGCAGTTACCCCCCCCCCAAACAAAATCTGTGTATTTTTGATGTGTATGTAAATACTCAAAAGCAGTGTCTGAGCATTTTTAAAAATGCCACAGTATTGTGAAATGGCATTAAATCTCCAAAAAACTATTTTTTATGCAAATGATTCACAAACCTCACGACAGAGAATAATAAAAGACGTGAAAATCTGCAAATGACAATTGTTTTTACGCTCAGCTACAGTTAACCACTAGATGTTGCTGAAGATTTACACAATCTCTGTCCTGAAGGGTGGCTGGTGTGTAAAGAGTCATATAATTTATTAATTATAGTGACTGTTTTAATGAGCATCTGGTATAGCCTCAATCTACCTAAACAGTAGTTGGAGTTAATAAATCCCTTCAACTCTATGTGCTGTTTGTGGCAAAAATTAGCATGACACTTATTTGAAACAATAAATGTGTATTTAAAACTAAATTATAGGTTAAAATATTATCTTTGTTGAGCATAAATTGCTGATAAAACTCACAGTAATGATTATACAGTCTGTATGAGAGTATCACAGAACACCACAGCAGTATGGTAAAGGCAGTAAATATGAGTGTACACAGGATCCACATCAATAAAACTCTAATGGTAAAGGCAGTGAATACGAGCATACACAGGATCCACAGCAGTAAAACTCTCCTGGTAAAGGCAGTGAATATGAGCGTACACAGGATCCACAGCACTAGCCTCTCACGATAAAGGCAGTGGATATGAGCATACACAGGATCCACAACAATAAAACTCTCATGGTAAAGGCAGTGAATATGAGCATTGACAGGATCCATAGCAATAAAACTCTCATGGTAAAGCCAGTGAATATGAGCATACACAGGATCCACAGCAATAAAACTCATGGTAAAGGCAGTGAATATGAGCATACACAGGATCCACCGCAATAAAATGATCATGGTAAAAGGCAGTGAATATGAGCATTGACAGGATCCATAGCAATAAAACTCTCATGGTAAAGTAAGTGAATATGAGCATACACAGGATCCACAGCAATAAAACTCTCTTGCTAAAGGCAGTGAATATGAGCATACACAGGATCCACAGCAATAAAACTCTCATAGAATCAGTTATCACAGTTCCTAGCTATGGGTAACTTTTCAGCTAATCACAGCGGGGCATAATTAGCGTTAGGACTTTGTAATCCTAACAATAATTAACTCTTTGCACTCTCCATGTTAAGCATAGGGAGCGCAAAGTACAGTAACCTCGTGCTGAAAAGCACAAGCTCCGAATCACTAACAGGTTTTTTTAACCTGTCCCGCACTAGGGCCACTTAAGCTAACATTAATGCTCACACAGCTGAGTGTTAACGTTAGCATTAAGTATGTGTAGTGCTCACTCCCGGAGGAGCCGCTGAATAAACCCAAGATAGTCTCACCGCACTAGGAATCACTATACTCCAGCACTGTTGTGGATTTTCTAAGTTATATGCTTTACTGGATCAATAAAGTGGCATATAATACACATGTATGTTGAAGATAATAACAGGAATGCGCAACGCAGGAAAACACGCGGCAGAAGAAAATAATGTTTAACCCCCTCATTTTGCGAGTTTAAGTCCTGTTCAAAAAGGCTCAATAAGTGGTGTCTTAGGCTACCCGGGTACTATATTCAACTGGCCAGTGAATGAGCAAAGTTATCTTCGACTAGTCAACGTTGGGGCCCTGTGGATTGAAACAATTAACCAAGTACGCACTTTTGTTTCGGAACCGTAGGCCTTGAGGCCTTGAGGCCATCCGATGAACAAAGTGTCCAGAACCGATGACTCGACCAAGGATCTCTCTCTGCAATTGGAATCCGGTGCCAACAAATCCGCTCTCTCGATCGCCGTTCTCCACTACCGGAATCGATCCGCCGCCTGCACTCCCATTTGATCCTCGCGGCCTCCTCACTCGGGGTCCTTCTGGAACCTGGTTGTCCTCCCAGTTGCTCAGCGGAATGTAGTAAGTGACAGCACAATCTCCGTCCCCGATCTCCAGCATTGGATATGGCAGCGTCCACACTCCGGCCGGGTTGCGATCCCTGACAGTGTCCTGCATGCGTCATACTGCTTTTGTCGCTCTGCTCGCTCTGCCCCAGTCTTGCACAAGGCTTCGGATGTCTCTCTTGGCACCGCATGCCCACTTCCTGTTCCCTTTTGCAAAGGTCTCTGGTAGATGGAGTTTCTTGGCACAACATAGTCCACAATGTCTCTGGCTCTGTCTCCCTCTGGTGGCAGCATCAGTCCAATATATAAAGTCAAACTATCACAGCACTACACTAATACGGGCTGGTAGTGGAGACAGGGCAGGAGACAAAGAGACCGGCTGGGTGGAGTAGAGGTAACATCACTGCTCTGCGTGGAGAGAGCCTGTAGAGTCATGAGTTTGATCCCGACGAGCATCTCTCCAGTAAGTGTCCTTGGGCAAGACACCTAATGGTACATACTAGTCACTCAGGACATACTTGAAAACGAGAGAAATCTCAATGTATCCTTCCTGGTAAAAGCCTTTCTCAAAAAAAAAAAAAAAGGCTCTGGAAGGTCTCTGGGAACACAGCAAGAAGGTCTAGGAGCGCAGCTTCATATGGAGCAACACTTGACAAGTACTGGCAATGCTAAAACATAGATAGAGGGATTCCTTTTAACCCTTTCGCTGCTGAGGCATTTCCCACCCCTGTGCTGAGGTCATTTTTACCGATTTTGCTCATCATGTTTAAATGTGTTTTGAAGGCTTATTTTAGTATACGACCCAGACATATTATATATCGTTCTTTCCGTCAGACTCGGCAGATTCATAATATGTCATTATTATATGTATACGTCATGACCTGTCTGTATATTATAACAAAAAATGCAATAAAATATGAATTTTCAATAATTTACAACGTGTAAAGTGTTTTTTTTTCACAATTTAACATGCGAGCAATTGCGGTTATATTTTGTATGGGGTGCGCTTGTTAAAAAAATTAGAGATGGGGTCTCGTTACATTTTTTTTTGGGGAAAATTACGCGATTTTTAACAAACGCACCGCATACAAAAATCGTTAGTGCAGCATTATTGTTCACATTATAATTGAAATGGGAACAATATTGCTGCATTAACGAACCAAAAAAAGAAAAAAAAACGTGTTTATTTTTTTTTTATAATTTTTTTTAATATTTTTTTTGATTATTTTTTTTTTAAAACTTTTTTCATAGTCAAGTTTGATATTGTTGGAACGGCCATGCTCTGGCCGATCCAACAATACCAAACATTAACCCCTAACTGCCATGGATCGGGAGATAGGGGGTTCATTGGAACCCCCTATCTCCACCATTGGTGGCAGTTAGGGGTTAACTCCAGGACTGGCGTCATCGTGCTATGCACGATGACGCCAGTCCTCAGGAGGCATTCCCGTAAGCTTGGCCGACATCCAAGATGTCGGCCAGCTCCGGGAAAGGATCACGAACCAGCGCTTTTCGGCGCCGATTCGTGATCCGGCCCCCATGGGGTTAATGCCAGGTACCATTTGGAAGGGCAGGCTGTGCCCTTCCAGACGGTGCCTGGGTTAACCCCCTGCACGCCGCCGATCGGGAGGGAGAGAGGTCCCCTCCCTTTCAGGCGCCTCCTCCGCACATGCGGGGGGCGCCTGAATTAGGTGTCATCGCGCCCCCACGATGACACCTAATTACTCCGGCGGCGGTTCCGGGTGCTGGGCTGACATCGAGGATGTCAGCCCGCACCGGGGGGGCCAGCGATCGGCCGGAACCCGGCCGAACGCTGGCCCCAAAGTGAGGACGCGCTCAGCGCGTCCACCGCAAGGAACGTACCTGCGGTTGGACGCGCTCAACGCGTCCTTAGCATCGAAGTGGTTAAAGGAAGTCCAACCCAAGCAGGTGTAGCTGAATGCTCAGTGATATATTTGGGCATTGCAAATACATGGCCTGGTGCAATCAATAGGGCAGCACAGACTTCCAAGGCAACATGCAAGAAAGGTGTTATTGGGCTCATGTTTTAGCTTTACCAGTGCGAGAGCAGGTCTTTCCGCATTTCTTTTTATGTGTCTGTGGGCTTGGAGCGTCCCACTGCCACAATAGGTACTGTGGCATTGTTCATTTTGCTGCAGTTTCCTCATTGTAAGTTTTCTTTTATCTTATGCAACATGCAAAAAAAATGCATGAAGAAAATGGAGATGGAACAGCCTTCCAGTTGAAGTGGTAGAGGCCAAAACAGTAATTGAATTTAAGCAGGCATGGGATAGGCATAAGGCTATCCTAAACAAAAGATAAATCCAGGTAAAGTATCCATGTAATTGGGCAGACTAGAGGGGCCGAAAGGTTCTTATCTGCTGACATTTTTCCATGTTGCTATGTTGTCACTACTTAACCCTTTCGCTGCTGAGGCTTTTCCAGCCCCTATGCTGAGGTCATTTTTACCTGTTTTGCGCATCATGTTTAAACGTGTTTTGAAGGCTTATTTTAGTATATGACCCAGACATATTATATATCGTTCTTTCCGTCAGACTCGGTAGATTCATAATATGTCATTATTATATGTATACGTTATGTCATGTCTGTATATTATAACAAAAAATGCAATAAAATATGTATTTTCAATAATTTACAATGTGTAAAGTGTTTTTTTCCACATTTTAACATGCGAGCAATTGCGGTTATATTTTGTATGGGGTGCGCTTGTTAAAAAAATTAGAGATGGGGTCTCGTTACATTTTTTTTTGGGGAAAATGACACTATTTTTAACAAACGCACCGCATACAAAAATCGTTAGTGCAGCATCATTGTTCACATTATAATTGAAATGGGAACAATATTGCTGCATTAACAAACCCAAAAAAATAAAAAAAAAGTGTTTAATTTTTTTTTTAATTTTTTTTAAATTTTTTTTATTTTTATTTTTTCATTTTTTTTTTTTTTACAAAACTTTTCACTATAGTGTTTGGTATCGTTGGAACGGCCATGCTCTGGCCGATCCAACGATACCAAAATTTAACCCCTAGCTGCACGGATCGGGAGATAGGGAGTTCATTGGAACTCCCTATCTCCACAGTTGGTGGCAGTTAGGGTTAAGTCTAGGACTGGCGTCATCGTGCTACGCACGATGACGCCAGTCCTCTGGGGGAGTTCCCGGAGGCTTGGCCGACATCCAAGATGTCGGCCAGCTCCGGGAAAGGATCGCGAACCGGCGCTTTTCAGCGCCGATTCGCGATCCAGCTCCCCAGGGGTTAATGCCAGGCATCATTTGGAAGGGCAGGCTGTGCCCTTCCAAATGATGCCTGGGTTAACCCCCTGTGCGCCGCCGATCGGGAGGGAGAGAGGTCCGAAGGACCTCCCCCCTCCCTTTCAGGCGCCTCCTCCGCACATGCGGGGGGGCGCCTGAATTAGGTGTCATTGCGCCCCCGCGATGACACCTAATTCTGGCGGCTGCTGGTCCGGATGCCGGGCTGACATCCAGGATGTCAGCCCGCACCGGAGGGGCCAGCGATCGGCCGGAACCCGGCCGAACGCTGACCCCAATGTGAGGACACGCTCAGCGCGTCCTCAGCACACCAGCGGGACTGCTGAGGACGCGCTGAGCGCGTCCTCAGCAGCGAAGTGGTTAATGGACGGGTCAGCAACCTTGGGCCTCCAGATGTTTTGGAACTACATTTCCCATGAGGCTTAACCAATTTAATGAGTACCTGAGCATCCTGGGAATTGTAGTTTCAAAACATCTGGAGGGCCAAGGCATCATAACAACTTTGTATGCTGCAAATCTATAATTGGAACTAAAAAAATTTTTTAGTTGTTAAAAAATTGCATACCATTCATCTGTTAAGAAAGACTAATCCTTACATGAACAATCATGAAATGACCTTCAGGAATAATCTTTCAAGTTGGTTACTTAACAGGAAAATGTCAGCGGACAATTAAAGAATATCTTATGTATCACAACTAGACAAGACTTGCCTGTAACGAGGCTCTTTACTCCTCACTGAAGAAGACTTGATCGCTCAGGTTTACTGGATGCCTAATCCATTCCAGCTCTCATTGTCTGTCTGGTTGAAGAAGTGCTAACAATCACTTCAACCAACAAAAAGAATGTTTGAAATTGATTTAGTGATATCCTGCTAGTGCATGCAATCTGACGTGTAAAAAAAAGCCCAGACACCCCTTAATTATACCTCTGAATAGAATACAATATCCAGATCTAAAGCCCGACATATTTTACATTAAATCTCACACTTTTAGGATAATTATTGAATTACAAAACTTGCTGTCTCACATTTAATCCTAGATCTCACATAACAGTGCGGCAGGACCTCCAGATCACACCGAAAGAAGTAACAATAAAACAGGTTTTGTCTAGTTAGGTATAAAAGGTTAAAAGTTTAACGTCAGGAATTTATAAAATAATATGGATATTTCATTAAAAAGGAATGATAATAATATTTACTATTTGTTATTAAACCCATTCAATGTTGATTCATTTCACATCTAAATGCTGAACTCATTTCAACCAGATTTAAAAGCTATATGAAATAATGTTGCAGAACCTACACAAATTATATATTCAGGGTTACTCAACAAGAATCGAAAAGTCACCGTACGATCGGTGACTTTTCGTTCCCTGCACTTCGGGGCGATCTGGAGATCCTATTTCGCTGACCCTGCGGTGTATTCAGCAAGGACTGCAGGGCCCCCGTAGTGCAGGGAAAACCTGCCGCAAACCCGCCAAACACTCGCCACAATACACTGAACACTCACCAAAACCTGCAGAAAACAGCTGGATTAACCCCGCCGAACACCCGCAGAAACCCAACTAGCTGCCAATTACAGCGCAGAGCAGCCGTCGGAAAAACTCGACACGCAGACGAATGAGGTGAAAAAAAAAACAGTACGCTTGAAAGTTTGAAAATTTAAACACTGTTTGCAAAAAACTACTGAACGAAAATGTCTGAAATTTACATATAAGATTCAATGAATGATAATGAAAAGGGCAGTTACAGAAAAAAGAAAATACGATTTAAAAAAAAAACGGGAAAAATGTTTTGCCAAAAAAAATCTTAAAAAATGTCTAACAGATCCTAAAAAATCTAGAAATAAAGAGACTTTTTGCTGCAGAAAATAATATTAAACGGTTTATTAGATATTGAATTAAAACAGGAATAGTTTTAACATTGAAGCCTATGTGAATCGCCCGAATAAATCTGTCGAATAAGACCACTAAACAGCAGGGCATTTCGGCAACCTTTCCCTGCTATTTTGTGTTCTCTGAATAGACAAAGCATTGCTTCTCTATGGGGATTTCACTGCCCTCGAACAGGCACCGAACAGGCACCATATGTGCAGGCAATTCGCCAGCATTTGCAGAACTGCCTGCTCTCTGAATAGCCGAATGGTCAGGAAAGGTAACCGTACGCCGAATTTCAATGTTCGGTTACCTTTCAGCCACAATTCGGATCTCTTTGAATAATCCCCATTGGTTTTCAACAGACTCAGCAGATTCAAAATTCATTATTACTGTATTTATATGTCATGGCACATCAGGGGCAACAATAAAATGTGAGAAAAGTGTAAATTTTTATTAACCCCCATAGTGACCGGACTTTTTTTCCATTGTCTGTCTGAAAGTACCCAATGCTGTTTTTACATTTCTGAGCTGTTTGTGTTTAGCTCTAATTTCCACTAACTCGTTTACTGTACCCACCCACATTATGTGCTGCTTTTCTCGCCACTAAATTGAGTTTCTAAAGATACCAGTATTTTAATCATATCATATAATTTACAAAAAAAATTATGAAATATGATGAAAAAAATAAAACCCATTTTTTCAAACTTTGACCCCCAAAATCTCTTACGAATCTACAACCGCCAAAAAAGACCTGAGCTAGATAGTTTCTAAATTTTGTCCTGAATTTAGAAATACCCAATGTTTACATGTTTTACCTTTTTAACCCCATTCACTGATGAGCCAGTTCACCTCTTCGCGTAATATCATTGTACACATTATAATTGAAATGCCAATAATAGTGCTGCATTAAATTTAAAAAGTAAACAAACCCCAAATTTTTATTTTTATTTTTTAATTATTTTTTATTATTTTTATTATTTTACTTGAAACGTGGTCATGTACGGTATAATTGGCATTGACACCAAACATGATTCTCTTCTAGCTGCCACCAATTGGCGCCAGATCGCGGATTTCTCCTGGAGTCGGCTGACATCTTGGATGTCAGCCAAGCCTCCGGGGCCTCCCCCATCCAGTGACATCATCGTGCATTGGCACAATGACATCAGTTAGGGAATTAACCCCTAGCTGTAACGTTGGGGGCTTCCAGCCCTACCTGTGTGCTTGAGGACAGCAAGTCTGATGCTGCTCGCTGACCACTGCCTGGTTTAAATGGAGACAGGCAGGGAGGTGATTGCATGAGGTGTGGCTTGAGTGGGGGGCGTGGTCTGGTGAAGGTCTTTAAAAACCCTCAGTATAGTTTCAGAAGTTGCCAGATCGTGGTTATCCATACCTGAGCTCCTTGTACCTGACTGCTATATTGATTTAACCTGTTATTGACCTCTGCTTGTGTTCTGACCATTCTGCCTTCTGTTGCCCTAGACTATTTACTTGTACTACGCTACCGCTCTGATACCGACCCGGCTATTCCATTTGACCATTCTGAACTCTGTATTCCTGATTCTGGCTCGGCTGACTCCTCTCCGTATTGTTAACCCTTTTCTGTCTAGCTAGTTTACCTGGCCAATTCTAAGGACCAGACAGATAGGGATCATTCACAGCTACACTGTTGGTAGCTTCTGGGTTTTGTGGAGTGTTGGGGGTTAAGTACTGCGTGGTGGGATCCGGGAACCGTGACATTACGATCTGGCCAATATGGATCCCGCAGATTTAACACAGCACTTGGCTACCTTTGTATCCAGACAGGATGAGCAGGATCATAGGATGGATCAGTTTGCCATTGCCTTACAAACTATCCTGAATCGTACTGCACACCTGGAACCAGTTGGGGTTGCACCCCGCCTGCTATACCTGAGCCCCCTGTCGTTCAGACATCCCAGGTACACATGACCGCTCCTATGAGGTTTGACGGTACTCCCTCTGAGTGCCGGGGATTTTTGGTCCATGTGGATATCCATTTTAAATTAAATCCACAAATGTTTTTTTCTGACATTGCCAAAGTGGGGTTTATTATTAACCATCTGTCTGGCAGAGCGTTGACATGGGCGACTCCTTTATGGGAGGCAGAGAGACCTATTGTACAGGATTATAAAGAATTCATAGCCGAGTTACAACGTACATTTAATCCTACCAGAAAGGCCACGATAGCCGGCAAATCCTTGTTCCGCATACGTCAAGGGAACAGAACTGTGTCTGATTATGCCATAGAATTTAAAACCTTAATTTCTGATGTGAACTGGACAAATGAGACACTGGTTCTGGCTTTTATGGAGGGGTTATCAGAGTCGTTGATGCATGAATTAGCTCCACGTAAACTACCTGAGGTATTGTGTGAACTCATTGATTACTGTATAGATCTGGATAATCAGATAAGGGATAGAAGGACTCCAAGAGAGAGATCCAAGAGACCGTTACCTAGGTTGGCCCCTGTCTTTCAAGCACCACCCAGAGAGTTATCTCCCCCTCAGAGCCTATGCAACTAGGCCGTACTAGGCTTACAGAGGAGAGAGAACAAGGCGTTTTCGTGAGGGATTGTGCCTGTATTGTGGTTTGGGACATGTACGATTTCAATGTCCTACTCGCCCTAAGATGCATGATAAGCCGGAAAACTACCGCACCTAAGGCAGCTGAGGAGACAGGCCTTGGGTGTGACATGCATGTCTCCTATCAAAGACACTAAACTTATGTTACCAGTATCCTTGGCTTGGGAGACCAAGACCACACATAATACCGCTTTTGTGGATTCTGGGGCTGCTGGTAACTTTATTGATGTTAACTACGCTTCTTCCATTTCTCTACCTCTGGTTGTAAGAGAGACACCCTTAGCCGTTGAAGCCATAGATGGCAGGCCGTTATCCTGCCCTAGGATTACTCATGATACGGTTACAGTAGTTCTTACTACTGGTCTCTTGCATAAAGAAAAGATCATATTCCAAGTTATCCACTCACCTTCCAATCCTGTTGTACTTGGTTTCCCCTGGTTGGTGGAACACAATCCCGTTATTGATTGGGTTAAAGGAGAGATACTGTCTTGGAGTTCTGCATGTTTTGGGACTTGTTTAATACCCATTCAGCATGTCGGTGCCCTGAACACACCCACAGCTCCTCCATTGTCTACTGAAGTTCCTGAACAATATGCAGACCTCAGGGCTGTATTTGATAAAAGAGAGGCAGAGAAACTACCTCCACATAGACCATATGATTGTGCTATTGATATTCATCCGGGTACCATGCCTCCTCGAGGCAAAGTATATCCTCTTTCCATAAAGGAGAACCAAATTATGGAGGAGTACATCAAGGAGAACTTGGAGAGAGGTTTTATCCGACGTTCCTCTTCTCCAGCAGGGGCTGGATTCTTTTTTTGTGTCGAAAAAAGAGGGAGATTTACGCCCGTGTATTGATTATAGGGGGCTTAACAAGATCACCATTAAGAACGTGTACCCTATCCCTCTCATATCGGAACTGTTCGACAGGTTAAGGGGTTCAGCAGTGTACACTAAACTTGATTTAAGAGGAGCTTACAATTTGATACGCATAAAAGAGGGGCATGAGTGGAGAACAGCATTTAACACCAGGAGTGGGCATTATGAATACTTGGTCATGCCTTTGGTCTTTGTAATGCTCCAGCGGTATTCCAGGATTTTATTAATGATGTGCTCAGAGATTTCTTGCAAACCTTTGTTATAGTATACCTAGACGATATATTGATTTACTCTCCCGATCTGAAAACCCACCATGCACATGTCAGACAGGTATTAGCTAAATTACTGGACAATGGTCTTTATTGCAAACTAGAGAAGTGTTTATTCGACATTACTACTGTGAAATTCCTTGGGTACATTATCACTCCAGAGGGTTTTGAGATGGATCCTTCTAAACTCACGGCCATCTCAGAATGGCCTCTTCCTCAAGGTCTCAAAGCCATACAGAGGTTTCTGGGTTTTTCTAACTATTATAGGAGATTTATCAAGAATTATTCCGCTATAGCCTCTCCTATCATTAATATGACACGTAAAGGTCTGAAGTACCAGATCTGGTCTTCTCAATCTAAACAAGCATTCGAAGCCCTCAAACAGGCTTTTACTTCCGCTCCCGTGTTACGGCATCCTGATCCCAGGATTCCGTTTATTCTTGAGGTTGATGCTTCTGAGATAGGCATTGGGGCTGTCCTGTCTCAAAGAGAATCTCCAGGGAAACCACTACATCCTTGTGGGTTCTTTTCAAGAAAATTATCACCAGCAGAACGCAATTATGATATTGGCAACAGAGAATTGCTTGCTATTGTGTCTGCCCTGTCAGAGTGGAGACATTTGTTGGAAGGTACTCTTGATCCTTTATTGATAATCACTGATCATAAGAACCTTACGTACATCGGGGATGCTAAACGTTTGAACTCGAGACAGGCCAGGTGGTCATTGCTACTGTCTCGGTTTAATTTTGTATTGACTTACAGACCAGGTGACCGCAATGTAAAGGCTGATGCCTTATCTCGTCAATATGACCCATATGAATCTAATACACAAGACCACAATCCTATAGTTCCTCCTGAACGTATTGTGGCTTCCACAGTCTTGTCTGTCTCCTCGCCTTTCCTGGAACGCCTCCAGGCAGCTCAAGTGGGGGCTCCACCTGACAAGCCTCCAGATATGTTGTGTTGTTAAAAAAAGACAAGAATTACTCATAATGTTTCATGATTCTAAACCAGCAGGTCATCCTGGTATTACTAAGACTCTTACCAGTATCTCCAGACAGTTCTGGTGGCCCACCATGCGACAGGACGTACGCCTGTTTGTTTTGGCTTGTCAAATCTGTGCCAGAAGCAAAACCAGTAAAACCTTGCCTGTCGGTCTATTGCAGCCTTTACCCACGCCTAAGAGGCCTTGGTCTCATCTATCTATGGATTTTATTGTGGACTTGCCGAAGTCCAAGGGTCATACTGTGGTTCTGACAGTTGTAGACCGCTTCTCCAAAATGGCTCATTTTGTCCCTTTACCTAAGCTTCCTACAGCCAAAGAACTGGCGGTTGTCTTTGCTAGAGAGATTGTACGAATACATGGGGTTCCGTCTGAAATAGTCTCTGACAGAGGAGCTCAGTTCGTCTCTCGTTTCTGGAGGGTTTTCTGTGCGGAGATGGGGGTGCGATTGGCCTTCTCTTCAGCATACCATCCACAAACCAATGGGGCAGCAGAGAGGGCAAATCAGGGTCTCGAGCAGTACATACGTTGCTTTACCACACAACAACAAGACAATTGGTCGGAGTTGTTGCCCTGGGCTGAGTATGCACGTAATAACGCTGTTAATGAGACCACTGGCCACTCTCCTTTTTCTGCTATCTATGGTTTTTTCCCTCCGGCTCTACCGCTTCAGTTTAATGAACAGGCCATCCCGGCTCTCGATGACCATCTCACTCAACTACAAGAGATTTGGAGACAGATTCGCGTAAATATGGAGCGCAATGTTGCTGTCCAGAAACGCAAGGCTGACAGGCATAGGTTACAAGCTCCCTCCTATAACGTGGGGGATAGAGTTTGGTTGTCTACTAGGAACGTGAAGTTACGGGTGCCTTCTATGAAAATGGCACCTCGGTTTATTGGTCCATATAAGATCATTCGCCGCGTTAACCCTGTGGCTTATGCTCTTGCCCTTCCTAAACATCTTCGCTTGCACAACGTCTTTCACACCTCCCTACTGAAACCTTTGTTGTGTAACAGGTACACGCGGGTCGTTCCTCCTCCTCCACCTGTTCAGGTTGATGGTGAATCGGAGTATGAGGTTAGGAGGGTTTTGGATTCTAGGCTGTGCAGGGGTGTTCTGCAGTACTTGGTCGATTGGTGGGCTATGGCCCGGAAGACCGGTCCTGGATTCCAGCTTCCGACATGTCTGCCTCTAGGTTGGTCAGGGCGTTCCATGCCTCGCACCCCGATCGCCCTGGTGGTCGTATTGCCGCTCGTCCTGTTGGTCGTCCGGTGGCCTCCCGTGGAGAGGGGGTACTGTAACGTTGGGGCTTCCAGCCCTACCTGTGTGCTTGAGGACAGCAAGTCTGATGCTGCTCGCTGACCACTGCCTGGTTTAAATGGAGACAGGCAGGGAGGTGATTGCATGAGGTGTGGCTTGAGTGGGGGGCGTGGTCTGGTGAAGGTCTTTAAAAACCCTCAGTATAGTTTCAGAAGTTGCCAGATCGTGGTTATCCATACCTGAGCTCCTTGTACCTGACTGCTATATTGATTTAACCTGTTATTGACCTCTGCTTGTGTTCTGACCATTCTGCCTTCTGTTGCCCTAGACTATTTTACTTGTACTACGCTACTGCTCTGATACCGACCCGGCTATTCCATTTGACCATTCTGAACTCTGTACTCCTGATTCTGGCTCGGCTGACTCCTCTCCGTATTGTTAACCCTTTTCTGTCTAGCTAGTTTACCTGGCCAATTCTAAGGACCAGACAGATAGGGATCATTCACAGCTACACTGTTGGTAGCTTCTGGGTTTTGTGGAGTGTTGGGGGTTAAGTACTGCGTGGTGGGATCCGGGAACCGTGACACTAGCTGCCTAGGGATTTTGTTTGGACCCCCGTATCTTCCAATAGGTAGCAGCTAGAGGGTCATGTTTGGTATCATTGGAAAGGCCAGAACATGACAAGGGTAAGTGTAAATAAATAATTTAAAAAATAAATAAATAAAGATAAAGTTAATATTATTTTTTTTATTTATAATGCAGCACTACTGTTCACTTTTCAATTATAATGTGAACAATGATCCTGCACTAACGGAAACATTTTTTATCAGTTTTAGCTAAAATCTCGTAGTTTAACAGAAAGACTTTCAGGTCTATTCACTAAAGATGAAACTCAGAAGAACTGGCAGAAGTGAAAATTCTAGGTCAAAATAGTCATACCAGAAAAAGTCTCTTATTCATCTCACTTTCCAAATCAGCTATTTGGTCTAGATTGATCTCTTCTCCTGCCAATTCTCCTGGCTTTCACCTTTTAGTGAATAGACCAGACAGTAACAGGTTCCCATTTCTAATTTTTTTTAACAAGCGAACCCCATAAATTATATAACAGCAAAGACTTGGATGATAAAATGTGAAAAAAAGAATTTTACACACTGTGTATGATTGTAGATGATTGGAATTTTAATGGAAATTCACATTTTTTTTACACTTTTTGTCATATCATTCTGACAAGACATGACATATACGTGTAATAATGATATACTATCTTGCTCAAGGGCACTTGCTGAGTGGGATCTGAGTCTTCTTTCCATGATTGTAGAGTTGGGACATGTAGTGAGTTTGAACACACTTCTTGTAAAGTCAAGGCTTCTGTGTTTGGTTTACAAGTATATACTGTACGTTTAGGTGTCTTTCCCAAGGGTTGCAATGTATATTGCAAAGACTAATGAAACAGAAAAATGGGGATAGAGATCTAGAAGGAACAGGAATGGTACATAGTATAATACTGTAAAAACAGTTGCAGTCACACGAAGCCTCTGTTAAAATCTCACTCACAAGATGTGGCGGGTATCAATGCATATAGCGTTATCTTTGATTAGCCCGGAATGCTATCCTGCGATCTCACCAGATTCTGTGTGACTCCACTGCTTCTTAGATGGATGCCAGGGCTGCACTCAGCAAGGAAATTCCACTTAGGAAAAAATTCACAGAGAAGGTTCAGCCAGACAGCAGAGATAAGGTGCAAAAAAGGATTTATTGGACCAGTTTAAAAAATCCGACGCGTTTCGTCAGCCATAGAGGCTAACTTCATCAGGGATAAGATAAGTGGAATTTCCTTGCTGAGTGCAGCCCTGGCATCCATCTAAGAAGCAGTGGAGTCACACAGAATCTGGTGAGATCGCAGGATAGCATTCCGGGCTAATCAAAGATAACGCTATATGCATTGATACCCGCCACATAGTTACATAGTTACATAGTTACATAGTTATATAGGCTGAAAAAAGACATGCGTCCATCGGGTTCAGCCTCTCCCACATAACCTACTGCTGTTGATCCAAAAGAAGCAAAAAACCCAGTCTGAAGCGCTCGCCAATATGCAAACATACTGGGAAAAAATTCCTTCTTGACCCCAGAATGGCAGTCAGATTTCTCCTTGGATCAAGAAGCTTTTACCCACATATTAAATATTATAACCCTTAATATTCTGTGTCTGCAGGAAGTCATCCAGTCGTTTTTTAAAAGTCTGTACAGACTCTGACCCAACCACCTCAACAGGCAGAGAATTCCACAGCTTTATTGTTCTCACCGTAAAATAACCCTTCCTATGCTTTAAGCTAAATTTTCTTTCTTCCAGTCTAAATGGATGACCCCTTGTCCTATGTATAGTCCTGTTAATGAATAGGTTATCAGACAATGGTTGATAATGGCCCCGTATATATTTATATAAGGTTATCAGATCCCCTCTAAGGCGCCTTTTCTCTAAACTAAACAGGTTTAAGCTTGTTAGTCTTTCCTCATAACTTAACCCTTCCATCCCCCTTATTAATTTAGTTGCCCGTCTCTGCACTTTTTCTAACGATATATATCTTTTTTAAGACAGGTGCCCAAAATTGCACGGCATATTCAAGGTGCGGCCTGACCATTGATTTATACAGAGGCAAAATTATGTTTTCATCCCGTGAGTGAACTCCCCTTTTAATGCATGCCAGTACTTTGCTGGCCTTGGCGGCTGCTGTTTGACATTGCACATTGTTACTTAGTTTGAAGTCTATGATTATTCCCAAATCCTTCTCCTGCTTGGATTTCCCTAACTCCGTACCATTTAGTATAAAATTGCTTGTGTGTTCTTCACTCCAAAGTGCATAACTTTACATTTATCTAGATTAAATTTCATCTGCCATTTAAGTGCCCAGTCCCCCAATTTATCTAAATCCCTCTGCAGCGAAGTAACATCCTGCTCACATTGTATTACTTTTCCTAGCTTTTGTCATCTGCAAATACTGATACATGACTTTCAATGCCTATCTCAAGGTCATTTATAAATAAATTGAATAGTATTGGTCCTATAACAGACCCCTGAGGGACACCACTTACCACTGGTGTCCATCTTGAAAATGTACCATTTATGACCACTCTCTGTACCCTATCTTTTAGCCAGTTTTCTATCCAAGAACAAGTATTTTCATCTAGACCATTTTTTTCTTAATTTAATAGTAACCTTTTGTGTGGAACTGTGTCGAAAGCTTTGGCAAAATCTAAGTAAATCACATCCACTGCGACCCCTGATCTATACTTCTACTTACTTCCTCATAGAACGTAATTAGGTTAGTCTGACATGATCTGTGTTTCATGAAACCATGCTGATTTTTGCCAATTACATTATACCTCCCAATAAATTCCTGAATATTATCCCTTAGTAACCCCTCAAATACTTTCCCAGCCACAGATGTTAAGCTCACAGGTCTATAATTCCCAGGCACAAATTTTAAACCTTTCTTAAATATAGGGACCACGTCAGCTTTTCTCCAATCCTCTGGTACTATTTCCACATCTTGTGAGTGAGATTTTTAAACAAGGCCGTGTGAACTGCAACTGTTTTACAGTATTATACTATGTACCATTCCTGTTCCTTCTAGATCTCTATCCCCATTTTTCTGTTTTGTTTTACTGTACGTCGTTTGGGGAGACGCTTTAGAGATCTAAAGGTTGTATACCACCATTTGCTTATTCACTTATAACCTTGGGAAAGAGCACATTTCTGTTTTTGCTGTGATTCTATACACTTAATTGTGTCCTCCTAGTGCTCCTACCAAGGAAAGCTGTGATTATTGTTTCTGATTATATTTTCCTATTTTTCCACTTTCTGGTGGTTACCATGCAATCCTTTTTTAAAGAATTGAAAGAGGAAAGATTTGTACGTAAAAATGATCTTTTTGGTAACACAGAAGTAACAGCTAGTGGTATGGAAAATTTTAACTTGGATAAATTATTCCAAAAAATGGAAAATCTTATGATAAAGGAAACCCGCAAATGGTGGGAAATTACATCTTTAGAACAATATATAAGTTCAAGTATTGTTCCTCGAGGTTTAAGAATGAGTAAATCTCGGGCTTATGGCCATGAAGATGAAATTTTAACTAAAGAATGGGAAACTGCTTTTGAGGAATGCTCATTTAAAATGATGAGATCCCTCATTGAATATCAAAGAAGAACTCTTACTACTGTTGAGACTGACCTATGTGACATAGAAAAAAGCATTCAAGAACGGAATGAGCCAGCACTTTCGAAAGATAAATTTGAGAAAGTAAAAAGTAATATTAGAAAAGTAGATGAGGAAGTTTCCAGTAGGAAAGCAGAGAAATATAGAAGAGACTGCCAAGACTATAGGGAAGGTAAAAACAAAATAGTCAATAGACTAGGGAATGGTTCCAATAATTTTAGGAATAAATTCAGAAATAGAAAGGAATCATTAAGAAAACCCAGGAGGGACATTCCCGACCATTACCATAGAAATGATAAAAGGACTTTTGATAATGAAGGAGCTAAACCCAAATACCCAAATAGATATAAAAAAGAATGGAACAGAGGACAAGGGAACTATCTTAGAGACCCCTTAGATAAAGGTCGAAGTGAGGCCCCAAAAAGTAGAGAGGATGTGGGAAGTTGGACCCAAGTGGGAACAAGGGTCCCTAATAAAACCTTTTCAGATATGGAAAGATGCTTCCTCCGGTTCAAAAAAACTGGGAGACCACCAATCCCTACTCCTCCCTACAACCATCAAAAAAACGATTCCTACAAGAATACACGGACACAGAGGAGGACTACTAGAAAAGGATGAAAAAATAGAAGGGGTCTTCAATATATCGGGTATTGATCTAAATCATGAGGACTTATGTGTCCTTGGAAAAGGGTTAAAATTTGCTCCTACAAAGAAACCAGATGATTTTGAATTATTTTTAGATACACAGCGCTTTTTGCGAAAATTAACATTGAAACGTTTTTTTAAGAAAAAAGAGATTGCTGGTCTGGCTCCCGGTCAAGACCGGGAACCGGAAACAGACAATACTTTTCAACATACTGATTTGAGACTTAAATCCAAATTTTTCCCAGTTTGGGATAAGGGGAATAATGTCGATGTTTTTACTCAATTGGTATTAAAGGATTTTAAAGAACTTACAGCTTGTTCATTTAAACATAATTTAACATTAAAGGAGAAAAAAAGATGTGAATTTTTGAAAAATAATTTTGATCTAGTTGTGAAGCAGGCGGATAAAGGTGGGGGCGTAGTAGTAATGTCTAGAGAGTATTACTTAAAAGAAGCCCATAGACTACTAGACGACAATATTACTTATAAAGTTCTTGCTAATGACCCAATTGCGATATATAAAGAGGAATTAAGGGTCCTGATAACTGAGGGTAAAGAATCAGGTATTCTAACCGCCAAAGAATTTGACTTTTTGTTTAGTGAATTCAGCGTTATTGCATTATTTTACATTCTGCCGAAGATTCACAAAAGTTTGGATGCCCCACCGGGCAGACCTATCATAAGCGGAATTGATTCACAAACTAGTAATTTATCTAAATACATAGACTTTTTTCTACAACCAGTAGTTAAAAAAACGAGGTCATATTTAAAAGACACCAGCCATATTTTGAGAGATCTAGAGAGGATTAACTGGGAAACAGGTATGATGTTTGCTACTATTGATGTTACATCCTTATATACATCTATACCACACCAAAAGGGGGTAGAGGCGATCAAAAGAGCCCTAGACGAGGATGGTTCGTTATCGATAGACCAAATAGAGTTTTTGTTAAAATCGATTTTGTTCATTTTGGAACACAATTTCTTTTGGTTTGAAAACAAATTTTACCTCCAAATCTGTGGAACCGCCATGGGAACGAGGTTCGCCCCCAGCTATGCCAATCTTTATATGCATTGTTGGGAATGCGACGAGATTTGGCCTAAGGCTGGAATGGGGGCGAGCCTCGTCCTATGGAGACGGTTCATAGATGACATAATTATTATCTGGAAGGGAGGACAACAATCCCTGATCGAGTTTATATCCTCTCTGGACAATAACCCGTACAATTTAAAATTTACATCTAATATAAGTGACAGTGCTATAGATTTCCTTGACCTAACCATTTATATCAAGGAAAACAAGATCGAAACTAAGACTCTTTTTAAGAGAACAGATTCCAATACGGCGATTAGTATGAACAGTTCACATGCTAAGAAATGGCTCACGAATATTCCGAAGGGCCAATTAACTAGATTACGTAGAAATTGCTCCGAGGTGGAAGTTTTGCAGAATCAGAGTGAATTCCTAAAGGAAAAATATACAAAGAAGGGCTATGACAGGACGAAATTTGATAAAAAGAAAGATGTCATTTTAAGTAAAGACAGACAAGACTTTATAAAAGAAAAAGTTAGAGAGAAAAACAATGAGAAGTTCAAATTGTCCTTTATCACTAAATTCAATCCTCATGCCAATAAAATAAGGAATACTTTAAATAGACATTGGCATATTCTCCAAGCCGATAAATTATTAAAGGATATTTTACCGGAGAGACCACTTGTCATTTTTAAGAAGGCCTCAAATTTAAAACACATTCTAGCCCCGACTCTGTTGCCTGAAAAGAAAAAAGAACAGAATGATAAGATGTTCATAAAAAAAGAGACAGGTTTTTTCAAATTTTATTTTATTTATTTATAAAGGATTTTACCAGGAAGGATACATTGAGATTTCTCTCGTTTTCAAGTATGTCCTGGGCGGAAGATGTAAAGCATGTATGCATTTAGGTAGGAAATGTAATAGCTTCACTAGTACGGTATCCAAAGAAATGTTTGACATTAAACAATTTATTAACTGTAGAAGCAAAGGAGTTATTTATCTTCTCGAATGTGGCTGTGGGTTACAGTATATCGGTAGGACCATTAGAGAATTAAAAATTAGGATATTGGAGCACTTTAATAGTATTAGACACAAAAAAGAACACAGTGTCGCAGATCACTGTAACAATTGCCCTTTATTTACATTCTCTAATTTTAAATGGTGTGGTATCGAATTAGTGAGACCTAATTGGAGGGGGAGGGATTTTGTTAGAGCCCTAGCTAAAAAAGAAAGTCGCTGGATTTATAAAATGGGCACCTGGTTAGATGGGGGTCTTAATAAAGAAATAGATGTTATTAACTGTATTTAATCATCGTTGGTTTATTCACATCTTAATCCTCCCCATCTGTTAGAATGGATTTGGCATTAACTCCCTTTTATTAATTCCTTCTTACTCCTTTTTATTGATTTATTTTTGATCACTGCTAGTTGTTTGTATCTTTTTATCGTGTTTTTATAAATAAAGTTATTTTATCTGTATTAAATACCCCCTCTTTCTGTTCCCCCCCCTTGCACCATGCCATCACACTCTAACCGCAATATAAGCGGAATTTAGAAGTATAAGAAAATCGGAAGAAATGGCCACAGGAAGTGGAACAGGACTAAGCCTGCACCAAGATGGAGGCTACCAGGAAGAAGGTCGTTTGAATAGAGATGTGCCTGCACTAAAATGGCGGACTTCAGGAAGAAGGTCACCGGAAGTCGCCACAAGCGCCCAAACCGGAACCGGAAGTAGCGATATTGGTGGAATAATATGAAAATTGAAGAGAGAAGAGATGTCTGGGACACAGGGGGGGACTATAAAAGAGGGGGGGAGTGTTGTGTATCTTATCCCTGATGAAGTTAGCCTCTATGGCTGACGAAACGCGTCGGATTTTTTAAACTGGTCCAATAAATCCTTTTTTGCACCTTATCTCTGCTGTCTGGCTGAACCTTCTCTGTGAATTTTTTCCTAAGTGGAATTTCCTTGCTGAGTGCAGCCCTGGCATCCATCTAAGAAGCAGTGGAGTCACACAGAATCTGGTGAGATCGCAGGATAGCATTCCGGGCTAATCAAAGATAACGCTATATGCATTGATACCCGCCACATCTTGTGAGTGAGATTTTAACAGAGGCTTCGTGTGACTGCAACTGTTTTTACAGTATTATACTATGTACCATTCCTGTTCCTTCTAGATCTCTATCCCCATTTTTCTGTTTTGTTTACTGTACGTCGTTTGGAGGAGACGCTTTAGAGATCTAAAAGGTTGTATACCACCATTTGCTTATTCACTTATAACCTTGGGAAAGAGCACATTTCTGTTTTTGCTGAAAGACTAATGAAATGCAGTTAATTACCACATTTTACACATTGTAGGTTCGATTCAGGTTTAACTATAACCAAGACTCTGCAAGCTGGCACGTCTTCCAGATGCGCCTTGATTAAGTTTACATTTGAAAAAGAATTTGCCCCAGTTTCTTATCTTCACATTTCACTATATGAGGTTAGTCAGACTTACAACCAAAGCAACAGCTACTTGCTGACAGGAGCAGGCTTTGATGGTGTTCGACACATTGTTCAGTTGTTTTGTTAAGCTTTGATGCTAAGATGCAAAACTCCCCCTTCACTGTCTGGTCACCCACAGGGAGACGTATCTTCACTCTGTAGATGTGGCTGTATTATAGTGTATGAAAACCGAGTGTGTTTCAGCTGGTAAAGGATATATAGCATATGTATATATTTTATTATCCTGACTGTTTATGTCTCTATATCCTTCTCTCGTGGCTGCCTAAGACCCAAAGGCATTTTCACTCTTATGAAGGAGAGAGAGTATGTACTTGAGAGTAAGCCAGGTCTGTACTTACATTGTATGGATTAGTTTAAATGTAGACATGAGTCAAGGTACGGATGCTCTTGTGTATAGAGGAGTCAAGCCCTACAAAAATAAGTGTGGGAAGTCACCAAGTTTTATGTCCCCCAAGTAGCAGTTATCATCTCGCACTTAACACTTAACACATTCAAATCTGATATATATGTGTGGATATTTTAGCAGAAATATAAGGTAAATCAAATATCTGTTGTGACTTAACAAGGTGATATTGGATTGAACCCTGAATAAAAGATTTATAGTGTATGAGACCAATGGGAACCCAGTGCAGGAGCTGCATTCCCACGCGTTACCCTTCAACTTGACTCTTGGTCAAAGAGTAGTGCGAAGAGAAACACCCTACGCAAACCTTGCAATTGGTCTTCAATATGCAAATATTACTCTGTACCAGCGGTGACCAACCTTGGCTCTCCAGATGTTTCAGAACTACATCTCTCATGATACTCTTCCACTCATTTAGTTCACAGAGCCTTGTGCATAATGTAGTTCCAAAACATCGTGAGGGCCAAGTTTGAGCCTCCCTGCTCTATACATATGCAACTAGAACTGTCTAGCAATGGTTTGAAAGGAATATATGTTACTTTCATAAGCTATCATGTAATACAAGACTCGCAAACAAGCTTGGAGCTATAGATCAGCCCTCGAGGGGCGCATTGGCTTTCAGATTCAATATGCACGTGTAGGAGCTTATTCTATGCTAGATACAGACTTAACAATTACATTCAGGTAAAATGCATATTATGGTTTAATAGTGTGAAAAGATGATAAGCGCCACACAACGTCACCAAAAAATCCACACGCGATTATCTACGAGCTATGGAACCTCCACCACGAGAAAGTGAAAATTCAGCAAAAAATCTGTGCCTATAATACCAGGATAATATACTAGGAGGGCACTCTTCGCTCTTTTTCTGTCTTGCATATCCAATTTGATATAATAAATCAAAGGCTGCCGCTGAATATAGGTGGGGGTCACCTGTTATAAGGAAGAAGGCGATAACCCAAAGGCGCAGATGCACTCAGAGCCAGTGTTGCGGCTCTACATTTGAGTGGAATATTTGATATATTATATTGTTGCTATACCTTCCTCGATATACTGCACAATAATATTTTTATCTGCGTCTTTTATAACATCATTTGATGGTTTATCTATCTACGAGAGACATCTGAGCCTAAAGAAGATTTTATTTGCGCTGACCAGATATGTATATGTTTATGGTTTAATAGTATCTGAAAGAATCAATTAATTCCTGAACACATTCTCATTCCCATTCGCTTATAAGGAGTGGTAGAATGTGAACACACACGCTCCATCATCCATTTACTGCCACTGGATGCACAAAGCCAACAGATTCTGCAACTGCTAATATTCCACTTTGAAAAATACATAAAAGAACCCATACAATATCCTACCCACAAGTACTGAAAAACTAACAATAATTATTCAAACTGTTATTAAGTATTGATAAATGTAAATTCAGGATTATTTGCAGTGACGAAAATGCTACAATGTTCCATAATTGTTTATTTGTCTTACTCTTAAATACCCAATTTAATGAAGAGATTAAAGGTGATAACAAAAAAGAGAGAACTTTTACCTATAGATGGATGTGCCTACCTCCCAATACGTGCAAAATTCGCATATAGATTATAAATTCTCTTGGAGTAGGGTCTCCCTGTCTCAGGGTGTATCATCCATGTGTGGCCAGACACTTTATTAGATACACCCTAGCTGCGTGCATAAATGGTATGTTCCAGTCCGTTGCAAATCATGTGACCAGTTTTGGGTATAAATACAGCAGGACAACCTTCCCGTTATCAGTTTAAACTACAAACCACAGAGATAATGGGAAGGACAGAGATCTAACCGACTTTGAATGTGGCATGATCGTAAGTGCAAGATGTGTTGGACGAAGCATCTCCGAGATGGCAGTTCTCCTGAACTTTTCTCATGCAACAATCTCAAGAGTGTATCGAGAATGGTACAAGGAGCAAAAAACATCTAGTCAGTGGCACAGGTGTGGAAGGAAATGTTGATAAGAGAGGTTGGAGGAGGATGACTAGATTGGTGCAAACCAACAGTAAACCATCTTGCAATGCACCATAGATGCACCCTGTTGCGAATGGGGTACAACAGCGGATGGCCACATCAGGTACCATTGTTATCAGAGAAGAACAGGAGAGCACGCCTTCTGTGGGCACAGCAATACCAGCACTGGACCAGCAAAGACTGGAGAAAAGTCTCTTGGTGTGATGAGACAAAATTCTTGGTGCATCTTGTTGATGGCAGCCTTAGGCTTTGGCACAAACAACATTAATCCATGGACCTGTTGTATCTGACAACAACTGTGCAAGCCGTTGTGGGCAGTGTCATGGTGTATGGAATGGTTTCCTGGCACTCGTTGAGTCCATTGATACCCCTGGATTCATTTTTGGATGCCAGAGCATTCACAAACATCTTGCTGACCAAGTGCATCCATCCATGTTTATCCTCAGGCAGATGGTTACTTCCAGCAGGATAATGCACCGGTGCACAAAGCCCACATCACTATGCAATGGTTCCAGGAACATGACGATGACTTTTCTCTGCTGCAGTGGCCCACACAGTCCCCATATCTGAATCCGATTGAACATTTGTGGGATGTTCTGGAAAGGATTATTTGCTCTATGGCTACACCTCCGTCAAATGTTTGGGAATTGCGTTTCTCATTCATGTCTGCATGGTACACAATACCTCAACAACACTTTCTGCACTTTGTTGAATCCATGCCTAGACAAACTCAGGCTGCTTTGATTGCTAAAAGAGGCTCAACAAACTATTAGGTGGGTGTACCTAATAAAGTGATGAGAGACTGTATTGTGTGTGAATATCATGATTTGCAAGTATTGTTTATTAACATGCCTTAAGGTAGAATATATGTATAGTTTGAAATACATTTAGCCCAGCACATGCTCATGGGGAAATATGATTCTCATTAACCAAGGGACACCCAGACAAGTGGTAACCAACCACATTCTCCAAAAATAGCTTAGGATCTACAAATTTATAGATATACAGCGTACCTTGATCAATCACTGTATTTGCCGCAAAGGCAATTTCTGCCTGTATGTTAATATTACAGCACACTTTTGAAATTGAACACGTTACGGGGTACCATTTAATGTCCAGAATCTCTCAAACACTATCCATGGGAAGGAGTAGAGAAGAAATTAACAAATTCTAATTATTTTAATATTCCAACTAATAATGTTTTGATTACAACTTTTGGAATGCCGATCCGAATGGGTCTTGCGTAATTTGGATCAGCTGATCTGATTCTGCATGACCTGCAGCTGGATGGTGACTCTCTTTAGAAAGGTGATCTAGAGGTCTTGACATTTATTCTCAGTGTATTCCCTGCCTGTTTGGAGGTCATGGAGCAGGTAACAAACAAATGCAGAGGCACCCAACTTCAGCTGGGAGGCTCGTAGCGTCTTCCCTGCCTCCACCATGACTCGAATGTAGATGAGGAAGAGTGGCCTAAGCTTGGAGTCTCACTTCTCTGCATGCCTCAGACTACGGAGTCAGGTTGGCTTCAAAAAGTTGACCCCCAAAAAATGGCGCGATTGGGTCTTGATCTTGATCCTAGAGTTTGTACTAAGACATCCCGACTTTTGACTATGTAAAAAACAATATGTAAGGCTGGGCGTCCACTGGATTCATATTCGTGTGACAACGACATCGCACAAAGTCATCCAAGTCATCCAACCATTCCAACAACACTATAGTGAATGTACTGTTGTCCATTACGTCAAACTTCCAACTTCAGGGAAAAAGATGGAAGCTGATTAGTTAAAAAGCTATTTTATTCGATTTTTTAATATTTATATGTATATTTTGTGTATGGGAGATTGGTGGGACTAGCCATGTTTGGGTAAGGGACAGGGTGAAGGAATTTTAGGTCCTTTTCCAGCTGTGCAAAGGGGTTAAAATTCCCACACTGAACTAGCCTGTATGTTTCAATTTCGGGGTGCAGTTTGTCTATTAACTAACTAGTGCTGGTTAAATACGGTGCAGTTCGCCGCAGGTCTACGATCTGCGATCTGCAGTGGCAGACAAACTGCAGTGAAGGGTTGGCTAAAAAGTGCCCTGTTTTTCCGTGTTTTATTACTTTGACAGGTGTAAAAACAGGCTAATCCCATAGGTTTCAATGTAAAAAAGTAATTTAAAAAAACCCACTTTTATTCATTTCCAGCAAAAAGTATTTTTATCTATTGATTTTTCTATCATTATTACTTCAGCCGGCACATTCTCCGGTATGGATTGTCTAACAGCGCATCCAGCTCCTCCATATCCATTTTTGCACAAAAAGGACTGCACTGTTTCCAAAATGCAATATTATATAGTCTCAAAAACAAAACAATGAAAACAAACTGTTTTTTGGGTCCATAGTCGTTCATAGTCGCTGATCACTAGGCATGAACCGAACACCCCCGTGTTCGGTTTGCATTCAAACTCGAACAATTTCAAAAGTTCGAGTTCGAACTCGAACCGAACTCAATGCAAGTCAATGGGACTCAAAAGTTCGATTTTTAGAGTGCCCTCTGTCATGGAGCTGATGTAGCGCTCCATGCTTCAAACCCCAAGAGACTTTATGTTTATTTATATCGTGTGTTTTTAAATATATTTTACATCGTTTGGTTTTAGTTTAATTTAGTTTAGTGTAAAATGGCGTAGCTTTGGTTTTAAAAATACTTATATTCCTGTAGGTAAATGTGTTTTTGTGTAAAACAGTAAACAAGCTTTACTGCTGTGTAATTTATGCACCAGGGCTTTTCCCATTATCTAGCTGCATGTTTAATTCAAGGGATCTCTGATAGTGTGTGTTTAATCTGATGTGTTAGAACAATGGATATACAAATGTTGTGTGAGCTGAAGGCTAAGAGAATGTAAAGAATGTTTATTGTAAATAACTGACTTAATGTAATTAGTATGGGTATGCAAATTATGACTGTTGGACTTCAGCATAAATGGTGGTTGTTCATTAACCACTTCGATGCTGAGGACGCGCTCAGCGCGTCCTCAGCATTCCCGCTGGTATGCGGAGGACGCGCTGAGCGCGTCCTCCCATTGGGGTCAGTGTTCGGCCGGGTTCCGGCCGATCGCTGGCCCCCCCGGTGCGGGCTGACATCCTCGATGTCAGCCCGGCATCCGGGACCACAGCCGCCGGAATTAGGTGTCATCGCGGCAGCGCGATGACACCTAATTCAGGCGCCCCCCCGCATGTGCGGAGGAGGTGCCTGAAAGGGAGGGGGGGAGGTCCTTCGGACCTCTCTCCCTCCCGATCGGCGGCTCTGCAGGGGTTAACCCAGGCATCATTTGGAAGGGCACAGCCTGCCCTTCCAAATGATGCCTGGCATTAACCCCTGGGGAGCTGGATCGCGAATCGGCGCTGAAAAGCGCCGGTTCGCGATCCTTTCCCGGAGCTGGCCGACATCTTGGATGTCGGCCAAGCCTCCGGGAACTCCCCCTGAGGACTGGCGTCATCGTGCGTAGCACGATGACGCCAGTCCTGGACTTAACCCTTAACTGCCACCAACGGTGGAGATAGGGAGTTCCAATGAACTCCCTATCTCCCGATCCGTGGCAGCTAGGGGTTAAATTTTGGTATGGTTGGATCGGCCAAAGCATGGCCGTTCCAACGATACCAAACATGAAAGTGAAAAATGTTGTAAAAAAAAAAAATGAAAAATAAAAATAAAAAAAAATAAACACTTTTTTTAAATTTTTTTGGTTTGTTAATGCAGCAATATTGTTCCCATTTCAATTATAATGTGAACAATGATGCTGCACTAACGATTTTTGTATGTGGTGCGTTTGTTAAAAATAGTGTAATTTTCCCCAAAAAAAAATGTAACGAGACACCATCTCTAATTTTTTTAACAAGCGCACCCCATACAAAATATAACCGCAATTGCTCGCATGTTAAAATGTGAAAAAAAACACTTTACACATTGTAAATTATTGAAAATACATATTTTATTGCATTTTTTGGTATAATATACAGACATGACATAACGTATACATATAATAATGACATATTATGAATCTACCGAGTCTGACGGAAAGAACGATATATAATATGTCTGGGTCATATACTAAAATAAGCCTTCAAAACACGTTTAAACATGATGAGCAAAACCGGTAAAAATGACCTCAGCACAGGGGCGGGAAAAGCCTCAGCAGCGAAAGGGTTAAAAAGTGAGAGAACTCTCAGAGCTCAGAGAGAGAGGATCCTGTTTTAAAGCATACAGCCGCGACTGGTTTCTTTATTACAAACTACGCTACACTCTACACTCACCCTCAGAAGGCAGAGAGCGGCCTTCTGGAGATTCCTAACGGCTCCAGGGCAGAGGAACAGAAGCAGGCAGGTCAAGCCGCTCGAGGCGCTGAGGACAGCGCTCCCGGTAGCCGGGCTGACTGCAACGAAGGGGTGTCTGGAGAGCCAGGGCAGACGGAAGGGAACGGTTCCTTCACACCCTCCAAGAGGGCATATATGCAAGATATTTGCCATAAAAGGTGTATGGGGGTCCTGGTAGTGCCCTGGGGGACAGGAAACAAGGACAAAAAGTTTTAAAAAAGACGTTTTTAAAGGAACAGTGAGTTTTCCATAAAATAAGGGTTAAAAATAAAAATGAAAAAATCCTTCTAATATCGTGCCTAGGAGGTCCCCATAACCTGCCCGTGAAGTGGCAGATTTGTAGGATGTATAGAAACATTGCCATCAGAGACCCACACACGACAACTAGCCACCCTTAAGGGGTTAAAATGCACAGGGACTGGCTACTATCCTGTTAGATGAGGGAATGTATTAGGCCCCGTTCACACTGTGCGATTTATCGCACGGATTTTGCCACGATGTCGCAGCAAAATCCGCGCGACGTCGCACTGTGTAGCTTCTCCAATGCATTTCAATGGAGCTGTTCACAACTTGCCACGCGACGACGCGCGACGTCACATGTCGTGCGTCGCGGTAGCATATCGCTGGTACATGACCCTTTTTTTAAGATTCGCTATCTGCGATTTTGCGATTTGCATTGTGGTGCTTTGCAAAAATCGCACAAAACCGTGACGTCGCGTGACATCGTGCGACATTATCGCACTATGTCGCGAATATGAAAATTGCGCGGAAAATCTGCCGACTTTCAAATCGCACAGTGTGAACGGGCTTTATATGTATAAAGCAAGGTATATATGACAATGGATAGTCAGAGACTCTAGTGACTCAGCTTGTACGCTTTATGAGAGACATTTCTAACACAATAATAATTGTATGCTCACATAGGCCTTCGGGAGAGGTACATGACATACAAATACTGGAATATTACGTTTAAATCTAAGGAGTGTGATAAAGATTTTATTAAGCCCTTGATGACAAATGATGTAACATCTACATCATTAATGATTGGCTTTACAGAGCCCTGGTCCTTAAGGGGTTAAACAGCATATCAGAGAGGATAATATAGTAGAAATGAACACTTCTAAGAATTCAAAACAAGCACAGTGTTTGTTCATACATGTGCAGGAGCCACCACCCAGTCTGCAGGCAATGTATCAAATTCTAATTGCTAATTAGAAGCACATGTTATTTCCAAACATTAATTAAACACCTGTTGTTTATTCCATTTGAGAGCACAGGTCATTTAGAGATGAGAATCTTTGCACCTAGACGACATTAGGTAGTTTTTTTAATTCAATATCTAATAAACTGTTGCTTATAATATTCTGCAGTAAAGAGTCTCTTTATTTCTAGATTTTTTAGTATTTTTTTAAGCATTTTTTATACTTTTGTCAAAATATTTTTTTTTTAACTCGAACTGAACACGCCAAAAAGTTCGAAGTTCGCGAACTTTCGAACTGCCAATGTTCGAGTCGAACTCCGAACTGATCGAACCGAACAGCTCATCCCTACTGATCACTAGTCTGATGCAATGGACGACCTTAGTCAGACAAACAGGGTTATTCCGATAAAGGTAAAAAACAGGAGAACTGGCAGGAGAAGTGAACAATCTAGACCGAATAGCCGATTTGGAAAGTGAGATAAATGGGAGAATGTTTCTGGTTTGACTATTTTGATCTAGAATTTTCACTTCTCCAGTCATTCTCCTGAGTTTCACCTCGCTCTGAATAGACCTGTAAGTCGTGTGACCGACAGTGTTAATAGCCTGAGAACCACGCCGGTCGCACGACTACAAATCCATTGGACATCCAGCCTAAGGTAGAAGATAAGTATAGTTTGAAGTACATTTATCCCATAGACACCTGTACAAATGGCCTTGTAACCAACATGTTCTCTCAATTAATAATACATTGATTATGAATTTTGAATTTAAACTCTATAGATGATATTGATACAATCTATTTTGAATTGAGGTCATGTGAAATAGTCTCAAAGCCATCCTACAAAGTCTGACACTTTATGTACATGGTCTAAGGCTAGGGTCAGACTGAGGCAGTGCGAACGCGCGTTCTGGCGCACATAATCACGGCCGCACTAGCAGCAGATGACGGGCAATGACAGCCAATATACGAAGTACGGTCGCACAAAAGTCCGGCCACGCAACGCAAGTGGAAAATGAACGCATTTTTTCGAGAACGTTAAACCGCTGGTACTGACGTACAGAGTGCGCTGCGTCCGCATAGCAGCGTGTGTGCGTGATTAGGAGATGTCAGACGCTGCTAGTGTGCGGCCAACATAACGTTCAAACAGCCGGATTTCCCTAGACTTCTTTTCACCCCATCGTCATGAAATACGTCCAGAATTGCGCATCGTCTGACCACTTAAGCGTATTCCGTGAAAAAATGCGTGCGCACGCATCGACGTACATTTTGACGGTGGCCGCAGAAAATGCGCTCATCTGTCCCTAGCCTTAGGCTGCCTTTTTGTAAATATTGTCAACAAAGTATTCTTTGTTTGGATTTGCTCATACGGTTCTTGCACATCTCCTCTGTGTCTGTACCTTTTATAATCCGGTAAACCTGTAAGCAGATTTGTATTCATTACATAGGGCAACTGAACTATAACCATTTATATTGTTAAACAACTTTCTCCAGGTTTGGTTTAAGTAATAGCTTTATTACACAAACCAGAAACAGATGCTACATGACATTTACGAGAATACCCAAGCACGTCTTACCCATGAACCAACGTCTCCTCTTAATAAACATAAATTAAAGTAGCTTTTTTTTTCTCGAAGACAAAAAAATAATCAGTTTTGTAGACCAATAGTTGGCATTTTTCATAGGAAATGACACATTTCACTGTAAGGAAAATTCTTTAGTGTTTATAATATGTTCCCAGAAAGACAGAAGTGTCAAATTTTATTTCCCCTGCAGACAGTGAGACATGCAACAAAATTTAAGTTGTTTTTTTTTAAAGGGATAGCTGAAAATAACACAATAAAAGCAAATTGTTTAAAAGAATATAAATATATATACAGTATATACAGTTGTGTTCAAAATTATTCAACCCCCAATGCTGTAAAGGGTTTTAGGGAATTTAGTGTACATTTGTAATTGTATTCAGAATGAAATCCTACAAGGACTTTTTAAAGAACCATATGCAACTAAAATGACATCAATTGGTTTTGTAATACAGTAGTAAATGTTTCTTTTGTGAATTCTTCATTGACACAATTATTCAACCCCTTAAAGACTACCACTCTGAAGGACAGAGGTTCATTCAAGTGTTTTCAATCAGGTATTGAAAACACCTGTGGATGTCACGGAGCAGCAATAAAGCATAATAAGCACCAATTAGGCAGCTTTAAAATGACTGTGATACTCAGCTCCTTCTAGACATTTACTGGTGTGGTTACAAACATGGTGAAGTCAAGAGAATGGTCCAGGAAGACAAGAGAAGAGGTGATTGCTCTTCACAGGAAGGGCAATGGCTATAAGAAGATTGTAAAGATGTTAAACATACCAAGAGAGACCATAGGAAGCATCATTCGCAAATTCAAGGCAAAGGGCACTGTTGAAACGCTACCTGGTCGTGGCAGAAAGAAGATGCTGACTTCGACTGCTGTGCGCTACCTGAAGCGTAGAGTGGAGAAAAGTCCCCGTGTGACTGCTGAGGAACTGAGAAAAGATTTGTCAGATGTGGGTACTGAAGTTTCAGCTCAGACAATACGGCGCACACTGCGTAATGAAGGCCTCCATGCTAGAACTCCCAGGCGCACCCCCTTGCTGTCTCCAAAGAATAAGAAGAGTCGACTGCAGTATGCCAAAAGTCATGTGGACAAACCACAGAAGTTTTGGGATAGTGTTCTGTGGACTGATGAAACAAAATTAGAACTGTTTGGGCCCATGGATCAACGCTATGTTTGGAGGAGGAAGAACAAGGCCTATGAAGAAAAGAACACCTTGCCTACTGTGAAGCATGGCGGGGGGTCAATCATGCTTTGGGGCTGTTTTGCTTCTGCAGGTACAGGGAAGCTTCAGCGTGTGCAAGGTACCATGAATTCTCTTCAGTACCAGGAGATATTGGATGACAATGTGATGCAGTCCGTCACAAACCTTAGGCTTGGGAGACGTTGGACCTTTCAACAGGACAATGATCCCAAGCATACCTCCAAGTCCACTAGAGCATGGTTGCAGATTAAAGGCTGGAACATTTTGGAGTGGCCATCGCAGTCACCTGACTTAAATCCGATTGAGAACCTCTGGTGGGACTTAAAGAAAGCAGTTGCAGTGCGCAAGCCTAATAATGTGACTGAACTGGAGGCTTTTGCCCATGACGAATGGGCGAAGATACCCGTAGATCGCTGCAAGACACTTGTGTCAAGCTATGCTTCACGTTTAAAAGCTGTTATAACTGTAAAAGGATGTTGTACTAAGTACTAAGATTGAATGTCACTTGGGGGTTGAATAAAACTGATAATGATGTGAGCACAGAAAAGACATTTGTGGTTATTTCATTATAAATGTTATGTTATGTTTGTCTGACCTACACGTGCCTCTTTGATTTAATTGTAAGCAAGATGACTGAATGATCAAAATCAATGTCAAACTGGCCAAAACACTCAATTTCAGTGGGGGTTGAATAATTTTGAACACAACTGTATATATATTTTAAATTCATTATTTTGCAACTCATTATTTACCAACTATAAAGATACAAACGGTTTAAATATTTAGATATATTGATTTACTCTGTCACCACAACACTAACAGGGTTATTTGCCAAGTGATGATTTGGTGATGAATTGCACATTTTAGGCCAAAGTAGATGAATTTGAAACAGAAAAAAACCCAGGCGTTTCCTTCAACTTTACTATTATGGCGTACAATTATTTTCAGTTTTCCACCATGCTTGGTCGATAGCCTCATAACCTCTTCACTACTTTGAGCTTTTTACTAAATAAAATGTTATTTATTCAAACCCTTATGTAGTAGTTGTAGGTGACACTAAAGTGCTGGCTAAAGGTTATTTTTCATATATTCTGTTATTTTCATAGAATTGGAAAAAAAAAATGTATTTTTTTAACTCTTATTTAGACCGAGACTGAAAAAATGTTTGATAAAAAGTTGTAGACACTAGATGGTATCCCTTAACTTGTTCCATTTCAAAAGACGTCAGTATTATTAGTGTATAGGCAGGCGTTGCCTTTGCGTCAGCTACAGTAAACATGCTAAAAATACAATATATCTGTAAATCACAGGGTATAAAGCTAAACAGCCTGAAACCTATACTTGTACAGTAGTAAATCAACCCAGAGACCTCCCACAGTCCTGTACTCTCTCTGACTCCTTTCATCAATGACGTTTATTGAATTATTTACAGTTCAGGTGGGGCTGTTCCATCTAGCTCATTGAAATAATACAGAGTGACATCAGTACCTGCAAGTCACAGAATCTGGTCATGACACACAATCTTCCTTCAGACCTCATGATCCCCAATAGAGATGTGCACGCGGTTGTTTTTTCACTTA
The DNA here is from genome assembly GCA_009667805.1 of Leptobrachium leishanense. Taxonomy (NCBI): domain Eukaryota; kingdom Metazoa; phylum Chordata; class Amphibia; order Anura; family Megophryidae; genus Leptobrachium; species Leptobrachium leishanense. The sequence continues at coordinate 342,899,650 of CM019065.1, read as the reverse complement.
ATTTCGGCACGTTTGGTTTTTCAAAAGTTTTGTTTCGAATCGTTTCGGCCCATTTTCGTTTCGGCTCATTTCATTTCGGCTCTGTGTTTTGTATCGATTTTTGTTTCGTGAAATCGGCGAATTTCGGTCTTTCGGATCGTCTGTTCTCTCCGTTTCAAAGGGTCCATCCCTGGTCTCGGATCTTCGTTTTGACTTTAGACGTACGGTATTTTGGATGCTCCGATATTTCAGTCGATACGGTAATCCTGCCGATTCGTTCCTTCGGACGTATTGTTTTTTATGAAAGATCCTTTTTTTCTTAGGACTATGCATTGCACAACTTTATTTAAGCATATTTTCTTGTACTCTTAGACTGGGGATTAAGGGGCAAGCTAATTATTTATAATATCATATTGAAGGAACTGAAAGCACTAGAGTGGAAACAAGTGAACAAAGTGACTGACATTGAAGCCAACCAATCATAGAGCTTTTCCTACAACACATCACTGTAGCAAACATTGTTCAACTTTATTTAATCACATAAAATATAAATATCTTGTACTGTTAGACTGGGGATTTAGGGAAAAGCTAATTAAATATTTAAAATAAATATATCATTGATGCAGAAAGAAAGCACTGGAACAAGTGAAAAATGACTGATGATACGAAATTACAAAATCAGCAACGGAACCGAAATGGACTCGAAACGATACGAAAATACGTTGTCCGAACTGAACCGAAACGGAACCGAAATCGCGAATAGAACGAAAATGACTTGCGATTTTACAAATTTCATGTCCATACGAAATAAAGAAATTTTTTTGTATCGGGAAATATTTCGGATGGTGTGTATTTTGTTGCCGGTCCGGTTCGGAACGTCGGACGAATCCGAAGCACCAAATCGGGCCGTTTCGTGAGAAAAACGAATCGGTACAAAACAAAACGCACATCCCTAATCCCCAATGGTCATAGGCTATCACTCAGTTAAGGAGGCCTGAGAGCATTTGCACCCTGATTGCCCTGATGGTGCACACAGTGCTTGAGTGGTGCTTCAATGCTTATGTACAGTAAAAGTAGCCCTGGTTGGCTGTTCACCAGAACAGCTGGCCACCCTATTAAGGGCATGGCTGTGACACAAATCGCATCACGGCCATGCCTCTCTGCAGTCAAGACCCCTTCCTCCTGATCTTAGACCTGCCAAAAGTATAAGGAGAGTGTAATCATATTACAGATCCCAATTTTCAAAGTATACTGCAACAAAATGTTCCATAGGAGGCCCTGGGTCAGACAAATAGCCAAGCCACAGACTGAGGATGGGAATTATACTTTTGATGACAATGGCCACCATATCCTCCATTCTTTTGAACACCTTTGCCTTAAGCACAGAAGGAACAAACAGAGCTCAAGATGTTGATGTCTAGAAATTAGTGCAGCTGGAGAGAGGACCCTCTCTTCTGTCTACCAAAGTTTCTCCTCAATTTATATTCTTTTCTTAGGTTCTTAGCAGAACATTGAAAAAAGGCTGATTGCGAGACACCAGGGGGCTCAATGTAAGATTATACCAAATGCTGTCCATAAAAGTAGGTCATAATGGAATATTCTGATAATATGAATCCTTCCCTCGTAATACAGTATGAAAGGTGCAAGACTCTTATCAGATATTAATCATCATGTAATATCACTCATCAATCAGTTAATCTTTCCATTTCCTTATTTTAATTCTGCTGCTATCTGAGCCTTTGCATTAAGAGAAAATTGAAAGTCGTTAATGCAACACAATAAATTCATGCCTCATCAGACTTTGCTAATCTTATTCTTGAGATTAATCTGATTACAAATAAATTCGCTAGGAAATAGGATTTTCCCAATGTTACATAATAAGAAAATCTAAATTTAGTATTGGAAGCATATCATCTGTTAAGTGAGATTTCTTTTGACGGTTTAACATCTTGTGGCGAATTATAGAATCGAAAAAGTCTTAATATTCCTTTCTGTGCCCCTTCTTTATGGGTTTTATTTTATGTGTAGTGGGCACACTGGTTGTGTTTGCGGCTTTTCGATATGACTGTATCGCCTTTAATATAGTATTATTTTCCTTCTTACTACCTAATCCACTTTATGTTTTCAAATCAACTTCATACGAGATGATCTTTCATTCCCATATCCATGTTCTTATTGCCAAAGCCAACCACTTTTATGGATTGCTACATCTTTTGCTCTTGGGCAATGCACCTCAACTTCTATCCGATTTTTCTATCCAATTAGGGGTAGTCACAAAGAGTGTTCTTTCTACAAAAAGATCAATTGATATCTTGCGTGATTCTGTGTGGGACATGAAAATACATTTTTATCCCCTCAGTACCGTGCCATGCGCGATGATGTCCGGTAGCAAGGGGGGACCCGGAGGTGGAGCCGCCATCCAAGATGCGCCACTCAAGGGGTTAAAACCAGGTGTCACTTTAAAAGTTATTTTTTTTTAATTTTAATTTTATTTGTAATATTTTTTTTTACTTTCATTACACATAACATGGTCATGTTTGGAATCATTGGAAAGGCCATACTCTAGCTGCCACCGTTCAGGAGATATGGGGGTTCAAAGGAACCCCTATCTCCACCATGGGATTTCCTTAGGAAATCCCCGGACAGCTAGGGGTTCCCCAGCTAACTGATGTCTTCACGCCATGCGCGATGACGTCAGGTAATGAAGAGGGACCCGGAGGTGGAGCTGCCATCCAAGATGGCGGCCCCCACTGAAACTAGGTCGCAATCTGGTGCCGAATGGAGCCGGATTGCGTAACAGCACCTCAGGGGTTAAAGGTAGCCACTGCTTGAAAGGGCAGGGTTTGCCCTTCAAAGCGGTGCCTGCCTTTTTTTGCTGACCCTTACCGATGGGGAGGGAGAAAGATCCAAAGGATTTCCCCCTCCCCTTCAGGCACCTTCCCTGCACTTGCGGGGGGTGCCTGGAATAGACGTCATCACTCCCAGCGCAATGACTCTATTCGTGCGGCCTGGGTCCCGGAGGCTGGGCTGACATCCAAGATGATAGCCCACACTGGGGGGGCTGCAGCGACCGGCCGGAATCCCGGCCGATCACTGGCTGCAATGGGAGGACGCGCTCAGCACATCCTCAGCAGCCAAGTGTTCGTGCGGCTAGACGGGCTGAGCGTGTCCGCCACAGCAAATGGGTTAATCCCCAAAATTTACAACCGCCAAAAAAGACCCCAGCTAAATAGTTTTGAAATTTTGTCCTGAGATTAGAAATACCCTATTTTTACATGTTTTGCTTTTTAACCCTTTCACTGCTGAGCCATTTCACTACTGTGCTGTGAGCTCATTTTGACCGTTTTATGCTCATCATGTATAAACGCTTATTTTATTACACCCCCAGAGAAAAACTTTTTTTAAAAACACACTTTTTTATTATTTTTTATTACTATTCTTATTATTTATTTAATTTTTATTTTATTTTACACCAAACCTAGTCATGTTTGGCGTCATTGAAAAGGGTATCATCGGGCTTTTCCAAAGATATCAAAAATGACCCTCTAGCTGCCACAGATCGGGAGATACAGGGATCCAAATGATCCCCCATCTCCTCTTGGGAGCTAGGGGTTAACTGGCCCACTGACGTCATTGCACATATGGTGACGATGTCAGTGGGTGGGTGGGGTGACCCGGAGGCTTCCACTTCCGGGTCTGTATCGTGATTCGACAATGAAGGGGTTAAATTGAAATATCGAAATATCGCTGAAACTCTGTGATGCAGTTCTTTGACTTGTTGTGATGTGTAATTGGTCTCTCCAATAATAAACTTTATAATTTGCAGTGTGGAGACTTTTAATCTCATGGTTTGCCCTCCTCCGCAACCTAAATACGTACTGTTTTACCCTAAGGGCCAAGCATCAAACTGCAACTGGTCATGCCTAGCTCCTGCTGAAGAGGGTCCAATAAACCCGAAACAGCTCTGTCCTAGGAGTGGCTTTGACCAGTTGCATAAACCTGATCTCTGCTAAAAAAAAGCCGTCTAGTATGACATGGCATTGGTTGAAGGGATCTGTGTGAATGCAGACCCAGGATGCAAAAAAAATGGAAAATTGTAGTTGTCATTTGCATGTCTTACCCAGAGTTCTGTGCTGCATATGGGGAATGTACTACATGAGCTTTGTGATGCAGTTCTTTGAATTGCTGTGATGTGTAAATGGTCTCTGCAATAATAAACTTTATATAAATACATATATTTATATTTCTCATGAATGTGTCAATGTCAGTATGACCACCCTTATACTTTTGTTTGTTCAAGCAAGGTGTTGTGAAATAGTTTTGCTGGGACTTTTCTGGAAATTCATTACAGAACATCTTTTACAGCTAAATTCCTATGCTTAACGCAAATATCAACGGAACTGTATGATCACTATATTATTCACAAAGCGCCAATGTTCACCATTGTTGCAACTTTGGTGAACATTGGCTATCCAGAGATGGAAATCCTAACAATACTAGGCAAAGATGCTGCAAATAACATTGAAAAGTGTTTAAAATGGTACCACTGTTATTCTTCTGTTAAACGTGTAAGGCTAGGGTCAGACTAACGCAGTATTAACGTGCGTTTAGCAGCACTAAATCACGGCCGTAGTAGCAGCAAATGACGTCCAATGCCGGGCAGGATACGAAGAACGGCCACACAAAAGTGCGGCAGAGCAACGCAAGTGGCAAACGAACACATATTTGCAAGAACGTAGAACCGCTAGTACTGACGTACAGAGTGCGCTGCGTCCGCTAGCGGCATGTGTGTGTGATTAGGAGACATCAGACGCTGCTAATGTCCGGCCAACATAACGTCCAGACACAAAAAGTGTTTTATTGATGATCCGTACGAAATCACGGACGCAAATGCGCATCGTATGACCGCTATCGCGTATTCCGTGAAAAAATTAGTCCATTCGTTCGAACGCACTTTTTCACGGACAACACGAAAAATGCGTTAGTCTGACCCTAGCCTTAACTGTGGCTATTCTCTATTTTTAATTGTTTCACCAGTATTTGCAATACCGGAGAATATACTTCGGCAATTCAAAATGCTCATCTTCATAGACCTCCCATACAAGCTGCGGTGAAAACAAAGGTAGAAAAAAATACTAGACAAATTATACTGAAACACCATTGGTAACTACAGGAAAATCTACCCTAAACTACAAAGGCAAACGCACTAGTGTAAAAACTCCATTTAGATATACGCTGAAGACCTTCAGCACAAAATATGGAGAAAAGTACAAAGAACTACAGTGGCAGTTCCCTTACACAGGGAATTCACTGTATTTTCACCATACTTGCTCCACTGTAGGCCTACAGGGTTAATCTGTTAATTCTTTATTTCCAAAGAAAGAATGGTGATTAGTCAATAACCCCTTATGGAATGAGTAGAGAATTGAATTTCTGCATGAAAAAAAATTCTATTATGCATCTCTGGAACCTTATGGCCTTTTCTAGAATACTGGTGTTGTTGAGCTTTGAGTAGGCAATAGTGCCTTCCAGGGAGATCCAGTTATGGTTTGACAAGTGGAACCACCTCTTTAAGTAAGGAACACTTTCTGGTCAATAAGTTGAGTGCCACGGTTGGGTAGGGGTGCTATGATATGGCTGGACATCTATCAGAGATGAAAACACTGGGCTCTCAAATAGTGGATGAAGACCTGTGTCGTTGCGACAGTTGTTTATGGATAATGTGCAGCAAACACAGACTGGGACAAAATATAGGCCCTACATTTTGGACTGAGCAGCCCACTTTTTTTTTTCTACACAGGACTCATTACTGTAAGTTTTATTGTTCTGCGCTCATACACTGCACACATTACTGTGAAGCTCTGTGGCACCCTAATGCACACCGCGCATTACTGGGGAGCTCTGTGACACCCAAACAACACTGCACATTATGGGGGTGTCACAGAGCTCCACAGTAAAGTGCAGTGTTTTAGGGTGTGACCGAGCTCCACAGTAATGTGCAGTGTTTATGAGGGTGCCACAGAGCTCCACAGTAAACACTGCACATTACTGTGGAGCTCTGTGACACCCATACAACACTGAACATTTCTGTGCAGCTCTGACACCACATAAACACTGCGCATTACTGTGGAGCTCTGTGATACCCTTATATACACTGCACTTTACTGTGGAGCTCTGTGACACCCTCATAAACACTGCACACTACTGTGGAGCTCTGTGACACTCTCATAAAAACTGCACATTACTGTGACGCTCTGTGACACCCTCATAAACACCACGCATTACTGTGGAGCTCTGTGACACCCATACAACACTGCACATTACTGTGGTGCTCTGACTTCCTCATAAACATTGCACATTACTGTGGAGCTCTGTGACACCCTTCTAAACACTGCACATTACTGTGGAGCTCTGTGACACCCTCATAAACCCTGCACATTATTGTGGAACTCTGTGTCACCCTCATAAACACTGCACATTACTTTGGAGCTCTGTGACACCCACATAAACACTGCACATTACTGTGAAGCTCTGTGACACCCTCATAAACACTGCACATTACTGTGGAGCTCTGTGACACCCATACAACACTGCACATTATGGGGGTGTCACAGAGCTTCACAGTAAAGTGCAGTGTTTGAAGGTGTCACAGAACTCCACAGTAATGTTCAGTGTTTATGAGGGTGCCACAGAGCTCCACAGTAAACACTGCACATTACTGTGGAGCTCTGTGATATCTTCATACTCACCACACGTGGAGCTGTGGCCCCCTCTGATTGGGTCACAGGGCGTGCAATGTGATGTCTGCTGCCCTATGCCTTGGTGGCAGACGTCACATGGTGCGATATGTGACCTAATTAGAGGGAGCCGGCCGTCAGCCCCTGCTGATTTCACAGGGCGTGTCGTGCGACCTAATCAGTGGGGGCCGACGGCTGTCAGACGCCCTCTGATTAGGTCATAGGGCTCACCAGATGGCCGGCCTCCATCTTCAGTTGGCCTAGGCTGCCTTGCCGGGTGCCTGGCTATTTCGGCCGGCCGACTGGCAAGGAAGGCTAGCGGCCTACTCGATTGCAGGGCATCTGATGGTGCCTTTGCATTAATAGTATAATTAATGAGAAAAAAATCTAAAAATAAATCTGGCCAGTGGTTTTATGGAAAATAATTTGATATTGAAGAGGTTAATAAATAGTAAGAATATACAGTGCATGCATCACAAAACAAACAACATAGTCCAGCTTGTCCTGATGAATATTTTGAGAGACAAGTAATGTAAATGTGTTTTCTGTAGCAAATAATTAGAGGAGAAATTGCTAGCTGCCACGTAAACAAATCCACAAAGTGTAAACAAAGAAAAATGGATCACATGTTAAACGCACACGTAGAAAAATTTATTCAAATGAGGTCGAAGTTACAAAATGTTCAGTCTGCTGAGAAACACACAGATTTTTTGTGAAAATGCATGATATGCAGTTTAGGCAGCTCAGCAGCTCACACAGAAACGTACAAAGCACTCAGATCTGAATCATGTCAGGGAAAAACTGGCTACAAGTGCTCAGATGGGGGAAATGTGCTTTTTGTTTCTGCATCACTTAAACCTCAAATATAAATGTATATTATTCATAAACAAAAACCAAAAACCTACTTTGATAAAAATTATGAAGGCTTAAACAGTAGGACGTTATTAATAAATCATGTTTGATTCCTGCGTAGTGCACCGAGGAAGCCTTTTACTCCTAGAGGACCATTACCTGCAAAATCCTTTAAAACATTTAAATGAGGACAATATAATGCAAAATATCTCGTATGCATGTTGATTTGATCCAACCATAAGTAAAAGCTGGCTTTACTCGGCTCTGTGCCCTAACTGTGTTTTTAATAAACATTTTATTTATTTAGATAACATAAAGAGAAACAAATAAAACAAAGACAAAAAAAAAACAGAAAAAAAAAATCAGAGAAAGAATTTCATGCAGCTGCTGAACAGCTGAGTCTTCACCCTTTACTGAGAAACATCTAGGGATGGGGAAAGTTTTGCCACGTGGCTGTTATAATAACTCGTACACTCCCCTAGGGTCAGCGTACATAAGCGACTTATCAAAAACAAATCTTTATTTGCAGTTTGGAGACTTAATTCAAGAAATAGAGAGATTGATTCATTCTTAATTAGAAGGATTTATTACACAAGCACTTAAAATAAATACATATGCTTTTATATGTGTTTTTACACTGGTTATACATAGCAAGTAAGATTTAATATTAAAGACACGCACAGATATGTCTATTTTTACTTTAAATTCTTAGTATCACTATAGAAAAGGTTCCTTTGTCCTTTTTATTTGTAGCGCATTTCAATTATACTTATTGGGTTTTCCGTTGGTTCTCGTGTTTTATGTTGCATTTGGATTTCTGTCTTTTTTTCTTTACCAGAGGATGTTTTCTACAGATTTACTTTAACCCATTTTTGCCCAGTATTCCAAAAGTAGACCAGAATAACATGAATTTTCACCAAGGAGGAAAAAAGAAAACATTGGGTTAAAATTAGCAACAAAAAAAAACAGCAAAAAAACTTTATCTCGTGGAATTCCAAATAATATGACATCCAGATTCGGTCTCCCTGACGTGTGTCACAGCTGTTCATGGGAGTATCCAGAGAGTGGAGGGGTTATGTCTAGTGAGATTAAGAGATTAAATGTACTGTATACAGCATCCCCACCCCTCTAACCATTTCACTGCTGAGGACATCAGCCATTGCGATTTTCCAAGTGTTTACAAGCTGTATTTGTATCTTTAGAAAAAGAAAGAGGATACATGAATTAGAATTAACAGCAGCAGCTAGCATACAGTATTTTGATATGTACGTTAGATGCGTTTCGAGAGGAACTTTATGGCATTTCATGGAAAACGGCTTCTGATTTTTTTTATCATATTGCAATAGTAGTGTTTATAATAATTTAGCGATTATTGCATGAGATAAGTTTACTGTATTCACTACGTTCTGAACTCTCACTCACCACTTCAGTCTGCTAGCATGCTAAAAGGACGTTAGATCCACAACACTTATTGTAGAGTATGGGATGGGGGGGCACTATATTAAGTATATTTTGCAGGGAAATAATAAAGTTCTGGAAGACATTGTTTTTCTTATGGGAACTTACAGTTGTGTTCAAAATTATTCAACCCCCACTGAAATTGAGTGTTTTAGCCAGTTTGACATTGATTTTGATCATTCAGTCATCTTGCTTACAATTAAGGCTAGGATCAAACGAAAGCATTTTTACACGCGAACGTAAAAAAGTGCGTCCGAACGAATTGACGTATTTTTTCACGGAATTCGCGAAAACGGTCATACGATGCGCATTTTCGTGCGTGATTTTTTACGGATCGTCAATAAAACACTTCTTGCATCTGGACGTTATGTTGGCTGGACATTAGCAGCGTCTGACGTCTCCTAATCACGCAAACACGCCGCTAAGCCGCAGCTGCGCACTCTATACGTCCGTACTAGCGGTTCGGCGTTCTCGAAAAAATGCGTTCGTTTTCCACTTGCGTTGCACGGCCGGACTTTTGTGCGACCGTACTTTGTATATTGGCCGTCATTGCCCGTCATTTGCTGCTAGTGCGGCCGTAATTATGTGCGCCAGAATGCACGTTAAAAGTGCGCTGGTCTGACCCCAGCCTAAATCAAAGAGGCATGTGTAGGTCAGACAAATATAACATAACATTTATAATGAAATAACCACAAATGTCTTTTCTGTGCTCACATCATTATCAGTTTTATTCAACCCCCAAGTGACATTCAATCTTAGTACTTAGTACAACATCCTTTTACAGTTATAACAGCTTTTAAACGTGAAGCATAGCTTGGCACAAGTGTCTTGCAGCGATCTACGGGTATCTTCGCCCATTCGTCATGGGCAAAAGCCTCCAGTTCAGTCACATTCTTAGGCTTGCGCACTGCAACTGCTTTCTTTAAGTCCACCAGAGGTTCTCAATCGGATTTAAGTCAGGTGACTGCGATGGCCACTCCAAAATGTTCCAGCCTTTAATCTGCAACCATGCTCTAGTGGACTTGGAGGTATGCTTGGGATCATTGTCCTGTTGAAAGGTCCAACGTCTCCCAAGCCTCAGGTTTGTGACGGACTGCATTACATTGTCATCCAATATCTCCTGGTACTGAAGAGAATTCATGGTACCTTGCACACGCTGAAGCTTCCCTGTACCTGCAGAAGCAAAACAGCCCCAAAGCATGATTGACCCCCCGCCATGCTTCACAGTAGGCAAGGTGTTCTTTTCTTCATAGGCCTTGTTCTTCCTCCTCCAAACATAGCGTTGATCCATGGGCCCAAACAGTTCTAATTTTGTTTCATCAGTCCACAGAACACTATCCCAAAACCTCTGTGGTTTGTCCACATGACTTTTGGCATACTGCAGTCAACTCTTCTTATTCTTTGGAGACAGCAAGGGGGTGCGCCTGGGAGTTCTGGCATGGAGGCCTTCATTACGCAGTGTGCGCCGTATTGTCTGAGCTGAAACTTCAGTACCCACATCTGACAAATCTTTTCTCAGTTCCTCAGCAGTCACACGGGGACTTTTCTCCACTCTACGCTTCAGGTAGCGCACAGCAGTCGAAGTCAGCATCTTCTTTCTGCCACGACCGGGTAGCGTTTCAACAGTGCCCTTTGCCTTGAATTTGCGAATGATGCTTCCTATGGTCTCTCTTGGTATGTTTGACATCTTTGCAATCTTCTTATAGCCATTGCCCTTCCTGTGAAGAGTAATTACCTCTTCTCTTGTCTTCCTGGACCATTCCCTTGACTTCACCATGTTTGTAACCACACCAGTAAATGTCTAGAAGGAGCTGAGTATCACAGTCATTTTAAAGCTGCCTAATTGGTGCTTATTATGCTTTATTGCTGCTCCGTGACATCCACAGGTGTTTTCAATACCTGATTGAAAACACTTGAATGAACCTCTGTTCTTCAGAGTGGTAGTCTTTAAGGGGTTGAATAATTGTGTCAATGAAGAATTCACAAAAGAAACATTTACTACTGTATTACAAAACCAGTTGATGTCATTTTAGTTGCATATGGTTCTTTAAAAAGTCCTTGTAGGATTTCATTCTGAATACAATTACAAATGTACACTAAATTCCCTAAAACCCTTTACAGCATTGGGGGTTGAATAATTTTGAACACAACTGTATATTCTTTTAACCTCCCTGGCGGTCAGATTTTTTTTAAATTTGTGTCTAAAAGCTTTTCAATTTTTTTAGCAAGGAAATGTGTTGTTTTTTATAGTAAGCCTGTAATAATTAGGAATAACTCACTGAAATTCATGCAAACAAGTGTCTAGTAAACACACGGAGTCAGATAAAGTTTGAAACACAAAATAATAATTTATTATCACACTCGGGAATACCACCAGGCAGGTAAAGCTAATCCCTGATTCCAGCGGAGCCGTTAAACTATAGAAGTGAGACATCTAGTCAATAAATGTTATTGGCTCCATTGCTATTCCAAGCAAAGCTGCAACTAATGTTGTGCCTCAGCTTTGGTAGCAGATTACTGTACATGCATGCTCAATGCTTAGTTGTGTAGTTTGTAGTTCTTCTTTGAAGATACATTTTATTTAAAATACTGACTCTCATGATCAAAGCCCTCAATAACGTGACTCCTCCTTAAATGTCTTCCATACTCCACAAGCGCACCTCTTCTAGATCATTTCAGTGAGCGTGCTACGTCTGCCCGGCCTCTGTTTCCACCCACACCATTATCTTGCACCTCTAAGACTTTTCTAGAGAATACCTACCTTGACCCTATCAGTCTCTACCCTATCCTTAGGTCCCTGAAGAAATCTCTCAAAATCCATTTTTTCAGATTAGTGTTTCACAATCTTGACTAATATCCCTCCTCACCTTCCCTTCCCACATCATTATAGGCTTGTATCACTACCATGCCCTTCACCATTTGATACAAAAGCTAGAATTAAAAATCCGTACCACTAATAAGATTATACCTGGTAACTTCTCTTATTCTTTTGCACCCCAACTTTATATAGGAGCTATAAGATTGCCACCAGCTGACTGAAGAATGACCTATTCCAACCTCACGTGTTCTTCACAGCTTTAACTGTTATTTAGGAATGAATAGCAACACTTAAACTCTGGTGTTAAGTTATTTTATTTTTGCAAAATCACTTAAGAATTAAATGTAACCCATATCAAAAAATCCCAAACTTACAATGGTGCAGAGGGTGGTGCAGTCCACCTCTTCCTCTGCCTGTGAGCAGCAGCAGCCTAAGAACAAATAGTTTCCGTCGTTCTTCCGCTGTCCCTGAACGACCCCTTATACCTAATTCCTTGGTAGAGTCAAGCCTTGATTCATGAACTCCTATGAATACAAATGGTGTTTACCCACTGCCGCTTCCATTGTCAACCAGTGGCTCGTGAATATTCAAAACGTGAGACGCTAATATAATGATGCAGTCAGAATAGAGTGGTCAATAGCGAAACACAAATGGAAAATGACTTAGGCATATCTGTTCCATTTGTGGCCACTATTAACACATCAGTTAGAATAGGGCCCTATTGCTTACTCCTCATCCAGCAGTGAAAAGGGTGATGGAAACCCCACCGCCTCTTTCCATAAAGCTAAGGCCATGGAGAAAAAATGTCCTTCAGACAGTATTGCATGATCCTGCGAGATCTCGCAAACGCAATCTTGAATGGTCTTCCATGTCTCTTCAAGATATGAATGAATTCCAGCGAAGACCACCAGCAGCAGAGCTCCCAATTATGCGTCCAGCCCAGGGCTCGACTCCTGCGGGAACGCCCGGGAACGGCGTACCTGCACTTCTCCCACAGTGGGAACGCTGCGGGAACGCAGGTTCCCGCTGTGTCCCGAGCCCGAAACGATTGAGCAGGCCGCCGCCACACATTGCCGGTGGCCGCGTGCTTCCTACTACAACGGCCGCTGACAGGAAGTGCAGCCGCTCACCTGGGATCTAACAGCCAGCCGCGATCTCGCAATATATACCCATATGGGCAATATATACCCATATGAGCTGGGGTCAATAATATCCTTGTGAACTGGGGGCAATTATATCCATGTGAACTGGGGAAAATATATCCATGTGAGCTGGGGCAATATATACCCATATGAGCTGGGACAATATATCCATGTGAGCTGGTGGCAAATATATCCATATAACCAGTGCTGTGTATATTATTCTTGGGATCCAGTGCTGGGTATATTATTCTGGGGCTCAGTTCTGTGTATATTATTCTGGGGGCTCAGTGCTGTATATATTATTCTGGGGGCTCAGTGCTGTGTTTATTATTCTGGAGGCTCAGTGCTGTGTATATTATTCTGTGGGTTCAGTGTTGTGTATGTTATTCTGGGGGTCCAGTGCCTGTGTATGTAATTCTGGGGGGTCTGTGCCTGGATAGATATATATATATATTTATATGTATGTAATATATATATTATATATAAATCGCGTTTGTCCAGTTGCCAAAATCACGAGTATACCTGTACGTAGTGATACCTTTCACTGATCAGTATAGTTTCCAGTTTACACTCTTGAAAGCTTGTCTTTTAAATGTAATGTTAACCCAATAAACATGGTATCACACGTACTGCTATACTCGTGATATATATATTTTTTCTTCAGGTAATAGTGGTTGTGGAATTCGTGGGTGAGTTCCCTCACTTTTTTTCCTAGGACATGACCCCTGGTCCAGTCACTAATATAGCAGCCGGTGACTGACTCGTAATTAAGCCTGATATAGGGAAAATTAAAGGTTTTATTGTCATAGAGAGTTTAAGTCTTTTCAGGAACAGTTGGATCTATTCTCCTTCTCGTCATGCACATGTCAATTTATTTTTGCATGATATTCCTAAAATATCGCATTGCGTTAAACCTGTAGTCGGAAACTCAGCAGTTGAAAGAGACCTTTATATCACCCAAATTTACTTGTCGATTACTCCCTACAATTCACTGTTTAGTGAGCAGGTCTCTCGGTATTCATGATCTCTCATTTTCAAAAACCAGGCCTGGAAAGAACTTAACTAAAATTAGTTGCAGGGTATCTCTATAAATAAATGTTTTTTGAGCCATTTGAACATGGAAACATGTCTTTTATGTCATGTACATTCCAAAAATGTGTTGCAAGATAAATCTCAGATAAAAGTAAAATCTTGCTGACATATCATAGGAAAGGCAGAGGTTTATGTGGAATCTGTTCTGCAAATCATAAACCCTTCGTCCAAAGGTGTCCTCATAATTTATCGTCTGTTTGACTTCTGGGGAAAAAAAAAACAATACAGTGGGGCAAGTTTCTAATTATACCGTAGATACTCGAGTATAGCGCGACCTGAATATAACGCGATGGATAGAGAATTATTGTGGAAATGAGAGAATACTCAAGACTCGAATATAACGCGAGGAGCAAAATTATAGAAGTATACTGTACCGGTAAACAATTAAAATTCTTCACTTCTCTTAACACAGTCAGGCCATCCCTCAGGCGAGGGTGCTCTGCTCTAGAATAATTGTAGTTGTTACTTAGTATGAAGCCCCGTCTTCTTTACTTGAGATAAGATGGCCGGCAGAGCAAGGTGACCAATGCAGTGAATCATTCACCGATAGCCAGCACGCCGGGAGTTGTCGTTTTCCCATCTCCGGCTCCAGCAGGCAGGCTCAACCACCACATCGTGCAGCGAGGGTGCATGCTCAGTTTTAAGACGATCTTGAATGATTGGCTTAATCCAAGCGTGCCCTCTGACCGTGATGGATCCCACCTCTCCCAAATCTGGGAGTTCCTGAAGTTTTTGCGTACGTCAGGGAGCCCACATTCAATTCAGGGCAATTACCGGAAACTCTGGGAGGCTTGGGATCCCTGAGCAATCAAGGTTTTTTACGTGCAACCAATGCAAATGTCTCGAATATAACACGACCCCTCCAATTTTAAGGTAAATTTTTGTCACCAAAATCTAGTGGTATACTCGAGTATCTACAGTAATCGTTCAACCCTCATCTCATTTGGTAGTAACAAAATAGAAATGATGAATGAGAAGGTTGCTTTAAATCTTCTGCCAGCTTAACCCTTTGTGTTCTTGAGGAAATGCTGGGTTAATTCCGAGCTGTCGTATTTTCCTTACTATTGCATCAATTTAGGACTAATCGTGTTTATATTTTACAAATAACACAAAACTTTGAATTATATATTTTATTTAGTTTATTAACCCCTTCACTACCGAGATTGAGATATCTCGGGCTTCAAAGGCACCGTCCGGTGCCCTGATGTCGAGATATCTTGATCTGCAGCCCAAAAGCAATTGAAATTAGTTTGCTGCAGCTGAATGTCGTTTGCTTTTGGACTGCAGAAGGTGCTCCCAAAGTTTTAGCCCTGTGGGTATAATGCCCAAAGAGCGAAAACTGTAAAACCAGTGATGAATGCCCTGACATCGGGAATTCAGCAGCCGATGCAGAAAGAAAAATTGAGCTGCAGCTGTAAGTGCTGTAACTCAATTTGGCAGTAGATGGCACCATCTACTGGCCAAATAGGTTATTTACAGTAAGAAATACTCTGGGAATATCTCAAATATTTCTTCCCGTAATTAATTAAAATAGATTTTCCAAAAAAACATTTTTTTTTACATTGTTTTTTTGAAAAATCATTTGTGGGGTTATTCAAAGAGCACTGAATCGGCCACAAAATTGTACTGAACAGTGAATTTTCCTGTATGGTGCAATTTTGTGGCCGTTCAGCTGTTTAAAAAGCAAATATTGGCAAATTGCGAGCGAAATATGATGATCTTCAGTGGCAGTGAACTCCTCATAGAGAAGTAATGGTTAATCTATTCAGAGAACTCCAAACAGCACTGAAATGTCAGTGAAATGCCCTGATTTCCGGGCGTTTCATTTGACAGGTTTAATCAGGCGACTCCCATAGGTTTCAATCTTAAAAATATTCCCCATTTTTATTCAATATTTATTCAAACGCATACAGGGTTATTCAGAGAGAGGTGAAAAGCAGGAGAATGACTGGAGAAGGGAAAATTGTAAGTCAAAATAGCCAAACCAGAAAAATTCTCCCATTCATCTCACTTTCCAAGGGCTATATTACAATCTTCGCGCGAAGCAAATTTTTTCCACCCTGCACTGTGAATGTTTACATGTTCTGTTCAATAAACACATGAAAACATATAATGTTTGTGTTGTATTATTTTAAGCAGACTGTGTTTTTCAAATTGTTGTGACTTAGATGAAGATCAGAGCACATTTTATGACCAATTCATGCAAAACTCCACGTAATCCCAAAGGGTTCACATACTTTTTCTTGCCACTGTATAACCCAGGACATACTTGAAAGCGTGAGAAATATCAATGTATCCTTTCTGGTAAAATACTTTACAAATATCTATCTATCTATCTATCTATCTATCTATCTATCTATCTATCTATCTATCTATCTATCTATCTATCTATCTATCTATCTCTCTATCTATCTATCTATCTATCTATCTATCTATCTATCTATCTATCTATCTATCTATCTCTCTATCTATCTATCTATCTATCTATCTATCTACAGTATATCTATCTCTCTATATCTATCTATCTATCTATCTATTTCTCTATCTCTCTATCTCTCTATCTATCTATCTATCTATCTATCTATCTATCTATCTATCTATCTATCTATCTATCTATCTACAGTATATCTATCTCTCTATATCTATCTATCTATCTATCTATCTATCTATCTATCTATCTATCTATCTATCTATCTCTCTATATCTATCTATCTATATCTTTATATATACTTATAAATAAATATATAAATATATATATATATAATATATATATTACAGACAGTCAGACATCAGAAAGGAGCTGCAGAGTATTCCTTCTTAAAGCGTAGTGCTAGTGGGAGGTCCAAATGAATGAGCATTACTTTAAATTCCGAGTCAGTCTGATTTGGACTGGCCTGCCAGGATACCAGGGAAACCTCTATGAATCTCCCATGCAGTAACAATGCATATCTATGAGGTTACGATACAATATGTGGCTATGTAAAATGCGATTGCAATGGTACAACAGAACGTTGGATAGATAGAAACTACCTATAAGCAAAAACATGTACATACAGTACATAAATTATTTAAATACATTAATACATAAAAAAAAATCATATCTCTCGTGACAATTATTTCCATACCTCGCCCAGCGGACCAGACATATAAAGATTCACAATTACAGTCACACAACGTTCATTCATGGAAAAAGTAAAGTAAATATGGTCTGGATTGCTCACTACTCTTTTATTGCAGAAATAAACATAAACGAGGCATTTAAAAATCTAAAGTTTGTATAATTCTTTCTCTACGGACTTTAAAGTTACTTTAAAAGTCGTGCTGCTATAACTCTTTTTGCAGTGAGGTGGCGCTTGTGTAGTCTTACTTTCCTGCTGTAGTATGTCTGTCTCTTAGCCAGGGGAGCCAGACGGACCCATATTCAGATTTCTTTTTACAAATGCTTAGAACTTGCTTCTTTTTTTTTCTTTCTAGGTGGAGAAACATGGCTCAGTTCAACGTGATGTGGCAGTAACACTCCAGTAAAATAAGTAATATGCACATGAAGCCTTCCTGCTGTTACTGACATCTTACTCACATTTTCAGGGATCTGTTAACTCTTACATTAAAAAGCACAGACAATATATATATATATACGACCGTTATTGTACATGATTTGAACGCTGTAAGAAGTTTCTGTGATCCGTATTAACTATCTACATTACTTGTACACAATTTGTGTGTATTTCAGAGTCTCTCTCTCGTAATAAAGTATACATTGTCTATTATGCGTGAATAAAATAATTTTTTTATTGCCATACTGGTTACAGATTTTCTGTCAGATTCTGTGTCTGTCACAGTCTAGCACTTCTCATGTCTTTTTATAGTTATCCAGACAAATATAATGTTCTACATAGCTATTATTATGTTAATATGGTCTTTTAAATCCCTTCATGAAATAGTTAAATATTGTGGGCTCTATTACATTCTTCGCGCAAACGTTAACGCGTGCGCAAAAACACATTAACGCGAGGGACAAAACTCTTCGCGCAGAACGTCGTATTACAATGTCCGTGCTAAAAATGCACGTTAACGTCTACCGCGGGTGAACCTGCACGAACCCTTTGCGAGCGTACTGTACTGCGCGCGTCCTATACTTAACATTGTGTGCGCAAATGCGTTTGTGCGCTGGTACGTGGATGGTATTACAATCTATGCGCAAAATTTAACAGGCAGCGTTTACGCACATATTTTTAACGTCTTTGAAAAGCTGGTGGTAACAGGAAATCTGAACGTTTTGGCTGAAACCAAATACACCAGCCCAAAAAACAAATATACAGCAATGTATAGTTACACATTCTACACATACCCAAACAATAAAATTGATAAGATGTGCGTGTTTTTATTATTGCTGCAGCATATATACTCAGATTGGTTTTGACAGGCGCAAAAACTTAACGGGAGACAATTTAATGCACGAGCATTTTTGCGCTACTTTTTTATGTACGGTATTTTTGACAGATTAAAAACTGCGCTCGGATTGTAATACCAGCGTTAATCTACTCGCGTTAACGTTTAACACTGCGCGCAAAAAAAATAGCGCTGTGCGAGCGTTTTAGCGCGAAGAATGTAATAGTGCCCTGAATGTCTAATCTCTTTGTCAATTCTCTCTCTGACACTTTTGAGGCTGCTTGGTCATATAAGGGGTTATTCAGAGAGCATGTTGAGGACATTTCGGTGCTCTCTCATTCCCTGCAGTTCCCTGCACTTTGGGGAATCAAAGTTCCCCACCCTGCGGTGTATTCAGTGTTCACCGTAGGGTCCCTGGAGTGTAGGAAAACCCAACACTCACTGAACACCTGCAGAGACCACCACAAAAATCACGCCAAACACGTGGAAAAGGCGCCGAGCCGCTGATCACAGCACAGACCAGCTGCCGGAAAAAGCCGACAAGCTGACAAATGGGATAAAAAAAAAGACATTAAGCTTGAAAGTGTCAAAATTGAAACGCTGTTTGCAAAAGAACTACTGAACGAAAATGTCTGGAATTTACAGCACATATAAAATCCTGTTACAGGAAAAAGAAAAAACACTTTTAAAACAAAAACTGAAAAATATTTTCCCGAAAAAATCCTGAATAATGCCTAAAAGATCCTAAAAAAGAGACTTTTTGCTACAGATTAAAAGAATAAACGGTTTATTAGATATTGTATTAAAATGGGAATATTGTTAACATTGAAACCTATGGGGTTCGCCTGAATAAACCTGCCGAATGAAAACACCAAACAGTAGGGCACTTCGGCAACTTTTCACTGCTGTTCGGTGTTCTCTGAATAGATTAACCATTGCTTCTCTATGGGGGATCTCACTGCCGTTGAACAGGCACCGTAAGTGTAGGCAGTTCGCCAAAATTTGGAGAACTGCCTGCTCTCTGAATAGTTGAATAGCACCGTACGCTGAATTTTGGAGTCTGGTTACATTTCGGGGCCAGATTAACTCTCTCTGAATGAGCCCTATAGTATTGAGCTACTTAAATACACACTCAAAGGGAAACGTAAGCAAGTGTAGCGCTGGTTTTAATTCCCTGTCGTTGTAGTACTTGTTTTTGGCCACCGGAGGGAGACAAGCGCAATGTAAGACACTGGACATTGGGACTACATTTTCCAGCATGCTTTGCGGGCGGGAACAGGAAGTGGGTGGGAGAGAGACACTGACATCTGCAGCCTCGTGGAAGAGCCGGCAGAGCGCGCAGAGGAGTGAGAGGAGCAAGACGCAAGTGTAGCAGAGAGTGATCACGACCAGGCCAGAGCGCAGGTGCGGCCTAGCAGAGCTGGAGATCGGTTTTTCCCTTCTTATTAAATGAAGACCCAGTGATCCACCACTAGTAACCCACGCTGATACAGAGTAAGCTGAAGGACTCCGAGTTAGGAGAACCGCAGACGATCTAACAGGGAGTGCAGGTGGTGAGCTGGACATCTTGTGGCCGATACAGACAAGCAAGACAGCGGATCCAGTGACACAGAGAATCCCAGTCAAAATCGAGCGGAGAGATGTCCTGGGTCGAGCGGAACGCAGAGTATCTGGCGGATGGGTGAGAGGTCTTCCAGGCCGCTGTAAAATACTAAAGCATGCTGCAGTTTGTTCGAAATCTACAGGGCCCCAACGTGACTAGTCGAAGATACCTCATAAATAATTCACTGGCCAGTTGAATATTGTACCCGGGTACCAATACACACATCCACATACATTCCTTGGGACATAACCTGTACGGGACTCACACTCCAACCATTAAGGGGTTAAAAATACTTTTTTCCCTTTTCCGCTGCGCGTTTCTCGCACTACAAACTACTGTATTCCTTTTCCGCTGCGCGTTTCTCGCATTACGAAGTACTGTAAATATATATACGTATACCGTGTTACTCATTATATGCCAGTTTATTCAGTAAACTATATAATTTATAAAATCCACGACGGTGCTGGAGCATATTTATTCCCTAGTGCGGGGAGACTGACCCGAGGATCAAAATTCAGCGGCTCCTCCGGGAGTGAGCGCTACACATGCATTTAATGTAAAATAGATTACAAATCATTTGAAGAAAATTTTCCAGAATATTTATCAGGGTCCGTTCATTAAAGAGATATTTATGCCACCGAATTGCTTGAAAATTTTTTCAATTCGCCTGTTTTTTCCTCTATTTTGGAAGTTGGTTTTCAAAACCCAACCTTGTTCATTTTCTGATTTTGTTATTATTATTGAAAACTTATGGAATAGCAAAGAAACATGAAACTTTCTCAGAGTTGAAGAGAAAATCAAAGCTGCGAGCACACAATGCCAACAGAACAATCAAAGAAAGTGCTCAAGCAAATGTCGTTACAAAACACATGTAATACACATGTCAGAATGATAGTGTGTGAGCAGAAAAGAAAGGAAAATGGCAAAATGTGTGGTGTACATGAAACATTTAGAATACTGAGGTAATAGGACTTACAATACAAAGAAGCAAAATTAGTATAAAATAAATAAAGCATTTAATAAATGATAGAAAGGGTGGAGAGGGGCTAGTGAGGTAGTGGAAAAAGGTCAACAGAACATGGGTAGGTCTGCAACAAGTAAAAACGTCTCAGCATCAAGTTAATTTGTTTCAGATGCCAAGCCGACATGTTCTCTTACCAGTTATCAAGGAAACCTCTGGAGTCACAAGGAATAATAGATCATCTGCATAGAGTGTTTGCTATGGAACCTTGCTAAGAGGCTGCTGTCAAATACATTCCAGGAGGAGATTCACGGATAATATTGCGCCCTACTGCCCAGTTGCATTAAGTATCTTGAATGTTAGCACCCACCTTTGAGCTACCACCGGAAGGTCCTCACTCCAAGGACCAAATCAATATCAGAAAATAATTCCAGCATACGGCAGTAATCATCAATAGGATTTTATTCCATCACCAAGAGCAGAACAACATTTCGACCTGCACTTGACAAAGACTTGGTGCAGGTCGAAACGTCCTGCTCTTGGTGATGGAGTAAAATCCTACTGATGTATACTGCCATATGCTGGAATTATTTTCTGATACTACTGCCCAGTTGCTCCACAGTCTGGCTCCTGCCCCACCTGCCTCCTCAATTTGTTACTGTTATCCCAGTGCTCATGTCCTGCAGCAGCCTTTTCTGGCTTCCCAAAACTTGGGATTCGGCTACGTCCTAATGCAGGGTGACACTTGGTAGCTGAGCCCGAAGTGGGAGCCAAGCTCGTCTGCTGATGGCTGGTTTCAGTTGGCGTTCATTGTGCCACGGCCTCCATTCTCTTGGCGCAAAGCATGGCACCCAGGACCAAGGGGAGCCTTCGAAAGTTGGGCTGATAGGGAGAGGGGAGCTGATTGGCTGCGGACTCCTGGTAGGTTAGTCTCATGTATATTCTTAGGTCAGGTGAGGGGTTCAACCCAGGAGGGGATGACCACCTCACCTGATGTGTATATAAATGTGTAGCACCATCTCCATGCTTCAGCATTGTTCAGCATCTTCCCTTGTGAAGTCCTGAGTTTTGAAGCCCTCTTTGTGTATTGAACTTCTTCTTTGTTTTACCGTCTTTGCACCTTTGCTGCTTGCCCTGACCCAGAACTCCATCTTACAGATGTCCCATTTGTATTTCAACTTCGATCTTTTTGTCAACTCTTTTACCTGGGTTCTGATCATCCTTACTTTCACTGCTCGAGGATGCTACAGGTAAATAGGAGAGGTGGCATTGACATTAATTGCCTGTTCTGAAGGAAAGCTGTTCACACGGATTGCCACATAGCGTGAAGCATAAAAAAACATTACTAGAATCCTGTCCACAAAACCTATGCAACCCAGAGCCATGAACGGGAAGTCAACAAGCTCAAACGACTTTTGGGATAAAAAACTTAATCCCTTCTGAATCGTGCAACTTGGAGTCTTCCAGGGTTTATTTGTGAAAAACACATTTTGTCTTGAGGGTGTTCCTTTGGACAATCCTGGTAGCGATGGAGCCCAATGTACAGCACCAGTCTATTGGAACTTGAAAGTTTTCATCATATGGACGTTGACGATAAACCAGTACCAGATTCATAGTTCTGACCATCAAGGTGTTTTGTTCAGCAAGGAAAGCTTGCCTTTGCATTTTAGACATGATGATGAAGATGCCTTGGTTTACAAACATATGGGCTTCTCAGACACAATAAAATCCTGTATAGAGTTTAGATTGTTCAAGAATAATCTACTTAAGACGTACAGTATTTCTCTAACCTATATTGAGGCCTCTGAGGAAGAGAAATGAGGGGAACTTTTTTATGATGTCCACATCTCTAACAAAAATCTCAGAGGTCTGTCTTTGGAAGCAGCAGTTAAGTCTGCCTCCATGGAAAGCCTATACCTCAGAGAGCTAAAAGTAGAGAAAGTCAGAAGAAGATTTCTCAAGAGCTACTATGCCCAGTGAAGGCTGTTGACCTTAAATCTTCTTCTTCAGTTTGATGGCCTTCAGCTTGGTAGAGGAATGCCATGATTTTCTAGTACTTTCTCCTGTACTTGGTGAACACACAGAGCTTTTATTAATGGGTCCTATACCAAGTACAGGAGCCATTACTATATTGCCAGTAAAATACGGTACAATTTGGCAACAGTGATATCCCCCATACAGAAGTAATGGTTAATCTATGCAGAGAATGCAGGACAGCACCAAAATCTCAGTGAAATGCCCTAATTTTCACTGGTTTCATTCGATAGGTTTAATCAGATGATTGCTGGGGAGGGGGACGTTTTATGGGCAGCTGAACCAGTAGTCACTTTATCTGACAGGTGGACTCCTGGTCAGCTCCATCTTCTCCTTCTCTGCAGCTTCTATGGTGCTAGCAACTGGGGCCAGGTCCTGCAGACTTCAACATGGCAGCCGGCCATCTGGCGCACTTGTGACCTATTCAGATTAGGCCAGAAGTAGGCCAGATTGCTGGCCGTCATGTTGGAGTTGCCTCTGGGCCTATGCTGCAGATGCCTATGTTTGGGTCACATGTGCACTGGATAGCCTGTTGCCATGTTGAAGTCCTCGGGCCTAGGCTGCAGTCTATGTAACTCAACCTGTGTTCCGCAGGCAGCCTCGCTGGAGGGAGTGGCAGACCGGCCCGGAAGGCCAGCAGCCTACCGAGCATTCGCCCAGTATGCCTGATAGCCAGTCCAGGCCTGCTGAGCCACAAGTCAGAATAGCGGCACAAGCCAGCTTTGAGGTGTTAATCTTAGCAGGATACTGGCTATTGCATGGTAGATTGCTTTTCTTGGCTCAGGCAAGTATTCTGCTCAAATAGTCTGGTGTTTAGTGATTTTGCTTTGTAAATACATGAAAAATTCTATTACCCCGTTTCACCATCTCCTCCGGCCACATGCAGCAGTTGTCTGTTAATTTAACAGCTTAAGTCATGAATCCAACCTTGTGCAAGCTTTGCTTGTGGCTCAGAATTAACAACTCTTTATTGTTAACTAGGTGGAAAGCCTACCCAGAGGGCAGTCTATTGTTGTAGTCGCCAGCTCAGAATTGTCCTATCCAAGAGTATCTCTCTATATAAATGCGTTTGTAACGCGTTCATCGCCATCCCATCCGCAACAGGAAGGCCAACTGAGCAGCTGTGATGGGTGCACGCACAGCTGACAGCGCATTACAAAGGCATTTATATATTAGAGCAGATTCCTCTTCCCTCTTAGATTGTAAACTCACGGGAACAGGACCCTCTTAGATTGTAAGCTCACGGGAACAGGACACTCTTAGATTGTAAACTCACAGGAACAGGACCCCTTAGATTGTAAACTCATGGGATAGATTGTAAACTCATGGGACCCCTTAGATTGTAAACTCATGGCCCCCTTAGATTGTAAGCTCATGGGACCGCTTAGATTGTGTTGGGCTTGGGCGGGCATTTTTTTGTAGTGTATACATTATGCGTATATTTACTTTATGCATATATATAATGGCACGTGGTATGCATGGCATGTCAGGCTGTATTTAGGCACACTGGTATTATGGCTGGCAGACTGGTAATATGGCTGGCAGACTGGTATTATGCATGGCAGACTGGTATTATGGCTGGCAGACTGGTATTGTGCATGGCAGACTGGTAATATGGCTGGCAGACTGGTAATATGTCTGGCAGACTGGTATTGTGCATGACAGACTGGTATTATGGCTGGCAGACTGGTATTGTGCATGCAAGACTGGTAATAAGGCTGGCAGACTGGTAATAAGGCTGGCAGACTGGTATTATGCATGGTAGACTGGTAATATGTCTGGCAGACTGGTAATATGGCTGGCAGACTGGTATTGTGCATGGCAGACTGGTAATAAGGCTGGCAGACTGGTAATAAGGCTGGTAGACTGGTATTGTGCATGGCAGACTGGTAATATGGCTGGCAGACTGGTAATATGTCTGGCAGACTGGTATTGTGCATGACAGACTGGTATTATGGCTGGCAGACTGGTATTGTGCATGCAAGACTGGTAATAAGGCTGGCAGACTGGTAATAAGGCTGGCAGACTGGTATTATGCATGGCAGACTGGTAATATGTCTGGCAGACTGGTAATATGGCTGGCAGACTGGTATTGTGCATGGCAGACTGGTAATAAGGCTGGCAGACTGGTAATAAGGCTGGTAGACTGGTATTGTGCATGGCAGACTGGTAATATGGCTGGCAGACTGGTAATATGTCTGGCAGACTGGTATTGTGCATGACAGACTGGTATTATAGCTGGCAGACTGGTATTGTGCATGGCAGACTGGTAATAAGGCTGGCAGACTGGTAATAAGGCTGGCAGACTGGTATTATGCATGGCAGACTGGTAATATGGCTGGCAGACTGGTAATATGGCTGGCAGACTGGTATTGTGCATGGCAGACTGGTAATATGGCTGACAGACTGGTATTGTGCATGGCAGACTGGTAATAAGGCTGGCAGACTGGTAATAAGGCTGGTAGACTGGTATTGTGCATGGCAGACTGGTAATATGGCTGACAGACTGGTATTGTGCATGGCAGACTGGTAATAAGGCTGGCAAACTGGTAATAAGGCTGGCAGACTGGTATTATGGCTGGCAGACTGGTATTGTGCATGGCAGACTGGTAATTTGGCTGGCAGACTGGTATTGTGCATGGCAGACTGGTAATATGGCTGGCAGACTGTTATTGTGCATGGCAGACTGTTATTAAGGCTGGCAGACTGGTATTATGGCTGGCAGACTGGTATTATGGCTGGCAGACTGGTAATTTGGCTGGCAGACTGATATTGTGCATGGCAGACTGGTATTGTGCATGGCAGATTGATATTGTGCATTGCAAACTGGTAATATGGCTGGCAGACTGGTATTATGTATGGCAGACTGGTAATTTGTCTGGCAGACTGGTATTGTGCATGGCAGACTGGTATATGGCTGGCAGACTGGTAATAAGGCTGGCAGACTGGTATTATGGCTGGCAAACTGGTATTATGCATGGCAGACTGGTATTGTGCATGGCAGACTGGTAATATGTCTGGCAGACTGGTATTGTGCATGGCAATCTGGTATTGTGCGTTGCAGACTGGTAATATGGCTGGCAGACTGGTATTGTGCATGGCAGACTGTTATTAAGGCTGGCAGACTGGTAATATGGCTGGCAGACTGGTAATATGGCTGGCAGACTGGTATTGTGCATGGCAGACTGGGAATATGGCTGGCAGACTGTTATTGTGCATGACAGACTGGTAATAAGGCTGGCAGACTGGTATTATGGCTGGCAGATTGGTATTATGCATGGCAGACTGGTAATTTGGCTGGCAGACTGATATTGTGCATGGCAGATTGATATTGTGCATTGCAAACTGGTAATATGGCTGGCAGACTGGTATTATGTATGGCAGACTGGTAATTTGTCTGGCAGACTGGTATTGTGCATGGAAGACTGGTATTATGGCTGGCAGACTGGTAATAAGGCTGGCAGACTGGTATTATGGCTGGGAAACTGGTATTATGCATGGCAGACTGGTATTGTGCATGGCAGACTGGTAATATGTCTGGCAGACTGGTATTGTGCATGGCAATCTGGTATTGTGCGTTGCAGACTGGTAATATGGCTGGCAGACTGGTATTGTGCATGGCAGACTGTTATTAAGGCTGGCAGACTGGTAATATGGCTGGCAGACTGGTAATATGGCTGGCAGACTGGTATTGTGCATGGCAGACTGGGAATATGGCTGGCAGAGAGGTATTGTTCATGGCAGAGGCTGAACGGGGATGCATCCAACCGCCCAAGCATGCTGTGGGCGTGCTGCGGCGGGTGGCTGCGTGCGCACCCAGCTGCGCACGCATCCAACCGCCCAAGCAGTAATATTGCGGAGTGTCGAATGGACGTACGCTGGGTGCGCACGCATTCGACACTCCGCCGTATCACTGTTTGGGTGGTTGGATGCACGCACAGCTGGGTGCGCACGCAGCCAACCGCTGCAGCGCACCATGCACATGCGCAGTAGAGGCTTGGCGACGGACACGCCAAGCCTTACTGCATTATGTTATAGATTAATGACTTCTATACTTTGTATAGGAGCTGGTAATAACAACTCAGCTTGAGAATAGCTATTCCAAAATATTTAGCTGTTTTCCTCTTCAGCCAGTATTACTGACAGAATACGAGCTCTCAGAGCCTGGTGTTAAGTGATTTTGCAAAAGCAGAATCACTTAACAAACAAAAATAAAACCACCAAAAAAATCCCTAATTTATCTTTAATCCCATGTTACAGTGGGTAGGAAATAGATCTAAATGTCCCACTGGGGCTTCTGTGTGGCCCTGCTTGTGTGAGCTGCAGGGCCAGCCCATTGATGGGGCAGGATTAGGCCAGGGCTCCCGGTAGCCCTTTGCCAGGGGCGGCATTTTGACACCCTTTCAAAGGCTGTGGCATAGAGAGGCCACCAGGGCCTCGAATTGGCAGTGCGGCTGCCAAAGCCAAGAATAGGCTGGATGGCCGTCTGGGCTCCAACTAGGCCAAGCATCCTTCTGGGCCTCGTCAGAGGCTGAGCATTCACCTGGGCCTCGTCACAGGCCGTGTAATAGAGCAGCTGCCAGGGCCACAACTAGGCCTGTTCAGGGGGTGTGTGGGTAAGTATGTGGATGTGTCACTGTGTGTGTGTGTGTGTGTGTGTGTGTGTGGATGTGTTGCTATGGGTGTGTGGATATGTGACTCTGCATGTGTGTGTTTGAATAACTGACTGTGTGTGGATATGTGACCGAGTGTGTGGTTGTGTGGGTATATGGATGTGTGACTGTATGCCAGGATATGTGGAACTCTGTGATACTCATACACACCGCACATTCCTGTGAGTTTTATTGCAGTGGTGCTCTGTGATATGCTCATGCACCGCACATTACTATGAGTTTTATTGCTGAGGAGCTCAGTGATATGCTCATACATGACACGTGTTTTTTTTGGGGGCGGCAGCATTTTGTCCTTGGACCCCAGCAGTACAGTGTCTCGGGTCAGGCCTGGAAAGCTGTCAGAGAGCTCGCGAATTGTCACGCTTGGCTCCCTTGGATTCCACGAGCTGAAAGCAACGGTTTGTTGTGCCGATCAGCAGTGGCGCAACTGACAGATTCTAGTAGCAGATTCCAAATATTCCAACTTGTGCCACTAATATAGCGGCAGGGTAGGAAACAGGGATCTACTGAGGTATATAGAGTCGGAATAGCGCCCCAGGGTGGAATAGAGGTCCATCACATTTATTAGATAAATACTGTAGCTCAAACTTTTGTCATGATACATATCTCAGTTGTTTTAAAGAAAATTATGCAGACTTTTTTCTCAAAATAAAGTTACTATGCCTTATCACTGTGTGCAAGCGTATTTATATTTAGGCTTCCCTGAGCTTTTCCTAAGTGGATGTGACTCATTCTGTCTCACCATAAAATGATCCAATAACTAGTTCCAATTATATCTCTTATTTTCACGTGGAAAATGATTTTTGTGGCTGGAAAAGATACTTCCTGCTCTAAAGCACGTGTTAGTCTCTACAGGGCTCTCCCAGAAATGACGGGTAGACTTGTGCACCAATTTTTTTTTCCGTTCGATTCGGTTCGGTTCATTCGCATTTTGTAAATTTTCATTTCGACTCGTTTCGGATGATTTCCGCTTTGGTTCGGTTCGTTTCGGTTCGTTTTTCGTATCAACTTTTTTTTCGTGATTTCGGAAACTTCCGTGCTTTTCGGAACATCTGTTCTCCTCGTTTCAAAGTGTCTATTCGTTTTGACGTAAACTAATGGTTTTTCGGATCCGATATTTCTTTCGATACGATAATTCTGTCGATACGATAATTCTACCGATACGATAATTCTGCCATTGAGATTTCTCATGTTTTACAAGAAGGATACATTGAGATTTCCCATGTTTTACAAGAATGATACATTGAGATTTCTCATGTTTTATAAGAAGGATACATTGAGATTTCTCTGGTTTCCCGGGAAGGATACATTGAGATTTCTCATGTTTTACAAGAAGGATACATTGAGATTTCCCATGTTTTACAAGAAGGATACATTGAGATTTCCCATGTTCTACAAGAAGGATACATTGAGATTTCTCATGTTTTACAAGAAGGATACATGGAGATTTCCCATGTTTTACAAGAAGGCTACATTGAGATTTCCCATGTTTTACAAGAAGAATACATTGAGATTCTGATGTTTTACAAGAAGGATATATTGAGATTTCTCTGGTTTCCCGGGAAGGATATATCGAGATTTCTCATGTTTTACAAGAAGGATACATTGAGATTTCTCTGGTTTCCCGGGAAGGATACATTGAGATTTCTCTGGTTTCCCGGGAAGGATACATTGAGAATTCTCATGTTTTACAAGAAGGATACATTGAGATTTCTCTGGTTTTACAAGAAGGATACATTGAGATTTCTCTGGTTTCCCGGGAAGGATACATTGAGATTTCTCTGGTTTTCCAGGAAGGATACATTGAGATGGGAATGATACAAAATTACAGAATCAGCGATATAACCGAAAAATCCGATGTCCGAAATTACTGAAATGGAACCGAAATCAGGAATGGAACCAAAATCACGAATGAAACGAAAATGATTTTCGATTTTACACATTTCTAGTCCATTCGAAAATTACGAAAAGTTTTCGATTCGGCTCGGAAATTTGTTCGGATCTGCCGTTTTCGGATCCGAAAATCTTCGGAAAATTGGCTGAATCCGAATGCACGAATCGGGAAATTTCGTGGAAATTCCGAAATTCCGAAACCCGAAACGCACATCCCTAGACGCTCCATGATATCATTTGGGATGAGGAGATCCGCTCACTACAGACTGCTCACCATTTATATTAAAATATCTTAGGTATAGATTGCTCATTGTAGCTATTAAGGTTACATAGACCACAATGTCCAGACAGTCTTATAGCTGACTTAAAAGGACACTCTGATGAAATTCCCCCATCTTCCTTTTTATGCCCTTAAATAATTGGGCAGATGCATTGGATAATTTATGTTTTTTAATGGAAAAATAGGGGTATGTGTAGGTAGTTTATTTTTTGCTTACCGTAGATACTCGAGTATAGCGCGACCCGCATATAACGCGATGGATAGAGATTTATTATGGAAATGAGAGAATACTCAAGACTCGTATATAACGCAAGGAACAAAATTTTACTGTATCAATAAACAATTAAAATCCTTCCAGGTTCTCTTAACAGTCAGGCTCCCCCTCAGACCAGG
Organism: Leptobrachium leishanense; assembly: GCA_009667805.1. Taxonomy (NCBI): domain Eukaryota; kingdom Metazoa; phylum Chordata; class Amphibia; order Anura; family Megophryidae; genus Leptobrachium; species Leptobrachium leishanense. The sequence goes on along the minus strand of CM019065.1, from coordinate 342,869,346 downwards.
TGCTCTGCTCTAGAATGATTGCAGTTGTTACTAAGTATGAAGCCATCGGCCACCTGTCTTCTTTACTCGTGATTTAGATGACCAGCGGAGGCAAGTGTGGTGAATAATTGGCTTAAACCGAGCGTGCCCTCTGTCCATGATGGATCCCACCTCTCCCGAATCCGGGAGTTCCTGAAGTGTTTGCAATCAGAGAGCCCACATTCACTTCGGCAAGACTACCGGAACTTCCGGGAGACTTGGGATCCAGAGCAAGGCAAGTTTTCTTTTTTTTTTACACACGATGCAGATGTCTCGAATATAACGCGACCCCTCCCATTTTAAGGTAAATTTTTGGCACCAAAATCTAGCGGTATATTCGAGTATCTACAGTTTGTTTCTGTTGTTTTATTGAAGTCAATGTCAGTGTGTATTGTTTTTTGATGTCAATGATTGAATTTTGTAATGGAATGTACATGAAGTTAGGTTATAAACATTGGGGTGGGGTGATATAGGGTGCTGTTAGGCTTTTCAGCACTTAGGGTTGATTTCTATGTTTGTAGAATATGTTTAGCGGGTAAATATTTATATTACAACTTAATTATGGTTTATATAAACATATGTTCTTTTTGACAGGTACGAATGGGGGTTAATTGGGCTATTTAGACAGTTACAATTGTTTATAAAGCACCAATACATCCCCACGCCCTGTGAAATGGGAAGGAGAGACACGTATACAATTAACAAAACAAGCTACACAAAAGCGATACCTGCTCATTGGAGGATCCTGCCTGAGCGAATTTACAATCTAAGAAGAATGGGGTGAAATCACAAAGGCGAGGGTGAATTCGAAAGTGTAATATGAGAAATAATGGGATGCATGTGTGCTCTGTAAAAGTACATCTGTGTGTGTAATAAGCTGGTAAGCTTCTCTTAAGTACTGTGTATTTAGAGACTTATAGAACGGCTGGAGGCTTGAGGAGAGGCAAATGTGATGAGGTCAGGAGGTCCATAAATGGGGGTGTCTGCACATGAAAAACATATAGGGTCACATTACACTCGTCGCGCTAAAACGGGGACGCTAGGGAGAAAAACCTGCGCCTGCAGGGTTTTCTTTTGTGTCCCTATTTTAACACGATTTTACAATACCTTGTAATATGGGTGGCCCACGCTAGGGCCACCAGGGCTAACGTTAACACTCACGCAGGTGAGTGCTAACTTTAGCACCAAGAATGTAATGTGGCCCATAGACTTTAATTAGTTTGTTCTGAACATGTGCAAGCATTTTATTGAAAGTTTCTCTCGCATGCAATAAAGTGGATCTTCACTAGCACCAACTATGGAATAGAGCCCTATATATCTTATTGTTTTCTCTACCCCTCTTGATTCTTACACAAAATAAACAGTCTCTGAAATACCCTGGGCACTTTTTTCTGCCCGTGAGCTCTGATATATATTAATATAATAGTAATAATATTAATGGAATAGCAAAACTGGTGCAATTTAAGCTTTGAGCATTTTGCAGATAATCAAAATTGCTAGAAAGTCTTTCGTCTGTAATTTATGAAAATTACTTGAAATAAATGTATATCTTATTAATGCAATCTAAATATATCTTAGTGATACTTACAGGGTTATTCAAAGAGTGCCAAAATTCCAATGGAATTTCGGTGCTCTTTCATTCCCTGTACTTCGGGGGATCAAAGTCCCCGACCCTGTGGTGAATTCAGCATTCACCGCAGTGTCCCTGAAGTGCAGGGAAAAGCCACTGCAAAACTGCCGCATCGATTGGAAAAACCCCTGCAAATCAACTGGGAAAAAAACTGTAGTGACCTGAAAGACCTCAGAGAAAAAGCCGAATGCACCTGACAATCCACTGCAAACCCTGCTGAATGCGTCCGACCAGCCGCCGGAAAAAGCCGATGAACGGGGTGAAAAAAAACAAAAAAAACGACTGAAACGTTAAAAAATTTAAACGCTGTTTGCAAAAACACTAATGGACGAAAATGTCTGGGATTAACCTATAAGGTCCTATGAATTATAATAAAAAAAGGTCTGTTACAGAAAAAGAAAAAAACGCTATTTAAAAAAAATCAAAAGATATTTGCTGTAAAAATCCCGAAAAATCCTAAAAAAAAGAAAGAAGAGTCTATTTGCTGCAAGTTAAAAGAGTAAACGGTTTATTAGATAAAAACTGAAATATTTTTAACATTGAAAGCTATGGGATTCGCCTGAATAAACCTGCTGAATGAAAGCACCGAACATCGGGACATTTCACTGCTGTTCCTGTCTCTGAATAGATTAACCATTTTTTCTCTATGGGGACTTTCACTGCTGCCGAACAGCATTGTATTTCGTTGGCAATTCGCCAAACTTTTGTGAACTGCCTGCTTTTTCAATAGTGGAATGGACATGAAATTGCACTATACAGGGAAATTCACTGTTCTGTGCAATTATGGGGTCAGTTTGGCTCTCTCTGAACAACCCTGTATGCCATTGCTGTAATGCCATTAATAGAAATGGAAGAAGTAATACATCAATTGGTCACTACCATAGGTTCTATTCAGAGTCTCTGCTAGTAAAACATGTCAGGACACGCTTGTATATAAAAGGTTTTAATTGTAAGTCATTTATTTGCTTTTAACTGTTCTGTTACTGTAGGCCCAGAATACAGCCCCGCGGAATAGAAACAAAACGCATTGGATTTACCAATCAGTCACTTGGTGCTGTTTTACGTATAGGTTACCTTTGGGATACACTAATAGAACCTTCATTAACATGATCAAGTATGTTCTTTCTTAAAAATCATCTGCAGGTGTCACAAGATCGAGTATACTCGATTTGGTCTTTTTCTGGAGCAATGCAAAGGAATTTTATTTATTGCAAAGTAAATTTATTTGCAAATGTGCTTCAGAATGCTCATCTAACGATTCAACACATTGGACATGACTGGTGTGTTGAAACTGTTCGAAAGCTTTGAGTTCCATTTTTGCCTTCAAGAAAACAAGGAGTACAAGTTGTAATGTACATGTAGTAGTGCTTTTAAGCCAGCAGATGGAGCCCTCTGCCTGCTAAATAGTACTTACCTACAGTGATATAGTACAGTAGAGAGGTGTCTGTACATTTTTACTGAGTGGGTAATGGAAAGTGAGTTTCCATAAAATCACCAGGTCCTGTAAGTAGTTTTATGGATAATCACTTGGTAGTGAAGGCGTTAGAAGTCTAGATGACCACTTTGCTGACTCAGTTGGGCCTCATAGCTGTGACAGAGCTCTGAGAAGGCCATTTAGTAGTGCCTCTATTTGGCATATACTGTATCAATGTCCCTGTGTGTGTGGTTCTCTCATTCATAATATTGGTATTTTAATGGCCTACACTAGTTTAGTTGTTTTTTTAACAATCTTTATAATCTTACAATTTTACCAAAAAAGCTACCAAATTGTTGGTATACACAGTACTACATTAAACTTTGTCACTGGATTGCTTTGCTTTTTTGGTAAATTTATTTGCTTGTTTAAGTTAGAATATAATAAACATACTCTGTTAATAACCACCTCTATGTTTTAAAATGAGTTCCAAACAAAATATTTCACAAATCATAGCAAGCTCGTTACAAGCCAAAAGAAACAGAATGCATTTTTTCTTTATTCCAGTTTTGTAGCCAATGTTCTGTAATACGTTATTGAACATTATTTTAGCCCCAATGGCTCATTAACTGTGTTAACGTTAGTTATTCTTGGCTGGATGAAAACAACATTGATGTCTTTTTATATAAACATGCATTACAACAAAAAAATAAAATAAACTAAAGTAAATATCCACAACGTAGAGATAATATTACACACTAAAAACACATATATTCAATAAACATCCTCTCGGTCAGACCTCATGTTTTCGTAAGAAGATTACATCTTGGAAAGTGTGTAAATTAACATTACTTGTTGCAGAATCGGAGATTGACTGTGAGGTGGTTGTCAGTGTATATGCACAAAGTCACACATCCCAGTAAAGGAACTGTCCTGCATCTCTGAACTGCCAGGCCATCAAAAATAGTGAATGCATTTTGTAACCAAAACATAAGAAACAAAATATTAAACATGTGTACGGTGGTATTTTTCTTTTCGGATCTTCTCGGATCATTTCGGATTGATTCGGATCATTTTGGATCGATTCGGATCATTTCGATTCGTTCTTTCGGACCGATTCCAAATTTCAGACAGCCGAGTATCATTTTCGAGAATGCTTCCGAAAGCGAAAAATGGTGGATTTTCAGATGAATTCGAATTCGGACAAAACGAAACACACATGTCTACAAAGTATACAACAGCATGAGAAGGCACAAAAAGTTGCAACTTTGCCAGGTGACAGCTCTTGAGAAAGTCGATTATAGATGAAACGTGTGTAGCGCTGTGTTTAAATCCTTACTGTGGCAGTACCTATTTTTGGCCACCGGAGGGAGACAAGCGCGATAAGAGACACTGAACATTGGGACTACATTTCCCTGCATGCTCTGGGAACGGACACAGGAAGTGGGTGGGACACGTCGAGGTACATCCTGAGCCTCGTGGAGATAGCTGGCAGAGCGCGCCAGGGAGTGCATGAGACAGGACACAGTACTGCAGAGCGGAACAGTGACTAGGCCGGAGCGCAGGTGCGGCCTACCGGGATTCCAGATTGGGTTATCCAGCCTCGCAAGAAGGAGACCCAGTGATCCACAGGCATTACCCAAGCTGCTGTCAAGGAAGCGGAGGACCCCCGAGTTAGGAGTACCGCAGGTCCATTGGATGGGAGAGCAGGCGGTAGCTGGACAAGTCACTGTCGAAGCAAAGAGAGCCAGACAACGGATCCAGTAGCCAGTATCCCAGCAAGGCACCGAGCGGAGGGACGTCCTGGGTCAGAGGAACCTTGGTGATCGAGCGGATGGGTGAGGGGCCTCCAAGGCTGGTTTATAAAGTCAAGAAAGCACGCTGCTGTTTGTTTCTACAACCCACAGGGCCCCAACTTGACTAGTCGAAGACATCGTTTAAAAGATTCACTGGCCAGTTGAATAGTACCCGGGTACCATAACACACACATACACTTACAGTCCGGGACTTAACCTGTGCGGGACTCACTCCCTAATATCCCAAAAAGGGGTAAAGATTCGCATATTATTTTGTTTTCCGCTGCGCGTTTCTCGAATTACGAAATATTGTATTCTCTTTCCGCTACGCGTTTCTCGAAATTACGAAGCATTGTATTTTTCTGTTCGGCTGCGCATTTTCCCGAAATACGAAGCCTCGTATTTCTTTTTCCGCTGCGCGTTTACCGCGATACGAAATACTGTAAATATATCTACGAACACCGTGTCTCATTATATGCCTTTTACTCTAGTAAACTATATAATTTATAAAATCCACAACGGTGCTGGAGTATATTTATTCCCTAGTGCGGGGAGACTGACCCGTGGTTCTTTTTCAGCGGCTCCTCCGGGAGTGAGCGCTACACGTGTCAAGATTATTGTCCCATGCATTCCTACTATGGCAGACATATTTGGCAAGTATCTGCGTTTTGGGAAGGTCTGAAGTTGGCTTTTCGGTGCTTCCACTCGAGTATTTAGAGATTTTGTGTTACTGCTCTCTGGAATATGGTGAACTCTGGATGTACATTTAAATATGCTGTTTTGCACATACTGTACATTTCATGTGTAGTGCCAATTTTTTTGTGAGTGGTTCCCTATTGTGTTATTTTAGATATTACTTTTTTGATGGTTTTCTGCGAGGCTTTGTTTTCTATTTTGTATTTTTAGTTTATCCTCTATATAACCCAGTGTTCCGGAGTCAGTAGGGACCCGTAGCGTTATATTTGAGTTACACTGAGTGCGATCTTGGTCTGTACATGCTCATTCTTTAAATTTATTTACGTTTTTCAGCACTGTGTGTAGGGGAGTGCTTTGAGCATTAACCCTTTCGCTGCTGAGGCATTTCCCGCCTCTGTGCTGAGGTCATTTTTACCGGTTTTGCTCATCATGTTTAAACGTGTTTTGAAGGCTTATTTTAGTATATGACCCAGACATCTTATATATCGTTCTTTCCGTCAGACTCGGCAGATTCATAATATGTCATTATTATATGTATACGTCTTGTCCTGTCTGTATATTATAACAAAAAATGCAATAAAATATGAATTTTCAATAATTTACAACGTGTCAAGTGTTTTTTTTTCACATTTTAAGATGCGAGCAATTGCGGTTATATTTTGTATGGGGTGCGCTTGTTAAAAAAATTAGAAATGGGGTCTCATTACATTTTTTTTTGGGGAAAATTACGCGATTTTTAACAAACGCACCGCATGCAAAAATCGTTAGTGCAGCATCATTGTTCACATTATAATTGAAATGGGAACAATATTGCTGCATTAACAAACCAAAAAAAAAAAAAAACTTGTTTATTTTTTTTTTATAATTTTTTTAAAATATTTTTTTATTTTTAATTTTAATTTCTATTTTTTTTCCCTGTCGTGTTTGGTATCGTTGGAACGGCCATGCTCTGGCCGATCCAACAGTACCAAACTTTAACCCCTAGCTGCCATGTATCGGGAGATAGGGGGTTCATTGGAACCCCCTATCTCCACCGTTGGTGGCAGCTAGGGGTTAACTCCAGGACTGGCGTCATCACGATGCACGATGCACGGCTATGCACGATGACGCCAGTCCTCAGGGGGAGTTCCCGGAGGCTTGGCCGACATCCAAGATGTCGGCCAGCTCCGGGAAAGGATCACGAACCGGCGCTTTTCAGCGCCGATTCGTGATCCGGCTCCCCAGGGATTAATGACAGCAACCGTTTGGAAAGGCAGGCTGTGCCCTTCCAAGCGGTGCCTGTATTAACCCCCTGCTCCCCAGCGATCGGGAGGGAGAGAGGTCCGAAGGACCTCCCTTTCAGGCGCCTCCTCCGCACATGCGGGGGGGCGCCTGAATTAGATGTCATCGCGTCGCCGCAATGACATCTAATGTCCCCGCCGGGGTCCCGGAGTGCTGGGCTGACATCCAAGATGTCAGCCCGCACCGGGGGGGCGCACCGGGGGGGACGCTGAGCGCGTCCATAGCACAGGAGAACCACTTGGCTGGACGCGCTGAGCGCGTCCATAGCAGCCAAGTAGTTAAGATTGGATTGTTGTTTTTTATGCTTTTTTCGTACATACTGTGCCAAGTGTTAAACAATGAGACTGAGTGGTGAGGCGAGCCAGTTTGCAACCATATGTGGGTTTTTTGTTTCTAATTTGGATTTAAAAAACCTTACACAGCAATTGGAACCTGCCCTTGGAAAAAAAAAGGATCACTGATATAAAATACTGTACACGTAGGTCAGTATGAAAGCTCTTATTTGCAAGTTATGGTTCATATGAACAGATGTTTTTTGTGAATAGCAAAATATAAAATTTTGAGTGCTTTTTAGAAGTCAGTAGCTTTAATCCACTCTTCCAATTTTGTTTCATTAATTAAACACCCCGGCTACCATTTAGTTTGGCTCAATAACTGAAAGCACCTTTTTTTGGACTCATTTGGCCCATTCTATAGTTCGGGAGATTCAAATCCCTGTTTACCAGCATTTTGATTCCCGATAAAAAATTTACTCAAATATCCACTCTCGCAGCTATACTTCAAATTTTTCCTTTATCTCGATTCTATTAAAATTTATCGGCTTGCTGATTTCCAGAAAAATTACAAATGCTGAAAGGTGTTGATGAATGGATTTTCAGACATGGAAAGAGAGGGCATAATATTGAAATCTTTTATTAAACATGGGACTTTTATAACAGCCATATTTAAAAGCAAAACTCTGGTTGATAATGATAATGGCAGAAAATAAGCTTTTTGACCATTTTACCAACCCACTTTTTCTGGACCAGTGTAATTTTTTGATAATAGGTAGGGCTGACAAATTAGATATACAGTGGCAAGAAAAAGTATGTGAACCCTTTGGGATTATGTGGAGTTTTGCATGAATTGGTCATAAAATGTGCTCTGATCTTCAACTAAGTCACAACAATTTGAAAAACACAGTCTGCTTAAAATAATACAACACAAACATTATATGTTTTCATGTGTTTATTGAACATAACATGTAAACATTCACAGTGCAGGGTGGAAAAAGTATGTGAACCCCTAGCGTAATGACTTCTCCAAGAACTAATTGGAGCCAGGAGAGAGCCAACCTTGAGTGCAATCAGTGTGATATTATTTGATGTGTTGTTGAAAGCTGTCCTGCCCTTTAAAAACACACACCAGTTTTGGGTTTACTGGTTTCAAGAAGCACTGCCTGATGTGAACCATGCCTCGCAGAAAAGAGCTCTCAGAAGACCTACGATCAAGAATTGTTGACTTGCATGAAGCTGGAAAGGGTTACAAAAGTATCTCCAAAAGCCTTGATGTTCATGTGTTCGCGGTAAGACAGACTGTCTTCAAATGGAGAAAGTTCAGCACTGTTGCTACTCTCCCTAGGCGTGGTCATCCTGTAAAGATGACTGCAAGAGCACAGCGCAGAATGTTTAATGAGGTAAAGAAGAATCCTGCTAGTGTCAGTTAAAGACTTTCAGAAATCTCTGGCACATGCTAACATTTTTGTTGACACATCTACAATAAGGAAAACATTAAACAAGAATGGAGTACATGGGAGGACACCACTGAGGAAGCCATTGCTGTCCAAAAAGAATATTGCAGCACATTTGAAGTTTGCAAAAGAGCACCTGGATGTTCCACAGCACTACCGGCAAATATTCTGTGGACAGATGAAACCAAAATCTAGTTGTTTGGAAAAACACACAACACTATGTGTGGAGAAAAAAAGGCACAGCACACCAACATCAAAACCTCATCCCCACTGTAAAACATGGCAGAGGGAGCATCATGGCTTGGGGCTGCTTTGCTGCCTCAGGGCCTGGAAGGATTGTTGTCAATGATGGAAAAATTAATTCCAGAGTTTATCAAGACATTTTGCAGGAAAACGTAAGACCATCTGTCTGCCAACTGAAGCTCCGCAGAGGATGGGTGATGCAACAGGACAATGACCCAAAGCATACAAGTAATTGAACAAAAGAATGGCTTCAGCAAAACAAAATACGCCTTCTGGAGTGGCCTAGTCAGAGTCCTGACCTCAACCCGATTGAAATGCTGTGGCATGACCTTAAGAGAGCGATTCACACCAGACATCGCAAGAATATTGCTACACTGAAACAGTTTTGTGAAGAGGAGTGGTCCAAAATTACTCCAGATCATTGTGCAGGTCTGATCTGCAACTACAGGAAACGTTTGGTTGAGGTTATTGCTGCCAAAGGAGGGTCAACCAGTTAAGTCCAAAGGTTCACATACTTTTTCCACCATGCACTGTGAATGTTTACATGTTCTGTTCAATAAAAACATGAAAACATATAATGTTTGTGTTGTAATATGTTAAGCAGACTGTGTTTTTCAAATTGTTGTGACTTAGATGAAGATCAGAGCACATTTTATGACCAATTTATGCAAAACTCCACGTAATCCCAAAGGGTTGACATACTTTTTCTTGCCACTGCAGACTGCTAAAAACCATGGTCACTATTCTATACTCATCCTGCTTGATCTCTCGGCTGCTTTTGACACTGTCAACCACACCCTCCTTCTACAGACTCTGAGCTCTCTTGGTCTCTGTGACACTGCACTCTCTTGGATTGCCTCCTTTCTGTCTAACAGGTCCTTCTCTGTGTCATTCGCTGGTAACTCCTCTTCTTCAATGCCTTTATCAGTTGGTGTACCTCAAGGCTCTGTCCTAGGTCCTCTGCTCTTCTCTATCTCTATGGAGTTGCGGGACTGGAGGAAGGAACTGCAAGGCCCAATTTTACTCTGGGTAAACGCAAGTCTATATCATGCTTTCTCTCACGCTTCTCCTCTTTACTTCTACCTTTCTCCTTAAATGGAACTCCTGCCCCTCTACCACCGACCCCTACACTATCTTCATCTCTCCCTCCCTCCTCTCGTCCCACATGATGGCCTCACATGAGCTCCTTTGTTTCCTCAAAACATGGTCTCCCTCTAACTCTCGTGCTGCCAATCACTCCCACGCCCACAAATCCCATTCCCACCTTCTCTTTCTCACCCTCCTGCTGTTACTCTATTCAGGTGACATATCCCCTAACCCTGGCCCCACAACACATCCAATACTTCCCTCTCATCCTATCTCCATCGCACATAAATCACCTCCCTGCAAGCCCAGCAACCTCATTCCCATCATCCCTCAGCGCCTGTCCTCTTTCTCCTGCGCCCTCTGGAACGCTCGCTCTGTGTGCAACAAACTCACAGCCGTCCATGACCTCTTCCTTTCAAACTCCTTCAACCTCCTAGCTTTAACTGAAACCTGGCTAACTCCCTCTGACACGGCCTCCGTTGCTGCTCTCTCACATGGCGGTCTACACTTGAGCCATACCCCCAGACCGGGTGAGAGAAATGGTGGCGGGGTCGGGCTCCTGCTCTCTCCCACCTGCACCTACCAGCATCTCCCTCCACCCCCATCCCTCTCCTTCTCCTCCTTCGAGACACACTGCATCCGCCTGTTCTCTCCTCTGGCTCTCAGGGTGGCAGTCATCTACCGCCCACCGGGACCAACCTCCCAGTTCTTTGACCACTTTGCTACCTGGCTTTCTCACTTCCTGTCTTCTAATCTTCCATGCCTAATTCTCGGGGACTTCAACATTCCCATTGACGATCCTTCCGCTCCTGCTGCCTCCAAACTTCTTTCACTCACGTCCTCCCTTGGACTCACACAATCCTCCCTCCTCCCTACCCACCGCGATGGTCACGTTATTGACCTGGTCTTTTCCAACCTCTGCTCCATTTCTGAGTTCAAATGTCGCCCTTTCCCCATCTCTGACCACCACCTTCTCTCTTTCAACCTATCTGGACTTCCTAAACACCCTGCTCCCCCACCCCGCACACACACTCGCAGAAATCTACATGCTGTGGACTCCCATCAATTCTCCAACCTACTTCACCACCTCCCTCATACCTCATCCTTCACCTGCCCTGATGCTGCCACTAATCACTACAACACTACGCTTATCTCTGCTCTAGACACTCTTGCTCCTCTTCGACTCTGCAAGGCACCACACCGCCAGCTTCAGCCCTGGCACACCCTCCAAACTCGCTACCTGCAAAGATGCTCCCGCACTGCAGAGCGTGCCTGGAGGAAATCCCGCTCTGAAGCTGATTTTGTTCACTTCAAGTTTATTCTCCGGTCATACACCTCTGCCCTCCACTTGGCCAAACAATCCTTCTTCTCATCTCTTATATCTACGCTGTCCTCCAACCCTAAACGGCTCTGGTCCACCTTCAACACCCTCCTCCACCCACCTGCACCTCCCCCCTCAGCTGCCTTCAGCGCTCAAGACCTGGCAGACTACTTCCTCAGTAAAACTCTAACTATCAGAAGCAACATCCCAACACAAGATAGTTATCTGCCACCTCCACTCCCACAGGTCCCCTCTGCCACCCTCTGCCGCTTCCTCCCAACCACTGAGGAGGAAGTCAATTCCTTATTGTCCTCCTCACATCTCACCACGTGCCCGCTCGACCCCATTCCCTCACATCTAATTCCTCCCCTCTCCTCCTCCCTCACCCCTGCTCTCACACACATCTTCAACCTATCTCTCTCCACTGGCTCCTTTCCATCCGCCTTCAAACACGCGCTAGTTACCCCTTTACTAAAGAAACCATCCCTAGACACCAACTCTCCATCCAACTACCGCCCTGTATCCCTGCTTCCCTTCACATCAAAGCTCTTAGAAAAAACTAGTCTTCAACCGCCTCTCCCTTTTCCTGTCCTCCAATTCCCTACTTGACCCCCTGCAATCTGGCTTCCGTCCGCTACACTCAACTGAAACTGCCCTCACCAAAGTCACCAACGACCTCCTAACTGCTAAAAAACACGGCCACTATTCTATTCTCATCCTGCTTGACCTCTCGGCTGCTTTTGACACTGTCAACCACACCCTCCTTCTACAGACTCTGAGCTCTCTTGGTTTCTGTGACACTGCGCTCTCTTGGATTGCCTCCTTTCTGTCTAACAGGTCCTTCTCTGTGTCCTTCACTGGTAACTCCTCCTCTTCAATGCTTTTATCAGTTGGTGTACCTCAAGGCTCTGTCCTAGGTCCTCTGCTCTTCTCTATCTACACCTCCTCCCTAGGCAAAATAAATAACATCTTTGGCTTTAATTATCAAATCTATGCTGATGATACTCAGATCTACCTCTCTACCCCTGATCTCTCTCCTCCTGTTCTTTCCAAAGTCAGCGACTGTTTATCTGGCGTTTCCTCCTGGATAGCCTCTCACCAACTAAATATTAACATGTCAAAGACTGAGTTCCTACTAATTCCTCCCTCTAATGCCTCCTGACTTCTTTATCATGGTTAATGGTATCACTATCTCTCCATCAAGCCAGGTTCGCTGTCTCGGAGTTACACTTGACTCTGCTCTTTCCTTCATCCCCCACATTCAGTTTCTTTCCTCCTCCTGCCGCTACCAACTATGTAATATTTCCAGATTTCAGCCATTTCTTACCACTGACACCACAAAGCAACTCATCCACACCCTTGTAATCTCCCAACTTGACTATTGTAGTAATCTTCTAGCTGGCCTCCCCTCTCCTGCCTATCCCCCCTACAATCCATTCTGAATGTCTCTGCCAACCAAAAAAAATAAATAATCGGCTGAAAGAATTAAATTGAACCCCAAGTTTGCCAATTTCCCACTCTAGTTAGTATTTGCTGAAGTCAATAGCTTAGGGTTCCCCCATCCTTTTTTTCAATATATACTGTGAATAGTTGAGTTACATATTAAATATGTACAAGAACAATACAATAATTTGTATTGTATTGTATTTAAAATAGATAGGGCTATATTACATTCTTCACGCAAAAACGTATGCGCAACGCGTGAATTTGTGCGCCAAGCGTTAAACGTTTATGCACGCAAATCACAGCTGGAATTACAATCCTCATGCATTTTTTCATCCGTCGAGCAATAACGTACGTAAACCGGACGCGCACAAATGCTCGCGTAGTACCGTTGCGTGCAGAAATTAGTGTGCGCACTGTTTTTTTCTCGCCATTCAGCCAATCAGAATTAAGAACCACAATTATCTCACGTTAAGTTTTTGCGCCTGCCAAAGTCAATCTGAGCATATATGCAGCAGCAATAATAAATGGACACAAAACTTCTCCATTTTATTGGTTTGGAATTAGTAGAATGTGTAACTATACTTTGCTGCATTTTTTTTTTTTGGGCTGGTGTATTTGGGTTCGGCCAGGTTGTTTAGATTTGCCATTAAAACCAGCTTTTAGGAGTTGCTAAAATTATGCGCGCAAAGGCTATGCTTCAAATCCTGCGCATAGATTGTAATACCATCTGCGTACCAGCGCACATTCGCGTTTGCGCTCACAATGTTAAGTATAGGACGCTCGCAGTACAGTACGCTAGCAAAGGGTTCACGCAAGTTCACTCGCAGTAGACGATTACACGCGTTTGTTGCGCTGACAATGTAATACGGCATTCGGCGCAAAGGGTCTTACCCCTCGTGTTAATGCGTTTTTGCGCTGGCGTAAACGTTTGCGCGAAAAGTGTAATTTAGCCCATAGTGTTTGTTGATTACTGTTACTAAATTTTATTTGCTGATCTTTTAAGACAAATGTATACATAAATGCAGTAAGTTCTAAAGGGCTCACATATTTTTACGTGCAACTGTATTAGACATGTCTGTATCAGTGTATAACAATCGAAAAAAATAAACATTTAAAAGTAATTAAAATTTGAAAAAAGGAAAAAAATCATTAAACGATAATTTGTTCATTGATCTTTTAAAATAAATAATTAAGTGCTATGCAAAGATATTAAGCAGAAGCTCCACTTAAGCATGCATAACATTTTCCAACGTTTAAGCTTCACAAAAGGAATGGGTGCTTTTCTTTATATCCTTTGTAGTATACTTTGTTCCAAATAATTTGCTTACACCAAATGTTCTAACACTTGGTCTTCTTGGCAGATTAACTTCAACAGTCGGAAAAGTCATTATGCTGAATGATTGCTTTTACATATGGAAAGAGGTAGATACATTAAATCTCTTACCTGGTGTGGTACACGCACAAAACTCCTCCTGTTAGATTTTTTTACTGTCATTATAAGAACTACAATAATACTAAGAAATATAAAAGTAGATTCATATTCTGTTTTGATTTCGTAAATGTAGATCAGGTCCATAACAAAAAGAATTTGATTCTTCAGAAATTTTGTTGATGACCCAAATAAATGCTAAAACTACAAAAGTTGATCGACGCAACATAGGCATTTTAGTAAATGATTGAAAAGTAAAAACAAATATCTTAAATAAAAATGTTCGAGAAACTAAAACAATACATTTGCCTTATAATTTGATTCTGCATTCTTTCTCGTACTACTTTAACTTGTTCCCCCCCTCACCTCCCACGGTTCTTTTTCCATGTCCAAACTTACTCAAAGCTTTTCATTTCTTCCCATTCATTTTACCTTATGAAAATAAAGATAATGGCACACTCATTTTGATTAATAAATAAAAATAAAAGAGTGGATTTTCATGGAGTTGAAACTGAGGTACAATGTCTTTTCAAGCTGGTCTTAGTGGCCAATGGTTACATTTCAAGCTGGTGGGGCGCCTTAAACATGAATGTTACTAATTATGAATGGGAGTATGTCTATATGGCACTTCTACCTTCAAAATATGTGGCCAATCCCATAGAAGGAATAACCATATACAAATATTCCTATTAAGGAGTCAAATATTATTGGCCATTTTTAGGCTAAATTTAAATTTCAAGTGCAATCTAGAATTTATCCAAAAGGTATACATAACACAATGCAAATTATAAAAACATCTAAAAGTGAAAAAGAGATTTTATTATTATTTACTAGAAAAATATAAACACTAACCCTATCCAATTTCCCCTAAACAGATTTCTCTCTAAGAATACTAAACTCAAGTGTATAAAAGAAAAAACCTTGTTTACTATTGCAATTGGGCACATCAAGGGAAGATTATTTTTTTTTACCATTGCATTCTCTGTCATTACAGGGTTAAGACAGGCTGCCCAGTATTTGAAGTGAATAAGATCCACATTCAAGCCACCACTGCTAGCTAAGCCAGTTTGGCTTGCCATCCATTTGTGCACCATTATGACGCAGCAGGGGACTGCCAGACAGTTGTGGACCATGAATTACAGCACCTCCCATAGAGATCTTATCAGATTTCTGGACAATCTCCAAAGAGATGAAACAGTTCCATTTTTTGTTAAACAAAGCAACAATAAACAGCAAAGATAACAAAGGAAATACCCTAACGGGACATAACAAAATTTGTTAGATACATTTAATGACACAAAAAATTATATAGCTTAATTTTTATTTATTCTTATTGCAAAAAAAGGGTAGGGCACTACCGTAATTGCCCCTAAAAACACGCCAACACTGTGAAAAGAATTCAGACATCAATTTACAGATATTTAATTTCTCTTTATCACTAACATATAACAGCTGATGAATTCTAATAAAGATAATGAATATGAAATGTGAAAATTATTTGGTTGCTAATTTTGTTATTAATTTTTAATACTTATTTGGAAGACATGCATTTCCCTATTTTTTCCGCTTGGTCATCATTAACTGTAAAACAAGCAAACACTGGTTGCAGATGTACAAATTTGGAGGTTTGTGAGTTGACATGGCTCAGTAAATTTAGGATACTTAAAACAATGAAACATCTGGGTATTCACTGCTGAATCACGAAGTATGTTGTCTTTCTAAAACATCAACTCACTAACCATGGTATTACTCACATCGCCTTGAAATTTTAGGGAAAAATCAGATAGAATTTTGGCAGCAATGCAATGATTCTAAAGATCCAAGTTCTTGGACTTTTTATTCAGAATGTAACCTGTGTGCACATCTTACATATGGGTTGTGCAAACCTATTCTCGGCAGAATACAGGATTGTAATTAATAACTTCAAATTTTTTCCCTTTCCTGTT